>OZ037776.1:34441373-34443873 GCA_964035525.1 Porites cylindrica
TTTTAGATCGAATAATTATTAAAGCTTGGTGGTCATTGGAGCTAACCAGTTCCTAAGGAAACACCCTCCCCCTCTAGAAATGGCTGGGGTGGTGGACAATAAAGTGTTTATGATTAAAAGTATATCGGGTTAGTTTCATGAGCGATCCCGGAGTGTGTTAATAAAAAGAGGTTTGGGGAACGAAGTATTTCTAAAAGTCAAAATTTGGGAAATTTTCACGTTTAGGCGGCGATGCTCGATTGATTTATTGATTAACGTAAACCTTCGTTACATGTACCGGGCGAGATACCTGGCCTATTGTTCTTGCGTTGTTTTCATAACGCGGTTTATAAAACCGTCTCTCGCATTTTTAAACAGCAGTTACAGAGTGCCTAGTGTCTTCGTAGGAGCTATTGTTTTGTCTTGGACATTGCATTGTGCATTGCGTGAAAGTGATGGAAGAATTAAAGATGAACCGAAGTGAAATTTTTAATTTTGCTCTGCGGCGTTGTCTCTATTTCACATGATGTAATAATTTATTTCTGAACAATTCAAAAGTTTTACCGGAGATCTCACTGCATATATACCACGCTATCGGACCTGTGAGGAAACAGAAACTCCTAGGATGATACGATTCAAATCTTACAGTTCAAATACAGTTCAAATCTGATGACATGTCAACCTTCCTTGTGTCCCACATAATATTTCACAATTCTCGTTACCGGTATGCTGCCGTTTCATGTATGGAAAGGTACGAGAAAATTTTGAAGCCCTTCTTTCTAAATTTTCAAAATATAAACTATTTGTTTACGGTATTGAGCTGTGAACACAAAAACGGCACGCCTGATTTATTTCCTGTTTGATTTATGTGGGCTTGAACTTCCCGCTATAAACGACGCGCCAGTGAAGCAGTGTATATTATTTAGGTCATCAGATTGGATGGAAATTTGTTTAAATTGATATCAGGATAATAAATAGGTCAAAGCAAAGCTTTTGCTTCCAGTAGTCAGTCAGGTTGAATCATGACTTCATTGACCATACTAAAGGAAAATTTGACTTGGGAAACTTTTTTAGTGGAGCTCTCACGCGCGCAAAGGGAGCACAATTGGTAACAAATTTGGTTACCTTTGCATGGGCGCCATTCCATTCAGTCAAAACGTCTGGTTTAAATTTTCGGCAACTTCCATGTAGTACCGAATGGAACAGCATTTTCGCAATATACACCCAAATTTTCGAAAATTATCATCGGGAAGAGTTTCTTTCCGCATTCAAATTTACTCCCGAATGTCTAAATGGTTGAATGGTTCGCATTTCGGAAACGTTTCCGGAAGTCTGGGAACTTTTTCGGGAAAATACTGTACCAATTGCCGCTGATTCCAAAGCTTCTTAAGTTTTGGGTGAATGAAAAGGCCCAAAATGCATCCAAGAAATTTTGGTTTTGAGAGAATCGTCTGCACGTACTACGATGTGCAAAAAAGTGTGCTGCACGTGCAAATTAGACCTATTGTCCTTAGCATTACTTATAACCAGCCCCGGGTAACTAGCGGCTATGAGCGATTTGCGTGAGTGTTTGGCACGTTTGATAAGATTACACTGAGATTTGCTCCGGGGATGGGGCATTCCGCACACTTCTATTAAGCCCCCGCCACCCGCGTTTTTTTTTTTAGGTCGTCGTTTTCTTGGTCGTTGTTTTCTAGGTCGTCGTTTTCTAGGTCGTCGTTTTCTAGGTCGTTGTTTTCTAGGTCGTCGTTTTCTAGGTCGTCGTTTTCTAGGTCGTCGTTTTCTAGGTCGTCGTTTTCTAGGTCGTAGGTCTTCGTTTTCTAGGTCGTCGTTTTCTAGACACCCCAAGGATAGCGTGGTAAACGCAATTTTAAGCCTTGCTAGGCGCTCAAAACCATCCTAAATAGAAGTATATAGAATTTAAAGAGAAAGGAAAATGAAAGATTCGCAGAAAAAGAGAATAACTCGAAATTACCATCTGCTAAGGAGAGTTGAATCTTGGAAATGTTGTCGCGTGACAGCGTTCATTTGTCGGAACTGCAGCGGGATCCAAATAAATACGTGAAATATAAGTTTAAAAAAAAGAGTCTTTCTATCACCAGAAATCGTGAATGAGACAGTTTGATGTTTTTCCTATTAATGATGATGAATTCAGCCTCAGCTGGTCTCCTAGTACTTTGAATGTGGGTTGCTTGTATTTCGTTACATACTCCAACGGACGTTACGGGTCAGCGCGTGTAGCGGTCAGCGGACCTGAAGAAAGGTGACGAAGTTGCGCCATGCTAGGGGGGACATTGGTAGGTACCCAATACCGCAAATAAATGCGGTATCGGTATTTCGTCGATTTTTGACACGGTATTTCGGTATTTACCAATTTTTCTCACGGTATTGCGGTATTTAATCAATTTAATTTAATTTTGCGAGGAAACGTGAGACGGCCTCGAATTGATCGGTACAACGAACGAAAAAGATACCCTACCAATTTCATCACAGATTATCTGTCAGAAATTGTGTAATGGTA
>OZ037776.1:34451373-34521373 GCA_964035525.1 Porites cylindrica
AAACTTGATGTCACGGACTTTCTCTAATATCAAATAACCGTAGTTACTAAAACATGGAACGACCTAAAACCACCTACAACCACCTCAAAAATTCAACAACCTATTCCATGTACGTGACATGTTGTCGTCTCGCCTTATTTCAGACATTTATACCTTGTTTTAGATGGTTTTAGATTGTTTGTGAGTGGTTGTAGGTGGTTGTAGATGGTTTTAGGTGGTTTTAGGTCGTTCCATGTTTTAGTAACTACGATCAAATAACCCCCACACGCGCTGCGAACATTTGTGTATTATTTTTTCGGCTTCAGCGCCTTCCGTGCCGAATTTATTCTCGATTACTAGAATAAAAGTGATGACTTCTGGGATAGCCTTCGATCGTCCCGATCGTCTCAGTCGTCTGAGAGCGTTTCCATATGATCGCTTCAAAATTTACACGATCGTCCCGATCGTCCGGATAGAACTCAACTCTATCAAGCGATCGAGGTCGTCTCAGTCGTCCGGGTCGTTTGCGATCGTCTGGGTAGCGTTTCCATAGGATCGTCCAGATCGTCTGAACATTTTTTGAGACGACTGGGACGATCGGGACGACCCAGACGATCATGTGGAAACCAGGCTTTAGGGGAACTACGAGAATTCTTGTCCCTTTCATATAGCACTTAACCAAAGATAAAGCCAAGGGAATGCGCGTTAATACATGTAACTGCCAAGGAGCAAAAGAGGAAAGAGAGAAAGGTTTCTTTTAAGATTTTACTGAGGAAGAAACTGATATAAATATAAAGTGTCAAGAGGGTCTTTCAAATCGTTAAGACATCTGCGGCTACTTCATGGCTGTGTTGAGTTTGTAGATCACTTAGTTTCTTCTTGAGGACAGACAGCCCTGACATCACAATGGTCTCGGGCTTCAGTGAGCCACAGGACTGTAAAGAAACGTGAAAAGAGGTTAGGACAAGTGTAAAGCAGTCCTTTACAGACCTTTGTACGATTTGTTTTAATTTTTGGACTGACCAGGTGGCAAAAATCCATAAACACCCTCGGAAAAAGCACCCTAAAACTAGTAAACTTGCGAATTAAGTGTGAGATCGGTGTATTGAAAACTAACAAAGATATGAATCTGCAACATGACAAAACTTAATACAAATTTGCATGATTGTGGACACCTTTGTGGCCCATCATTCAAACGTCTGTTAAATTGCACGACTCGTTAGGAGGGGTTTAACTCTAGCAACTGGAATGACTGATTCCTACTGTGCTATAACATAGAATACCTCTACATTAATGAAGAATTTGTCTGCTTTTGCATTTGGGTCAAAAGGAGCTTGATCTGGAAAAGGAAAAAAAAAAGAGAGTTAATTTGATAAAGATGGTCTCAGCATTCAGACAGCGCCATAGAATGATCTCTTGATCTCTTAATATCGTAAAATTGCGAAACATCTCTACTTTGCAAAAAATATAAAAATAATTTGTACTCTACGCATTTCAACATGGGGTGAGAAAATAATGAGCAAGTAAACATGTAGTTAAAACTAGGTTTTATCAATCACTTCACCCTGCGAGCAGAGCCAACATTTGTCTTCTTTTTGATCGAGACTGCCTTAGTCACGTAACAGTGGGGGATCCAGGGGAGGGGCCCGGGGGCCCCAATCCCCCCCCTCATTTTTAGACCAAAGGGCGGAAAAAAATTTTTGCGACCGTCCCCCCCTTATCTCAGGGTCTCAATGACCGTCCCCCCCCCCCGCCCCCTTCCTTATCTGAAGGTCTGGATCTGCCGCTGCGTAAGGCCTATGAAGTCACCGCAGCCCCGACTTCTGGACGAGTCAATTTTTCTTTCTCTCGTCAAACTGGTTTTTCGCATCCATTTTTTTTATTAAACCAATGGTTGTAACTGAGCCCACTGTACCAAGCACACGGCCATTAAGCCTGGGATTGAAGCTGTATCCTAGCAACATGCAGCGCATGCGCAACGAAGATCTTACTCGATTCATGCAGAGTCTTTCTTGAGTGCGCCAAAATGGAGCAAACGAAAGAAAGGCTCTGATAGCAGGGTGCACTCACTTCAGTCTCACCACAGATTGCTCTCTGGACTAACATAAGAAATATAGGACTGCTTACAGACTTGCAGACTAGAGTAAACTCGAAGTTGATTAACAAATACCTTGACTAAAGACTTAAAAGACAAAATTAATATCAAAACAAACAAAACAGGCATTATTTCAAAGTCTAGTCTCTTTACTTACAGGTGTCTTCGTCTAGTTCTGTGTATTCACTTTTAGGCCTGCAAAGAAAAAAAAATGTGTCACTGCCTAAATGATGTAAACATGACAGGAAGTCTGCAAATGCAAAGAATGTTTCTTACAAAATAGGCTTGCTGGTGAAATTTGCTTGTCTGACATGCATAAGAGGGAGCCATTCAGCCTATGCTGGTTAATAAATGGGGTTAAGTTAATTAACATCTGAATGGTGTTCTGGACTGTAAATTTGGGTAAAAGGCATTCATGCAGTTTGCGTGAAAAACACACAACTCACTTTTGACAAAAACATTATCTAAAAATCAATAACATGCATACATATACCTGTATGTACACTGAAAAAATATTAACACAAACCATTCCTCCGGTCTTGGGTATGTTGTGTGTCTCAAGGAATTATCAGGGTCATACTCAAATGCTACGCCAGCTGTTGGATTCCATTTGGCATGTTCTTTGGCAAAGCCCTGTTATGTAAAGAGACACGAATTTTAGAATAAAAGATACCATATTTACTAGAACAAGCGCTCTGGTGCATATTAAATTTTGCACGCCTCAAATATATGCAGCGGTTATTTGACAGGGGGCATTTATTTGAAAGAAGGATGCGACAAAGAATTGTTTTAACCGCCTTTGATTTTCATTATATCAGGACCAAGGCACTTATTGAGGGGGGGGGGGGGGGGGGGAGGTGGTCCTTATCAACTTTTTTGTCCCAAATGTGGCGCTTTTTTTGGGGCGGTGCTTAATCAGGGGCGGGACCTATTAGAGTATGTATGATAACTAAAACTACAGTGTCAGTCAAGGATCAGGAATGGAAGACATGATACTCTTACCTTTTTTGCAAAGGCTCGAAGCTTGAGCTCCTGTAGAAAAGATAAATAATGCAAGAAAACTGAAAAAATCATCTTAGGCCTGGCTTACTAATGGTACTCACTAATGAGGGAAGTAGGAGTAGTGTTGACTGAAATGATGATTTATTTTTTGTTGAATAAAACAAACATGGAGCCATAAGGGGAATTGCAAGTAGCCCATGAATCAGCCCATACAAGTCATGGAATGGCAACGACAGTACACTGTATGACGATTTCTTTTGTATGGGGTTGTAGCTAAGAAAAAAGGCAGCTGGCTGATAAAAGATTGAGCCAGTCAAAAGAGAGGAAAAAGGGGCTTCCTTTAAGCCATGTGATGACCAATTATGGAGAATGTTCAAGACATTGTTGGACCTGACATGAAATAAAATAACGTTTCCCTCACTGATTTTCCTACTTTTTTGACCCCACTCCACTTGAGAGCCTATTCACAGGCTGATTAAAAACTAAAGTGTTGTCTTTTTAATTTTTCATTAAAGAAGAAAGAGAATTTGATCACCTGAAAGCACAGAAAACAATTCTGACAAGACAAGAATTGAACTCTTGACCTGGATGCTCTATTAACCAGTGAGCTACTGGAGCTGTATGATGAGCAGTGTCTAATCCACTGAAGTCCCTTTTCTGATGCATTTTGTATGTTTTTGTTGTGTCCTAAAGAAATTGTTCCAATTATAATCGAAGAAAGATTGGGTGGGTCAATCCGATTATTTCCAATGACTGATTATGAAATATCAGCGACTTCCCAACACAACCCCTAGTTATTCACCTTGTGTGGTGTATAATAATGGTACAGGTCAAATAATAATACCTGATTCTTACGAAGCTTTACAATCAAGATGTCTGCAAAAAAAAAAAAATAATAATAAGTAAGTTAGAGAGTGCAACAAAGAAGTTAAAAACAAGCAAACACGAGATGAAAGCCATTGAGCAGTAAGTATGAGCTGTACTGTCGCTTAACAGATGAAAATGAACGAAATCAAACTGTCAATGAAAAGAGGCACCTACACATTGAAACCTACCATCCTGTTCACCATATTCACTGTTTTCATCTTCATGGTTTCGTGAAGTTACCTAGTCGGTAAAGTAAAGCAGATGACGATGATGATGATGATTGATGTTTATTTAGCCCATAATATTATTGTTCCTGTCATCAGAGCTTGTGTATATTAGCCACAACATGTTAATTATAAAAAAAATAACCATTTTAATATAATTCCTTGTCAAAACCAATGTCAGCATATTAAAGTATTCTATGCCAATTCAATGAAGAGAATGAAATTATTGTATTGTAGACCTTTGCTGGAGATTGTGACCTTAGTGAACTCCCTATCATTTGCTAATACAAGTATTTTTCCACAATCTTCCATAAGGTCTGCCCTTGTGCCTGTCATACAGTATATGGTGGTCAGGTACACATCCAGGATTTTTTAATGGGGGTTGGCTGATACCAATCGGCCACCAAACTATTTAATAGTTGTCCTACATTTGTCCCAAAGCATGGCAATTTAGGAAGGAAGAATTGGAGATATTTGTAACACTGCAAACTCTTGAAACGAACCTAGTTGGCCAAAAGTGAAGATGCCTTCATTCGTCTGGGGTGCTGCAGCACCACAAATTTCTCGCAAACCACACTTTTATTGATGGTTGCTGCATTTGTGTGGCTTAATGGCTTCACAAAGTTTTTGGGACCCATGTATTTCAATTTGTTTTTCCATGCATAATATTTTTTTGGTGGGCCCATCGTGGTGTCTACCTTAGATCTTTGTTTTGTGCCCCAGGTCATCATCAAAGGGTTACTGTTAAACTACGTGTAGACGTACAGGGAAAAGTACATGTACATGTTAATATCTTAAAGCCTATTTGTATAGGAAAAGGTAATGAGAAATGGGATCTAAAATGTATTAAGCTAAGCCCTCTATACTCTGTTACATACCGGTATCACCCTTGGATCTGATGAAATAAGATCTTGCGTTGTGACATGTCTTGTTTGATCATCTGTACATTTGACATCAAGGGTGAGTTCCACAGAACAGTCTGGACAAAATTCATCACATGTGCAGTCCTTCGGGGGAAAGAAAAGGAGGGGAGAAAAGGAGCTCAGGGTTACCTCTTGGACTCATACATGTATGCAGGTTTAGAGATTGGGTTATTCCAGAAAAAATCCACACCCCCCCGACGGATGGGGTCCTTTTTTAACCCCCCCTCTCACCTGGATTTCCTGAAGCACAAGACCCCCCCTCCCAACTGGATTTCCAAGGTGGAAGACCCCCCCTCCCGCCTGGATTTCCGGGAAAAAATAAAAGGCTTAAATTTAATTTATTTTTAATGGAAAATACATGCAAACACGTCTAAATGTTTTTGTTTTAATTTCTAAAGCTTCAGCTTATATTAAACTAAGAATTCTATCGCGTGGAACTAAAAACGAAAGGAGCAAAAAACAAAAATGCGAACGACACCTGAACGAGTGTTTACATAATTTCTTAGCTTATAAAAATCACTCTTCGCTCTTCGCGCGCGGGCTCTGGGTACGAGTAGAAATGTGTCAGGCGTTTGACGCTCTTCGTGACAACAACGTTGCGACGAGTTCTTTCAGGCCCGTTCTTTAGTATCTTGTTCGCGTTTTCTGCTATAAAAGGACCTGTAAAGCAACTTAGATTATCATTTATGTCAGGTGAGAACTATATGAACAAAACATTTTGACTATTTTCAGGCTCTGAAAGCGCTTAAGTGTCATCGAACTAAACGTTTGATTTGTATCAACTATCAGTCGAAATGACCCCTGCAGAAGACTTTTTTAAGGTCAACCCCCCCTCCCGCCTGGATTTCCGGAGTCTTCGACCCCCCCTCCCGCGAGAATTTCCAGAATCCCATCCGTCGGGGGGGTGTGGATTTTTTCTGGAACAACCCATTTAGAGTTTCCTAAAGTTTTTATTTTTTGTTCGAGAACAGGCTTGCATTACTGTATATTAATCAGAGTTAGAGTCAGAAAAATCAGGCACATCTTGCCTTCTTTCATCATGTTTTTCAGTAAACTCAAAAATAAGATAAACTTTAAAAAAATTATCGCACATTGGCATTTTTCTTTTTAAAAGTAAGAAAGCCTTAATAAACCTCTTTCATAATAGTGGCCGATTAATATATTCTTTCATATGTAT
Source organism: Porites cylindrica (assembly GCA_964035525.1). Taxonomy (NCBI): domain Eukaryota; kingdom Metazoa; phylum Cnidaria; class Anthozoa; order Scleractinia; family Poritidae; genus Porites; species Porites cylindrica. The sequence continues at coordinate 34,457,641 of OZ037776.1, forward strand.
GATAATTAGCTTTCTGACCTTGTTCACAGGAAAAAACAACAGATTCCCATTTTTGGATATTTTAGGGTATTTAAAGAATACCCATAAAAATCCCAAATTTGGCAAAGTGAGACAAGTCCCAACCAAGGAATTCCCAACCAAGTTCCCTGATTGGGACTTGTCTCACTCTTCCAAATTTGGGATTTTTGTGGGTATTCTTTAAATACCCTAAAATATCCAAAAATGGGAATCTGTTATTTTGTCCTGTGGTTAGCACGTACCAAAAAAATACAAAAGAATTCTCACTTTCAAACGAGGTCAGAAAGGCTAAGTATCATTTGAAATAGACCCCCTTGACATTCAAGACTATAAAAGAATATATTAATTATTGATAGGCCACTATTATGAAAGAGGTAAATAAAACCTTTTTTTGCACTTGGCTTCCAGGGCTGATTTTCATTTGGTACTTGATAGTGATGTCACAGGTACAGTGTAGGAGAAACATTCTAGAATTAGCTCATATTCAGATATACTATTTACAGTGTACATTGTCAATGTACATACATACAAGTACAAAAGATCATTATCCAAAAGAAAAAAAGAAGCCACTGATGAGCCTCAGTCTTTTGAATGCATGAACCAATGGGGGGTTCAGAACCAGATAACAATAACTTGCTGTTATTCTAATTGACTGCATGCATATGGGCACATACATTTACGTACAACAGACACTTATACAACTTACTCTGGAATAACACAAGCGATCAACCACCTCGTCACTTGTCAATGGAATGAGACCTATGATGTATGTGAAAGTACACACAGTCAACAATTTTCAATAATCTTTTAGAAAAGTTATCATACCCTTGTTAATTAGACAAGTTTTGGATTGATCAGCAACATCCATTGTCAGTAACTATTACAGAACCCATCAGTGAGTGTGATATAAATGTGGATTGAATTACAATGTGAAAATAAAAATGAATTTATAAGATTTCTAACTGATGGTAAGCTCTGAATTAAGTTTGCAAGAGAAGGTCATACTGTATAAGGCATTCTAAAAAATAATAAAACACTGGAAGAAAGAATGACCCTTCAAATTGTCGGAGCATTCATTTCTCCCATTACTTCACATTATTTTCCTTGTAATATCATGGGAAACATACATCAGATAAGGGTAGCTGTTTGAGCTCGATAGCTCAAATTTTTCAACCAGGCATGAGAAATTGGTCTGCAAGCAGTGTGCGATCCACAGGCATCAGTACCGGTTATATAGGCAACCACATTGATTTCAAATGTTCTGAGTCTAGCCTGGGGTTGACCAAAAGGGAGGCTCAGAAATTAAGTTCCTTCTATGCAACCGGATAACAGCCCTTGACTAGAATGAATTCAAGAGAGCGAAAATGATATGAACTAAAGTAGTCTGTACTGTTAATAATTAAAATACGCCTGACTTCTTTAAGTTTTAGCTTTTACATCTTTTACATACCGTAAATCCTCCATTAAGCCCGCCCCCCACTTCTCAAATAAGCCCTCCCTTTTCAGGGCAAAAAAGTTAATGAGCCTCCCTCTCTTTAAAACCCCTCCCCCCACTATCCCTCCCCTTTATTAATACTCACTAATAATAAAATGATAGACTGCATTAATCAATCACAACTGTAAAACTTCATGTGGACAGATCCAGGATGGTTTATTCACCACCTGGAAGTTTGAATTTGTTTTTGATCCTTGCCTGTATGACCTCCTACTTGTTGTAAATGAGCTTTTCCACTTTGCATTCTAGTTCTTTCAGGTGAACTGACAGAGCTCTCATTAAGAGCCATGACCCATAACACCTGTTACAGCTGAGCTCACTTTATGTTACGGGCAATCTAAGTGGAAAGGTAACTATAAAAACACTATGAATTTTATGTGAAATGCTACGGATGATTCTCTGTTTGCTACTGCTGCTTCAAAACTTAATTACAGCCCTGAACAGATACCATAATCTTTGCTAAATTAAATAAGCCCCCCCTCTCAAATAAGCCCTCTGTCTCTATTAAGTCCCCCCCCTCCCCTCAAATGGGCTTGAAATAAATAAGCCCCTGGGGGGCTTAATAAAGGAAATACGGTACAGGTAAATTAACTAACACCTAGTTTTTGCTTACCTAATCTGTGGGCAATAAACTCATCATGCAGTACTGACGTATTGTTCTCAATCTGCACCCAATCAATAGCTAATAAAGGCAAAATATTAATGTAAGCTTATCAACTATACCAAGGTTGTCAAAATAGTCTACAGGGCTGTCACTAAAGGGCCAGGAGTCAGGGATTTCCCCTGGCTATGAGCACGACCCCCCCCCCCCCCCCCCCACCCCCGGCTACTTTGAGAAGGAACAAAAGGAAAATAAGGCAAACAAAACTTTTTAGCCATTTAGTTTCCAACCTACTAGCTGCATAAAATACCAGGAAACTCAGAATGTTAGTGACAGGCACGCTCTACAAGACTGCAAGAAGTTCGGTGTATTCATCCACCGTGAAAGTTTGGGAGGGGTGTGATAAACTGCTTTTTTCATACAACCTGGAGCGGAAAAGGTGGTGGAGTAATCACCTTATAGGTCATGCAAAAAGAACTGTGCATATTTAACATTGTCAGTGAATAAATCAAGATGTTGTTTTATGTGAGATTGCACTTGGTGCTTAAAAATTTGTGACCTTCTTTGGGAAAACGTACACTAACGATATTTCGTTAAACGGTTAGACCGTTAGCTGTCCGTTAGTCATCCGTTAGATGATTCAATCAAAATCGTTAGAGGCATTAGGCAATTCGTTAGCAACTCATCCGTAGCCGTTAGAGCGTTAGTTGTATCCGTTAGAGGTGTTAGTCAATTCGTTAGCAACTCATGTATATCCGTTAGAGCGTTAGTTGTATCCGTTAGAGCGTTAGTCCAGGAAACTAAAGCGTTAACTGATGATTCTATTGCTTTGCTGATCAAGGCCGCTGCCTTAAGGGGGCCCTGTCGTCAGAGGTTTCTACGATTAATTTTATTCGCCCGCGGGCGACCGAAATTATAAACAAGGAGCCCGCATCGGGCACCTGAAACTAGTGATTCTTGCCAAACCCGTTTCCCAACGTCCAGTGAACGAACGACACAATTCCCTACCCGTTCTACGCTTTTGAAACGAAAAATTAATATCAAAATGCTTGGTCGTCGGCTGTAGGCAAAAGATACCGACGATAAGAAGTAAACAAACAAGCACACGTCTTGAAATCCGCTTCTCTGCAGAGGCATGGGCTGGGAAAGGTTTGGGATTTTAATTTTTTTTCCATTTGATTTGTAGTCCTAAATAACTGAGGCTCTCTAGTAATTAAAAAAGTCTACAATCATTCAATACAGCTTTTATTCATGTGTTGTCCGTCACACAACGCTTCACTGCGTATTCAAATTCCCGGGAGTCAAATTTCAACCGAAATTTGCATAAAGTTGTTTACGAAACCGATACGGCATCTTGTTGAAAAACTTTCATCAGACATCGAGGGGCTTGCTTGATATAGTTTTTGGAAACATTACAGTCCCAAGTCAAGATACGTGTTTGCAAACAGTAGTTCTTGTCAATACGATGCAGTAGAAGTTTCATTCCAGGAGAAATTGGACGGCCTGTTTTGAAGCGCAGTCGTTTCGAGAGCAAGTCGATTTCGATTATTATTTTACTCGTTGATCACATCACTAGTGATTTTGATGCTTTCAATTTTCAGCCGTTTATCGATCGACAGCTGTACTTAAAACTTTCGCTCAATACATTGATAACAACAAGATGAACTAACCAGCCGTTAATAGATTGCTTAATAGGGAATAGCGCTCGATTACTTCCACCAATTCAACTGTTAGAGCGTTAGAACAAATCGTTAGAGCGTTAGAACGAACCGTTAGAGCGTTAGAACAAATCGTTAGAGCGTTTGGACAAATCGTTAGAACGTCAGAACAAACCGTTAGAACGTTTGGACAAACCGTTAGAACGTTAGAAAAGCCGTTAGCTATCCGTTAGCTATCCGTTAGTTTTCTAACGATAACGAAATATCGTTAGTGTACGTTTTCCCAAAGAAGGTCACATTTGGTCATTAAGCGCTGAACCAATAGAAAGATACATACAGGCCTTTGCATTCCATAAATCGACATTTTTCTGCTGAATCAGAAGCGGGGAATTCTACTGCTACATTCCAACAGCAAAATTTTTACATTGCAAGTGTAGCACCTGTTTGGTGGCTTTAAGAACAAAGTGTTTTACTTTCATAGTGCAATATTTCACCTCATGGCTTAAAGAACGAGGTAAAACCCCACCTTATGATCACCCTGTTTATACCATCACCTCGTTATTGCAACCATATAGAGCGTATTCACTCACGTGGCATTCATCTATGCTAATTTATATGAACAAAAGAAAGTTTTTACATAAGAGAAGAGTTCAATTCCCACAGAGTTGTCTTTGAACAACAACATGGCTGCCGTTTCATTGTTTTGGAACACCAACACGGCCACTGTGACGTCAAGTGAGTATACTCTATTTGACCCAAACGTAAAATCACTGAGTCATTTTATTAATTTGAAGACCCTGTTATTAAAAAAATGTGACCACCTCGTTATTACACCCAGAATTTTATGGCCCATTGGTGGTCGCATCAACAGGGTTCCACTTAGTACATGTGAAGTGCTCTTTTGTTATTATTGAATTGCATTCACTGTTATTTTTGTGTGTACTAATCAATTGGAATACTGGTACGAATCAACTGGGGACACAAAATGACCTGTTTTCCATTGAGTAAGATAAGCTGCATAGCAGATTGGCCGTTTTTGTTCTAAACTTTTAACCACGAAAATGCTGTCATCCCAACTGCCTTTTTTCAATCTTCAGCTTGGGGAACCTGTGGTTCGACATGAGTCTGCTAGCTTTCCCGCAGTACGTATAGACATAAAATATGTATGTTGTGTATCTCCACCTAGATTTCCATAAAATGTTCAAACATACCTATCGTTGGAGTTTCCGCTATAAATATCCTTCGGACGCCATTGGCCATGCTGCAAGTTTATCGATCAAACATCAATCAATAATCTTATTCTCGAATCAGTTAACGATCGGCCAATTAATCGACTACAGCATACCTTAGATCTGTGTTCTCGATAACAAACTTCACATTTTCCTCTGTTAGCTCAAGAATTTTGACACTAGGTTGGTTTGCGTAGGGCATTTTCGACGGTGTACGGTAAAGAAGGCTAGAAGTGAAATCCAATATGGCGGCTTATCAGGTCGCACAGATCTGTGGGAGAGGACACTAGGGAACTGGGAACTAAATATCCATTCTATTACCTGATTGGTCTATTCAAATAAATGCCGGTTTAAAAAACTTGCCATTCATTTCCTTACGTTCCATTTCGCGACAAGAATCGAGTTTGAAGGTTGAATTTTTTGCGGTTTTCAATAGAAATTATGGCCGGTGGAACAGAGTGTTTTAAAAGGTACAAAGCCAAATACAAGCTGTCGTCGTTTTCAAAGTTTATCTGTTTCCCTTAACGCAATTTTTTACAGAGTTTATTCGCATCCTTTGCAGGTTAATGGCAGATTTCCGCGAGCTCACAAGGGACACGACGGTAGGAGAAATTTAAGTGCAAATGTTAGATTTGCTGTCTTTCATTGTGACTTAATCTTAATACTGACTCGAAAATTTTGAAGCTCGTAATAGAAAAGTATGAGAAACTATACTTTTGAGGATATATTCCTTCAGTTTACTCAACTTTTTGAGGTGGAAATTTTACCCTTTCGATTTGGTTGTTTTCAGAAAAACAGTGTTGTGTCAGCGTGTCCCAGACTAGAAAACACGATGGAGTGGATCGGTACAATCCGTGGTGGAGAGGGAACGGTAAAAACTCTCATAGTATTTCTCCCAACAACTTTGTAATATTTGTTCTTTCAACAGTTTGCCGGTAAATGTGCAAGGTCGACAAATGAACAATACTGGTCAGAAATTTAGGCTTCCTCAGTACATAAAAATAATCTTAACGTTGATACAAAGGCTCATTAGGGAATTGAAGAAATGCTTTCACTCCTTAGGCATACATGTAGAAAGTAAGCTTGTGTACAAATTTATACAACATTTTACAGTGTACACTGTAAGGAGCCAGTTATACCCGGCTTGATACTGCATAGAGGTCTAAATGATATTCTGATGTCTGTTATCAATATTATAGGTATACGAGGGAAAAGAATACAAACTATCATTACAATTTCCAAGCACGTATCCTCATAAGCCACCATTGGTTAAGTTCACCACGCCCTGCTTCCATCCAAATGTTGATCAGGAAGGCACCATCTGTTTAGACATTTTAAAGGTATTTGCTATATTCATTCTGTTAGCACTACTTGTTACAAGACAGTTCTAAAAATAAATTATTTTTGGGCATGTTTAATGTTAATTTATTTACCTGCGCAGTACCAGGATCATCGGTGCCTTTCAAATAAAATCTGAATTATTTAAAACAATTTTTATTTGTTTATTTTTCTTAGGAAAATTGGTCATCAACATATGGCGTCAGAACCATATTACATTCAATACAATCATTACTAGCAGGTGAGCTTGGCTTTTTCTAGTTGTCTATGCCCTTCGTCCACCAGTAATCTGGGAGAACAAATTGTGACAAATACAAGTCCTGAAAGAAAAACAACATCAGATGATTAAGGATTTTGTAGAATGGCCCTCCCCCAGGAAATTCATATGAAAAGTTTATAAACTTCTAGCCTGTGAATGAAGCTGTCTCCTCCTCAACCCCCAGGGATGCATTGAAGGGGAGGCATCTGCATCTCAACAACAGGCAATTCCATACTGGTGATGTAAATCAGTGTTTACCATTGATAACTCATGTGAGAGTAGCAGCTAGTCACGTAGGTGTTCCGAATGTAAATTTCTTAGAGTTTATGTTTCTCCTGGTCTATTATGGTAATGTTTTGAGTTTATTCCATGAATAATGTCTGTTTTGTATTAGATTCATCATGCTGACTTTTGAACTTTGTGAACTTTTGTCTTGTCCTTAATGCATTATTTTATAGACAATAGCTAGAATTTACAGCAATATTATTTAGACTTGCCAGTTTGACCAATAAGAGTTGCTGACCAGTTTTCGAACAGATTTTACGTCATCAGTTTAGAATAAATTCTGGTGTTGAGGTGTGTGGATGTCTCTCCTGTGAAATGTCCCTATCGGCGAGGAAGGACAGACAGTTGAATTGACAGGCTGCAGGGGAAATTACAGTGTATATATCACAATTTTCATATATAGAAATATGACTGTTTTAACTGGATATTTTTGACAACTTCATGCTGAATTTATGATGAAAATAAAAATTTGAATTTTAAATAAAATAATCAATTTCTACAATGTAGATCCAAATAACAAAAGCCCTCTCAATGCTGAAGCTGCAAGATTGTGGAATAGTGAAGGTAAATAAAGTACTAAATTAATTAGTTACAATACATGTGCACAATTTACAACATAGTTATCACCTAAACTCAACCTTCTTTCCTGTTGAGTTGCTGAACATTGGGCAATAAAAGCCAAGTATATTGAACATTATAAAATTAACTATGGCTGGACTCTGAGACCACGGGGGCAGTGGCAGCTTCTGTCACCCATAAGTACTGCATGACTGTGCTTCTGATTGGATGAAGCCAATCAGAAGGCAACCCCCAGATCTGGGTTATAGTGACACATCATCACTTTAGAATTTCTACAGTCATTTCTCAGAATTGTCTTTTTCAAGTTTTTGGCAGGGAAACAAGTGGTGGTTTATAAAATTTCAGCTGTTTTCTCAGACTAGTGTTTGCCTTACATTTCAGAATACAAGGAAGCATTAGAGGCATTTGAAGGAAAAAGAACACGAAAGAAGTGACGGCCAACAATTAATCAAACTTCAAATGACACTTCAAGATGATATTTTAGTTAAGTTAGATTTTGTACAGTCTTGCATTGTTTCATTTAATGTGTAGCTTTAATTTTAAGTGCAGATAGCGGTAACAATATTATTAAAACAATCAACAGTCCACTTGAAAAGCAGACTTTGAGTATTGGCTGTTTCTGGCTTCTCTCTCTCGTTTATTAAGCAATAATGGTTTAATGTAATTGGAATTTTTCTTTTATATTCTAAACATTTTCACCGAACTTTGTGTACAATCATACTATTACAAATTTTTGTCAATACTGCATTACTGCAGTTGTGCAAAAACAGTCTATTGCATCAGGTGAGGCCATTGAGCCATTGCTCATCAACCCTAAGATACTTGACAACATTTTTGATTGTTTAACCAAGGCATCAGCTATGCCATGGAAAAGATACCATAGCCTGCGAGCATCTCACCCCTGACTTCCCCTACCTTCCCCACATCATTGGACCACCATGTAGACTATTTTTCTAAAATGGCTTGGTTGTAAAGGCACATATAATATTGAGCAAGTACTGTGTCTGTCCTATCATGAGCTTGTTTGATTGACTGTATTCTGAAATCAGAATAATAGGCCTTTGGAATTTTTAAAATTTGATACCCTAGTCAGTTGTTTTATAAAATTTAATAAACTTTTATAAACCTGAACTGAATTAATCTAATTTGATCATGTGATCAACTTTCAGTAAACACGAAGACAGTTTGCTTTTGAAAAATTTTGTTAGCACGAGCTGAAAGAGCATATTAAAATTAGGCAACCTGTAAATTTTCAGCCATTTATGAAATATCTCAAAAGTAGAGATTGCAACAGTTGTCGAAAATTGAAAACTTGTATGCATGAGAAAAACAACTTCTGTCACCCTGTCAGGCTTGAGTGGATGTCCATACAAATCCTTGTAAATTTCAAAATTTTCAAACTGAAATATTTGCTTAAGTATCACAGGGCTTAAAACTCCTTTTATAAATAATTTATAACAGGCACTTAAAATGAAAAAAAAATCATTTATTTTGGCATTTCAGGCCTGCCACTGATCAGAAACGTAAAAATTCCCTGACTTTGAACCTTTTTTTACTGAATATCAATCTATGTTAACATTCACTTTAGCTCTTTTTGCAGGCCATCAATATTTTCCCCTTTATTTTAAACCTCTTTTCGCAGAAAGAGAAAGAAGGAATTTGGAAGAAAGCATTCACAACAAAACCACTGACCACAACTACTACATGTGTTGGGCACAATTACCACCGTTTTCCTTGATATGCGACTTTCGAAAACAAAACACCCACGGAAACGTTTCCAAAATTTCCGTCAATCATGCATGTTATTGACAGATCCGATCGAAATCCACCAATCACAACCACTAGTGTGACCTTCTGACCTTCTTCACGTCATGCTAGCGGGCTGTGATTGGTGGATTTCGATCCGATCTGTCGATAACATGCATGATTGACGGAAATTTTGGAAACGTTTCCGCAGGTGTTTTGTTTTCGAAAGTCGCGTATCAACGAAAACGGTGGTAAGTGTCAAATTGATCGCTTTGCTTGCTTTGCAGCATACTTTTCATCTTTTCCAAAAGAAAATGCATTTCAAAGTCTTGAAGAAAACTTATGAACTATAAACCGGAAAACTGAATTCCCTGACTTTTCACTGACTTTGACAATATCAAAGATTTTCCCTGACCGTGGCAACCCTGCATTTAATCTGGTTTAATGTGTTTCAACATCTAGAATCCTAATAGGCTGCAAACGCAGATTGGTGTACATACAATTTCCATTCATCGCTCCTGCTCTCTACCCAACTTTTTGGGCCAGAAATATGTCTGAGTTTGCAGGTTCTTGAGTTTATGTGGTCCTAAAATCATAGTACAAGAGATTTGTAACAATAGCTTTTGTGTATTCTTCCAAATACCATCAATCGAATGCACCCCTAAAGCTAAAAAAGGTTCTCCATTGCATCCACATCCACTAGCCTTCATTCACGTTCATCCACCTCCATTAGCCTGAAGGTGAATGAAGATAACTGAGGATCAATGTACTGGGATGAGGGTAAATGCTTATAAACAAGTCAGAATTCCGACTTTGAATTATACACTATAGCGACACATCCCAGATGTGGATTGGTCAACAGCTAACTTTCAAAGAAACCACATTAGAATTAAGGGGCTGCAAGTGACAAAGTTAACTGACACTTCTAGTACAGAAAACAAGAAATCAGTAAATAGTTCACTTTATTTACACTGTTCATGTACAATATGAAAAATAAACCAAGCCCTTACATTTTAATAGAAACTTCCATAAACATAGCATTGCATTGCAGACACTACACTTTCTGACTGTATGGACTATACCAATAGTTTAGACAATATGTGGGCTGACTGCAACGCAGGCTAACACTACTCAGTTAAACTTTTACAAACTGATGAATGGTGCTAAACCACAACCTCTTATCTGCGTACAGCAATATTAGGCTATGTTCAGACTATACTGGGTGGCTTCTCATGGTGCCACAAAAAGCTATCTGGCATGGCGTGAACAGCAACAGCCCAGGGCGGCACAAGTAGTTCACACACATCAAACACTGTCCCAGCACGGTTGGCTGAGAGGGTTTGGTACACTAAATTACAGTCCTTGCTCCTGAATTTTTACTTTTGTACAGTGGTTTCCAGTCCTCTCTCCTACTTATTTTCTTCCACAACCAGCAGAATACTGGTAAGTGTTCACATCACACCATTATATGGCACAAAACCTATTTTGAAATCAGCACAGCACAGCTTCACTCTGTCACAGAAATCACGCCACCGCAAACGTTCTTGTGTGTGAACACAAGCCCTATCCGGTATAATTTTCGTGTTGGAGCAAAAGCTTTCTGCTATAGTGTCAACATAGCCTTAGTTTTCCTTCAAAGTCATTAGTAAGGAGGACTGTTGTGTTTCAATCCCAACAATGACTGAAGAAAACTTTACACAGGAAAAAATAACGGATTCCCATTTTTGGATAATTTAGGGTATTTAAAGAATACCCACAAAATCCCAAATTTGGAAGAGTGAGACAAGTCCCAATCAGGGAACTTGGTTGGGAATTCCCTGGTTGGGACTTGTCTCACTTTGCCAAATTTGGGATTTTTATGGGTATTCTTTAAATACCCTAAAATATCCAAAAATGGGAATGCGTTATTTTTTCCTGTGTTACAGTTGTGAGTTGTTGAGACAATCTGCAAGAACGAAGGCTAAGGTGATAAACTATGAACTTCATACCCAGAGAAATGAAAACAAAACAAAATAATTACCAAAAGTCCCCAAGCAGATTCTCTTGTTTGGGGGTATCATGCCAGCATCTACACCATGAAAGAGTGAAGGATAGTGGCTTAAGAAAAGGAGAGCCAATCTCTTGCTGGCCATTTTTGGAAAGTGTCCATTCTTAAAGAGGGGGTGGCCCACTTTACAATCCCCAATTTACAATAATACTGGTAATATATTACATGCTTTATTTTTATGAAGTTTAACCCATTCGCCCCTGAACCGCCCGTAACCGCCCGTGCTGATCCACGTCCTTTCTACCCTTTGTGATGTCACCAGTTTTAACGGTCAAGGACACAACTTTGTCCAGTAACTTGTGCAGAGTGAAGAGATCTTTCAAACCATACCAGAATGAGCACAATTCAGTCAAGGACACCGGAGAAAGAAGCAAAAAACCCTGTGACATTGACATGAAAATCTCCATGAAAATCTTGCCCCATTGCTCACCTACCTTTCCTTTCACCTAATCCTAAGATCCTAAAAGCTTTCCTAAAAACTCTTCCCACCAAAACGAAGCCTACTAAATGCCCAGCAAGAGAAAAAAAAATGAGGCAAGAAAAGCAAAAAAAAAGAGGGGAGGAGAGAAAGTGAAAAGTAAAAGTCAAGACTGCTGTATCACTTTTTAATCTCGAAATTTTGCTTTCTGCACATGCCCGAACTTCGCAAGCTGATATTTTGCATCTGGATCAGAAGGCCGCGAAGTGTGCGACCTGTAAACTGGTTTGTGGTAAGTTTTAACTCTTTATAGCACGACAGTGACCAGAAAACCACTCGACTAGCTTCAAAACATGTTTTTCGGCAAAATCTCCAGGAGCGAATGGGTTAAAGAAGTGCTGTAATGAATTTTCAACAACTAACCATATTATCATATAACCACAAATGAGATACCAGCCAGGTATTTAAGATCACAGTTGTTTTGGCTGCACAATAAATCACGCCTTTTGCAGCAAAAAATTCAAGCCACGCCAAGCTTACCCCCCAAGATTTCATTAATGAATTTATCATTTGAAAGTTGAATCCATTTGCAGTTGTAGATGTCAGATTCATCTCTGCATTCCTGCATGTCGTTAATAAGCAGTAAATAATTCACAAGCAAGTCAGTTATGAAATTTCTACCAGTTCTGTTTTCTAATATATAATTAGATGTAGATGTCTTGGAAGCAATTTTGTCCATTCAAAGTTATTTCAATCTGACCCAACACAAATGTAGATTTGAATTTCATGCTCATTACAGCAATGACTAACAGATTCAACTTTTGAATAACAAATTCATTAACAAAATCTTGGAATGTCGCTTGTCCTGGCCTGACAGTAAAGTGAAATGGTTTGGTATTTCATTGGTGTTTATATATAAAAAAAAATAATAGAACATTACATGGCTGCTTTGAGACATGAAATTTCTCTCCTTGTATTCAAATATATTTCACTCATTTTTAACACTCGAAGAGAAATTTCATATCTCAAAGCAGCCATGTAATAAATCTTATATCACTCCAGACATGTTACATGTATTCTTCTACGCTGGCAAAGGCACATGCTCCTAGACCACATTTTGACATGAGTTTTAAACATTCCTGAGCCTGTCCCAATATTAAATCCAGGGGAGGTTTCCTGGGCAGTTGATGAGAATCTAAGCGCACAAAAAAGAAAAATACATTAGAAGAAAACGTACAAGAAAAAAAGCACAGAAAAATGCAAATGAAATAGGAGCACACTGGATAGCTACAAACATGGGGTTGGATTAGTCACTTGCCATCCAAGGAAGTTCCCTAGAAACACCTTAAAAGGGTTATTGACCCATGTTGAAAGTAAAGCTTGGTTTCATCTAAGCTGTATAATCTACCAAGGGAGCATTCTTAGTGTAAAGAATTTCATTTCCAAAGCCATGAACTAAACTAATGCTGGAGCAAAATGAATGTTGCAACTAAGCTACAGAGAAAATGGGTTTAACCTCAGTTTGTTACACCAGCTCAAAATGTCACAATTCCACAAACAGAGGGATTTAAAAAAATTAATGCAAGTCTTTACTTGAACTATAGGCAACTAAAATCAAATAAAATAATATTAAGTAAACATGAGGATTCTCAATTCCATTCCATTGTCTGTTTCCCCATCCTTGCTGCTGGTCAGTTACTGATGTGCAACATAACTCACACCAATAACTATCTCTTAATTACTACTTTCAGGTGACAGATTTGCAAGGTTTTTCTCACTTACCTAAAATAGCACTATTTAAAGAAGAGCATATTGGTTCCCTTTGAACAGGATCTAAAAGATAGCCAACAGGACTGCTCCAAGGATCAGTGTATGCAAGTAGACTAAAAGCCTCCTAGAATTTCAATTCAAAACAACTTACATCATTAACAACAGATAAAACGTTTGATGGAATAACTGCCATTTGAGAAATATACTGGGTCATACTTCACCCTGAATGAAAAAAATCATTAACTGTTTGATACTGATCAGTATTCCTATTATTCAATGCACTTCAGATCTCAGCATCTGGATATCCAATGAAGCACTTAACGGTCGCCGTTTTGATGGTAGACAGTAATGTTAAAAAAGTTGACTTGAACAGGACACACAATAGTCAGACAAAGTATCAAATAAAAGCAGAGTTTTCTGATTAAAAGACATCATGACTCTTCCTGATCATTTCTGGATGAGTAAGGCACAAATGGGTCCCAGTTAATGGCTCCCATTTTAATACTGGACGTTCAAGTCAACAGAAGATGTTCCTGTCATCAGATGTTAAATGTATCTGTCCTTTTTACTGTTTTTACACTGGACAACAAAAGACGACTTACATGCAAATTCACGTCTCACAGGACTTAAACATCTCCAGCATAAATACTTGCCTGAAGAGCCTTTTTATTTGTTTCATTTTTGCCGTGTTCTCTTCTAAGTTGGATACTCATATTTTGTAGTTCTCTCCCAAATGTCAATATCTTTTCTAGTACGGTTCTGTTGTGACAGCAAGTTTGCCTTGATTCCACTGCAACAGGGAAGAACAAACAGAAGACCGCATGATGAGAAACTGTTTTTGGTAGTGTTTCTGACTTAGAACCAAACAAATTGAATCCAAAAGATTGCAGTCTCATAAACAAAATGTACAATCAAAAAAATCTCTTTGTGACCATCCTTGCATACATGTAGGTAGCGCCAAGTATAACCCACATGTCCTGTATAAAAAAGGTTACATTGAAACGTGTAATGTACACATTGTAGATCAACATTAGTAGGTGTGATTTCTCGCACCTTCAGGTCTTCATTTAATTTACTGCAGATGAAACCCAGTTGGATCATGGTTTTTACACTAGGATCTTAGAGTATTATTTGGACATTGTTTGATGATGTTCACTGAGTTTTAGTGATCTTGATACTCAGGCTTCAAGCCCTTTGCGTTCCACTGTCTAATTTAAACAAACTGATTTAAGTGATAAATTTATGGTCAAATACCTCTACTCGGACTGTAATCATTCTCTTCCATTTTTGCAGTTCCATTTAAAAGTCCATTACTAGATGATTCTTCGAACTCTTCTACTTCCATTGGCATATTATCAGCGTCAAATCCATTGTCTATACATGTACCATTACTCACAAATCCATTTGCAGCTGAAGATGAACTGCTTCCAACACTTCCTACTGAGGTGGCACTGTATGAATGAGTTGGACTAACATTAGGGCTTGAACGTGGACTGTGTGCTGCCGGACGTACATCACTGTCACATCCACTGACCATTTCAACAAATTGTCGGCATTTTAGCAGAAAAAGCAAGTTAGGATCCCGTTCTAAGAGTCCTGGGTATAATGTCTGTGTTGTTTCAATTGCTTCTCCTATTCTGCCCGCAAGAACAAGCTTTTGTATTCCTAAAAGGAAGAGAAAGACTGAAATTTATAATCTGAATACAGGGAAAGATTTTCAAATATTATTACTACTATTACAGATCCAACCAGCATGAAACAGATAAAATAATAAACAATAAACTAAATCCAACAAAGACACTGTGTGTAAAATGCCTACATTCTAGATATCTGCCTTACAGAGATGTGTGCAATTAAGAGAGTTTAGGGCTAGACCAACAAATTACATGCCTTCCCCTCACAAAACCTTCATCCATTTATGTAGAAGGAGCTTCTAGTTATTCAGTCAGCAAGCTGGTCTCCACTTCACTTTGGGTTTTTTTTTGGGGGGGGGGGAAGGGTGGGCACAACACTGGTACACATGTAAGCACTTGAACATGTTTCTTTTGATCATACTTTCTATTTTTCCCATCCTTTCTCTGCTTCCAAAAACAAAGATTTAAACTATACATGGAAAAATACAGTGACTGCTTGCAGAAAAAAGTGCCTGCACCACGTGTCAGGTATTTCAAAATGTGCAGCATAGCTCCTGTTTGAGGGTAAGTGAAAGTAAAAAACATTGCTCAAGGGCAATAAATAAACACTGCACATGTATCATTTCTTGCATCTGTTTTCTGTACTCAAATTAAGACTCACTTTGTCTGTTTTTGATGGATGCCATCTCCTCTGTAAAAGACTGCCCCGTACTCTTAGCAAAGGCCTCTGCAGTAGCACAGTAACCATGGTGGACCAAGTATGTTGACACAATCCTACAACATAACAACAACCTCAAATCAAAATAGAAAGAGAAATAACACAAAAATACATAAGCCAGAATTTTGTAAGAAATAAGGCTGAACAAAGAAACCTTGTTAATGCAGTTTTTCTAGAACAGAAAATGACCACGTGTTTTTTTTTAAGATTATTGGCAAAAGAATGATATATTATTATTATGGTCGTATTAATGAAATGTTCCCATTAAAGGCAGGGTTCCACTGTATATCATAACGTCTTTTACCCTGAGATCGAAATTTAAATTCTTATTCGTTGCTCCTATTGATTCTCTATAGAAAAAGAGGGGAGAGGCCTCCCCACAGACGTCCTTTGGGGTTCGTTCGTCACGTATTCATTTCTCCGGGGAGGCTAAGAGGGGAGGTGTTTTTGAAATATTTTAAAAAGCAAATTCTTCTTTGAGTATGTTCTAAATTCTCATGAATGACCACCCTGTTATACAAAGCACTGATACTAACAGGAGAAATTTGCTGATGAACATACGGTTAAGGATTAAAACAAAGACATTGTTATAGTAGTATTAGTATTTACTTTTGTAATGTTGTCTGCCACAGTCCTTCTTTGTCTGTAAATGGAAATGTTTGTATTGTACGCCTTGTTCTGGCATGGACTTCCTAAAAGCAAAAGCAACAAATTTAAAAGGGCAAAAATGTTCAAGTTGTTGTTTGCTTTTTTCTCAAGATGATCTTGATGAACTGTCCCAGATCAAATGAGGAAGTGACAGTTTCTGAATTAAAAATAATCTTCACTGAATCACCATAACATCTAACTAACACACTAAAAAACTTAATACAGTCAAGCTCTGCTTCACAGTCACCTGCACAAAATTTTTATATTATTTTAAGAAATCGCTTATCACAAATACCCAGATACTGCAATGGACATTTCAGGATATCCAGTTTTAGTGTCTGTCTAAAGCCAGTTCCACTGTCAAAATTCTGCACACACACCTTCATCACTTCCTCGATGTCATACATAAATGGCTTTTGCCCAAAGTTGGCATCAACTACTTCACCAGGAGTTTGGAGTCCAACGGTTGGGTACAAATTTGGCTGTGCAAAAAATAAACAAAGAGAGGAAAATTATGTCTAAATATTTCAAGATGGTGAGAGTGTAACCATCAGTTGACTCTAGTGTTTGGCTTTTAACTTGGAATTCAACTTAACTTTCAACAAACAATGAAAAAAATTATCCTGATGTTTTTGACTGCCTTGGTATCTGCTGTATTATGGCCATTGGAAAAATAACTTCTTCATATTTAGGACTTTTTAAGCATACACGTACTTTGGTTTTTGTTTTTTTAGGAATAGGGTAACTTGCAAAGTGCAGTTAAGTGAAGATGTTGGCCTGACTTATGAATAAGCCTGCTTAGCTTTTCCTAACAGACTGAAGTCGTAGCAAAAGTCAAGTACATTATCACTTCACTACAGTTCCTGCAGTCGCTAAAGCAGCCTTTGAATCC
Organism: Porites cylindrica; assembly: GCA_964035525.1. Taxonomy (NCBI): domain Eukaryota; kingdom Metazoa; phylum Cnidaria; class Anthozoa; order Scleractinia; family Poritidae; genus Porites; species Porites cylindrica. The sequence goes on from OZ037776.1 coordinate 34,474,976, forward strand.
CAGATACAAAAGGATTTCATAACTGTAAATTCTGCATATATTTAAGCCCCACAGGGGGCAGAATGATTTAATTAAGCAGTGATGACAGGTACCAGTTCTCCATAAGGAACCAGAAAGCAAAAAGGAAAATCTTACGAACAAGATGTTTGAGGTCATGCACCTGAAGATCAAAAACAAATCCAAACTCCCGGCACATGAATAAGCCATACTGGATCAGTCCACATGAAGTATTACAGTCCTGATTTTCTAATACAGTGCATCATTTATTTATTTCATTGTGAAGAACAATAAGGGGAAAGGAGGGCTAAAAAGAAAGGGGAGCCTATTAACTTTCTTTTCCTGAAAAGGAGTGGGGCTTATCAAAATGGGGACCAACATAATTTGGCAGGGGGGGTTAATTAATGGAGAATTAACAATAATCTTAATTTTGAGTTTGCCTTGACAACACGCAACGTATAAAATAAAAAATTGTAAAGTTATAGGATATGTTGGGAACTTCACAAAAAATCAAGGATTCTTATCAAGTATCTAGAGCTCTTTATGAGAATTTCTGAAATCAAACTTTGCTCATATTTTGAGATACGTGTAAAAACTATGTATACTCTAAGCCTTATACAAACAGTTGTCAGCTGTTATGGGTGGAAATTTAAAAGTTATGCCTGCCTCAAACTTAATAACATCTCTGACATCTAGCAACCTAAGCTGTAAATATTACAAGATGACAGGCCATTCGACAAATAACCCTCGTTCTAAACAATGAAACAGAATTTTGCAACTTACTGGTAAATCTGTGAAGGCTATTCCTGCAGAAAAAAATTAACATATAATATTATTATAATACTTTATCACTTTCAAAGAAGATTAAATTGCAAACACAAATCACTACATGTAAAGTCTACCAAACAACTCAAAATGCAAAAGTTACCAAGGTTAACTCCATTTTTTGTGTAAAAACAAGTGTTGTCAATGAGATTGACACCACAGCCAATGACATCTCCTGTTGTAAAGGTAGGCCCATAAGGCTTTCCATTCCCAGAAGAACAGAATGAGTGACCATCATCTCCATGATAGCCATAAGAATTCTTCTCCCAACCTAAAAGTTGATAAGACAGTCATAAATTATCGTAAACTGCCGCTTATAAGCTGCTCCTCTTATAAGCCTCAAGTTAAAGGCTCATCTACCGGTAAACAAAAAAACACATATTGTGTTGCGCGTTACAAGAATTTTGCAGTTAATCAAAAAGTAAGCATTATTGTCAGCTATGTTATAAAAGAATTTGCTCATGCTTTTAGCTGTGCGTATATCGAGTTATAGATGCACTTGGGAAGTTTGGAGAGCACTCAAGAAGCTAGAGTTGCACTCGGCTATCGCCTTGTGCAACTCTTACGCATCTTTCGTGCTCTCCAAACTTCCCGCGTGCATCCATAACTCGATATACGCACGCTAAGCATGAACAAATTCTTAAATTTTGATCAGCAATACTGTAAATGTAGCTTGTTTTGAAGTGTTTGTTCTTTTCCAGTTACAAGCCCCCTAGGGTATAAGATGTATAAACCCAGGACTTATAAGCAACAGTTTATAGTACAATGATTCCCTATATGCAACTGTTTCTTCACAATGTGAAAGGATGGATTCTTTGGGTTTATTCATAGTTAAAGACATTTGATTCAAATGGGTAAAGGACAATGACAAATTATTTTGAAAGGAATATTGGATAGCAGTCAGTCCACGGTTGTTTGGAAACTATAACTACGACAGGGAACTATAAAGTTGGGTTGAAGGTCTTTAACTTTACTGTAAAGACATGGGACTGCACATTTCAGGATTTAAGCAAATTTCTCCAAAATGTGCCCTTGTAAAAGGATTAAAGGGGGTTCCCTTAAAAGAGGCACATCAGTAACAAAAATTTACCTGGTAATCTATTCATGTTGACTCCCTGCGCAGATAAACCAATACCCATGTATCTACCAAGGAAAAAACCAAAGTAGTACAGAGTTAATGTTAAGTGTTCACGCAACCAGCCTCTATTTCCATACTCCTAGAAGAAGCAAGCAAGGCACATTGTGATGAACTTGAGAACTGCTTTCCTGAAGGCCACGATACCAATTCAGTTAAGGTATCTGCACCGGCAAATTTTGGCCTCAAAATCTTTCTACAGTAAGTTCAGGTGATGTAATATGCATATCTTGTTTTCTTTTTCGAATATACCTTCGCATTTAAGAGAAAATCTACTCAAAAGTTGACCGATTTACCGGAAGTTAGAGAACAATTTTCATTTCCGTTACTAAGAAAAAAGACTGCAGGAGACACCAGGAGCGCAATAACTCTCAATGACTCCCCTTTTCAGCATCAATTTTGATTGATAGGCTCAACAAAATTTACTCACTGCTTGGATTCATTGACAGACTTCAGCCGCTGTATGTCCAACTTGATTTTTCTTGCTTCTGTTCAAGCTGTGATGACTGATATTACTTGCTTCTAGTCAAAATACATTACGTTCTTGAAATAATTATACTCCGTTTTCCAGGACTTATTATTGTGTAAAATTTATATCACATTGGTGTGCATGCTCACCTTATATATTCTGACAATTTTGCGGGGAGGGTAAAATGTTCTATAGGTCCTATTCCTCTAGTCTGTTTTTCTATCAATTTCGTTCTCTTAACAGAAGCAATACTTTTCGATTTTCAATGAAACTCTCCTTCAATCTTCACTCTTGGCATGCCACATTGCATTAAAGCTGACACTGAGGAATGCACCTTTCGGAGGTGCGTCACACCTAGCAACTGGTCACGTATCAAAATCGAAGGGGGCTATAGAGAGGTTATTTGGCATTTGTTTAGGCTTCCACGAGCATTTTACACAGCGGTGATTCAAAATGGCGGGCAAGAAGGTCTGTGATGGTAGTATCGAGGAAGAACAGTTGATTTTGAGAAGAAAATAAGCTTTTTACACTGGAAAAGCATTAATTACTGCGTGACTGATTCACCTTGACTTAGAGGGACCACTTTTTTGGAGGAACGGGTTATCATTTCTCTGTGAAATTTGGCAAATACACAAAGAGCATGTTAATGAAGAGATCTGTGTTTGACCAAAGGTTAGAATTGCCGTACAACTGAGTTATTGATGTTCAAATGTGGATCAAATTTTAAAATAGCAAATTGTGCCCTAGAGGGTAGATTAATTGGAGCTGTGCCTTGGTCAAACACAGGATTATTCTATCTTGCGTCCTTATTTGTGTTACATTTCTTTTTTAACAATAACTCTATGGATTATTCTGAATTTTTGATTTTTCTCTTTCTTTGCCAACCTAGGGGGTAATTAAATTAACACCTTCTGCGTGACATAACATCATTTATTTTGATATGTTTTAGTTCCTCAAGAACAGAGGAATTATCAATATAATAACTATAATAATGATGCAAAAATATGCAAAATTTGCCGGTGCAGATACCTTAACTAACAAGGTTTCCTGATAGGCCACCCCAAAATTCAGTTGTTACTTTATCACTCTCTAAAATAGTCGCTTCCCACACAGGTCATTCTACCAGCTATGGTTATAAAGAAGCAATTTTTGCAGACTTCCATTCCAATAATTTGATTGGAACTCTTCCAGTTTTAATTACTACCTCCTACTCTCCCCGCTGTTTTTTTTTTAAATAATTTTTTCACTTTAAGTCAAAAATAGCCAGATCTAACAAATTAAAACTACTGCATTGATTATTTGCATTATATATCAATAAAACCCTGATCAGAATAAAGATACATTATAATCCACTTTCCCCTTTTTCGATAAAATACAAGTGCTTTAAGCTCTCTCTTTGGCATTGGATTTCATTTGATAATTCTTCAGGCAAATTTTTTCTTAGTTCCCGCAGTAGCTAGTTTTCTTCTGAAACACCTGCCAAAAAGGCCAATAAGTGAAAAAATTGCCAGAATTATATAATTATACATACCAGTAATAAACTTGAGCATATGGATATTAAATTCATTGCTGTATGTTTTGCTCTCTTACAAAACATCATTGTCTCATTAAAAAAGTATATTAGAATGATAAGCTTGCATTTATTTCATAACTTACCCATCACGGCCCTTGCTCACTATTCGCACTTCAAAATAATAAATACCACAAGCTGCTGGGATGGGATGAGTGGCTCTAACCGAAGCCGCGTCCTTATGTGTTTTCCCTACACCTGTTTTCAATACAAAAGAAGGGTTTTGTTTACAGCCAAAAATGCACGATTACCGCATCAGGAGCTAACTTTTAAAAGCTTTAACAATTCTGTTGCTATCCTTTGTTTTCAGTCCTGGATAAGGCGCAGCTATCGATCGCTATTGGTACGCAGTGATTTTTCTTATGCGTTCTCCAACCTCCATGTACGTACCGAAGAAAAGCTTAATGTAAGCGCGCTAGCTTTGGTCAGTTTTGCATTGGATTTCTGATACATTTTTCACAGATGTCCTTGAACCGCCGTGCTTTTAAACAGATAACTTTGTCTTAGACTATCCTGCTTTTGAAATTTCCTGTACAAGTTGAGGATTCAGTAAGAGCATTCAGATGATACGGCTAATAATATCAGGGCTCGAGAAGAACACAAAAAATGCTCCATATCTCTCGCCTACCTTTATAGTGTACTTTGAGATTATTTTGTGAAAGTCCAATAAAAGTAAACTTGTCTTTGGGAGACCAAGATCTCGGCAAAGGGGTTTCAGACTCATCTACTTTAGGATATAACAGGGCTATTCGATCAACCTGTTGGCTTGTATCAAAGTTTGAAGACGAAGAGCTACTGCCCGCCGCCATGTTGCTGTTCGTGCAAGCCATTGCGTCACGAGGGTCTGCAAAGGAGCCTGGGAAACTCCCTGGCAGTGCTGGACCTCGAACCTTCAAGAGGGTCTCAATGGGTTAACCGATAGGCGTAAAACGGCCAAAAATTTAGTCGATAGCTGTAAAAATTGAAAAATTTTAACCGTTAGCCGTAAATATGGTAAAAAAAAGTTAACCGTAAAAGAACTTGTTCCCTAGATTTGCTACTTTTAAGGAAGGTACTAAACTCACTTATGGTTGCGTTTTTTATTTCCCGGCTAGTGTGGCTTCCGGTACGCACGTTAGGTAAAGCGCCTTTTAGGTGAAGACCAAGACCCATTTCCATGTCGGCCGCTCTCTCGGGGAACCTATTTTTTTTTTCCATAGCGAAAGTGTGGCTTCTTGCTGGGGATTAATATTTGCGATTTTCAGGAGGTCGTGCCCTCGAAACACTAGTGAAACAACACGAAGAGATCTCACTATTTGTAAAACAAGTTGCCGATAAACAACATTTCCCTGTTTTTCTCTGACGCTACGGTAGACATTGCCATGCCTAGTCCCTGTACGGCGTCTTCCAACGCAATTTCGGTCAAGGCATTTCGGTGGCGAACTCGCTCGGACCACGTGACCCGAAACGCATTAGCCGCGCGAAATAATAAGGCCTACCGACAAGGCAAAACGGCTGACAGTGGTTCCGTACAGTCCTTCGCTACCATTAAAAACACTGGACACGGGAATTTTGTTATTGGCCGTTTTCACACTAGAGCTAGAAACGGATTATCCGTCTGAGACTAGCCAGTGTACAGTCGCCCCCTTCCCGAAAGACACCCCCTCTCCAATTTTTTTTCTGAGGGGAAGGGGCGGCTGTACACAGGCTATTTGGAACGGATAATCCCATCTTCAAACTGTCCGTCGAAGTTGAAGGATAAAGTCAGGCGGATTGTTCATGCAAAATTAAAACTATTCCATTTTCAAATTAAGACGTATTTAATACCTATCTGACGCGAATCATCAAACGGATAACCCGTCTCACACGAATAATCCGTCTTTAGTGTGAAAACAGACATTTCTGTTGTAATGAATGTCGCGCCCCGGCCTTGAGTTAGGCGTTCGCTTGTGTGCTTTGCTTTTTCACAAAGATTATTTTTAAATTGACTATTGACATTTTTATGTGTAAAATAATATTAGAAGTGGAATACTTTATAAAAAGTATGATCTATCAAATGTTGAAATTTTTCAAAAGAATAGCTTATTTCATATCCCGAGATGATCCTAAGACCTTTATTTTGCTTCAAAGATACAAAAAGTACAGGTTAATTAATATTTAACTTTTTGAAACAAAAGGAGTTAATTTTTAACTTTTTTGTTAACCGTAACTGAAAAAAATTAGCCGATAGCCGTAAAAGAGCCAAAATTTGTGCCGATAACCGTAAATGCCACCACCCCATTGAGACCCTCCTTCAAGCGAAACTGCGAAAAAAGGTTAGAGTTATCCTACCATTCATGATTTGTAGGATTAACTGATAAAGAGTGGTAGTATTGATCCATCAAAGAATAATTGATGGAAAATGATGGGAACTATTGCGAGCTACTTTAACGCAGGAATTTTATGGAGGCATCGATTAGCTTGCGATTATAAACTCTCTTCGCCTGCACCCCACCCCCCACCCCTTAGGTTAACTTGCTCTAACGTTTAACTTCTTGATCGCCTCACTTTACTTATATTTCATCTGGCAGATTCTGCCACCAAAAAGCTGGGTCAGCTGTTTGAGGAAATCTCGAACGGGTTGGCGGGAAATGACGAATGGATCTACTTGGGGATTGTACCATCACTGACGATTGTCTTCAGATTACGTGCAAAACGGATTTTGGCGGGAAAACCACATCTTTGACTGTAAATGTCAACAGGTTAGTAAAGGTAGTCACTTGAAGGGATAGACGAGAGGGCCCTTCCTCGATCCTGAGACTGGGACCGAGTTATACGATCACCGGAGATTTTTCCGAATTAATTTCCGAATGGGTCTTCGTGCGTGAGGATCCGTGAGGGGTACGTGAACAATGAGCTGTTTTGATACATGTATACAGTATGTTACCCTGGGTTCCAGAAGATTTTTTTTCTTATCGATAATGAAGCCGCGTTAAAGCAAAAAAAAGCGGCGAGGAGAATCCTCGGCGCTTTGCGCCTCGTTAACGCGGCTTCGCCGCGAACCATCAGTGTCCATAAGAAAAAAATATCCTCTGGAACCCAGGGTAACAGTATGTGTGCAGAGGCTACAATTATCTCTTCCCTCGAGTTGAATTAAGGTGAGTTTTAAAACGTTGCTTGGTCGTTTGCAGTTTTACTGAATTCGTAGAAAATTCGATTCATAGTAATTGCTGATCAAGCTTTGCAATTAATTGACAATGGGCCCTGTGATCTATGTTCACGTCACATAGATGAAAGGTACCTCCAGTTTCAACGTTTTTTCTTTTGCTTAAAAATATGATAACAATAACAAAAAAGACATGAAGCTGTTGTTGCAGGATAAGAGACTGTTAAGAGAATTCCTATTCAGAGGTCACAAGGCCCATACAATGGATTATTACTTAATTATTATTATTTTTAAGCTTATTCTTATTTATTTTTGCCAGTGTTGGCCGGGACCTCTCTTCTTTGACAACATTACCTGTTATTCCAATCTTATGCCATTTCACTATACTAAGTGACTACCAAGAGAATGTGCAAATTCTGTATTGCAATGTACAATCCCAGTTTGAAATGGACTATTGCATAATTGATATCAGCACTCCCCTTTGGTTAAGGAAGTGAGCAAAGATCAATGGAATTCTCTAGGGGGTATGTTGCAATCGTTTTGGAAATCCTTGAGGAATAGTCTTAAACATTGGAGTTATTCAGGGTAAACAAAGAATTCATGGAATTTTATTAGGAAAAAAAGTACTGTTCAATAAGTTCCTCAGGGGTAAATTCATATCTTAAGAAAGTCTCCCGGGTGAATGCAGTCTAATAGAATTCCTCAGGAGTAAGAAGGAAGTTTATTATAATGTTGTCAACCGGGAAGAGGGTGTGGCTATTAAAATAATGTGATAGCCCAATTTTTTTCTGCCATTGAAGGAGGACAAAGCACACACAATGACCGCACACAACAGCATGCAAGGACTGGACAAAGCAAACATGATGTGATTTTATTTAGTTGGATAGTAAACCTTTTATTCAATGGTTTACATATTGTAGAAGTATAATGGACATGGGTGTTTTGCTCATTGCTCGCCCATACATGAAACCATCCAACACATGATTGATAGAACTCACATACAAAAGTTATTCAAAATAACTTAAGAATCACCAGTGCCACTAACAAAAGGAGGGATACAACAATCTGTTAGTATGCCAAGTTGTGGTGGTTTCTTTTTGCATTACCTTGTATTAATTTTGTTTTTTCTGGCTTGACTGTTCATTAGCCACAGGCATGTGACTCATAAAAAGTTGTTCATAAAATTGGAAATAGTCCACTGTAAAATGTCATAGATAGGCTTCAGTTAAAATTGACTTATTACATGAATAAGGTCTTGTTTTAACTGAGGATATTTTACTGAGCCTTATCTTTGAAATTAACATACTAGTGTTTTTGTCACAGTCCCCAGTCAGAGGTGAACCAGGACATCTTGTCTAAAATAAAAGAAGTTCTAAAAAAAGAACACGGAGGAGAAAATTGCCCATGGACTGATCTGCAAATGGAAGGTTTGTTGTTACATGAATGAGCCTGAGTATCTTATGAATAAGTGTGGAGATCGAGGAGGATGTTATCGGCCAATAACTCCCTCTGAGATCTCCATAATTCTTCATATGATATGAAGGCCAAACTCAAAAATTGTTCTATTATTCATTCAAAATAATTCCTAGTTTAAAAATGTAGCTAAAACATGCTTACCTCCATCATTGTTAAGTTCATCTTCAAAAGTGCACGTCTAGGGTTGTTCAACCCCGCAAATAGCAGATGTCGCCCTTCGAGTTGTGTTCCTGCCATGTTTTTAGCTATTATTTTGCCGAGTTTTTACTCTTGAAAGAAGTGAAATGTCCTTAATTTTTTGTTTTCACAACCAAAACAACTCAACCTCTTCCCCTGGTCTTCTCAGTTAATGGTACATTAACCTGCAAGGAAGTAGCACTTTTGACGTCATCAGTTGATTAAAATGACAATTCTTTCAAATTTGGTCATCAGTAGCTGGTTATGATGAATAATTATAGGTGTGCTTTTAGCCAATCAGAATCAGGGCAATATTTTGAATGAATAATGACACTTGTTATTATGTAAACACCAATGAAATACCAGGTGAGCTTTCACTTGAAAACTTGGTATCTTCACGTGTGAAAATATCACCGTTGCTGTGGCTACATAATAAATCGCGCTTTTCACACCAAATTACTTTTAAAGTGAAATGGTTTGGTAGTTCATTGGTGTTTTTATAATAAATAGAATATTACATGGCCGCTTGGAGATATGAAATTTTTCTTCCCTTGTGGAGAAAATAGCATTGCCTTTAGCTAAGGAATCAAGTTCTTGTCTGTAAAAGTTATGTACGCTTACATGTACTAGTTCCTTTTCAACCCTAGGGGCAGTTGCTAAATTTAGATTTGAAGAAATCTCAGCAGGTTTCTTATAAAATGTTGCCTACTTTAAAATTTCTTTTTGCTAATTATTGGTCTTTACGTCAACAGCTCAATTCCTTCGTTGCTTCAGAACGGTAAAGGAGAAATGTCAAAGAATAAAAAAAGGAAAAAATGAAGAGCACAAGCAGAGGTGCAAAATGAGTAGACGTCTCACAAGTGTAAGTATAAGGAAGTTTTTTTTTCAAACATCTGAACATGGTCAAATATAAAAACTTTTTTTGATAATTATAAATTCAGTGGTATCCCATTAATAGGGACACCTGTATGTGCTGGACAGTTTTCCATGTTCTCATGAAAAACAATGTATAATATGTTTTTAATGTCATAATGATATTTATTGTCAGTGATACATTGTTTTTTTTTCCTGATCTTAACTGCAGTATATGGGTGAGGCCACTTTTATCCTTAGTTATTTTATTTTTACTTTCTTGAACAAATTCCATTATTACAAACATGAATTCAGGGTTCTCATTAATTTTTCAAGTAGACAGCTAGGATGTTAAAGTAGGCGGCTTGGTAACTGAGTGCTGTAGGCAATTTCAGGCTTTCACTCTCTAACTTTACTCTATTTCCCCAAAAAGTAGACGGCTCAAACCTCCAAGTAGCCGGTTTTTTAGCCGGCTGCCGGCACTTAATGAGAACCCTGTGAATTGATAGATTATATTTATTATTGAAGGACTGCAACACCATTATTTAGTTTGATTTTTGTCCTTCTTTATGTTTTTATTAGAAGCTGGACAGGTGATGTGGGGCTTTTGAGCTTAATATAAGAGAATCCTTATCCTCGTGCCAGAAGCAGCTTGCCCCAGAGGTGCTCTATGTGGAGTACATGAGCAGTGAGGAGTCTGCCTATGAAGATGAGGAAGATCCCATCACTGGTGAAGTAACACTGAAACTAAAGGGTTATTTAACCAAGAAGCTCTCGTGGGAGAGAACAGCCCTGACAAACTTAAAAAGCAAGCTTGACAGAGCCCATTATAGAAGCCTCACCCCTCATGCCAAAGCATTGGCAAAGCCCAAGTTTGAGGGTGATATATCAAAGATTCCAGCACCCGATGGTCCATCATGGGCCGTGAGACAGGCCATTTCTCAATAATAGGCTTTCTTATCTCAACTCAAATTTTGCCTAAACCGGCATTGAGTAACCTGGTCCTTAGTAAAATATGGCTATTTATTTAAAATTTAAGTCAGTGAGTGGAACCTTGTTTATACAGACTCAGCAAGACTGGCTGCAATAAATATTTAAATGGAAAAAAAGGAGTGTGGATGATAAAAAAATTGATATCTACGAGGTTGACTTTCAAAAATGCCATCTACTGTGGCTTTCTTAATAGGGTAGCTTATATGATGAACAACACATATAAGTACTAACTTTGATTTTCAAAGAGAAAAAGACTTCAAGAAAGAAAATCAGGCTTGAGTTTGCAATATTCATTTGAGAAATCTGGGATCAGAAGAATGGGATAACAAAAAAGTTTGTTTGAGATATTAATCAAGGTTCAACTGATATTTGGTTAACTGTAGAAAACAAGCTGCAAGCTGTAGTCATTGATTACACTTAAACTTTTCCAAATTCTCAAGCTCTCAATAATAATTATTTAATACATATTGTGTAAATATTATATGTCAGATTTTTGCTGTTTACAAATTTTTTAGTAGCATTATTGATAAATGTACACTTAGCTCTTTTGCACTCAATCCACAGTTCAGCTATTTCATAAGTTTTGTTTCCTTTGGCAAACATTAATAGCCCACCAAACAAACCTATGAGGCATTTGCTTTTTGTTGTTGGTGTTTCCTTAAATGGATTTAGATATCTTTTTAATTATATAACAAACAGGCATTTTTGTCTGGACTTTATTTTTTAATTATAAAATCAACTCTCTATAAGACAGACACCTTTGGGACTGGCATTACTAACTAGCTGTCTGTCAAATAAAGAGAGTAGAGAAGCAGGGACCAACTCTAGATGTCCGTCTTACCGAGGTGTTTGTCTTGTAAAGGTGTCTGGTACTACATAAGAAATGTATTGGAGACGGTAGTTTTGCCAATTACAATAATTCTTTATGCTGTTGTTATTCTCCAAAACAAAGCAGCTAAGCTGATATTAGATAGATCACCTCACTCCTCATCCACCAATGCATTGATTGTCTTGAGATGGCTGAATCTTGAAGAACGTAGGAAATGTCATCGATGTATATATGCATACAAGTGTATTAATGGCCAACTTAATCATTCTTTGGACATTGTAAGAAAGAGTGATATACATTCCTACAATACGCGCAATAACGATACTATCAAGCTCCCCAAAATTAAATATAATTGGGGAAAACAACGTTTGCGGTACCACTGTTTCAAAGACTTTAATGAATTAGAGAGAACTGTAAGAAACTCAGCAAGTTTTCCAATTTTTAAGAAGTGTCTTTTTTCTGCTTTTTATAATTGAGTACTTGTAGTGTGTATGTTTTTAATTATTTCTGTAACTCGATTTTTAGCTTGAATTTTTTTTTTTTTTTTTTTTTTTGTATCATATATATCGATTTTAGCTTAACCTTTTTATATTTTAATTGTATTATATAATATACATCTCGTAATTAGGACCTCTATGTAAACCACTCTTGTGATGGAGCATCCTATTAAAAGATTGTTATTATTATTATTATTAGAGTTAAATATATTTAGATTTCTATTTTAGTGTTTTCTTAACCCTTTAAGCTCTAAGAGTGATCAGCATCAAATTTCTCCTTCTAATATCAATGCTTTGTAAAACTGAGTGGTCATGAGAATTATGGACATGATCACACATGATGAATTTGCTTGATATTTTATCAACTTCTCCCCACTACTTTTGTAGGGAATGAATGGGGCCAACAAAAAATTTAATGAGAATTCAAATTTTGATCTTAGGGTTTAAAGGGTTAAAATTATGTGCACTTTGTATTTTCAAAGGCCAATGAATTTCGTTTTAGTAATTTTTTAAAAAAGAATTGTAACCACCTCTATTAAATAAAATAAAGTGAGTTGAAAGCGGAAAAAACTGCTTCTCTTCATTGTGTAGGGAAAGGGATTGACTTAAAAGGGATAGATTAATTTCATTTTTCCAAAAGGATTTTGAAAACTACTTAACTTTTCGGGAGCAGTAACTCATAAAATAGTACCAGACAAAATGATCAGGGCCGTACCATTCTTGAGCCCACTGGAACCAGCCGATTAGTTTAAACTGTAGTTTCTGAAGTGCAATTAACAATTCAAGTTCGAGACCTTTGACTTTAAAAATCAAGTTTTGGGCAAATTTAAGATTGATTATTTTTAGCTAAAACCTTGAGTTTAGGCTTCGTTTAAGTATGGTTTTATAGTACGCTCCTGCTTAAACTAAACGTTTCAAGCACATTTAAGCTTGATTTAATGCAACCAAAACAAGGCGTTTCACACAATTAATCAGCTGATTAAACCTACCTTAAACTTTAGCCTTAAAGCTGCTTTAAGCTGGGTTTACGTTAAATTAAAATTTGGGTTTAAGGAACTTAAACGTCCACTTAAACTTATTAAACCCAAGGTTAAGACAACATTAATTCGTGTTTAAGAACAATTAAATTTTATTTTTCTTCTTGTGTTAGAAACAAGTAACCAAGGAAACAAAATTATCCAAACAAATAACAGTTCAGTTTCAACTGGTTGAGGCCAAGAAGAGAAAATTTCACGACAACCAGATATTCCTAGACAAATTAAAGAGCTCTTACACTTTTGAATGAACATTTGGCGCAGTAGCTTGATGCAAAAGCAAAGTTAGTCTGGAAATATAACGATTTTCGTGCGTGCCCTGTACTTTTGCTACAAGCTCACGCCACCGAGGAAAAATAACGCGAAGAGATCGAGATCAGAGCAGATTCTAGAGCAGATGTGAAAATAACACAAGTTTTACCTTCGTGGCTGAAATTTCCCGAGGCAGTAGAAGTTCCTAACATTGTTAGGAGGAAAATTAGGTAGATTAAAAACGTTTTCATTTTGTCAAGAATAACTTTTCTCTTTCCAAAGCGCAACACGACTAAACTCGTTTAGCGACGTGGAACGATTAAAAAACCCGACGTCATAAAGTCGTCATAAAATGTTTTCCTGCGCGCGTTAAGTTTATGGAAGACTCCATTATCCTCCTATGTATTGCATTACATTGACATCCATTGCAACTGTTCATTTTGTTAATAACAAGGACACTTGAAACATTATTTAAAGGCTACATTTACGCTAGAGTCGATTTTTCGGATTCGTTGACAATATGGAAACTTCAGATACCAAATTCGTTACACCACAGGCAGCCCAAGCGCACTATTCGTGGGTTCGGGCTTCAGAGGTCATTTGGTCGGAATATACTAGCATTACTAGTGTATTATCTGATGCCAAATAAATGCAAAAAGTCTTAAAGATATGAAGTCTTCTTGTTTGTCTATCGGTACTAGTAGCCTTTAAGATAACGAAAATCGAGATTTCTTGCATTTTTACATGTGATTCGGGCCCTTATTGATCGAATTTTATCACATGTATTCGAATCTACAACGCTAAGGAAAAAAAAAATCATGATCACGCGAAATATTGATTCAAAAAGCTCCCTTACCTTTAGTTCATAGCCACTCTGTGTCCTACGGCTGGTTTAAACGCCGTTTAGTCGACTTTCTTTCCATCGAGTACTGAACACTATATATAGTGTTCAGTACTCGATGGAAAGAAAGTCGAATACATGTGATAAAATTCGATCAATAAGGGCCCGAATCACATGTAAAAATGCAAGAAATCTCGATTTTCGTTATCTTAAAGGCTACTAGTACCAATAGACAAACAAGAAGACTTCATATCTTTGAGACTTTTTGCATTTATTTGGCATCAGATAATACACTAGTAATGCTAGTATATTCCGACCAAATGACCTCTGAAGCCCGAACCCACGAATAGTGCGCTTGGGCTGCCTGTGGTTACACGGAGATACACGACGAGCGCGGGGCCCTAGTTACCTGGTACCTGGCCTTATTTGGTCTAAGTGGGTTTGTACCGCTGAACAGGGTCTTTAAGTACGGTGGCCCAGAAGGGTCACACATACAAATTAAAAATGTTGCTGCAAATTAAAAATAGTACATGCAATTTAAAAATTGTACATGCAAACTAAAAATATTACCTGCAAATTAAATATAGTACATGCAAACTAAAAATTGTGCTGCAAATTGAAAATAGAAAACATATCGATGCAAATTAAAAATGAAAAGTCCTGAGCGCGCAGTATGAGTGATGAGGACCTGGTCCGAGCCGTGCGACCTGGCCTTAGAGTCGTCGGCCCATTCATGTTTCATGTTTGTAATATTTTAAGTTTGCATGTACAATTTTTAATTTGCATGTCCTATTTTTAATTTGCAGGTAAAATTTTTAGTTTGCAGCAACATTTTTAATTTGCACGTGTGACCCTTCTGGGCCACCGTATTTGAGACTTAAACAGGGTATACAATTTCACTATTTATAAATTAGCGTTCTTGAGGAGAGTGTCTTTTTGGACCGGAAGCCTCTCCAAAGAATTAATGCGACGGTTCGCGATGAGTAATCTCCATATGTGCTTCCAACAATTTTTATTCCAAAACGTCTAATTCCATATAGTGTTATTTTGAAAATATTTCGATTCTGTATGCCAAAAAAGAAAGAATTAGGGTCATAAAATAGGGTCTCTTTTCTTTAAACAGGGTTGCAAAATGAACGATTTTTGTCTTTAACCGGGGTCAAGGTTTGAAGGCACGCCTCGGCGGCACACCTCTACCAAAACGTCCCTTGAGTACCTCACGGAACAGAGTGTCTCAATGGCGTGGTAGCTTTCACGATTGACGGTTAATTTTTACCAGTTTTGATGGGTGACGGTCAAACACTTCTCTTCGTAATCGTTATGTACTTGCCTTGTTTTATGTTAGTTTATTCTATTTACTGTATAAGTAGCCGGTGTCTTCACTGTTATTTAGTTCATCTATAGATAAATCTTGTGCTTGTAATATGTCTTCAGCTCCCCCCGCGTCGATTAGTTTATAAGCTATTTGCGGGTGGGAAGGTAATGTAATTAGTCACGGTTGTTGTAATTGATGCAAAACTATTGAAACCTCTTAGTGTATGTCCCTGGGGGGGCACTTGGGTATTTTTTGGGTGGGTATGTGCCGCCCGGGACTCCAAATTGGCACCCCGTTCTAAAAAAAATTTTCCCTAAAATTGATACCCCGTTCTAGAATTCGCCCTAAAACTGATACCCCGTTCTAGAAATAAGCCAATTTTTTATACTCCGTTCTAGGGTGCAATAAGAGTACAACAGTTTGCTTGTTAACGCATTGAACCGTATTTTTAAAAGCAATCTGTCCTTGAAAAATTTAAAATGGCTGCTTACAAAACTAGAGCTGTTTCGTGCGTTCGAAATATTATACCCCGTTCTAGAAAACGCCTCTGAAATGGATACCCCGTTCTAAATCAGGAGCTTCAAAATCACGAACCCGTTGGGCGGCACATACCCGTATAGGTAATGTATGGGAGTACCCCCCCCCCCCCCCCCCCAAACCCGTTGATTATCGGGAATTTTGAGAAACGGGCCCCTACTGCTGTGGTCTGAGAACAAACCAGCCCATAAGTCGTTGCGGCCGCCGCGATTTTCAATAAGAAAAGAACCTGGGGAGGTGCCGCTTCTAGGAAACAAAATGGCCTTTCGTAACTTTCTCATTCCGCTGGGTTACACACAGTTTTGTGTTGTTCGTGGAAAGGTATCATTGCCCGGTTTTGACGAGGGAACTGGAGAGTTACGACTTCGGTATCATGCGAAGAAGAGCCAATACCTTATTGATGCCCACAAGACATCGGGAGGTGGTGCGTTGGTATGTCAGTTTTTTGATGTTTTTGTCCCAGAGTGTACTCATGCTGACAAAATCAAAATAAGCTTATTTAATATTTATAACATTCACAAAGTAAGAATAAACTGTTGGGCATCAAGTGTTTAGGGAAAAACTTGCAGTGACTCCAGGAGCTATTTTCTGCATAACGTCATCAGAAAGTGGAAACTCAACCCTCCAATATATGCATGTACAGTAGGCCAGGCCGGTGGGTGCCAATACTTCCTGTAGGCAGAATGATAATGAGGTTAACTCATATCACAGTTAACTTTAAAAAGTAGATTTAGATTCACAATTCACAATTTACGGTCATAGCGATTTACAACAACAGTTAAATAGGAAGTTTGCAGAGTAGCAGGTTTATTTAACATTCAAGTCTGTTTTTTGTTCAGTCATTATTATAGGTTTTATTAATAAGCTTATATTGTGAGTTTAATCTCAGGGATAAAGTTGGCAATGACATATTTTTATTCTTTACTGAGGCTACAGATTTTTTGTAGTTGTTTTAAAAATAAAATTATGATTTCACAAAACACAACTTTTATAAATCTATAAAACACTTAAATTTGCCACCATTTTGGAATACCATTCCGTTTTACATAGTGCAAGAAACAATACCATGGGGTTAGTGCAACAACTTGCAGGCTAGCTAATTTTAATTACAAGGTATCCAGTGAGTAAACAACAACAGCCTGTAGAGTTTCCAATTGAGATATTGTGTGAAAGTTGGAGCGAGAGCTAAAACATTTGAAGAAGGAGGAGGGCAAAGGGAAAAGAGGAAAATGCTCTCCTGTAAACCCCATGATTCTTTAAAATGCCCCTTGATATTTTGCTCTTTTTAGGGTTTTCATCCTTTTTTATTTATTCTAGTTTCTATTTTACTCCCTGCTCCCGTACCTTTACGTCTAGTTTTTGAGCCAGATCCATAAATCCGCCAAAAATTCTGGTCCATTGGATATAACAAGATTTTTTGGACTGCTTTTCTTACTTCTTTCTTTTGCAATTTTCTTTTTAAATCGCTTATAATTTCCGTAAAATCCTATTGACAATTCTATATGTGCACAAGGTTTCGACATCTACTGCCCTTTCATGCCTAATCACCTGTTACACATTACCTGTAATTTGGTAATGGAGAAGTCAGCAGTTTAATGATGTCAGTCGTACAAAGTTTCAATATCGTAGTTTGACCCAGACCATTTTTGAAATGACCCAATTTAAAAGGCGGCAGTGTGGGAAATATGACCCACTTTGACCAACCTCTAGATTGAACACTGAGCCATTGTTTGACAATCATTTCTCTTGTTTTAAACCTACTTGGGTATGTATACTGTATACTGTAATTTCCTGTTTCATTTTACCAGTATGAAAATCAGCTACCAGTCAGCAGCCAATTTTTCTTTAATTCATAACAATCCTCATAGTCGCTGTGCCTTGTTTGTGCCCTGACGTTAAGCCCTGTTAGGTGGGGTATAGTACTGTAATTGCCCAGTTTGCCACTGGGAAAACGATTGGATATTAGTATTCTTTGACTTGGGTTTCTTTTTCATGGGGTTCAATTATTTAAACATCCTAATAGAAAATTATTTCTTATAAAAGTTGTAGAGTCAATAGGAATTGCAAAGGACTTTCCTTGATCATATTAGTGGGTATATTGTAAGTAGCCCAAGGGAATTGAAAGTGGCAAACTGAAAACCACATTGTTGAAAAGTGTAATGAACCAAAAGCAGGGCCACCTAACATTAATCAGTCAATCACGGGCTCACCAGAATCATTTAAATGGTTTAATTAAGCCTATCAAAAATGAGACATCTCTTTATTTTTAAATATTTGACGCCAGCCCTTAGGTGGGTGCTTTCAGAATCATATAACCCTGAAGCGTATAACTTTGTTGCAATGCTGGGGTTTTTTAGGGAAACAATCAAATTTTCTTCCTAATATGGAATTACTGATAAGCGAGATTGTCAAGCTTGAAGTTTTTAGCCTTGGATTCTCTGTTTCCATATTTGGGCAAAATAATTTTCCATGCCTCTGATTGGATGGCTACCCCAGCATGGTTCTAAACAGATAAGGGGAAGTTAGACGCTTGTAGTTATATGCTTCTGGTGCATTGCACTGATATTAATTCAAAAAAAATTGTAGGTTTCAATTTTTGTTATTTGAATTATAAAAAATTCAGAAAGTATTAAAGAGCCATTACCCCATACAGATTGAGGAAATAGTGTAGTGTTAAGAATATTTAAGGGTTATTTGTTTTGTATGTTGCTTCAAGTTTAATGTTTTTGTTTTCATTGTGCAATTAATAAGTAAACTTTGTTTTTTAGCTCCATTTCTTGTACAAGTTAGAAATTCACACTAAATAATATTGCACAAAACCCAAAATGGTAAGAGCGATAAACCAAGCGCCTTCTTTCAAGTGCATTTTACCTGACAATAAATTCATTCTTCAGACATCATTATACGGTCAGGCAGTCAGGTAATGAATTTTTCATGTGTCTGTGCATAATTAATTGTCATCTCTATTTAAGCTCTTACCACTTATTGTCTCCCTTTGTTCAAATTCTAATCTTTCACTTGCTGTGGTGGAGGGAAGATGTTGCCTGACTTGCTCAGAGTGAGGAAGGGGGATGTGGTGTTGCCTGCTGAGGGTCTGGGGACAAGCTAGGGAGCACATGGTCTAGAGAACTCATTCACTCACAGAACGGTTATGGCAAATGATTTTGAGCTGGACATATTGAACAAATTTTGCGATAACTGAAGGTGCACCTGTTTATACTGGTGCTAGTGATCTGAGATCTCAGTGAAGTGGGTGTGAATATTTGTTATGTATTCAGTTGTTATTTTGCAAAACCTGCCTCCATAAAGTCAATACAGTTCAAACTAGTTTTTAAGGAGGACAAGTGGAGTCACTTACTAAAGTCCCTTAAAGAGCTTCCCTTAATTACTGCAAAACTAACCTGCATTTAGCAGTCATCTTAAGAGTGTGTCCATGAGAAAACCAGGCAGAACCAGGCAGGGGGTGATAATGCTCAAATCACCGATTTCGCTCAAACTTGGCACAAATGTTAGGTATCAGGAGTTAGCTTATGTGACAGAATGTCAGGTCAAAATATTAAATTCCCTGGGAGATCCGGGCTCCCCCTGTAAAAATCGCCATTTTGCCCGTTTATGCATAATTAATTAGCTAACTTTACGATGCCAGTGCAACAAACAGAAAAGCCACCTGGAACTTAAATGCACTGAGAGATCATCTGACATCATAAGACTTTAAGCACAATAAACTGTTTAAAGTCGCCGATTCGATTTCCCCCCTCTTAGCCCCCTTAAGTTTGGTCATCATTTCCAAGTTTTGAGTAAGACGTAAAATTAGGGTATTTTATTCCCAAATATCTCTGATGAGCAACCGCTTATCTTTATAACTTTTGCATGAGTAGTTAAAGCCATCACTTAAGTTGAGAAAAAGATCATAAAAAGTTTGGGCAATTCACTTTCTTCCATGTGTTGACATAAACTGTTCATGTGACTGAACGGCTCTTGCATATTTCATCAAAATTCAGGCCCTCACAATATTCGTGTGTTTGCCTTTGAATGAGGAGAAATCGAACAAAAAAACTCATCAGACAATGATTTAACATTAATAAGGGTAAAATCATAAAAATTGTTGTCCAAGAAACGCTAACAATGATTTTTGATAGCGATACACGCGATCTTTTCAAGTAAAAACAACATACAAAGATTTAATTCACAGTTCTACTTACTTTAACAATTTCGCCCTAAAAACAATATAAACGATCAATAAAATCCATATACGTATCTCTTAGATGTCTCAACTGCTAGTTTGTGCCCGCTTTGATTTGTTCTTCATGCCACCTACGATGTCCAGTTCAGCGTAGTTCAGCGTCGTGACTCGCTGTACGACTAAAATTCCTTAGCCATCAGTTTACGCACCAAAATCCAAATCAAGTTGTTTTAGGACAAAACAATACGAAATGTAGAAAGCCGATTCTTAACCCATTGAAAGAATTCTGATTTCTGCCACTGTTGTAGCTCAATTCACATGTTGCAAACGTCCGACATCTTTGACATTAAATGGAGCCCGCATTTTTAAGCAGCGGCTGCCACCAAACGGAAACATCGTATCGGGAGTCAGGAACCAGGAGCCAGGAGCCAGGAGCCAGAGTTCAGTGAACAAAATGACTTTCCGACATTCTCTCAGATTATTTTATTGTTATTGTATGCTGATAAATAATTTAGAACTCCAAATCTATTGGCAACTTTATTCAGACCATGATTATAAGTGATCCCATGTCTTCTCAAACTCGGAGATAGAAGTCGTTTTGTCTTCGTGTTTTGGAAAGAACTATTTTTTCTATTTTAGTTGCACGTGAAATAGCAGCGAAGTGAAGCCGGATGTTAGTGCAGACCAGTTCAAAGAGACAAATAAAGCGTGAGACACGTCCAGATTGGCTTGCGACAAGAATTCCATTTTTTTTTTTTTCATACTGGAGTCCCTTCTCCCCGGGGGAGAGTCCAAATTGCGTACAAATGCCCTACCCTGCTGGCACCAGATTTGATTGTCATAAACAGTGAATTTTTTTATCTCGCACGGTCTGTTGGGGGTCTTATAAAGCCTAACTGTGGCACTAATGTTTCCAAGTAGAATTCAACATACACCACACTTTCACATTGAGTTAGATATTTTTCTCAAACAACCGCTTCCATATGTTTAACACCCTTCCCACATTCCCTCCGAGAGATACTTCAACTGTAATACTTCGATTTCAAATTTCTCACCCTACCCAGGTAAGGTCAATTTTCTCGTCCTAGATCTCGGAAGGGCCTTTTTGCGTACTCTTGGGCACCAAAACCAGTTTAGTGCCAAGCCGTGTGCCGTGCTGAGGCAGGCAGATGTTGAATTATGGACAGACACAACAATTAAGTTACAGACATTTGATGTTCCGGTCCGTGCGTGGTCGGAAGGTTGCCCAAGGAAAATTTGGGTTTTACGAGAGTCGAACCGCAGGAGGTCTTTAACGAGGAAAAGTGCGGACACATCTACTTTTTGGAGTGAATGTACTGCATGCAATTTTTAAGTTACAATATACTATAGATAAATCTAATTTGTTTCTAAAGTTCCTCTCATACTCCGAGTAGCTTAGGACATACAGGGAACGCAGAGATCAGACCATCGCACCATGGAAAATTCTCAATCAGACTGTCATCGTAAAAAGTGGTCGCGGTCGCTTATTGGATGTGGATGTGTTCGTTTACAGGAGGTTCCAACTACAAGCGCTTGACTTGATAATATATTTGGTGCATGTTTTGAATAAGTGATCGCTTATTGGGAAGAGGTCACTTAAGTTGGGTGGTCGCACGTAGGTTCGACTGTGCCTCGTTAAGCGAAAATTTGTTAAAATGCAAGAGAAATCCTAAAATTGTAATACAGTGGAAGCTCTCGTACGAGGGTGCCCTTGGGACGAGAAAAAGGTGTCCTTAACTGGATCTGGCCGCTTACAAGAATGAATCTCATATGCAGGATAGTTATGCAAGTGGAATTCAACCACTTTAAAAGTGGTGTAAAGGTTAGATAGCTGCTTACAGAAGCTCCTCCCAGCTACAAATTACTGGTAGTAGCAAAAAACTGTTTTTTAGTGTATGGTTACGCTGATGTTCTTGCCTTGTTGTAATTTACGTAAAAGCATACGATTCAGTTTGTATTTTCAAGTGTAACCGGACGAGTATGTGAAAAAACGGTAACTCTGAAAAGGATATATAAGAATGATTCATAACAGTGACAAACAGCCATATGACTGTGGACATGATATGAACAAAAAAAAAAACAACATTCAGAGGCGGGTAAGATTTCTTTCGAGTGTCTGCTTAGGAGAGCTTTAAATCAAAGCTAACATCTAATTCGCCGGTAAACCCTTTAAGTGTCCGCGGCCGCCTACGGGAATGTAAAAATCCAGAGTTTGTGTCGGAGTTGAAACGGGATTTTGTGATGGTGGTCGTAAGTAGAGCTATTCGCTATATACGAGAGTGTCCGTTAAGAGAACTTAATCTACTGTATGAATCCGCAAATGACAGCTTAAATGAGAAGTGAATATAGTGTATTAGTCTGTGTTCAAGAAACTGTTCTCTTACACCTTCCTTATAGCCAAAGAAGTCTAGCCGACTTTTTTTGCAATGTATTAGTGCCCCCTTTTGGGTCTTTTGTATTCCTCAGAAGTTTTTCCTCAACACGTTTATAAACGGTTATTATTATATTTTTGTAGTCAATAATATACCCAGATACAGATACCAACCTGTATAGTTGTAAGACTACGAGGATTAAAATACAACTAAGTAAGTAATTATACCCAGTGGTAAGTCATTAATTGTCTAAAAACTGCACGGCACGGTCTGACTACAAAAAGGGCTATTATGGACCATTATTATCATGGTAATTAATGTCAACATCGAATAAACTCAAAATTTCAAGTAACACGACTTTCACGACCTATTTTCAACACACCAGTTATAACAGGATATTGGCGCGTACAACAATAGATAGCGTATTCCGCATTCCGGAGTCCGGTAGTCCGGCGTCACAGATTCTATCTTTTTGGCAGAGTCTAAAGTCAAAGATGGAGGGTGTTCGAGCAGGTAGTTGTTTTCTGTAGATATAGATGGATTGTTAGTGATCCTTCTTGTCCTTTGAGAATGATTTTGCTCTTTCTGACTACAACTTATTTCTAAGACTTCGAATAATGTTCGGTGAAAAGCCGACACTTTTAATTCTGCAATGTTTCAAGATGTTTCGATTTCATTACCTCGTCACGAAGTAACGCCACAAAGGACCAGACGAAACTGGAACAGCAAATCTGGGCTAAAGCACCTGAGGGACGTGTATGTAACATTTATTCACTATCTTTTATCCTTGTTGGGTCTTGTTTCACCTACAAGTTGGACCGATCGAAGTTTTGAACTAACTCTTTTGCTCCTTGTGTTTACTCAAGCGTTCCATAAAATATCCATCCAAACGTCCATAAATAACACAGAAAACATGCCTCAGGTGACACGTTCTAACAATTCCGCTATTAGTATCGATAATAACGCATCTGATTTGTGACTTCTCGTCATCTCCGTGCTATTTTTGTTTAAAAAAACGAATGTTACGTTTCTTCCAATTTTGGTCAAATGACAAATAAGCGTCAAGTCAGATGTACATATTACGTCATTATTGATAAAGTATGAGATTGCCCAAATATTTTATGATTGATTTGATAACCTTAAAGATGTCTTTCAAAGAATATGTGAGAATTAAGTACATAGGTTGTTGCTCATGGGAGATGTTAGCCACTAAAATACCTTAAATTTAGGGTTTGGTCAAAACAGTGAGAAGATGTCCTTACTTTAGGCTAAATAATAGGAAGAGATCGAATTAGAGAGTAAAAATAAATTACTGAGCATTAAGTTTGATAAACATAGAAGATGATAAAGTTGATTAGATTTGAAGTTGTCTTTTCTTCTTGTTGAACAGCCAAACCAAAGTCAGCTAATTAATTATGCAAAAATGAGTAGGTTTTGTCGTTTTTAGGGGGGGTCCCTGTAAATCCCAGGGAATTCAATATTGCGACCTTATTTTTTGTCGAGGTTAATATCTCACCACACCCATCAATTGTGCCAAGTTTGAGCGAAATCCGTGATTTGAGCATTATCACCTCCTGCCTGGTTCTCTCATGGACACACTCTTAAGTAAGGGGCCAGGGTCACCTTTTTCGAGGTCCCAAAGAGTAATAAATTCTTTATTGTCTTTACCTCTATGAACGGTCACTTACTTGAACAAGAATACTAGTGCAGCGGATACATTTACATACACCTACATACATGTATACACTGTTTACAGGTAGCCATTAGGGCACCTGAAGGACTTTGTCGGGAGTTAGGTGGTTTTTGGCTCAAGTTGTCATGGGATAGGTATTAATTTATTTCGATTTTTCACCATCTTCATTTTCTTGAATCAGTCTTGCCTCCATTAGACTAGACTAGACTAAGACTAGTGCTACAATGGAACTACTGAACAGGTCTAAAGAGCATCACATAGAGATGCCCCACGGGCCAATTGCATCACGTTCCATTATCTGCGTAAAACTTGTCTAGATGATAAAACCTGCATTAAGCAGGGAGTAAGCCATTCCTCAGAATGACAGCTTTATATTTTAAAGGAGGTTTGACTGTATAACTCAAACTATCTTTCCTTTCTGTTTTATAGTTTACAATTATGCCTGAAACTTCAATGAAGGTCACTGAGGATACAGTTACAGTTAGTGCACTAAAAGATGATAAGTTGGGTCGAGAAGGACAAACTGTTCAACTAAAGGATGTTGATCCAAGTGAGCTTCAGCTTTTTCTTGACAAGATGCCAGCCTCTATCAAAGGTAAGAGTAAATAATTTCCAAAACTTGTTTAATTTTGGCTGTTGAACAAAGAGGCATGTGGTCGAACGTCTAGTTGTACGAATGGATACAGGCAGATCAAGCTTATGGCGAGAGTAGTTGGTTTTTGAGTTGAGAGGCAGGTGCATAAGCCTCTGTACTTAGGTATGAATACAGGCAGCCCAAGCTTATGGTGATAGTAATGACATGTAGATTTTTTTTGGTTTTCAAATTGAGAGGAATATGGTTAAGCCTCTGTACTCATAAGTATAGGTAAGTACATAAATAAGTTCTCTATTAATTCCAATAACAAACGTTCAGGATTTCATATTGACAGGTTGATAAATAAAACAGCATTTAAAACGTTCAGTCCTAATTTGAAGAAGCACATAGGAGTGACCATGATTCCTTACCAATCTTGTTTCACTGGGTGGGAGGAGATCTGTCAAAGGTCCCTCAGTAGAATTTGTGATGCTCTTCCACAACTTATTATCTGAGGCCTCTACAAGGCTTAAAATGGGCATGGCCCCCTTAAGAAAGCCAAAACGAGCTGCCCTTTCCTGAAACTTATCAATTTTAGAAAGATATTTGTCATGACTTGAAACTCCCCATACTGAAATGCCATTGGTAAAAGAGGTCTAATCAGACTATGGATGTGTTTGTTTTAAAAAATAAGTCCAGACTATAGCCATACTTCTTGCACACTCACAATATGTGCACACTCCTTCCTGCCCTGCCGAGAAGAGCATCGATTTTATAATACTTGTTCCAGTTTGTAGGATTGCTATGAAAGTAAAAGCCTATTAAAAGGTTAAGAAATGCTGCCTTGTTGATATCTGGAGTAAAAAAGAACAGTATCCTTTCTTCTTTTACAAGGTTTTTACAGGGTCAAAACAGTCTCCCTTTAAACTCCCAAAACTTGGGGTTATACCCCGTGTTTACGGTAAGCTGTTCTTTGCTTTTGCTGTGTTTACTGTAAGCTGTTCTTCGTTTCGCCTTAGACTTCGATACTTTTGTTTTACCGGTGATTTTGTCATAGGTTTCAGTGTAGTATTTTTTCTTTAGCCGACTGTCGGTAAACTGTCGGTGATCTGTCGGTGGTCTGTCGGCGACCTGTCGGTAAACTGTTGGTTATCTGTCGGCCGACAGTTGGCCGACAGTCGGTGGAGGTGAGCTGTTCTTCGCTTTTACCAAATTATTTACAAGAAGTGTACACTGAGGTTCAGATCAGTCTCCTTTTCTGATTTACAATGTTTTTCCAGTACAGGGTCAAATCAGTCTCTCTTTTTCTTTTTCCAAGGTGCTTAATTACTCGGCCAAATCAGTGTCTTGATTTACATGATGTTTACACTTTACTTACACGTTCTTAGAAGAAAGATTTACAGGCTATTTACAAAGAAGATACTGTAAACATTTTACACATTTTTACATGGTCTCCTATCCATTACTGCCCAAGGACACTGGCTGTAAATATTTTTTGCAGTAAATTTACATGGTGAGGGAAAACTAAAAATTGATGTAAATTTTATTTTACAAATCCTATCATGTAAATTGGAATTTACAAAACACGTAAATTGTATTTTACAGGATGTAATTTCATTTCTACGTGTGCCTCTGAATTTTCAACTTTTCTAGTGTAGAACAATTAAAGATCCAATTTAAGAAAGAAGGAAAACTTTACGGAGCACTGATAAAACGTCCGTCCATCTTGGTCAGCTCACGTGAACTTCGAAACCCTACGACAGATTTTTCCATAACTTCAGCAAACTTAATAAGCCTCAGGAGTTCTTCAGTTTTAATCTGCAAGTTGCAAGTCAATCGTGACCAGAGGACCCATAGAACTCGCTGCACAAAATCCTGGTCAAATTTAACCTTAAAAATGAAACGCTAACACATTAAGTTTGTAAAAGTTGACGCACAAATAGAGGAAGAGGGCTCACGGACTATCTCCTATCTGTAAGGATATTCTGCAAAGAAACTGAGTAATCAGCAGCAGGCGTAGTAGAGCGCAGCGGTAAGTGGAGAGCGAGTTAAGTTGTACACCGAGAAAACAGGGGGAGAGGGGGGAGGAACGGGGTGGAACGAGAGCGAGAACGCCTGTAAACATTGTTAACAAAGGGTCGTTCCGGTATACTGGATTCCAGTATACCCTCTTATTGGTCGATTATGACACCTTCTGTTAACACTCAAGCACTAGTGACATTGATGAGGAATGCGATATGGAGGGAGAGAGACATCTGTTATCGAATCACGCGGACATCGAAGCTACTATAAACAATGCAATCGAGCATTTCCCGTATTTTGGAATCAAAAAGAAGAGCAAAAACTTTGCTTGAATCTCGTTCGCTTAGGCCAGGACGTTTTCGCCATTCTTCCAACGGGCTCTGGGAGACCTTCATTTTTCTACTCTTTCCACGAATAATAAAGGTAATAAAGGAAAAGTTGGCGAGTCAATGTCCACGATCATCATCGTTGCGCCTCTCGCAGCCGTAATGAAACCAAGCTCAAGCGATTTGGAATAACAGCAACAACAGCCATAGGTTGGGGACAGGAGGAAGGCATGGACGAAGACACGCCAATGTCAGGCAATGTGAAAGGAAAGTGTGCGTGTAAGATCATTTCTGGAAGCCCAGAACGGCCAAAAAAAAAATCTTATTTGAAAGGTTATTTAGCCGCGATAAAAAGATGCTTTTTAAAACAGAGGTCAAAGAAAATCAGTACTTAACTGCATCTGGAATCAAATTCTTTCAGAAACAAACCGCAGGAAATAATTGCCCAGTATGCATGGCTGAGCTAACTCAACGGTCACGTTTCACACCATCACAAGCTTATGGGTCGCGTCTAGCCTGTCAGCACTTTGTAGTTCATGTCACAGTTGCGCGGTCGGCGGTCAGTTAAGGGCGGAAAGAGCTCTGTAAGGGAATGTTAACAGGCGTTCTCTTCCCCTTTCCCCCTCTAGTCTCCCCTCGTTTTTTTTTTTCTTCGTAAATTTTTCTCCCGCGCTCTACTATCTGAACGCCTGGAACAGGCTAATCAGCAACCTATGGCGAATACAGTTCGCAATAGAACCATAACATTCACAGCTCTCACATTTATAGTCATTGTAAAAGAGCTTCCCTTCAAAGGCTGAGCACTTAACCTCGTTTTGATACAGAGACCCGGGAGAACTCGGAAATGGTCTATTTGCGCTAAAAATAGCAGATCTGACTATACGAGGAACTGATAGAATAACATTCCCCATTTGCACACTTCTCATAGTACAGCTTGTTTGCCCTAAAAGTTACATAACCTTTGTTTTGAATCTCTCCTGGGTATTACAACGTCCCAGGAGAAATTAAAGACAATGCTTACCGTAAATGATCTAAAAGACGCCCGGGGCGTTTAATTAGTTTTAGGGGTCCAAGCCAGGGCGTTTAATAGAGAGAGGTGTTTATTCCAATAACTGTAAAAAGCTCAGCACAACTCAGTAATATGCTTCCGGCGAAAATATCAAGACAGTTAAAAAATAGGGGAATATCCACTACATCGATACGTCTGGGCCGTGTAGAGATCCCCATTGCTTTTCCAAATCCCAACATCGATTTCAGAATCCTCACTTAGGGTTATTGTGTTGTCATCGTTATTACAATTATCCTAACAGGAGCCATAATCGGGGTGGGAGACTGTAACTAGACACCTTTTCCATTAATGTGGTTGGTTCCATCTAAATAGTTCATAGTCTAATATATTCTCAATTCAAATTTTTATTTCACTGACACAAAATATGCATCCCAAACTCCATACAAACAACAAGTATAAAGTAAAGTTCTTTCACATTTCCTCTTTTTTTCAAATTCCTTTTCCCCCTCTAAAGCTTTAATTATGTTGAATTTGTAATTATTTGAACATATAATTCATTTTCTCTTCTACATGTAATTGTATTCATATTGTTTAGAACGAACGGTTGTTATATTCCTATAATCGTGATGCCCCAACGAAAATAAATATGAGATAAAGGAATTCAGTGCAGTGATATTGATTATGATAAAAAGTACTACTTCAATCATTTACTAACTTATGTTTAATTGACATTGTCATAAACTATTTTAAGAATTAATGGCACTACTATACCCGTCAATCATTTAAACTTATTATTTTGAGGAAATCTCGAAAAATGAGTAATTTGTTTAGCGTGAGCTGGTAGTGCATTCCAAACTTTTGCACAGTTATAACGAAGGGAGCGAATACCATATTGTCTAGTTTGAGCTGGGCTTAAAAACAGATCTAGGTTAATCTATCAAAATGTAGAGAAACAAGGGACAGAATAGCCTGCGTAGCAGGCGCTTGGAAGTGGTGAGCGAAAGAGAGAACGGGCGCGCGAGGGAGACACGCGAGGTCTCGTTCTCACGCGCCTGTTTTTTCTTGTGCCCACTACTTCCAAGCGCCTGCTACGCAGGCTATGGACAGAAGATAATGGCTTGAAAGAATCAGCAAAACAAGAAGGACGTATTTTGTGAAACCATTCATAAATAAAAGAAAGAATTTCAAGGTGGATTATATCACAAAATTTTATAATTGAGGGATTTAAACAAAGGTTTTGAATCATGAGATGCGGCTTTTAATATATGATAGTTACGTTTAGTGCAATTTCGTCATGTTTATGAGTTTTATCTCTATTTTTGTCTATTTACCGGGGCCTAGCCGAAGGCTGGCACCGGTCATAAAATGCAACGCGCTTCTATGTTTTCAAAGTTACATTGTTAGGGATATATCGCTGACTGAGATATATCGCTGGCTCGTTACATTTGGGAGTGTTCGCTGAGATATATCGCTGGTTCAGAAATTTGAAGTAGGGAGCAACAACTGTGACCATGTAAATATTAATTCGATTAGTTTGCACACGGAATGGATTTACCACTAATCAATAAATGAGATCGCTGTCTATCGCCAGATGTTGTTGCAGTATTCATCCTAGCGATGACAAAGCTTGGTGGGCGTAGAACTGTGTACACTACGACAAAGCAAAAATCTTAACTTATTAAACTTGCATGCGCCGAGCTTTGTTTATGCGTTTCAATACCTTACAATTCGCACTCCCTACAGGAAACTTCGTCAAATATTTTCCGACAAACAATTAAAACTCATTAGGAGGAAGTCTATCACTGCTTTGACTTATGAAGCAACAAAACAAAATATTTTCAAATAACCTTTGTCACGTAATATTTACGTTAGCGAGATGCGCAAATTCTCAACTGTTCAGAATGCTGGATTCCCTAACATTTTGTCTTTTCACATTATTCATTAGACGTTGATGTACAATTTTTATGTTTTTCTCCTTTAATTTTAGCTACTTTGGATTATATCTCGATCTGAACACGTGAGAAAAAGTGCGTAAATTGGGAGTTGACTCATGTTAATGTATTGAACCCTCATCTATTGGTCTGGAGTTTTAAATACATGTGACCTTTGCTGCAACGCAGTCATTCTTTCTAATACACTCGCCATGCGAAAAAATTACTTTTTCGCTCCTCCTCCCCTTGCCCTTTCCTCTTTCCTTATTTGCATTAAACTATTGCTAGGGCGTTTTTATGCCCTCACCTTTACTGGACATAATTGTTTACCTTTGTGATTTAGAAGTATATTGAAAAAATTCAAAGAAAATTAAATATTCATTAAATAGGTTTAGGGCCAAATATTAATTCGATTAGTTTTGGAACGGAATGGTTAATGCGACTATATTTGCTACTTATCAATAAATGAGATCCCTGTGTATTGAAAAATATTGTTACAGTATTCATCCTAACGATGAGAAAGCTTAGTCGCTGTTGAACGGTGTACACTACGACAAAACAAAATCTTGCATGCGCGAAACTTTGCTTGTGCGTTTCAATACCTTACAATTCGCACTCGCAACAGGAAACTTTGTCAAATAAAATATGTTAAGCAACCCGCCTCGATAAGCTTGTCTTAGACTATTTGCGCGCTCCTACTTCCAGTAAGTTATTGTTAGTAAAAGAATGGGAATAGATCGTTGTTAATATATTGTTATAATTTCTTATCGTGGTGATTTTAATTTTGGTTTTCTTTTTCTTCTTATGGAAAACAGCGAAAGTGCGAGATCTACGTGGAGAAAATGTGCAATCGCCTTCAGCAGCTGGTGAACGTCAGGGACAAAATTCAACAAGGCAACTGAGGGAGATACAGCTACGTGAAGAAAATTTGCAGAAGCAGTTACAGGAGATAAGGCAACGTGAAGAAAATTTGCAGTGCCAGTTATTGGAGACGAGGCAACGTGAAGAACGCACTCGAAGGGAGATGGAGCAACGCGATCGAAATTTGGAGAGGCAGTTATTGGAGACGAGGAAGCGTGAAGAAAATTTGCAGAGGCAGTTATCGGCGGTAACGCAATGTGAAGAAGATTTGAAGGGACAGTTACAGGAGATGCATCAAACTGACGTAAACTCACAAAGGCAGTTGCGAGAGATACGGCAACGCGAAGAAAACTCGCAAAGGCAGCTGAGGGAGATACGGCAACGCGAAGAAATCTCGCAGAGGCAGTTGAGGGAGATTGTGCAACGCGAAGAAAATTCACAAAGGCACCTCAGGGAGATGCAGCAACGAGAAGAAAATTTACAAAGGCAGTTAAGGGAGATGCAGCAACGAGAAGAAACCTCGCAAAGGCAGTTGAGGGAGATGCAGCAACGAGAAGAAACCTCACAAAGGCAGTTGAGGGAGATGCAGCAACGCGGTACAAACTCGCTAAGGCCTTCGAGGGAAATTCAGCAACGACTGGAGAACTTTCAACAACAGGTGTCCGTCTTAGAAAGACAGGTGAGAGAAAAAGACCAGGAAGTTAATGAACTAGAGTTAAGTCTTTCGTCAGCCCAGCAAATAATAAATGACCTACAACGACAGGAAGAATGCGACTGGGTCATTTCCCGCGATGAAATTCAAATGACCAACAAATGCCTTGGCAGGGGAGGCTGGGGAAGTGTTTATGAAGGTGTGTATTGTGGCTGTACTGTAGCAGTGAAAAAAATGCATGATCTGATTCTCTCCCCTCATAACATACGTCTTTTCGAAAGAGAAATGAATATTGCGTCCAAGTGCCGCCATCCTCACTTGCTGCAGTTTATCGGCGCCACCAACGATAAGGGAAACGCTCTGTTTATTACGGAGTTGATGGAAGAAAGTCTAAGGTCTCTGTTGGAACAGCGTAAGCTCTCCGAAACTGAAATACGCACCATTTCTTTGGATGTAGCCCGCGCACTGAACTATCTTCACCAGAAGAAACCAGAACCCATCATTCACCGGGATGTCAGCAGTGCGAATGTGTTGCTATGGCGACAGGATGACCAATGGAGAGGCAAAGTGTCAGATTATGGCACTGCTAATTTCATGCAGCAGACCATGACGGCATTTCCCGGAGCTATGATTTACAGCGCCCCTGAAGTAGTTACATCGAACCAGACAGTGAAGGTTAGTTTCACTGCATTTAGAACTTTTAAATTCAATAGCGTTTAACCAACATCTTTTAGACCTAGAAGAAAGGCGCTACTGCGTTGATCTTGAGTGCTTAGGACTTTAAGGCCTGGTTGGTCGTTTACTCACACGAAAGAAACCCTACTCCACTATATCCTTCTTCAGCTGGGTGTACAATAAGAAGTAGCAAAATAATCTTGATTATTATGGTCATTTTCCACGAGTTTATGCCACGAAAACAAACTTAAGCTGCAGTCGTGTGCTGTGATTTAAATTTTGACAGCTAAAACTGATAGAGTCGAACCTTTTTACAACGACCTCTTTTGAGAGGAAGTGATAACGTCACCGCTCAGAAAGGTTCCCGTTATAAGGGGGGTGGGGGGGGGGGCTTGGGGGGTGTAAAGTGACCCCTTGTGTATTTATTTTTGTTTCTTGGCAGTGGGAGGAGAAGATTACAACACCTTTGTAAAAGACCATCCTTATCTATACGCACCACGATCAGAAAACAATCCCGAACCCAAATTTCCATAAGAACGATGTTAGCAAAACAAAATGAGTAGGGTATAGAGAGTTCATTCAGCTGGGGCGCAGTTTACAAGCTTTTGTAAAGAGGGTAATCAAGAGTAATTTATCCTCACTGCATGTCTGTTGTCGCATCACGGCAAACTAAGATCATTGTTATGAAACTAAGTTATGGGCAGAATCCACGACGGCCTTGGCAAAGATATGCAGCTAGGTTTGATGATGTGATAACCGGCACCAGGAAAGTTGGGAGGCGCGAAAAGCGCCTCCTGCAGGCGCAACTTCACATTAGGCTTTCCAAATTTATGGCAGAAGACTGCAAAGGATTGTAATCGTCCCCGATTGCCGAGAACTCTGAGATTGGTAGAACGCAGGCATGTCCCCGAAACGCTCTTATTACATGTGCGGTGAGAATAGTTGCCTTAGTCTGCACTACACATTGTAGGAGGTGCTAACAGGAAGTACAAAATGTATATTTACAGTGCGACTACTGTAACCGAGGCCTCTTAGACAAAGTTGACTAATCTTATTACGGGAAAATAACACTACATTCCAAAAAAGTTGGTTGTGAGCTAATCAGCAGCTCGTAAAAAGAAAACAAGTTACTCAAAGCACAAAATTAAATATTAATAGCAAACGTTTTTCAGGAAAGTAAAATGTGTGACCATACAATGTTTTTCTATTCGAAACTTTGCATACGACACCCAGGAGACATATATCTTTGACACAAACTGTTATTTTGTCATCTACCAGCAATTTCTTCGCGGCTATTTCCGTGCTTTGCAACAACATGTGACCGCAAGTCAAAAATATATTTATCGTTTACGTTTTTTGCCTCCGTTACTCACTCTAATGGACCTCCCGGGAAACAAGTGCTTTCTTCAGCGGGTTCAAAAGGTCACGTCGGTAGGTTGTAATTGGTTGATTTCGATTCATGTTGTTTATTTCGTTTCGTGGTAATTTTGATTGACAACTAGCTTTCTCGGAATGTATTGTTATAATTTGATTGGTCTACTTTGTCTAGGTGGTCCCGGTTATAGTAGTCGCACTGTAACAATTATTGAATAAGGCTTGAGTGTGATGTAAAGAACTATGCAGATCGTGGAGAATGTAACCGAGGTGGATAACAGCCTCCGAGGTAATTCTTATCATATACCAATAATTGCTATTGTGAAAAGAATATTGATGGTTGCTTTAAGGCAAGTAACAACGAATAATGTGTGTATCGTTCATAGGTTGATGTTTATAGCTTTGGTGTTCTTCTTTGTGAAATATGCGTCCGAGAACTTCCAGATCCTAGAAGGCGTGAACAGCAAGTTCTTCTGATGACGAACCGCTCCTTAAGAGGCCTGGTACGGCGATGCCTGCAGACAGAGCCTGGGGCGAGACCAACCATGCAGGTGATAATCGATGAATTATCCAGAGCTGTGCAACGTCTATAAAATATTTTGTGAAAACTTTCGTAGTTGATAGAGTTGAATTTTTAAGAATGTTTAGTGCGTCAAGTCGTGGCCAATCGTTTATCGTGACAAAGGTAATTTACAAAAGTGTTTCTAAAATAAAATTACCCAGGTTAAAAGCAAACAACTTATATATATTAGAAATAGCGAGGTCTTCTCTGTAAAATTTTAGTAATGATATACCCAAAAGTCATACATGGTATTATTTACCATCGTGGTTAATAGCAATTTGTTTTTTGAGTAGCGTTGTTGAAAAAAAGTTACTTAGGTCCTGGAGAAATCCGCTGAGACGTTAGTGTATATCCTTAACTTGCTTCCAATATGATTGTTCAATTGGAACAATAAAAAACAAATGGCTCTATTTTTACATACATTTATTCAGATATTACTTTCTTCTGAAGAAGGCCATACACACGAAGTAGACAATATTTGCTAAAAATTTTTTATAATATTAGAATTAAAGATACGAGTACATATGAGCTGCCGTATCATCACGTGTCTTGTCTTTATTGTATTCACCTTAACCTGTGCTGAAGGCCAGTTCCCTAGACTTTGTACATCCTTGGCGAGTCTGAAAAACAAGAAATGTTGTCCAATCCCAAAAGGCTTTAGTGCGCCATTCGGTAATGATGGAAACAGAGGTACACGCCAGGAATTGGTCATTCCTGATTGGTCCCTCAAGTACAGTCATTACCAACCTTTCCAGGAAGACGACGAGCGCCATAACTGGCCTCATGCTCTTTACCATAAAACGTGCAAATGCAATTCAAACTTTGCTGGACATGACTGCAGTAAGTACGAGTTTGGCTACTATGGCAAAGACTAGGCACACAAAAAAACCCTGACTCGCAAAAATTTCCTCAAGTTGTCAGCCCAGGAGAAGGATCAATACATGAGGTACATCAACATGTCCAGGTACTACATAAGCAATTATGTGGTGACTTTGACACCATATGAAGAGATCAACAAAACCGTGATGGCCAACCGCGACCCAATAGCACTCTTTCACAACATCAGCAACTATGACTTGTTCGTGTGGATCCACTACTATGCTGCACGAGGCACCATTTTCCTACATAACATGACACGGGGAGATATTGACTTTGTGAATGACGTGCAGGGGCTTCCTACGTGGCATCGACTGTATAATACAGTAGAATAGGTCCTTAATAAATAAATAGATAAATAAAGTTTTAGAGGTAGCAATTCCAATAATCGAATCGAAATTTGGAAATGTTGGTTTTTGAAGAGAGGAGAAAACCAGAGTACCTGGATAAAAACCTCTCAGAGCAAACGAGAGAATCAACAATAAACTCAACCCACATATGTTAAAAGTGCACGCCAGTCCAACAAGTCTGGAAAGGCTATTAGAATCTCAAAGGTTTGGCTACATTTTTGCTATTTTAGCCTAAGGTTGCTGAACACAGTTTTGTTAGCTGTCAGCGGTAACTCGCGTGATGGCGCGTGGTTTAAATTGGACAAACAAACATGGCTGCGAAAAAGCAAAAACGATTTCTCAAAATCTACTAATTGAAATTTTCTGATATTTTACTTTTATCTTATTTTAAATAACGAGAACTTTAAAATGGAAGTTGAACAGAGGAATTTTGTCACACATTTAATAATGACAGTGCAATTATATTATTGATTATCTAAAAACTCTTCTGTTAAAATTTGGTCAAATAAGTTTCAAATGGTGATGATTAATTATAGTAAGCTGTGTGCAAGGTTATAGGAAAATCTAATGAACAATTTTTATGTAAACTGAGCAAAAAAGAAATTTTTCAATTGTATTTAATCACCCGTGTTGCCATAGAAACTACGAAAAAATCAAATTTTACCTGTCAATCAAAATCTTTCAGCAGTATACTTTTCACTTGCTATGTTTCAGCTTGTGAGCTGCAACCTTTCTTTTGCCATTATTTGGCAAAATACATATACTCATGATCACAAACTGCCAAAACTGCGTTCAGCCACCTTAACTACAACCTGAGTAACAGGCGCTTGGAAGTAATGGGCTCAAGAAAGAACGGGGCGCGGGAGGGAAACATGCCACTTCCTCTCCTCTCAAGTGTCTCTTTCGCGCGCCTCTTTCTCTCCTGCGCCGGTACTTCCAAGCGCCTGCTACGCAGGCTACCTTATCTATAACTATATATCAGGGTTCTCACTAAGGGCCGGGGGCCGGGGATTTCCCCCGGCTACTCAGAGCATGGCCCCCGGCTACTTTCGTCGTTAAATTAAACCAAAAGAGCACACCTTTCAAACACACAAAGACTACCCTTCAAACTAAATACAAGTTTCATCTGCAGCAGGTTTAGGTAATTTTGAAATACTCGCGTACAAAAACTAAGAAATGTCGGAAAAAGACATCTGCCTCAGATTTGGTACTAGTACACACGCGCGAAAACTCTCTGTTTGCGAAACGTCAGTAGGGAGTTTTAGCAACGACGACGGTGACGGCAACGAGAACATCAAAAAAGCAATAGGTTTATTGAGCAAAACAACTAGATTGCACGCGCATCACGCTTTTTTGTACATTTCTTTGCCGTTACTGCACGACTACGACGTGAAAATGCCTAGTTTCACATTTTATGGAGGACGTAAACAAGCGACGACAAACTTTTCTTTCTCTTTCTAAACTTGAGTGCGGTCCCAAAGAAATCAACTCCAGGGAAATTGGCCTACATGAGCTATTTTCAGGGAATTGAATTGAAACGCGACAAAGTTGGAAAAAACGCCAATTCATTTTAAAAGTGACGTTTTCGGTGCCGTCACCTTTGTTGATGCTAAGAAGTCCCTAGTTTCAACCGTTGTGTCGGCTTTGTGTTGAACATGTCGAAGAAGTGGCAAGGGAATCTGCACTCTTTGTGCACGATGAAAGACCTGAGCAGATCTCTGTTGACACCACAGGAGAAGTTGAGGCTTCATCCGAGCGTTAAATCTCCCTGATGCTGATGTTGATGATAAGGAGGATTATGATGAAGGCTTTGAAGATGAAGACTATGACCGATTGCTATGTTTAATGAATTGACGTTTAAGTGACCAGGTCTACATTTAGCTTTAGGTATCGAGTATATAAAATAACGCGCGGTCAACGGGAAATGTTCGATCATTGTCCGTACGTCTTGATCACATCCTCTCAGTTCTACTTCCAAGAAGTTGTATATAAAAGGGAAGTTAAGCATTAGCATCACTTTTGCATTCTTCTCCTTGAGTCTCGTTTTGACATCTCAGCGTCGTTTATAAAGACAGTATTAGCCCTGTCTTTTAAGGTGACGCGACCCAGTTTTTTGGGGGGGTACCATCCTACTTTGAAGCTCTCTGCTATCCCCACCTTTACTTTTATCGTAAGTCTAACACATAGAATGGATAACATATAGATCAATCTACAACATAACGTAAACTTTTTGGCGATCGGAGTAAATGTCACGTGGTTATAATGCCACGCCCCTTTGAGGTCTGAGTCGAAAATCTGCTGTTGCCGGCATTTTTTCGTGAAAATCTCTCGGCTACACATAGTGCGCAATAGTGCCTTGCGCTGAACAGAGTTTCACCAAAATCGCAAAGACCCAATTCGAGAAATTCAGCGGTTTCCAAATTTAGGTCATAATTTATGCGAAAATGATAAGCAAACTTTACACGGATTATATCTAATAAACTATGAGATTCACCTCTTTATTTTAGGCATCGTTATAACAGATGGGTCCTTGCAAGTCAGCAAAACGCTTTAGGGCCTTGTAAACGCGCGCGATTTCGAGCAAAGCAAACATATAGAAATTATAGTTTTCGCTATTTGTTGACGTTTGTCAGCGTTTAAGAGTCCTTCTCACGAAAAAAGGATTTTCTTAAAAATTCGTGGTTTTTTTTCCTTCAAATTTTTTCAGGGCCACAATTGATTAACTAACTACCCGGACTCTGAATTTCATGGTCATTGAAAAACTGTGACATTATCTTCTATAAGCCCAAACTTGAGTAAACATTGAAGATTTTTAGCGTTTTGGCTGAGGTCGCTGAGTTTTGTGCTTTGGGAGTTGTCTATTTTTTCTAGTCTGTCACTATACAGCATTCTTATTCAGCACGCGTGCAATGAGCACACTTGGCTGACTTCCGAATGCTCACCGAGATATGATAATTTTGGTACAGTGAGACAGGCCATCGCGTGATACACTAGAGGTTTAACTAACAATTTTTAATCAATTCTCGTGCTTCTTGTGCCTTTGCAAAAAAATCAAGCAGTGCTACACACTAAATCTACTTACT
The DNA here is from genome assembly GCA_964035525.1 of Porites cylindrica. Lineage (NCBI taxonomy): Eukaryota > Metazoa > Cnidaria > Anthozoa > Scleractinia > Poritidae > Porites > Porites cylindrica. The sequence goes on from OZ037776.1 coordinate 34,513,463, forward strand.
ATTACAAAAATATCATTTTTTCATAGGTTTAATGCAAGCCAATAATTGAACCAACTCGTGACGGGAATATCTCGGTGAGCATTCGGAAGTCAGCCAAGCGTGGTCATTGCACGCGTGCTGAACAAGAATGCTGTATAATGACAGACTAGAAACAATAGACAACTCCCAAAGCAAAAAGAAAAAAAAAAACGTTTACCGCGGTAGTAAACACGGACTGTCGAAGAATACTTTTCCAGACTTTCGGCGCGGCTCGGCTCAAAACTTACACTTCCTATTGAATATTTGTGCCTAAACCGTGCCAAAACTGTGCCCAAACTGTGCCTAAAATGTGCCTTAGCAATATTTGAAACGTGCCTTAACTGTGCCTAAAGTGTGCCTAATCTGTGCCTTGGCATGTTTTTTTCCCGTGCTTTGGCACAAAACCGTGCCTTTTCTTGAGCGCGAATCGTGCATAAATATAAGGCACGCTGTTACGCTCGTGTACACCAGTAGCGTGCGCCAAGCCTTGTTTGTGATAAATAAACAATTTTTTTCCTCTGAAAGGATTTATCAAAGAGAAGAGATTCTCCTGAGGCTTAAAATTCACATCCAATTTCTTCCTTAGATCCTTGGAAGTTATAAAAATTGGCAATTTTTCCACCTCTAAGTTTTTTTTTTTTTTTTGTAACAGCGGAGAAAAAAAGTTCTGTCTCTGCTGTTTATTGAACTGATCAAACCAGAGAAAGAAGTTTTCAATGTATGTCAAGTTTTAAATTTACGCAATTTTTGTAGTACAGCCACAATAACCTAATCAATACTTTGTTACAGGTGTAATTATTATTTTATGTTAATGTAATATAAGGTTTCCTGAAAAAATTGCTTCATCTACCGTAAAAAGGGTAAAGGTTTTTGCTCACAACAGGAAGACTTGTTTTGATATCACATGAGTTTAAGTGTTTGTGTTTTTCTGGTTGCATTCAAAGCACAACCATTTTGTTGTTGGATGGAATGCAGATTCCGGGATATTAGCAAAATCTGAATGGTACCACTCACAGCATCCACAACACTTGACATAAGCAGCGTTGTTGTTAGGCAATCTGCATGTGCAGTAAATAGGTATATTTTTGCCTACCACAGGATGAACAAGCTCAACTGTATCATCAGTTGGTGGGAACTCGGTCATCCTTGAAGACTCCAGGCAATCAACAAGGTGCGGGCGCATGGCTCTATGGTCATATCTCTTGGTGGTGGGGTCACCACCATGGCATAGAGTGGTGGCAAAGGCTATAGCAAAGAGTGCACAGTCATTGTAGCCCTTCTGCTTTTACACTTTCTGATTCCCAATTTTAACTATGTTGCCTTTGTAAACAGGCTGATCTGGATTTGTCTTTTATTAAAGTGTGAAATATTAAAGCAATGAAGCTTTAGACAATATTCTTCTAACTGGGTTGTCCATCGTCACCACCTGCATCTTTGAAGTTAATTTATTTCGTAAAAGTAATCCCATTTGCAAAAGCACAGACAAGACCCCTTGCAAAACCTAAAAAATCATGACCCCCCCCCTATTAATTAAGGAAAAAAATTAGCCCCCCTCTAGCCAATGTAAAACAGCCTTGACCCCCCCCCCCTTCTTCCCCCCCCCTACATAAATAATCACCAGTCCCTTATCTGAAAAAAAGTGAAAATAACCTTGGAAGTATTCCTTCTTTCTTTATCTGCTGCATGTCTGTCAATGCCCTGATGGCAATCATATACTCGTTTTCCTGTTATGATGAATGGAATTCCATCATATTTGATCCTTGATTGGGAGGTTACAGACTGAGGATCTTCAAAAAACACCTTCTTCCCCTTCATTTGCTCATTTTGTGGAACAAAGCAAGGCCTAATCGTAATATAAAATTGTACATATATATAAACTTTGACAGTTCATTTTTTTCTGTAAGGTTATGTTTCTGCTCTGAACTGACCCTGGTATAGATTTTATCAGTGTCCTGTAGCCATTTTCAGCAGGCAGGAGGCATGAAGAGTGAAGGCCACTTTCCTCATCCCTCTGAATTTTATATGGCTGCACAACATTTTTTGGGCCCAGGGCACCTACAATCACAACCGCTTTTGTCAAGATATTTCTGTTTCTTATTCACACCTTTCTTCCATTTTTTTGTCTTTTATTTGGATATTAAGTTTATTGTTCATTTAATCCATTATTCAATTAACATTGTTGTTATTATCATCATTATTATTCTGTTAGTTTGTTTTGTATTTAAAAACCTATTATGGTATTGCCAGGAATTTTTTTTGTTTGTTCCCCCCTCCCCCCCCCCCCCCCCAAAAAAAAGGGTTCTTCTGTGCCAAGTGCAATATTCTGCATCCGGATATTCCATTTTGGTGTACACAAACCAATAATTAGTAAAGTCACAGAATACACTGACCGTACATTTAAGCTTACCTTCGCCTAAACCTTTGTTGTATATATAGTACATAACAAAACTTGTTGTCGTATCCAACTCATGCTGATTTTACATCTGGTACGAACAAAAAACTTCCAGGTCTGTTTTCCGAAGACATGTCTAAGGGACTAGTCAGAAATTACAGGAGCGGATCCAGGATTTTTTTTATGAGGGGGTGCACTCGTCTCTTGCTTTACTTCAACACCAATAGCCTGCGAAAACATCCGTTTCTCCTCGCTCTTTGCCGATGTCCCCGGCGGCGAAGAGCGAGGGGCGGGGTGCGCACCCCCTGCACCCTCCCCCTAGATCCGCCCCTGAATTAGCAGGGGGGGAGGGGGGTGGAAACAGAGGGAGGGTCACAACTTTTTGAGACTGCAGAAAAGGGAGGAGTCATGAAAAATGGGCCGTTAAAAGGGGGAGGGTCATGCAAATATGTGTCCCTGATCATGTAGAGGTTCACCCACAGAAGAAAAAGGAAGTTCTTTATTTTGTAAAAAAAACTTGGAAGAAATAGGAGAGTCGAGTGATCAGCTGTCAGAATCTGAGTGGGACTCTTAATGCTGTCATCTAAAATCTATGTATATGGCATTACAAAGAACAGATTAGAAATATATTTTGATCTTTCATAATACCTACTGACTCACCCTAGTGTATTGCAAGCCCTAGATTTTATAATTTATACAAGAGGGGGAGGGTCATGATATTTTAGGCCAAGGTCAAGGGGAGGGTTAGCAAATTTCACTCCCATTGCAGGGATGGGTCACCTCATTTCCGAACCCAAATTTAAAATTTCCACCCCCCTCCCCCCCTGCTAATTTCTGACAAGTCCCTAGACAGCTACTGCAGTACGCCTACTCTTGTTTGGATTTTATTTTTCCCGCTCTTTCGGACGCGTTTGGTTAATGTTTCACAGAGTATAGGACCGGCCGTCCAATTCCGGAGACTGAGAGGTACTTGTCGTCTATCCCTTGTAGGGATAGGTCAGGGAACCCTAGTCTGCTTAGAGATAAGGAAGAAAAAAATAATGTCCATTTTTGACTTTGAGGGGGTATATTCGTTTATTTCAACAGCACCTTGTCATAAGTCTGAAATCTATCTGTTTTAATATTTGTGAAGAAAAATAATTTGTCACCCCAAGTAGTTTTTCGCCTTTTTCCGTTTAATATCAGTGGCGGGAGCCAGTAATATTTTTCGAAGTACGAATAGGTCAATGTTAAGTATATTTTAGATGAAAAAAACAAGAAACAAAATAAATCACATCGCATCTTTTTGAATACGCCCGCGAGTATTCACTCTGACTCCTTTACGCGCCATTTTTTGGCCAGTGCGATGCGGTGATCGATGCAGAAACGAAGATTTACTCGGCGATTAAACTCGGCGATCGTATAACTCGGTCCCAGTCTCAGGATCGAGGAAGGGCCCTCTCGTCTATCCCTTCAAGTGACTACCGTTAGTAAAGTACAACGCTCTCCACATAGGAGAGTGTCCGCTCAGAGAACTTTAACCATAGTATTTTTAGCCCGTTCGGAATGGCTACTCAAAACTCTGGGCCATCCAGTTATTATTCGGGACATCGCGCGCCAGATTTTAACTCATCCGTCAAGGAAAATAAGGTACTAAATAAAGAAACAACAAAGTAACTATTTGGTTGGCTACTCCCGGCTTAGCGAATATCAATGGTGGATCTTGTAGGAAGGAGCCCCCCCGGGGGAGGCACTCCCATACATTACCTATACGGGTATGTGCCGCCCAACGGGGTCGTGATTTTGAAGCTCCTGATTTAGAACGGGGTATCCATTTCAGAGGCGTTTTCTAGAACGGGGTATAAAAATTGTGGATCACGGCTTTATCTTCTGCTTAAAATTGTTGCTGATTATGAGAAGCATTTATTTGATGTATAAGTCGAACAAATAAAGAAACATTTTTTAAAAAAACAGGGCTATTTCAATTTACAAACTTTCTAGAACGGAGTATAAAAAATTGGCCCATTTCTAGAACGGGGTATCAATGTTAGGGGAATTTTTTTTTAGAACGGGGTGCCAATTTGGAGTCCCGGGCGGCACATACCCACCCAAAAAATACCCAAGTGCCCCCCCCCTCGGGGGAGCCCCGTCCATTCCCCCTTATCTCACTGCTCCCTCCCCTACTTCCCAACCTATGATAGAGTCTGAATCCACCACTCCACCATCATTACTTACCTCCACCTTGGTGAATAGTTGTTATTTACTTTGATAACTACGGATTCTCTAATAGCAAGGACACAGATTCTTCCATACTTTATTTCCAAACGTCTACCGTTCTTTCACCGTTATAACTTGTATTGTAAACCACCAGTCGCCGTTTCCGTGAGTGTACTTAATCTTTGTGTAGTATTGACTCGTTGGCCACATAGACTGCTTGCAGCCGGTCTTTCCTCTGAGGGTCCAACGCGTGTATATGCGAACGTGAACGCAAAAAAGCGGTATGAACTCTCAGGAGCTTTTTCTGAAAATTCCCTACGTTACGCCAGGTGAGTCCCAGGTTGTCGTCATGAAGTTGTGTTATGTTGCTTAGGTTGGTTTTCAGTAGCGACGGAGTCGGAGTCGTAAGAGCGCTTACGAGAGTGAAAATCGAAAATCGGAGTCGTAAGCGGAGTCATAAGCTCTATGTAATCGGAGTCGGAAGAGTCAGAACGTGACCACTTTATCCCGATTCCGCTTTTGACTCCGTCACTTATGATTAAGCGAAAACTAGATTGTCGGAGTCGCAAGCAGAGGCGGAAGAACAAACCAATCACAATCCCTGGAATTGAGCATTGAACATTCTCCCCAACATCAGTATAAGTAATGATGCCCTTGACAAGGGAATGGTAAGAAGACCCGATCCCGAAGAGCACGGGCCAGAACGGGGACGAAACCCATGCGAGTACGATAAGGGTACCCACAGCTTTGCAATGCACAAGATTTCTAATAACCCGAGGAACCAGGGACACTGGAGATACTAGCCAATTATTCTCCCCAACCCAGTCGTAACAAAAGGCATCGACCCTTTCACAAACAGGGTTCCAACAGCGAGAATAGAACCTATTAAGAAAGTTGTGGGAATTTGGAAAACCGATACACAGAATGTGGGCCCCAGATAGGCCATCCACATGACTGAAAAGTGTAAGGACATCCCTCAGTAGTCATCGCAGACAATGAACCTGGTAATGGCATCCGCGCGCGTGCTTGTTAAGGGATCTAGGGACCCAGTCTACCCGCAAATCGATTGCGTTCCAGAGAACTAATCTAAAGATGGACAAGGCGAGTTCGTGAAGATCTCGCTTCAAGTTACCATTGCAAATAATGGAGGCGATGTTGCGATTATCCGTAAACCACTGGACAGTGCAACCGGCTTAGGATCTGGAAAAGCTGGAGAGACAAATGTGGACCGCTTGCAGCTCACGCCAGGTAGAACTGCGGCCTGCCTCCTGAGGGGACCATGGATGGTGGTAAATGAGACCATCTTGCCCTTTAAGAACCCCACCTCCCCCCCCCCTCCCCCTCCGACAACTAATTTAATCACTCGTGGCACAATAAACAATAGTTCGATTAGTGGAAAAGTGCTGTGCGATAGGCCTACCATTCATAAGCCTAATATTGTCCTTCCAGAAAGTGAGTTCCTCTCTAACAGAGGGGGGCAAAGGTAATTTGACATCCCAACCCGATCGAAGAACAATAGCCAAGTTAAGGAATTTAGTAGTGAGATTGCATGCTGACATTCCCCACCGCCAGCTGGCTACTTTAAATTCAGTCATAAGCACATTGTAAACCAACCCATACAGGTAACCTACTCCGGATGCTCATAACATGACACATCTTTCCGCTTTCCCTAATTTTTCCAAATTCAGATAGAAGGCCATTATGCTTCCATAGACCAACGCATCCCACGGAAACGACTTTAGGCGTCTTGTTTAATAGAATATGCAGGCGCAAAAATTACAGCGACGAAGAAATGATATAACAAATCAGGGAAATTATCATAAAACTAGCAAGCGGGCAAACGAAATGCTATTACGTTAGACTCAAACTTAGGCCCGTCAAAAATGGACTCGGAGGAGCCATTGAATTGAGTATGTGATGTTGAGCCCATTGAATTGATTGAAATGATTGAGCCCACTGAATTAAGCCCATTGAATTGAGCATGTGATGTTACCCTTGAGAATTATTTCTTTCAAATTCAAACTAGTTCACGTGAAGGGAGCATCACGAGGTCTGAAGCGGGACAACAAACAAACGAAGCTAAAGAGGTCTATTGCGTAAAAAAATATATTTTCTATTTCATTTAAGGTCCAGACAAAAACGACCTCTACTTTAAACATTGTAGTTGTTGATTATTTTTTGGTGAAATAGTGTGAGGACCCTAATTTCCTGGATACTCCTACCAAATATTAGATTACTATTAAACCTAACAGAAAACCAAAATTATTATATTAAAATTGTATGGATTAGTACAACCCTGAAAGGGCAAGAGAATAAAAGAGACTTATATAAATGCTAAAATATTATTTGTGTACATTACTGTTGTCATTTTGAACTGTGTTAGACATTTGTGTATTGTGATAGCAAAATATTATCCTACTGGCTATGTTTTGACTATAACATACTGTAGTCACCAATTACTCATTTTTGCAACCCTTATAGTCCCAGAGTAAAATCTTAGGCCATGCCGGATTTTGCTTAAACTTTTGAGTTTCTGAATGAAATCATATGATATGACCATTCAAATGAATGCTATTGAGGACAACAACAACAACAACACTTAATTTAGACAGGGTAAACCAGAATTACACAGAGTAACTTTCATCTGGACCCTGCTAAAAATAAAAAAAAGAAAACTAACAATAATAATCCAATACTAATGTATGATAAAAAGATATAACAATAAAATATTTATATGAGAAGTAATTATGTACCAGTCAGTATATAAAATTATATGTCTTTTGAGCTTGGAGAAAGCCATCTTTAAATAGTTCCTTTTAAAGGAGTAAAGGGATGTTGAGGTTTTAACACAGTTATTTTCTCTCAGGACAAAGTTGAGGATATTAATTTTTTAAGTTTTCAAATCGGTACTCCGATATGGGTTGGAAACATGGAACTCGACAAAACCTCTGCTCTCCAAGGTAAAGACTTAACAAACTTTTGTAAATAGAAGACTTTACTAAATACTTGGCATCTTTCAGTTTGGTCAAACTGTCTGAACTGTTGTCAGAAACGAGGAACTTAATGGGCAATAACAGCACAAGAGGACTGGGATGCAGAGATGTGGAAATGGATTGGGCATATCCTGAGGAAGGAGAACGACTGGATACCATCAGAATGACCATGAACTCAGGGTATGATTCTGATTTTCTAGTATTCTACTCCACAGGGAGCCCACTTTAGATCAAATTGTTCATCCCTTGAATCCCTTGGTGTAAATCAATGTTTCATTAAAACAGAACATCCAGATTAAACCCAGAACAGTA
>OZ037776.1:34526373-34581373 GCA_964035525.1 Porites cylindrica
CTTCTTATTTTTTTATTATAATTATTCTTATTATTACACCTAGAATTTTCTATACATTTTACGTCGCCCTAGAAAATTCGAAGACATTCCCATAAGAGATAGAGTTTTCGAAAAAAAATTGAAAGGACCCCTAAAAATTTCGGCTAAGGGAAAAGCTGTTTTCTCAGGCTAGCACAGGGTGCGAGTTAGCGAGGGTTCGAGTTATCGGGAGTCAACTGCAATCCAGAAAAAAAAGGGTCATCAGTTAATCTACACAAACGGTGCGGTATGTGTCTAGGCGTTGTGCATTGCATTCACTAAGACATTTATCATAGACTTTTATATACACTACAAATTATGAACGTTTCGAGAACTTACAACTATGAGTCTGATCTGACGGTATACCCGGCTAACAGAGTCGCTTCGATGTCGGTAGTTCTAAAAATCCTTTCAAAGATGGTTTCTTTAGCTATTTTCACACTTTACTGCGGACAGCTTTTCGTGGCGCTACTGTATAGAGCAGCCCGGCAAACTCGGGTCGCCCTCAGAGTCAGGGTCGTCCTTATATATTTCTATACATTTATAAAGAGTATGTACTTATAATGAACAATTATTCGTCGAGCCCGAATGGGCTATTTTTTTACTGAGTCAGAGGCCATGAGGGCGAGAGGAATAATTGTTTTAGTAAAATCCAATTAGTTGGTAAAAAAATATCGAGACAAAACAACTTTAGCTAGATAAAGCTAGACTTTAATCCTTTTTTTCCGCCAAAAAGCGGCGCTTTGCGCTACTAGTGGGTTATAACATATAGCCTAGTAGTAGCTCAACCAATCAGAACACAGCATTGATGATAGACCACTACTTGGATTTTACTAGTATCGGTTATATCGTTGAAAAAGGGAAGATCGATTTGATAGAAAACGCGCCGGAACCAAAGCGACGTCCGCAACAACGCATAGCGAGGCTCTTCAATACATGGTCCAGAATCAGGGAAATGAAGGAAGATAAGTTTGCAAAGAGCCTTGCAAAGAGTCAGGTCTGTGCGAATTTTAATATGCGAGGGGAAATGTTTACTTCAAAAGCTTTATATGGAGACTCTATGTTGGTGTGCCTGTGCCTTTGAGGGGCACCATCGAACTGTTTAGAAAGCAGACAATCTCAAATGCCGCGTCTAGAAAAATAAACATTTAATCATGGACTGAACAAATAAAAAACAGTAAACTGATTATAAGAGAATGATCACACTGTGATGTTTAGCAGCAGAAGAGTGATGCGGAAAATCAGTTGTTCCTCGAAGTCACGTTTATCATTCTTTCTGATCCCATCCATCTGCAACGAGGGAAATGAGACAAAGGGAAGAAAAAATGCTGTATGACCAGAAAATGTCAAACAACCAGTTTTAATACTAACAATAAAATCTATATATTAGAGTGCCAGTAGCTATTGATGAAAGAGTCATGATATTAGTGACCTAGCAGCCAGTACCGTCGTTGCTAAGTTTTCTAAAGAGGGCAGAACGTTTAAGTAAGCTTGCACGCTCTTTCCACTTATTGGCTACGATTGCTGGCATTGCTCAGAAAAAGTTCATTGATCGCACCGATGAAAACAACTATTAAACGATTTTAGCGATCGCACTGATTGCCTTGGTAACTATCGCTGAGAGGGGCCAACAGTTTTCAAGGCCGCTTTGCTTATGATCGTGTATGTGTAGCTGTATCAAATATATATAGAAAACAGGCATAGTTATTAATTATTGCGGAGAGTATCTTGACGTAGGAAATTTTTATGAGGGACTCAAGGTGATGTTACAGGGGACGATTCGCAACGACGATTTTTAGGCCATCACAGCGTTGTAATGCCAGAACAATGTTGTATCCGTTCGAAACAATGTCGCAACGATGTTGGAACGCTTTGTTGCTCTAAAAATCGTCGTAATTGCGACCCGGGGGGGGGAGGGGTACGAATCGTCTCGTGTAACATCACCTTTATGCAGGTATGACATGTATGAGACTTGAGTATTGCTTACCCGTTTATTTGTTTGATTTTGCAAATCAGCTCTCGCCAATATAAGAAAGTTCAGCGATCTACTACAAAAGAAATCTTAAGAGCCATTATCTGAGAAAATCGAGAATCGCACGACACTTGTCAAAAAATCGAATTTTGTTTTATTTTGCCAAAACATCCCTTTTAGTGACGTAATTTAAGGAAAAATAGTTTTGGGTTCAAACGATTCATTTTAAAGGAGAAATTAGGAAAAGTTTGAAAAATCGATTTTATGCTCGTTTTTCGCACAAAACACGGCAGGATGCAATGGCAACTTCGAGAGAAGGGTGAACGCGTAAGAAACATTCCCTGACACTGAGCATGAAACTTCACCGAATTATTATTTTGTTCTTACTCTTGAAAATCCTAAAAGAAAATTTGATAAGCAATGCTTTACATTTTTATAATCGACAAGTGTAAATAGGTCATATTTGTGACGTTAGACGTGCTAGAAAATGAAGGCCAACTTTGACTATTTAAAAAGGCCTCTGGTATATGCCGCTTGATCATAAAATCAATATAAAATGGAACCTTGGCTTTTGTACTAACTTACTGGAAAGTTTTAGCTCTGGAAATCAAATACCATCCTGACACCAAAGCAAGCGGTGAGAGCAATTGAATTGGGAAATTTATGCAAATTAGACGGCTTGCGGACGGTTGTCAAACTAAAAGAAAGGTTTTACATGAAAGGATTACTCACCATTGCTTGTAACACGTTTTTACGGCAAGGAAAGTTATTTCCAACTTCTTTTGCGTCATTTTGAGTTACAAAATATATAATTTTTAGCCAAAAGACAAACGTACGTTTGCTCAGCAACTGCGTCCGAATCCGGCCGTGAATCGAAATAAAGTCACAACACGTCGAAGCAAGAGTTACAAGAGTTTTTATTTCAGTCAGGAGGCAAAAGGAATAAAAATTCATCGCAAACTAATGACTTCGATTTTGAAAACCTTTCATCACTTCAATCGTTCCTCGGCTGATAATAAACATCGCATAAGATCGTATGACCTTTGGTGTGACCGGAAATTGGTCACACGCTTTAGTCACGTCACCATGCTGTCACGAAATTTTCGTAGCTGTTGTCAGCAATTTTAATACAGTTTTCACATTTTTTGACAAGAAATCCTCTCAACGCAGTAGAAACAGCCATGCATATTTATTTTTGTTTTATTTACCTACTAGGCTTTGAAACAGCTTTTTTGCCTTCGAAGTACTAAACAGGAGGGGTACCTCGGATTCCAAGTGTCGTGAGTGATCCGTGGAAGCGAAAATTAAGACAAAAAAAGAACGAATATTTTGAATACTTAAGTAAAGCCACAGCTAAAAAAAAAAATTGTTCAAAATATTTTCAAACCAAGAAAAAAACATACTTCGATCATCCCCTTGACTTGGAATCTGGCCAGAGTACCCCCTCCCCCTCCCCTCCTCCCCTATGCCGGGTAAAAATACTAAGTTCCCCCGGCCCAATGTCCCATAGTCAAGGGAGTATACTCTCTTGCTGTAATAAAGAACTTGCAGAATAATACCAATTCTCCGTGGCTAACGGATTCAACGCTATAGTTTACTTTGGTTTTGCCTGTTGATTTTTTCGCTATTTGCTCACGATCAGGAGCCTATAACCCCAACCACGACCAAATTATGAAACCTGTTATTACCAGAAAAAAAAACACAAAGAAACAGTCAGTCAGATAGACAGTACATAATTAAAAGGACCTCGACTAAGATTAAAAAAAAATCAATACATGACACTGTCGAATACGAAAACCAAGAAACCATTTTGTGGAAAAAAGGTTCGCATACAGCTATCAGCTGCTTTTGTCCACAACTCGCCGGTAGAGGTGCGCGGAAACTAGTGATTGTGAAATGGCTTCAAACTATGACCCTATACTGTTAGAATATTACTTATGACAGAAAGCTACACCTGATTTCTTCTAGCAGACCCAATCCTCTTGGTTCGTGTGGACAAAGTAGCTCATCCCGGCTATTTGCACCATGCTACCATAGTCTCCCTAGATTCCCAAGCCTCGCAAGCAGACCTTCCTGTCCCACGAACGTTGGGTAGGATTGTAGGACGAGCCAAAAGAAAGTGAAGGCTATAGGCTCTCGCGATGATGCAAGGAAGGTCGAGTATTATATTCCCCTATCCTGGTCGCCCAGGGTAAATCTGCGGAGGAGAGTGACTGATCATGAGGGGCTGTATGTTCGAAAAGTTGACTAACGCCCTCGGGACTAACGCTTTCCCCTGGATAAATCTATATCCAATAAGTAACGCAACTGCTTCTTCTTATTCGCTTGATAGTGATTTCCTGTTGTTCAACGTTTGAACAACAGGGCCCTAAGTTTTGTGTTTCGTCTTGCACTAAAAACCCATAAACCTTATAAATTTCACTATGGGACTTCAGCACCTCCCTTGAATGATCCATTTCGCTAAACGGGACCTCAAAACAACGATTCTGTGTATCCTAAGGGAGTGTATACTATACTTTCCTGGCTCTCGTCACTCACAGTGAGGTGATGGTGGCTTATACTCTAATAGACCTAACACAGTCGAACCTCCATGTGCGACCGCCAATCCAAAAGACCAAATTTTCCCAGTCAAAGCCTTACAGTTGGAACCTCCAGTAAACGACCACCTTCTGTAACGGACTGCGACCACTTTTTGGGCGACACGGTTAATTGTTTTCCATAAGCGACCAGTTGACGCATTCTCTGCTCTCTATTTTTGCTGTGTGCACTATGTTCCTTAGAAAATATGAAGACCTTTAGTGACATCGTGGAACTACACATATCCTAACTTAGTAGATGTAGCCAACAAAGTGAAGATTCTGTTGTGATTCTAGACTATTCTATATCTCACTCACCTGAATCCCTCTTTAAATTGAGCATGATTTAAAAGCTGTATTTGTCAAAAGAGGTAAAAGATAATATTTTGCCAGGAATTTGTTACACCGCCATTTAATAGAATGTGCCTGGACCTCTTCTCGGAATAGACCCCATGTGGTCCGATTCTTCTAAACGACCACCTCCCGTTAGGGACCACTAAGTCTTTGCATTTTTGGTGGTCGCTTACTGGAGGTACGACTGTATTACTTTGACCTATCAGAGGCTTACCGATAATAAAGGGGATCTGGAAGGGGGCATGGATGCGACAATCACATGCCAGGTCGCTTACTTAAAATAGTGGACATCTACCTGACAATCAAAGTTTGTGCTTATTATTGGGGTTATCTGGTGTTTACTCACCTCCCAAGCTACCCTGGGCGAGCCGCCTTTTCCTCCATTTCCTTACAAAACTTGGTAAACCATTTACATGAGAAACAAAAGGTTGGCTCGGATAGACGCCGTACTACCAGTAGTGGGCGGGGTTGAGGGCTTCCGGAAGTCAGCCCTCCACTGAGCCGGTAGTGGTGGCCTAACCCTTCTAGCCCGGCTAATATTTCTCCACTTTGGCCCAGCTAGCTGGGACAACACGGTCAAGGCTAGACAAAGACAGCATGCGCAAGCACTGTTGACTCGGACAAAGTGGTCTATTTTTTCCTCATATAAACGCTCGCAAAAGTTGGCTCGGCTGGGAGGTTGACCTTCTCTCCGGCACAGCTTTTCTCCATCTATGGGTTCCAAACAGTCTTTTAGCAGTCACGTTTGAAATTTATAGGAAAATGATGTAGCACTTCAAAAAAAAAAATAAGAAAAAAAATACACTTTTTTCACAGCCTGTTAATGCCTAGAAGGTGTCTATAAAAGAAATTAACTGCAGAACAGGAGTCAATTTCAGTTTTTTGCGCTTTTCACGCTAGCACTGCGAAGCGGACTGGGGGCGCGAGACACGCGTGATGCACGGGGAACAAGTTCTGCAGGCTATAAAAGAAATTAAAAAATGAATAAATAAATACATAAAGCAGGCCTGATTTTATTTCGATGAGTCTATTTTTTGTCGAAAGCAAACGTGAAAAATCGTATTAAAATTCGTGACAGTATGCTAACGTGACTTAAGCGTGTGACCGATTTCCGGTCACACGCCAAAGGTCATACGATCTTGTGCGATGTTTATTATTATCAGCCGGCGAACGATTGAAGTGATGAAAGGTCTTCAAAATCGAAGTCATTAGTTTGCGATGAATTTTCAATCTTTTGGCCTCCTGACTGAAGTAAAAACTCTTGCAACTCTTGCTTCTAAAGGACCGCAGTGACGTGTTGTGACTTCATTTCGATTCACGGCCGGATTCTAGCGCAGTCGCTGAGCAAACGTACGTTTGTCTTTTGGACCTTTTGGCTTAAAATTATGGATTTTGTGACTCAAACCGACGCAACAGAAGTTGGAAATAACTTTCCTTGCCGTAAAAACGTGTTACAAGCAATGGTGATTTTAATCACTTTCATGTAAAACCTTTCTTTTAGTTTGACAACCGTCCGCAAGCCGTCTAATTTGCATAAATTTCCCAATTCAATTGCTCTCACCGCTTGCTTTGGTGTCAGGATGGTATTTGATTTCCAGAGCTAAAACTTTCCAGTAAGTTAGTACAAAAGCCAAGGTTCCATTTTATATTGATTTTATGATCAAGCGGCATATACCAGAGGCCTTTTTAAATAGTCAAAGTTGGCCTTCGTTTTCTAGCATGTCTAACGTCACAAATATGACCTCTTTAGACTTGTCGATTATAAAAATATAAGACATTGTTTTTCAAATTTTCTTTTAAGGTTTTCAAGAGTAAGAACAAAATAATAATTCGGTGAAGTTTCAGTGTCAGGGAATGTTTCTTACGCGTTCACCCTTCTCTCGAAGTTGCCATTGCATCCTGCCGTGTTTTGTTCGAAAAACAGGAATAAAATCGATTTTTCAAACTTTTTAAAATTTCTCCTTTAAAATGAATCGTTTGAACCCAAAACTATTTTTCCTTAAATTAGGTCACTAAAAGGGATGTTTTGGCAAAATAATAAAAAATTCGATTTTTTGACGAGTGTCTTGCGATTCTCGATTTTCTCAGAAAATGGCTCTTAAGAAGATGATCACATGTTTTAAAGGGGCTATCAGGTCAAGAGGATATCGCTACTTTAGGGATCAATTCTATGCTGAAGTCATTACTGAGTGTATACCAGTACACAAAATGCTCCGTGAAGAAGATATCACACAATTTCATCAGGAATCACTTAAACCATAACAATTTTCTTGGGGGTATTTTGCAGCCTGAAATGGCATTAAAACCCGAAGTTGGCCCTTGTGTTTTGAGTTTCAATCCACGTCTATCCTTCCCATCTGTAGCAACAGACGACAGGAAACAGCTTCAATGCCTACATATAGTCTTAAATTAGTGAAATAACAAAACTGGATTACTATTTTTGGAATTGAATTGATGAGAAGGCACTTTGTAGCTTTTTAAAAAGTAAGCCAAATAGCCAACCTCGTCCCCAGGGCACTTTTCCCTGACTTTGGAGGTGGGGCGGGAAAGGGCCCTGGTATCTCTTCTCGCAGATGACAGGCACACACCAAGTTTACATATTTAGTCGTTCTTGGAGCTATGTAAAGGGAGATAGAATTTAACAACAAATTAAATTCAATACCCACAGAGCAGTTCTCTTTTTAGGCTTCATAATAAGAATGGATCTTTCAAATAGAAACTGAATCACAAACTACTACACAACAATAACAAGCCCTATAAAGAGTGTGAATTACAGATTACATTCCAATGCATGATTACAATGGCAACATATAAATACTGCTGTGTGGGTAAGAGGAAGTATTAGTACGCGAATCAACCCTGGGGGAGGGGGGGGGGTACTTCCCTATATAAGCTATATAGGTATGTGCACCGGTATACACTTTGCCCATTTCATGGTGTGTTTACATCTCGCCGAGGAACACTAGGGAGGGAAAGACCAGGGTCAGGAAATCTTCCCTTAAGACCTGAAACAGTGACTTGTTTTGTAACAGTTCTATGGAACTAATTCTGCTTATAAATGGCATCTGGGTATCCCCTGGCCACCTTCCTTCACGAGAGGTGCATGTCCAAATTTTGTTGGAACAGTTACTGCGTTTATACCACCATATACATGCATGCACTTACATTTCCGTGTACCTATAAAAATCATCCTGTCACTTTATCAGAACACTGCATATCACACTCAGCAAGGTTTAAAAATAAAATGATAGAGATTCTGAAGACTTCTACAGATCCACAAATCTCAAAAGGAGTTGATGCCCTCAAACAACTACTGTTTCTGAAGAAAAGAAGGATACAGTTCCTCGTTGTTGCCCCGCTTCCAAAATCGCGTGCGCGTTAAATCCCCGCTCATGACCTGGGTGGAACAGGCATCTTGTTAATTCCGCCGCTCCCCGGGGACAACATGTTGTTAAATGTGTGTTAAATCCCGGAATAGTGGTTGCGTTAAATCCCCACTATCTCCCGCCAAGCTGCGGGGGTCGGGGGGCCTTTCCATCATTCTGTTTGAACTTTGTCTTCGCTCGATGAATATTAATCGTTTCCCGCCATTTTGAGATAAATCTATACTGTATGCGACAAACTGGTAACGATAGCCTTATGTGGCATTTGCAGGAGCATTTGTCTTTTAATTTTAAATATGGTTTTGAAGGTTTTTGAGGTCCGTATCCTGTCAACAAGACGATCAAATATGACGAATATGCCTTAGAACTGGGGATTTCTACAGAATTGACGCCTGGAAATCAATTTTACGAGGCAAAAATGGAATATTCGAGAAGTGTATTCCATCCGCTTGTGACTGTTTAACTTTACCGTGAGATCCTTGTGCCCCCCCGGGGGGGGGGGGGGGGGTACTTTAGGAATTTCTGGGTGGAGATGTGCCGCTGGGAACCTGGAACACTTAACCTTTAACAGAGCTAGTTCAGCTGAATTTTGCTACCCTATACTAGAGTAAACTCCCCAAATCCCCAAATCCTAGAGTAGTTGTGTACCTAGTCTAGATAAAATCTTCAACCAACTGATCAGTTTCCCGAAAAATGATACCCTATTCTAGAGCCAAACGCTCTGATTTATATACCCTATCCTAGAGTAAACTGCTTGAAAACCATACCCTTCACAGCGGCACATACCTATATGGCCCATATATGGCAGTACCCCCGCCCCCCGGGCTTGTGCCTAATCGTGAGACCGTGAGATTGTTTTCGAAACCGTAAGTCTCACGGCAAAACCGTGAGTTTTGAGAGGTCTGTAATAATAAAGACGATTTCTTCGAAATATGAGTGAATACTGGGTTGTAAAAGCAACCATAAATTCAAAACAACCATGTTGTTCTGCAAACAAAAGCTAGGGTTGTATTGAGTTTTCATAAACGGACTGCTCAGGTCATTTACATGAAGTAAATTAAAACTGTAATCAGTCTTACATGACATACCTAACGTAAATTCAATATGGACGGAAACCAACAATAGTCATTTTTAAACCTGTTTATCTTTTGCGTTCAACATGAGTTACGTTACCACAATAGTTCTTGTTCTTTTTGGAGTGTACGTAGCTAACAGTATTTATGTAATTTATCACCTTTTTCACTTGCCGGAATGCCAAGGCGGTGTTAGAAAGTGTCTTCGTCCAGATGGCGTTATTGATAAAGAATTGGAGGTAGGTATTACGACTTACATGTAGGGGAAAATCCATCTTTTTCTCCGATCAACAATAAATGAGCCCTTTTTCTATCCTTGTATATATACCCTATTGTTAAAATGGAATGACCCTCAGCTGTTTCGTTAATAGCGCTTTGCACTATTCCCAGGGGGGGTACTCGGGATTTCAAGTGACGGGGATGATCGAAGGATTCCGGGATTTTTTGTGGGTACGAAAATTTAGTTTAGGTAACTTGATTTGAGTAGGGATTTTTTGGGGGTATTAAAAAGAATCGGTAGTGCCCTGGCTGCGTAGTTCTGCGAATAAAGTACAAACAAACGTGTGTTGCTGTTGTTTAATAGTTAACTATATATGGTGTCGCTTTACATCGCACGTGTTATACCATAGTCTGCATAAATCGGCATGGCATGGTCCAGGGATTTTTTGGGTTTTGTTGGAAGCCATAGGGATTTTTTTGGGTCTTGACTTTTGGCTCCATTCGATCATCCCCAACACATGAAATCCCGAGTACCCCCCCTGGGGCACTATTACTAAAAGTAGGTTTTGTCACCTTAGACTCCCCCCCCCTTGCGTGACTCAGACAAACATTGCATTCTACTCAAAGGCTTTGTATGAGCAACATGCGTTTCTGACATGAAAATTGTTCATAAAATTC
Source organism: Porites cylindrica (assembly GCA_964035525.1). NCBI lineage: Eukaryota > Metazoa > Cnidaria > Anthozoa > Scleractinia > Poritidae > Porites > Porites cylindrica. The sequence continues at coordinate 34,536,647 of OZ037776.1, forward strand.
GCAGTGAGCGTTTTTAAAATGTTTTTTTCAGCTACTCCAATATATAAAACCTGGTCCAAGTAACTAAAAAGATTGGTTAAAGTCAGAAAAAAATTAAGCGACTTGATTAATGAAGGCTACTGAAATTAGATCCCTGGCCCTGTCTTCGTCAAATAGCACTCTATACACTGAAACATGACATGGCTGTGTAATGCTCCAAAACCAAAATTGCTAAAGAGAAAATCGAGTTTGTAGCCCTGGACATATGCTATGTTGTCAGGGGTTTTAGTAGGGCTTATATATAAGCTGGAGAAAAAAAAGCATTTGAAAACAAGCTACATAGCAGTGCTGAGCAAATTTGATAACTTATTTATCTTCAAAAAGTCGAATACATTTCAAGGCAAGTTAGAGGGGGGCTTGTAATAGGGGGGAGGTTTACATAACCAAATGTTTTTCTTTGTTTGTTTAAAAGTAGATGGACCAGCCTATAAATGGGGGGGGGGGGCTTATAAGTGGAGAGGGAAGGGAGGCTTATAATCAGAAGTTTACAGTAATAAATTAGCTTGCTTCATCTGTTAATTTCCCTCTGTTGTAACAAGATACCGGTTTCTTCGATGACTCAAAGAGGTCATCACTGCTTAACTGCAGAATACCCCATTACTTCTAAGCCATATCCTAAATTGGGTGGATATGCGGATACGTGGATACGCAGATGTGCCACATTGGGGAACTGGATACCAATGTCATGTAACATACTTGAAATGACCAGCAGTAAACCTCCCGGCCATAGTATTATGTAAAATTCAACTAAGTTCCTGTGAAAAGCAAGCTACAAAATTTGTAGCTTGCTTTTTACATTTAATGTAATACCATTGAACCTCCATGTGCGACCACAAATCGTAAGCGACCACCTCCCATAAGTGACCATGCACCTATCCAAAACACCAAAACTTTCCCAGTCAAAGCCTTACAGTTGGAACCTCTAGTTAGTGACTGTGACCACTTTTGCTCTTGTTTTGTTTTTTATTTCTTTACCATATTTTTTTGTACCTATTAACTGGTTTCAATTTATTCACATTGCTGTCCCTTCACAGCTTCGCGAGGTGTTGTGGTAAATGTATTTCTAATAACATTATTTTTTTTACAGGTATTAATCTGTACATCCCTTCAGCAGCACAGGCCGGCCAACAGCAAAAACTGTCCCTTACTTTGGAAGAGTGACAACTTTAGTTTGTCTGAGCAGTTTGCAATGTGAGTCTCATGAGGATAATACATATACATGTGTGTAGTGTTGTGGGATACTTATATGAGTCACTCCATATCCCCTACAGCCATTCAAAATACAAGAGAGGAGTTTTTGATTAAAAAAACTATTCTTTTTAAGTGTCTTTCTTAGAGTAGCCAGTGAATACAGCTGCTTCTCCTTGCATGCACAATGACAGTTTTTTAGTACACTGTAGAATTGGATTCACGGTGTTTAATACATTTGATCTGTGTTACCTTTTGTCTGTTTTCTATCCCTTGTTAACAGTAAAACAGTACTATGTTGACCATTAAGCACTCATTGACCAGATTACAGACAAATCTACATCATCAGACTGAGTATGGAATTTTTTGGCCAGACCGCACATGTCTCTCCCTCAAAACATCCCAAGCGGCAAGAAGTGAGGAGAGACAACTGAATTCACAGGCTACTTTTTGAGCTAAATTGCACCATATAATATGATGTGGTTTTTAGACTTGTAAAATGAGAGGTAGCTATTGTTACCAATGCTGAGAACTTTAAAATTTGAAGCTCTTATGTACAGGTCTATTTTCTTTTTTTTAAAAAAATTCAAATTTTAAACTTGTTTTTATTAAGTTTCTTGCTTATTGTACATTGTTGGTCACTAAAAAAACAACAACAACAACAACAACTAAAACTGCTTTTTTATTCATTTAAAGCAATAGCAGATGTGGAATACACTTTATGTTGACCAAAAAATTGTCACCATTGTTTGAAATGTATACTTGGCCACTGTAACCACATGTTTCCTTGTATACATGAACATTTCCATGCTCAAGTTGCATTTGAACGTCCTGTTTTTACAGATCAGTAAATGCCAGTTTACCACAGAAGACAAGAAATAATGGATCGCTATTTGCTCACCTGTTTATTTATCCAGTTGGAGCATCTCCTTTCAACAGTGAATATGCTTCACATGCTGTTGCTCCATTAACTGTGTACTCTTTACCTCAAGATGAATCAATTAATCTTTTAAATTCTGGTGAAATGCCAAAAAAGGTGAGAATTCTGGTCCGCCACCCTGGTTTGTGCAAAAGCCTGAAGGGGGGCACTCCTTTATTTTGGCCTAAATGAATACATAATGTGCTACTTTTAACAGGGTGTGGCTTTTGTGGCCTTGAGTCTTCAATTTACATGGTGTACAATTTTCTTTTTTTCTAGTCCTTAACAGGGTGTCTTTCTAGAAACCTTGAACTGGTTATGAATGGTAGCTATGCATGGTCTATGCATTGTACATGACCAGTACAATAATTTTCTAAAAAAATCAAATTTTATGATGTCACATGTAAGAAAAAAACTTTTGTTTGTATTCAATTTGAAATGAATCAGCGTCACAAAAAGGCCTCTTGTCTAGGGAATTAAGGTGGTGATTGTCAGGGCTTGAAGGACTATTAATGGCACACACCTAGCCAATGGCACAGCACACCCACCCTTAACTGCCCGTCTCCCAGTCTCTTTGGCTCTTATCAAGAGACGAGAGGGATCAAATAGATTGATAAAGTGATCAAATATTGCTTATTTCGCAGAAACAAAGTTCACCATCCAGTGACATCCCAGTGACGCACTGGAAACCAATTCTCAACTTTCATGTTTTAAATGAAAAAGTTGTATTTGATCTTCAAGCCATTCCTGGTGAGATCTACCCGTTTATAAGGTAAGTGAATAGTCAACTGTAAAGTTTCAGCTGAAGTATATGCTCCTTTCTCCTGTCAAAATTACTGGGCTTTTTTTAAATGTACATTATGGAGTGAGATGAGGGTTGTCAGAAAGTTTTGAAGTAGATGGCGGAGTTGTCAAAGTAAGCGGCCAGTCCAGGGTTATTTTATTTAAAAAATTCCATCCGTAAAGAAATGCCAAGCAGAGTAGCCGGCCGATTCTAACCAAGTAGGCGGCAATTTTCGCCGACAGCCGGCTACTTTTGACAACCTTTTGCTTACAGAAACATGACCGCTGGCAGTCATATATTGCATTTTTCATGAAACTTAGGGTACCGGTACTTACTATTTACATGGAAAAATGGGAAATTGCGGTTAGAAAATTAAATGGTTCTTGACCGTTCTTGCCACTCCATTTAAGAAGCTTCTGAAAATATGGGCTGTGATTTGAGGCAATGCAATTTTTCTACTCTTTTTTCTCTGTTCAGCTGAAGTTGTTATTCTTTGCAAAGGGTCATTCTCCCACCAAGTCAAATTTTATAGTTTTGTGTTTGTATTATATGCCCAAGATTTCTACCCAGATGGTTTGTGTAAGTAGTATAAGCACCCTTGTTTTCTTAAGAAAGTTCTTGTCACTTTTGCTAGTTCATGTTCTTATATTTATGTGTATGTTCGTTGGTTTATGCTATAAATTTATACAGTAAGTATGGTATGTGTAAGTAACATGTAAATTATCACAAATGACATAACTACTTAGTCTGACTATCTAAAATAGCGAAATTAACCATTTAAGTCCCAACAGCGATCAACATCAATTTTCTCTTTACAATATCAATACATAATCAAGAGAAATGGTAGTGAGAATAAATGAAATGATCACCTACAGGAAACTGCTTTGATCTTTTATCAAATTCGCCCTGCCATTTATTAAGACACTGCATATGGAGATCAGGTTAGGTATGGAGTACCGAAGTGTGACGTCATAGAAAATGAAATTTGTGAAATTATGGGATTTGTTAAGCTATTCTGAAAGAACAACGTCCAAGATGCCTACTCGCCAAAAATTAGCAATCTGGGGCAAATTGTCTCTGAGATATTAGCCCAGATATCCTCCGATGACTCCATACAAATCCTTCTAAATCTTACCTGGTTCCTAATCTTATGAACCAAGCCAAATTTAGAAGGATTTGTATGGAATCGTCACAGCATAACTGGGCTAATATCTCAGAGACAATTTGGCCCGAATTGCTAATTTTTGGCGAGTAGGCGTCTTGGACGTTGTTCTTTCAGAATATCTTAACAAATCCCATAATTTCACAAATTTCATTTTTATGACGTCATCACTTCGGTACTCTATTATTATTGAATATTGGGGTTTGAAGGGTTAATATTAAATACCACTATCTTCATCTAATAGTATTTGATTTTGTTCTTTTCCTTTGCTTTTTAGTTTAGCCCCCAATAATGACTATCTGCCGGTTTTATATATTGATCAGCTGGGTGTTATTTATAGATACCTCAAGGTAAGACTACTATCATTAACTTATATGAGGTATCACTGAACCATGTTTTGCTTCATATCATAGGATGTTCAGGTTGAAATTTGGACAATCCTTCAAGAGTCATGTGTAAGATTATGGCCTAGATACAATGAGTCCATTGGAAAAAAAGTCTTGATTATCAGCCACTGAGCCCACTCTCATCCCTGACTTCTCGGGGCCTAAGAGAGCAGTGGAAATTGAGCGTTAACCCAATCCTGAACCTGTAAAGTTCATGGATTCCCAGCGTTGATTTTTATGCCAAAACTGAGAATTCTCAGTCACCCAAGAACAGAAGTGAGGCCTTGAAACATTCTTCTGACTGTTTTGGTTAGGTATATAATGAAGTCTTATAAAATAAAAATGAGTGTTTGATAATTAAATAACTTATGCAGATAGAGGCTGTTTACGTCCTTGGAAAAGCTCAGCAACAAACAGCTCCTATTTAAATTTTACTCTTTTACTATGATGATGTTTTGTTTGTGTATTTTCAAGCCTGTGAATAAAAGTAGTACACAGATGGAACTTAAGATCAAATATTCACCCATCTCCCTTGGGAAGCTTCGCATCTGGGCATCTGTTCATCATTCATTCACATCTATGAGGCAACTAGGTAAGAAATGCTTTGTGACAGGGAGTAAATTAAGCAAATTTTTAATGCGGATTGTACAGTTGCAAAGTTTATATAATTATATTGATACCTTCAGTTGTTTCTTTGAATAGAACAGTTTTCAATTATTAAAATAGTTATTATTCATACTTACATGTAGCTCCAAGCCTGAGGGTTAAGTTTGAGGCCCATTCACACTAATGTGTTTTTGTTTGAAAGCGCTTACATTGTGATGCATTTAGGCCTGAGCATTTTCATCAAAACGCATTGATTTGAAAACGTTTTCGAAATTGGATCAAAATCTTGAATGCCAATGTGAAAGACATTAAACCGTTACTCAGAAATTTAGTGTACACTTCTGTACTCTGGTGTGGACGAGAACGAGAAGTTCACTACAGATGTGGATCTGGAATTTTTCATGACTGTATATCCAGTTTTTATAAGGATGTTTTAATTTTTTATGCAGTTTTAAAGTTGGGAACCTGCCCTCATACAGTTAACGACTGTTGAAGCAGTCTGAATGCTGTTGTTGTTTAAAACCTTGTTTGTTCTGCCACAGATGTTGATAAGGAAACGAAACGTTAATTTTAGGTTCATTAATCTATCCAAAGTGTTAAATGTTTCTCATTTGAAAATACGTCAGCTCTTGGGATATGTACTAGTAATGATAACGTCTTGTAAGCAGTTGAGTTTTTTTGGAGGTTGTAAGTAGTGATCATGTGACTGTTGATAACTGCTCTTTCCGTCTGTTAATATTTGTAAATCGCCTGTTTGTTGATGTACTCAATCTTTGAAAACTACATATAAACACATTCTCAGGAATGATGAGAGACTCGTTTAGTTGTTTTGTTAACTACTATTTCATCGGTGTGGGTTTGAAAATCCTCCTATAAAAACTCCTACATTTTGACCGAAAATCCTATAAATCTCCTATATTTTTTTCTGCTTTGCTCCTACTTTACCTACAAATTATTTGGAAAATGGCTGGGATGTGTGAAATAAGGTCTCACGTCCTTAAAAGTGTGGAATCATCCCCTCCCTTTAAGATCACTTTCTCAATTATACTAGAGACGTTTTATAATAGTTTCTAAGACGAGAACGACCACGAGAATGAGATTTTCACAATACTAAGTAGTCCAGTGTCATTTTGGCGGGAAAACGCAGTAGCCGTGGTCAATCTATTACGCGTCGTGGTGGTGGAAACAAGCCATGAAATGTTAGAAGTCTTATCATTTTGCGATCGAGTGAGGACTTAACCTCCTTCAATGAAAATAACTGTGTTAACGTTTCGGGTGAATGAAATAATAATAAATTAATTAATTAAAAAGCTTTACTGGGTGTCTGGTTTTTTGAGAATAGGTGAAAAAAATCTTAAGTCTAATCTCATCCTCCTAGTCGTTCTCGCCGTCGTCCTTGAATCTAAAGGAAAATATAAAAAACCCCTCCCTTTTCTCAGTGGACCAGGCTACTTTATTTCATTTTGTTGAAGGAAAACTTCATAAGTGCCCCCATGCACCCATTTCGAAAAAAGAAGGTCAGTGCTCAGTAGCCTGCGAGCAAGCTCTCCATTTGGGGTGAAGTCAAACTTTCCAGCCAACAACTCTCAACATTTCTTTTGTTCCGTGATCGCCGAAGCGTAGCGCAACAATGTTGAATCCATTTGCACAGCTCTTCCAACATTGTTGGGGCCGCGCACGCTCATTACGCATGGTTTGCAAAGACTTATGGGTTGTATCCTTCCCACCATGCACTGCAGGTCCCAACATTGTTGGGAGTTGTTGCATTCGTTTGCACACCACTGCCAACATGCACGCAACAACTCCCAACATTGTTGGCCCAACATTGTTGGCCCAACAATGTTGGGAGTTGTGGCGTCGGTTTGCATGCAGCCTTAAGTGCTCAGACACTTACTGGATTTGTCAAACCTAGTTATCTCCTTTTACATTTCTTATATTTGAAATCTTCAAGAGTAAAAAGTCCATTTAGGTCTTAGTTAATTTTTCAGGATTTTCAGAAAAGGACTTAGATGAAATAAGAGGAATCTTCACAGACACCAATCTTATGTTTCTTGGTCTGACATTTGCCATTACAGTACTCCACGTAAGTAACACTACCACAACAGCAATTATAAATGATACTTTTTTCTTTCCCAAAAAATGGCTTTTTTTGTGATAACGAAATCGCGGAGAGCTAAATCCAAACAATCTACTTCAAGAGCTGGCAAATGGTAAATTCGTGACTCTATGCAAAGACTGCGAGGCTAACCCTTTCCCCCGTGAGTCTAAGATTTGTGAATTACCCACTCCAGAAGCTATAAGGAGAATTGGTACAAGCTTTCGGCGCAAGGATTTCTGGGATCGCTTGGGTAGAAAAGCGTTACTTATGATTGGTTAATAGTTGCCTTAATACCTTCGACCAATCATTAACTAACGCTTGTCCAACCAAACGATTCCGGAAATCACTGCACCCAAAGCTTGTAGCCATTCTCCCTATAGTTCATGAAGTGGGTATTAGCGAGAATGAGACCGCAGAGGAGTGTTTAAAATGCCGTCCAGAGAGACTTTGACCGACTCTAAGACTTATTCTAACTCTAAACTCTCGGAGTTTTTCTCAAACATCTGATTAGCCGTTCGTGTACTTAAACAGGGCACAAATCACCGATCAAATTCCAAAACATATTCGCAGTGTGGTAGGCTTCTTTCTGGCTAAAATCGTAGGGAGAAGCCCGTGTTACTGCGGAGAAGCCATATATATATTCAAAAATAGGGATTGCAAGAATCTCAAAGCCCTCCAAAAACATCTAAACTGTACTTTCATTTTGCGAGACTCCTGTATTTCTTGAGGGAAACATATTTTTAATTTCTTTCCTTTTCATTTTGTTGCAGCTTCTGTTTGATTTCTTAGCATTTAAAAATGATATTAATTACTGGAAGCGTAGGGATAGCATGGTTGGACTATCAATGAGAACAGGTGGGTATCAGGGAATAGGGGAGTCAATCGAATCTTTCAATTTTTTGCGTCATTCGTATATGCCTTTCATTCAGTTATCTGTGAAAATTGGAGCGCGATATACTGAATAGTTTCGGAGAAATTATCTTTGAAAAACTAGAAACTTTACAAACAATGTATGGGCTCATTAACGCGGTTTTTGCCATCAAGCAATTTCGCAGTTTTCGATATCTGCTGTTTCCTTTGTTATTGCTTGCAAAGAGCTGAAAATTGGACAAATTGCTCAAATTAACCAACTCTTTCAACTTTTGAATTTAATTTGTTCATTTCGTGACGCCTTCTTTTTTTGTGAAAACGAGTTTTATTTGCATGAGAATATAAATTACTTTTCATAATGGCTTCACACTTAGCCTCCCTTTGAAACAGAGGCTGAGGATAGAGTAAGGGCCTGTTTACATGGAGGAGGAGGAGGACCTCAGGCAGGTGAGGTAAAATATAACGTGATCAAATCAAAATGAGAGGTTATATGGACAAGCGGGTTACCCCACCTAAGCGGGTTATCTCACCTACCTGGGGTCCCCCACCTCCATGTAAACAGGCCCTAACTCAGAATGGACTGTTACCGTTGGTGTCAGAGTCCTTTCCGTGCGCGCGGCTGGATGCTATGGATTCCCGACAGGAGCCGCGAAGCTTTTCGCGTTGATCACCAAAAAGACTTGACTGAAACCGGAAACTGCGCTTGAAAAGTCTCCCTGGGTCGGGAAACGCTTCCGTATTATAAGCCTTCCATGAAGTTTGTATTTACAGGGTCTGAAAGGGGCGTCCTGATCCCGCATTCCCGCTCTTTATTTTCACGACAATCCCGCATCCCGAACTTCCCGAACGAAAACCGTTTTCTTCCCAATACTGCACACTGTGCCAAGATTTTGGCGAATCCCGCTTCCGAGTATCGGTCAAATCCTGTATCCCGTAAGTAAATTTTGCTTTTTCCCGAATCTTGCGCTAAGGCGTGATTATTGTTTGCCTCAGTGAAATTCTAACTCCCTCATATATTCACCTCGGATGAGACATTAAACTTATAATAATTGTTGACGGTCAAACTTTTCTTCTAAAAGTTGACCAATTGAGGCCCTTGTTTGTCGTTAGCAATGGTTAGTTTTTGCTAAGAGCTATTTTCTCAATTGTTGCACTGCAGTTATTTGGAGATGTGTCAGTACAATCATTATCTTTTTATATCTAATGGATGAGAAAACCAGCCTTCTTGTTCTTATTCCTGCTGGGATCGGCTCATTGATTGAGGTAGGTCGACGTCGTTACTGAGTTATGCCCTTAACAACAAGAGTTGTAGGCAACAGTTAAAGTTTTGATTTTATCTTTTCCTCAAAACATGAAACAACTGGCAGGCAGGGAGGTATTAGGAGAATTTCTATCGGGTTTCTGTTTGTGCGAGTAATAGAAAAAGTGGTACTAAAACTCCGAGAATGAAAGGAAATGTCAGACTTTTAAGTGGTGCAAACTGGAATGTCCAGAGGGTTTGGGGTGGGGCACAGGAGATTAGATCAAGAGACAAATCAGCAAAAAATTGTCTTAGGAGGTATAGAGATTTTCTTGACCGAAACATTGCGGCGTTGTTTTATTTGAGTTCAACTTAATTTTTTGTTCTGTACAGATGTGGAAAGTGACCAAGGCATTCAAGGTCAATATAACATGGGAAAAAGGATCAAGACCTTCAATACAGGTGAATAGAGCTGACCGGCCTACCCTGCTGTGTCATGAAATAAGGTTAAGCTCTGTCATATTTAATGTTGCCTGAATTTTTTTCGTTTTATAGTTTGGGAAGCGTTCAAGTAAGGAACAGGAGACAGAGGAATTTGATAGCGAAGTAAGTGCCTGAACAAAATATTGGTACATTTATTGATGGGAACACCACTATCGAGGATTCGTGTATATACATTAGCGCCATTTATACAAGGAAAAAAAATAAGACGCGCCTTTCATAAGAGGCAAACCGCCCCAGTCTGTTCCAGGCTCTCAGATAGTAGGATTGACGCGTAAGTAAGGCGCGCGAAAATATAAGCGCGTGCGCGTTACCCGACTATCTCGGAGCCTGGAATAGGCTAAAACTGCCCGGTATAAACGGCAAATTTCGTCTGAAATAAGATGCGACTTAGCTAGCCTACGACGCGTCTTATCTAAGTCTTATCTAAGTTTTATCTAAGTCTAAGTCGTCTTATCTAAGTCGCGTCTTATTTCAGATGAAATGTGTTATTTATACAGAACGCGTCTTATGAAGGACGCGTCTTATTTTTCCTCTTATAAATGGCCATCATTTCTTACTCAAGTAAACATTTTTGGTCCGGGCGCAGCGTGGCCGGTCTTATCATAAATAAATAAGTAGATAAATGAATAATTAAATAAATAACAAAACAACAAAAACAAATACAAAGACAACACAGCAAGATAAAGAAAGATTCGTCACTTAAATGTGGACCAGAGGGAAACGTGGTTAATAAGAAATTTATTGGTATATCTTTGGGTGGCCTGAGTCGGACGCGAAAGAGCACACTGAGCACATGCGCGCCCTACGGTAGTTGATCATGTGGAGCGAATACTGACAAAGAGGGATCAATTGTCGACCGATGTCGGCCGAGTGTTCCTTGTATCTATTGCTGGTGGAGACACTTCAGCGATTTATCGGTCAAGCATACGCCGATAATTTACCAGCACTAGGTAAATACTAGACCGACATGCCGATACTGGACTGTGATATCGGCCAAAAATTATCAGCAAAACACTTAAGCTACAGAACGAGAGACGTGATGGTGATTTACCATTTTCCATGTCTGGAGAGTAAATGGTGCACGTTTCGGGTCGTTTCAGTGAAAAACTTTCAGTTGCAACGAAACGTCTGTAAAAGTAGTCAATTTTTTTGCTGTCGGAATGAGCCAAACGGATTTTCGTGTTCAATTCCTTAACACTTATCTTGGATACCAGTCTCATGCCTTCGCTGCTGTTTTATTTTCCCGTAAATAGGATGAAATTCACAACAGAACTTGCCATTCCTGAGTTTTGTTTACCATTTGCTCATTCTCTGCAACCGTGAACCAACCAGTTTGACAGAAAGAGAAAGAAAATTTAGCAGTCCCTTGTTTACGTCCTCCATAAATGTGAAATTAGGCATTTTCCTTTCGTAGTCGTGCAGTGGCGGCAGAGAAATGTACAAAAAAGCGTGATGCACGTGCAAAGTTGTTGAGCGCTTACCATCTGTACGGAAATTTCGGTGAAAAGTTTTCGTCAAATGGTACTGGTATTTTTTTGGCACCGAAAACAGGAACGGGAATGAGTTGTACCATTTACAAAATACCGGTAAATTTTTCGCTTTCTCTCGACTTGAAGCCTGGCACTGGCAATGCAAACAAATGGGACAGAAAATTTCGATCGTTTTCCGTAAAAGCGGGAAAAAGGTAATGCCTCGAAAGGTACTACTTTTTTTCCGGAAAATTTCCACCTGGATGAACAGTTCCATTTAAATTCTGCCTGGAAATTCCTGGTTTTCCATACAAATGGTAAGCGCTCGTTGTTTTGCTTATTCTAGCTATTGCTTGTTTGACGTTTTACGTTGTCGTCGCCATCGTGGCATCCTAAAGTCCCTAATGGTAAACAATAGTTAAACACATACGATGGACATCACTGTGCACAAAAGGGATATTTCGTACCTCTTCTCACTTATCCCTGCCCGTCATGCGTTTTCTTCATACTGGTAATTAGCAGGCTTTCGTTCCGCAGAGGTTTTGTTGAATTAATTAATTGTTTATTTTATTTTGTATTTAAGGCTATGCGTTATCTATCGTACGCCCTGTATCCTCTGCTGGTAGCTGGCGCAGTGTACTCTCTAGTTTATTATCCACACAAGAGGTAATGTAAATTCCTGGCTCCATTTGTTTAAAAGATGGATACTGTTGTCCACTTCATAAATCTTGTCCAGTTGAGAACGCAGTTATCCACTGAGTGGTGATCTATTTCAAAGTAGACAGACTGCAAATCATCTTAGTCGCTAAAAATATATCTACGCGTCGCAACTGTTCATCAGTAGGATGCCTAAAATGCGTGCAATTCCACAATTGGTTTCGGCTCCATTAAATCCTATACCAATTGCAGAACATTTTAGGAGGAGCCACCCACCATGTGAGCACAGTCACGGACAATGTACAAGTGAGGAAAATAATGCAAAGTAAAATTAAGACGTTAATAAACGAACTAAATGTACACGTCAATTAAATAAATAAACAAATAATGCGCGCGCTCAAAATAAAATTGTACGCGCACACGTACCGAGATACAACTGAAATACAACGCTATGCAATAAATAAGTAGTGTAAGGATACGATGGTGCAATTCAAGCCTGGATTGCTAATCTCATCTCCCGCGGGGCTGCACCATACTTCTCGACGATAAGACTATGGCGACTGAAGAATTTATTAAATGATTTTTGAAGTAGATTGGTTTCAAAGCCTTGCTGTCTGAGTCGTAATGAAAGACCACGGAGTCTATTGATGAAGTCAACTTTGGACGTGCAAATTCTAGCATATCTCACCAGTTGAGATATATAAACAGCGTAAGCTGGATTGGCGGGAATGTTGCTGTCCATATGAGGAAAGTTGACAATCCGAAATGCAAAGTCCTCTCTCTTATCGTAGATGCTGATACGGAAAGGTGTGTTGTCGCCAGTCTTGATATTAGTGTCGAGATAACACACTTCAGTAGATGATGTGGAAGTGTCCTTAAGTTCCAATTCTGACGGGTAAATTGCGCTGATGTAATTTCTAAAGTCCACATTGTTAGCACTGAATAAATCGTCGATGTACCGAAAGGTGTTGCTGAATTGGATGGCTTTTGTAATATCCTGTTTCATTGTTGTGACCATGAAATCGTACTCGAAGGTATGAAGGAAGAGATCAGCCACTAAAGGTGCACTGTTGGTGCCCATTGGTATACCAATAACCTGCCGGAAAACTGAGCTTCCAAAACGAACGTAGATGTTGTCGATAAGAAAGTCAATAGCGAGACCAAGCTCTCTACAGGAGAAGTACATGTACCTCGCTGACGTTCTATCATTCGTCCAGAAGGTGCGAAAGTTATTGGTAGCAATGAAGCTCTTTCCTTTAGTATTAAAAACTCTTTCCAAAAGATCATGGAGTTGCTTTTTAAGTTGGGCGTGTGGAAGGCTAGTATAAAGAGTCGAAAAGTCCCAAGTACTCACATGATTTAGGGCAAGCTGTTTTTCCTCCAGTACACGGATAACGTCCAACGAATTATTGATGATCCACATGCAGTGAACACCTGATCTTACTCGAATCGTCTTGCAGTAAGCGGTGCAGTGTTGGACCTATTTGTCAGACCTTAACAGCTATTTTAGGCGAGGAATGATAATCATCCCCAATAACCCAATACCACGCTTTGATTCTAAATCGAGAGGCACAACTCGCACAAGACCTTGCCTATTTTAGACCCAAACGTAGAAATCTACAGTCGACTCCTGATAACTCGAACCTTCTAGCTAAAGATTATGTAGGGAAGTACCTCCTTTCCCGGGAGGCAAGGAATAACTTCTTGAAAACAAAGGTGTGTAAAACATCTTCTCAGTTTAATAGCTCAGTCGTGTAACAGAGCATTTTGTGTCCTTCGTCATCTTCAGGCCTCTTCTCCTTCTACGTATGGGTTCATCTTCTTTTTATTTGTGTTTCTGTCATTTCATAAAACACTGTTATCTATTTTCTAACCTTTCATTCCCCTCCTTTAATTCCAGTTGGTATTCTTGGATTATTCGAAGTCTTGTGAATGGTAAGTTAGTTGGCATCCATTTTCAAACCATTTTTGAAAGAAAACCGTCAAAACACGTGTGAAGACAGGGTCTGTCACCTTTTGGAAAGAAATTAAAAAAAAGAGAAGAGAAGAAAACAAGATCCCTAGATCTCAGACGCAAGTATCCTTTTGATTGCGAGGTTTTCCCGAAAATAGAACTAGTATATGGCTTGTATGAAGTTCTGTTTTTACTCTGTGAACTTTGTCTTCAATCTCACTTAGTCGTCACCAGGGCAGGAATTACCCTTTACCCTCTCTCCCAGTAGCGCCTCCCCCCCCCCCCCCCCCCGAGAAAAAAAAACAAACAATAACAAAAACATATTAGGAGAAACAAAAAAGAAACTGCGGTGATAAACATAAGGAAGTATAAACGCTTTTCGTTCTTGAAAGTCGGAAAAAAGACTTTAACTTGACGTTTCGTATGTTCCAACATGCATCGTCAGAAGTAATAAACCGTCGAATAACAACAGAAATTTAAATGTAGAATAAGTAACTGATTAAAGAAACGAAATATAACATAGTAGGAAATTTGCATTAAAAGAAAAAGCATGCAGACTAAAAAAGGTAAAGTTTTTCACTGCCGATATTTTCATTTAGGGAAGGTTCTAAGTCCCTAATCAGTCAAGTCTCCTTTATCTTGCAATGGGTGTCCAACCGTCCTCTTGCAAAAGCATTTTAAATTGCTTTTTGTAGAACATCCTAAGAGACAAATAGTAGTTCGCAAAAGTTCTGCCAAAGGATGAGGTCTATTTTCGAAGTAATCGTAGTGGAGGAGACAGGACATGAAAGGTGACAAACATCAAAGATAAAAAGCTACCTGACGATACACAATAGCCCACGTTCGAATTCAAACATGAATTCGAGGCTTTAGGGGCAAAATTGCAAATTTTTCACGACTCCATTTTCTCGCAATTCCCAGGAGAGACTTGAGCACAAAGAAAATCCTGAAACCAAATATAGAAGAGCGACCAGAAAGCCTCGGACTCATGTTAGAATTCAATTTAACAAATAGATTCCATGTTGCCGTGCGTCTGTTCAGTAATAGATCACAGATGACGTCAAAATATCGTAAAAACAAAGAAGTGGCACACGAGCCGCAGGCGAGTGTGTCACTGTTGTTTTTACCACATTTTGACGTCCTCTGTGATCTATTACTGAACAGACCCACGGCAACATGGAATCTATTTGTTTTATACGATGATCAGAAAAGAAAAAGACCGACACACATACCTGCCTCGAACCGCTTGACCTTTTGAGGGTTTGTGCTAGTTTAGGCATTTTTTAAGTCCCAAACCCAACTTTTCATCTTAGCTTCTTCTTTATCTTACTTTTGTACAGTTTCTTCGAAAAGTTTTTCACCGTCTTTTCTTGCTCAAAGAAGAATAATAGCGAAAACATTTTGCAAAACAGCGAGTCTCTCGTAGCGAAGACACACGATGGCAACTGTTGTGAAGATTTCTTGTAGCTTAGGCATTGTCAAGTAGTCAATAGCTTTTTTGGTCTCCGTTTCTCCATTTTTCTTCTTTGTAAATAGCTCCTGCTGAACTTTTTCCGAAGCTTTCACTTGCCTCAATCCGACATAATCTCACAAACATTTTCAAAACCGCGTGCCATGTTGAACATAACAAAGAAAACAAGTTTCCCGTGACGTCATCCATGTATCTGTACTCTAATAGATCATGGGCAACGACCAATCACAGCGCGCGTAGCATTCACATCATTGTATTAATTGATATGGAACGTTGGCCATTCTACCGGTATATTTTCTGCTCACAAATTGTGACTGAATATATTAATGCGACGTTTTCATCGGTCAATAAGATCAAAATGGTAGGAATGCCAGTGTACCTTGTGCACCGTTAGGTAAAAAAAAAAACAACCCTTCAACAGAGAAGCCTGACTGGTTTCGTAACCATCCCACTCTATTAACTATGAAGTAATTAAAATCATAAGAGCGCTTTTACTGGGTAACTATTAGCTTTGAGTTTATTTTAGAAATTCAGCACCTGCTTTTGTCACCTTCAGGTGTGTACGCATTTGGTTTTCTGTTCATGCTTCCTCAGCTGTTTGTCAACTACAAGGTGAGTTTCTAGGACAAAGCATTAGTCAACTCTCTTTTAACACCTCTCTAAAAGTTGACTCTCTACCAGACGGACATCCTCTAAGACCGACACCTATTGTTGCTTCCAAAGATGTTCGTCTTTGAGCCGATATAGAATAACGGAGAATACAACAGATCCGTATAGAATAGGATGATTCGGTGCAGCTCAGACTGTGATGATCTCTTATGATGGTATGGAATTTCGTGCTTAGCAATGGAAAAGCGAAAACTTGAACAAAAGTGAGAAAACAAGGGTGATCTTGCACTCATTACTGGTGTGAAGGGGTTAAAAAATCAGTAGAACCTGAATGCTCGGCAGTGACGTGACGACAGTGAACAGTACGCTTTGATGTCAAGCTGCGTATACAGACTAGCCTAGGAACGTAGAGAGTCGTTGTCGATATCACTAAACTGTACTTGCTTACCAGGAGATAGGACTTGCCTCAAGTCGACCTCACGATTTCACGAGTTTCTAAGCGAGCAGAGCGAGCTTTTTAGGCCGCGAAGCGGCCGAGCGAACAGCGAAGTCGCGAGCCGTCTTCGTCCTGCGTCATATTAGGGAGCTTTAGCATCGACGACGGCAACGGCAGCGAAAACGTCAGTTTTAAAATGAATTCCCGTTTTTCAATCTTCGTCGCGTTTATTCCAATTTGCTGAAAATGGCAAGTGTAGGCGAATTTCCCTGGAGTTGATTTCTTGAGGACCGCACTCAAGTTTAGAGAGAGAAAAGGAGATTCGTCGTCGCTTGTTTACGTCCTCCATAAAACTTGCAATTAGACATTTTCACGTCGTAGTCGTGCAAGGACGGTAAAGAAATGTACAAAAATGCGTGGTGCACGTGCAAAGTTGTTGTTTTGCGTAATAAACCTATTACTTTTTGGACGTCCTCTGCTTTGCCGTCGCCGTCGTCGTTGCTAAAGCTCCCTAATAAGTCAGACGAAGGACTTTTTTGAAAGACGAACAAAAGGATTTATGAGAACACCTCCAAACATTCGGTTGGTTTTGTTAAAAGTGTTAAAATACTCGAACAAGACTCGGAAGGTCTCACGCTCAATCTCCTAATCCTAATTGACAGAACGTCAGCTGGAACCTGATTCCGGTTCACTTATAACTTGATGTACACCACTGACATTGTCTTTTCTTTTTTCTTCAGCTGAAATCAGTCGCTCATTTACCCTGGAGAGCCTTCATGTACAAGGTAGGTGGCTTCTTATTTACATATCATGGGGCAGGAAGAGGTGAGTCTTTGTTGAGCGACAAAAAAAAATTCCTGTACGCCAACGCGCTGGAAATATCATGTCACAAAATTTACCTACTGCATTAGAAAGGTACCTGTTCTCGCTCGCAATCTCCGATATGGCAATGAAATCGGATTAATTGATGTCTTGGTTTGCAACTTTTAGTATCTGCACTATTTTTCAACATTTCTGCAAAAATGAGAAGGGTCGCTAATTTATACGTTTATTTAAATCTTCGTCGATGATTTCCTTTATAATTGCTCTTAAGGTCTTTTTTCTCCATAGTGCTTTCCATCAAAGTTTGAAGTTTGTTGATATACTCTAAGGGTATAAACAACCGACGCCAAAACGGCAAAGTTTGCGCTGTCTTTTCAGGAGCCCTTAGTCACTTGTCTTATTTACATTGTGTTTTCAAGGTTGATAATTGGTAGTCAGGCTCTTTAAAAACCTCATCGAGCCACCTAAAATTTGACTCTGTTTATGGTCCCCTTTCGCTGCAGCCTGCGATATAGAAATGTATAATTGCAAACATGTTTTTAGTGTTTGTAATCAATTAATGGTGACGAGTAAAATTTGTATTTGCAGGCATTCAACACGTTTATTGACGATGTGTTTGCATTTATCATCATTATGCCAACCGCTCACCGACTGGCTTGCTTCAGAGATGATGTGGTGTTCGTCGTTTATCTATATCAAAGATGGTAAGCTACGCACTTTGATTTTTTTTGATGTGTAGGCGAAATACGAGCAATTTTCCATTTTCATACAAGCCTTGAATTGCAAATTTTCTAAGAAGACAGAAATATTTCAGGTTACGTTTGGGTGTCTGTAAAACCAGAAACAGCCCCGGAACACCCCGTAACGCCCTTAACCCTTTCACTGCCAAATGTGACCGGAGGCAAATTTGACCAAATTTCCACGTTTCATTTTCTAAAATTTTCACAAACAAATAGCATCATGTGAAAGTACAGACAGAGAGCTTTCATTTGAATGGTCACATCATAGGATTCCGTCTGCAGACTCAAAAGTTAGAGTCGCCTTACAAAACTCCATCAAATACTCTGGCAGTGAAGGGGTTGATTACAAACATTAGGCAAAAGATTACAAAACCAAAAACAGCCCCCCCCCCCCCCAAATAAAGCCACACTAAGCAAAAAGCAGACAAACAAACAGCAACAAAAAAGAAGCTGCTAACGTTTGGTAGTGGTATACAATACAGGTATTTCACGGATGCCGTTTCAAATTGGCGGGGTATTTTCTAGTTGCTCCTGCTCTACTTAAAAGAACGAGTGGAACAGTTCTAAGTTTCTTCTGGTCTTTCTTTCTACTTGCCTGCCGTTGACTACGTTTCCTCACTGGTATATGAAATTCCACAGGTTGCCAAAAAAAAAAAATAAAAAAAAAAAAATAAAAACCGCATTAGACGTTTGACCGAGGTAGAGGATTTTCCTAACCAAGTCTATTTCCGCAGGTTGTACCCTGTGGACATGAAGCGCGTGAACGAGTTCGGCGTGTCTTACGACGACCAGGAGAAGGAGCAAGTCAAGCCACACAAAGATTAATAATGCTTAGTTTATTGGTAAATTACTAGGTGTAGTTAAAACAAAAGTTAAGATAAAGTTCTTACATTCTCAGACTATTTAAACCAAAGTTTTGTTTCTTGTTTGTTTGTTTGTTTGTTTGTTTTTTTTTGTTTCAGCTAGTTTCTCTTGGAACGACAGTGCTGCCAAACACATGAAAGAAAGTTGTCTTCCCCTCGAATCCTCGCTTAAGCGTTCGCTACCTTCCCAAAATACTCAACTTTAAAACTGACACAAACAAATGAGTAACTTACCGGCTGCCTTGCAGAAAATATTTGTCCCTCGCACTCGCGTCCGACTCACACATAACACTCACGAATGTCTAACCAAGAGGTCGCAGATTGAAGAGTGCTAAGAAACTACAACACCTTTATCGCCATTTCCTTAAAAGCGTGTTCAGAAAGAATCATAGACTTTCACTTTCTTAACGCTCACAAAAATCTCGAATAAAATTTTGCCGGCCATTTTACTTCGCGGCATAGTGTGCTACGCAGAGGGGACTGGGAACTGCTAACTCAAAACAGCGAACAAACTTCCCGGCAAATGTATCGGCAAATGGAGTTCTCTAGCCTGCGCAGCAAGCGTTTGCAATCGAGTCAAAGTTAGAGCGGGAGCAAAAAAAAAGGTGGCCCTCTTTCCTCTCCCCCTCCCCCGTCATTCCTTTTTTTTTGCTCTCGTCCCGACGTTCTCGACGACCTCGCGCGGAAACGCTTGCTACGCAGGCTAGGAGTTCTCAGACGCTTTCAAGACAAAAATAGGTAGCTTGCCTTGTGCGGGTGGCAATTGACGTAAGTGATCACGATCACCAGGAGTGGTATTGGATGATTGCTCTATTTTATTGTCAAAAAATTATTGAATTTCTCCCTTTCTTAATACACTTCAGGGTTTACACTGAACTTAGGTTATCAAGGGGCGCAGGCGTTCGAAAGGCAAGTTGAAGGGAATGATTTGGCGCGCGAGACCGCGCGCGAGGGAGAAAAGAGGAGGGGAACGCCTGCATGGAGGCCATTGTTTCCCCTTGCGCGCCCGGAATCCCCTTCCCCTTTGCTTTCAAACGGCTGCCACGCAGGCTTAAGGATGTCAAGACTACTTTTTGTTGACATTAATTAAAACGCTTGTCCCTGGAGAAGCATCGGCTAGATGTTTGAAAACGAGCAGGTTTTCCTCCGGGGAAGACCAGGTGACAGAGGATGGCGTGACACTCACCCTGTAACCAGACGGATAATGCACCTCTTCGTTCAAATACACTTTGGATTCTGTTGAATTACAAGTTTGGGATACTTCGTATATTAAAATGAACTCTTTCGTTGTTAAATCAAAACTAAATTTCACAGTGTTTCCGGCAACGGCCTGAGGATAAGTGCGCGTTGTGTTTTGAACGTAAATCTCGTTGAGACCTGTTTCATTCCATAGCGAACAGCACTTTTCGCTTTTCGGGGAGGGGCGGGATGGGTGATAGGCTTTGTAGTCCCATCCGATCCAGGATTGCTGATAGATGTCGGCGGCAATCATTGCTTCAAACATGGGGGCTGTTGTCCCCGCACTCGTCAGAAACTCCGTCATCATTCCTCCGCATTGTAATCTCTCGAGATCTTTCTTGCGCGCCTCGAAGTTCTCAATGAGTTCCAGTGAAGGCGGGATGTAAAAATGATAGCTTAGAACGCTTCTGTTGCGGTAGAGGTCACCACCTGGTACGCTCTCAAACCCGACCCCAAAATCATCCCAAGTGACGCCCTCAAAGAAGATACAGTGCTGATCATCATGCTGCCGAATTGCCTTGCTTAAAACCTCATAGGCGGGAGCCAGATTCCTTTTGTCAGCAACACCCGGGATAAATAGCAGTGGATCAGCGTAAACATCCCCAGCCCAAGGCTCGTTAATAAGCTCGTAGCCGATAACGTTGGAAAAATCCTTAAAACCGGAGGCAGTCTTCGCCCAGAATGCCGCCCATCTGTCTAACAAACCATCGGTGTTGTTGTAAAGATTCTGAAAAGCCACGCTCGTCGCTTCGGTTAAGTAATAATCTGACCACACGAACTTAGCACAATCTTCGTCTGTCGGCATGCCTGTCTTGGGATCGTTTACGTACGGATCATGCAGTGGCTCAGGAAAGCCTTTTGCGTTTCCAGTGTTTACTGCCCAGGTGGGCAAACCCTCAACACAGAGCACCCTAGAGAAGGCATCTTGATGCATGTCGAGCAGGACATAAATGCCGTATTTTTCAGACAGCGTGACAATCTTTTGCATGACCTGCATGTAGGTGTCGTTGTATTTTCCTCTGCTCGGCTCAAGACCAGGCCACATAAATCCAAGCCGAATAACATTTAAGCCAAGGGATTTTAAAAGTTGCATGTCTTGCTCGGAGAAAGTCCCATCTGAGAAACCTTCGGTTTCCGGATGCCAGGGAAAACTCTTCACAACCACATTTGTTCCGTGGAAGTACACCTCTCGACCCAAGCTGTCCACCAACTTTTGTCTCTCTGGGTTCAAAGAGATTGGTAGAAGATTTGCCGCTGAAAACACAGCTAAGAAGCCGAGTACTAAAAACTCCGACAGCATTACGATGAGAGTGCTGCCAATTTGCACCGTAATTTCTCAATTCAAGAAATTGGGAAATCAGTCACGAGATTGCAGTTTCAAGTTTCAACTACCATTCGTTTTCGGGCCAGAGTCACGCAATGCTCCCCTCCCTCGCGAGACTAGAGCATTTTCGAGAGTCTCTGATCAATCTCAGATTGCAGTTGGCGTCCTTTAAGATTGTTTCTCTAACATTTCACTGCTACTTTGAGTGAGTGATTGTTTGGCAAATAACTTATTTTAACGAAGACATGGATGGGCCTGGAAACGACTGGTGGTGGGTGTGGCTGGCTTTGGGTGTTTGAAAAAATGGGATTACACCTCTGTCAGTTCTCCTACGCTGTTCGTAAAAAAGTCCTCCGTATTATCTGCCCAAATAAAAGGTTAGTAAATAAAAAATATAAATAATAATAATTTCCAAATTTTGTGACCTCGTAGTTTTGGAATGTCACGCAATCCTAAACGGTCTCTTGGTCAGACACAATCGGTCTCTTGGTCAGACACAATCGATTTTTAATTTATTTTTTCAAATCAAGTTGTTCATTTTGAGAGCCATGCACCTGACCGGTCAAAACGACTGGCCAACCAAAATTTTGTCCGGACAAATCAAATGGTGATATTGGCTAGACATTGTACGTTGACCGACGGATATTTTGAGACTTAAAATTGAAGGCAAGGCTGATCGCACAGCTAAGCATAGGCGTACGGGCGGGGGGGGGGGCGAGGGGGGCTGCAGGCCCCCCAAAGTTTGGGCAACTCAGATTTTTTGGGCAGCAAGAGAAAATTTGGGCAAATTCCCTTTTAAAGACGTCGCCATGTTTATTTAATTATTTTGAAGACCTGAATATTAACCTGAAGTCGGCGTAATAATCCAGTTACATTCACAAGAGACAGTAATCGCCTAACATGTGATGAGTAATTTACATAT
The DNA here is from genome assembly GCA_964035525.1 of Porites cylindrica. Lineage (NCBI taxonomy): Eukaryota > Metazoa > Cnidaria > Anthozoa > Scleractinia > Poritidae > Porites > Porites cylindrica. The sequence continues at coordinate 34,558,949 of OZ037776.1, forward strand.
TTAATTTTTTGTTATTGTTGGGCACCGTACTGCACTGCACTAGCTGGAATGGCCTATCCAGTCATGAATTGATTAGAATAAACTTTTAACCTCGTCCCCAGGGCTTTTCCCTCAAAAGATGGGTGGGGCGGGAAAAGGCCCTGGCATCGGCTGGTCACGTGTCTCCTCGTACACCCTAAAATCCTGGGTGTAATAAATTAGCGCCTTGTGAAAAGCTAAAATTATGCGTAACCTCACAGCGCGCGATCTCGCGGCGACCTTTTATATCTCTTGACGATTAACGAAAAGTTTTACAAAGTTTCCTTTTTGTCACAGATACTGGCTATGGTAATTTTTTGTTTTCCTCTGATTTCTATGAAGGGGACAGCGAGTAACATTTGTAAAACTTCTAAAACAAACAAGCTATCGTACGTGCCTAAAGGTTGTACTGGAAAAGTCCGCCTTCTCGACTCTTCTGATATTTTATTTCATTTCTTGCGAAGTGGGCCGCCGTACAAAGCCTAGTTCTATTCACCTTAACTCTCAGCCATATCATAGCGACACTCGTTGGTTTAGACTTATCCTGTATGACCCGTATTTTTAATAAAATTCATTGACCTCTGCGATCAAACGACTGGCAACAAAGAAAGACTTGGGTCCATTTAAAATCGACAGAGCTGTAGTTGATTCCAATCGATCAGTCAATCTTCTCTTTAATATGAGGAAAGTCCTTTGTACTTATCCTCGGAAGAGAAAAGATATAAGAATTCTTCAAATATTTCAGATCGGCGACCTGTCATCGTTCCTGGCTGGAGGGCTGACTTGCATCCGGCGCGGAGATTTGTTTGTTTCATGGTCGGGTTGAAGAGAGAGAAGACCAGACTTCATAAAGCATTTTGATGAACGAGTCTATTTCAATTAAGTTCAATTTGTTTAAATTCACTGCAGATCCTGGAGGCAAAGGCCCGCATTTTTGTTTGGCTTTGGACAAAACCACTTTCCGCTTGATCGTACAGTAATTCCACAGTCACGATGAAGTTTAGTCGAAGTACTAGTCGATAACAGTGGGACATAACAGCTTGACTCAACGTTGAAGCATTTGACATATTTTGTACGTGACAACGTAGAGCCGGTATGACCTTTCATAAACTTCTAGCATTTGAATAATGCGCAATTTTAATCGCACACACGAGAAAATATAAAATATAAAAATGACATAGTGCGCGGTGTTATTATTTTCCATTGTTTCTCCCTTCTGTCAGCGCAAAACCAGCGGATTGCATATATATTAGCTTCTCAGGAATATTTAGGGTGTACACGTGACCAGTCGATGCCAGGGCATTTTCCCGCCCCACCCATTTTTTGAGGGAAAAGCCCTGGGGACGAGGTTGATAAACTTTCGCATAACTTTCTAGAATCATCTCCACTCGAAGAACAGGGTGGGTCTGAAAACGGAGGAGTGGCTGACTAATTTTCAGTTTGAATTACGAGAAGAATCTTAATTCTTTTAGAAAATCTATCGCTAATTTGTTACAGTAGACCGAAATGTTTACAAAACCGCTAAGAAGAGCGCCGCGATACATACTAATCAAATCCTTCTTTCTAGCAATCGGGCAGAGCTATCTCCACGATCTTTCACACACGTTTTTAAAGACATTAAAACTACTATGAGGTGAAATTGCATGTCAAAAGCGCTTCGTATTCTACAGATAACGGCCAAACCTCGCGATTTTCCTTTTCTTACCGTATTTCTAACGGTAAAAACTTCATCCCAAACTATCAGGGGCACCCAACGAGAATATAGTTCAAACCACTTAAACATAGCATTGTTAAACGTATTTTAGTATTTAATCGGTAGATATAGGCATATTTTTATCCCCTAAAAATTTTTCATCTGTTCGGATTTCCTAGCTGAAAGTCTAGTGATCCGAAAATTCTAGGGATCAAAACTTACCTTTTCGAAAATTTCAGCCAGAAAAAAGGCTCCCGAAAATTCTAGGTGACCTTTTTTAGGGTAAAAATCCGTTAAAAATAGGCAATTATACCATTATTTAGATGTTCGAAAATCCTAGAGGCAGGCAAGCAAGAAATCTTACAACAAATGTTCCGAAAATTCTAGATCTCAAATCGTCTTCCGAACAGATATTTTCCGAAAATTGTCGTTGGGTGCCCCTGAACTATCTTGATAAAGCTCTTACAGATTTTGCTTAAACTTTGCAAAACATCGAGAAGACCGTATTGACGAAAAAAGCTCCTGTGAACGATTTTGTAAGGTTCCCAGTGCCGAGAATTTTTGATTTTGCTGAAGTTAAATAGGTAATGGCGTGATTTCGATGCTATGACAACTCCGATGTCATTGCATCCCTGATCATGACATATTTTCATCTACTGTGGTGGCAATTTTTCCTAATGTTAGTTTATGGCGACGTAGTTTATGCTCAAACTTGGCATTGACCCTGAAAAACTGTATCGAGCCACCTTCATACGCCAGTACGGCCTATGTTGTTACAATATGGCCTCGTTTCTTTTCGACTCTTTTGTAAAAATTTGGGACACTTGCGAGAATTTTTTGGGCAAATGGTTTACCGCCCCCCCCCCCCCCCCCCTGGCAAAAAATTTCCGGGACGCCTATGCAGCTAAGGTTTACAAATTTATTTGCCCAATATTTCGACTAGACAAAACTAGTCTTTATCGGGGGCTAGTCCTGCTGAGAGTGCCCCTTGGGCTGCACGTACAGCTCACAAGGATACCTTCCGATAAAATTTGTTTTATATCTTCTTCATAACTATAGACCTTGTCACGGTTTTCGACGCCATCTTGACGAGTAGGCAAACATGTGAGAAATTAGAGTGTTTATATGAGAATCCAATGTCGAATAATTTCCGTAAAACAGCTTTTCTGAAAAAAATATTAATTGTAAACTAAAGCTACAAAGCGAAGGATTGTACTTAAACATTTTGGGGGCGTACTTGCTTTAGATTTTCCATATATTTGTCTGTAATTTTTCCCGGGAATTTGGTTCTAGGTCTTCTAGCGAATGTAACGCCGTCAATATTTTGCAGTAGAATCCTTAGGAGTGAAGCTTTAGTTTGCATTTCATATTTTTTCAGAACAGCCGTTCTACGGAAATTATTCGACATTAGATTTTCATACAAACACTGTAATTTCTCACGCGTTTTGCCTACTCGCGTCAAGATGGCGTCGAAAACGGTGACAAGGTCTATTAACCTAAAACAGCAAAATTCTTGTTACATAGCCACTTTAAATTTAAGGACCGACTGAGTTGACAGGTTAATAAGGAATGAGGCTCTTTATTGATGTTGGACTCAGTTGCAGTTGTCAAATATTACAGATTCTTTGAGGAACCTACGAAATTTTTCTTTTTCTTAAGGATCATTAATTTGTGGCTAAAGTCAGGGGACTGATCAGGAAATTCAGGGGCATCAACTTTAGTGACACGTTTTTTATTGATCGCCCCACTTCGATTTGAAGCGAAGAATTTGGTTTTCGTTTGGTCATCTTTTACCGATTTGCAGTAACTTTTGTCAAAACTTCCCTTGGCTACGTTTTGTGGAAAGTCACCCATCATGTTTCCAGCTGGTTTGTATCTGCCCACAATATAGGCACATTTCATTGATCCTTGTTGAGATTCTGCTCTTCCAATGCCAAGCTCAGTGCTTCCTTTCCACACTACTTGGGTGAAGTGACCCGTGCCTCCTGAAAATCCTCCGCTAGCGAAATCGTAACCAGGTTGACAGACTTCGTTGTACCTAGAAGCAATACACGTGTAAATCTGTTTGAATTTTGCCAACATTATTACCGTAACGTTCCGAAAGTAACGATCCCCCGAAAGTAGCGACCCTTAGTTCAAAAGTAGCGATAAAATTTCAAAGGTGTTAGCAAATGCCAAAAGTAGCGACCCTCCGAAAGTTAGAAATAACGGAAATTATAGATACAACAAGCTTTACCTAACTGATCCGAGATTTATTTTTAATCGTTATAATGATCTTTGACATTCCAGTTATGTGACCTCCTGATGTGACTCATTACATCCTTTTTTCTTAATTCAAAAGTCTTCCTTTCGTCTGTAAATACTCATACCGTAATCAAACAATTCTTTTGAATTTTTATTTAGAAAGCAATAACATGAAATAAGTTTCTCCAAAGAAAAAGTGTGAATGTTTTCCCAATTGTCGCCATATTGTTATCGTACCTTCGTAACGCCCACGTACGATACACCTTTTAGCTACCCGAAAGTAGCAAACTCCTGAAAGTAGCGATAGGAAAAGGCTGCAAAATCCAAAAGTAACGAGGGTCGTTACTTTCGGAACTTTTCAGTACCCCCAAAACTGTAGATTCACCACCGACGATTGAGATTAAGGTTTTTTTTTTTTTCTCAGCCCTAAGGTTCTTGAGTGCAGAGGCGGAAGTGGGAGAGGGGGCCCTTTGAACCGTGTTAGGTTGAAATTAAGTTGGGATTATCGAGGCGTCAAGCGTATCTGGGGTGCAAAGGGTTTCATGGACATCGAAGGAACCTCCCCCCCACCCCCAAGATCCGTCCCTGTTATGGCATCAAACCATGGGCCATAATGTCCATTATGGCTCTTGATCAAACGTAAAATAATGGATAGAAGATTGACATCCTTTAAAACCGGTTGTTTAACACTCACCAGTTTATCACAGCCTCTTCCATGGACTGTGGACCACTGGTGGAGCATCCCATGGAAAGGTTTTCTCCTTGTCCATCCCTCTCTTTCCTCTGTGAATGCATCAGTGCCCCCATTGCAGCTATTTTCTTAGCATAGGCTTTAGCCTGGTCGCACATCTCTCTATTGAGTTTCATTGGTGGTGCTTCGTGTATTTGGCGAAACTCGTTATGTTTTGCCAAACCAGCTCTTTCTTCTTGAGTAAATGCTAAAAAACAACGAGATACCCTCTAATACAGAAAACGACAAGGACATACTTCAGAAATAGCCGATTTTAAACGAAAGGTGGAGTTGACCTTGTTTTGATACAACTCTTTCCTGCTTTATTCTGTAAATCATATTGTTCTTATGCTAACAATTATTTTTTAACAAAGCAAAATTTCCATTACAAAAGGAAGCAGTTTTGTAGCAAAACAAGGTCAACCTCAGCCTCACGTTCACTCACTACACAACTGTAAAATGGTCCATTGAAAACAAGAATTCGCCTTTGTGTAGTCCCTGTACGGCGGCTTCCCAGGTCTTCTCGGTCAATTCACCACGTGACCCGAAACGTTTAGGCGGGGCGGAATAATGAGGCCTATCCATACAATCCCTACATTATTTGTTTACTTTACCATTGTTAAGTGATCACAAAAAATACCAGGATGCGTTCGATTATAATATGTAGATTTAGCCAGGTCTTAGAGCGAAGCTCTCGTTCATATTTATAATTTACTGAAACCAAATATAAAATCCTTCAATAATGAGCGGCGACAGCAACCAAAACGGGCAAAAAATTCAGGAGGTCTAGCTTCAATAGATTACCAGATTTTCGTATTCATGATGCTACTTTGCGCACGCGCGCGAGAGCTCCGCTGTCAATCGTATTCCAGAATAGCAATACGAAAAAAGGCTTTTTTAGAAATCTCTCAGTCTACACTTAATTTTGGACCAATTGAACGCAACATGCATCTGACATGTAAAGGTATTTAATTCCAAGCATGCGTGTGTGAAGATTTGACTGTCTCACCTAGAGTCAATTTTTTAGGTAATAGATTCATGATAACCGCCACGAATATAGAGACAATTCATGCCCAGTTAAAATTCTAGTACTCAACAGTAGTGAGTGTAGTTGCTGTACTTTAAAAGTCTAGTGCTATAGTAATAAATTCATGATAGTACTCTACAGTTGCAACTACACCAAACTACACGAACTACAACAAACTAAAGAAACTACAGCAAAAACACCAAACTACAGCAACTACACCAAAACTACAGCAACAACACCAAACTACAGCAACTACACCGAACTACAACAACCACACAAAATTAAACTACACCAACTACAACAAAGTCAGCAAGTACAGCAACAACACTAAGCTATAACAAGTACACCAAACTACAGCAACTCAGTATAGCAACTACATCAACTACACCAACTACAGCAACTACACCAAACTGCAGCAACAACAACAACTACAGCAAACTTCATCAACTACATCAACTACAACAACTACAGCAAACTACATCAACTACACCAAACTACAGCAACTACAACAACTACAGAAAACTACAGCAACTACAGCAACTACAACAACCACAAATGACAGCAAACTACGGCAACTACAGCAACTGCATTAACTACAGCAACTACAACAACTGCAGCAAACTACAGTAACTACAAGAAACTACATTAACTACAACAACTACAGCAAACTACGGCAACTACACCAAACTATTGCGACTACAACATCTACAGCAAACTACAGCAACTACAACAAACTACGGTAACTACAACAACTACAGCAAACTATATCAACTACACCAAACTACAGCAACTACATTAACTACAGTAACTACACCAAACTACAGCAACTACAGCAAACTACAGCAACTACACCGTGACCAACTACAGCAACTACCACAAACTACAGCAACTACAGGAAACTACAGCAACTACCCCAAACTACAGCAACTACAACACACAACAGCAGCTACACGAATTATACGAACTACACCAAAATACAGCAACTACAGGAACTACGTACACGAAATACACCAAACTACGCTACACCAAACTACAAGGACTACGGCAAACTACAGCAACTACACTTACTCCTTTACTGAGTACTAGAGTTTTAACTGGTCATGAATTGTCTCTATATTCGTGAAGGTTATCGTGAATTCATTATCTAAACTGCATTATCTGGTGCTTTCTAGGCTAGCATCATAAGATTTGTTTGTTTATTTTGTATGGCTTCATAAGGTGATGACTTACCTCCTGTCCCGGCTCCTTGCCCAGTTGTTGGCCTGGGCTGTGGTGTGCCTGTGCTCTTTGGTGGCCCAGTCGGGGGTTTGCCTATGTTCTTTGCTGGCCAAATCGGTGTTTTACCGGTGTTCATTGTCGGCCGAGTCGGTGGTGTGCGTGTGTTCATTGTTGGCCGAATGGGTTGTGTTGGCCGAATCGGCCGTGTGCCTGTTTTCATCGCCGGCCAAATCGGTGGTGCACCTGTGCCAGTTGGTAGTTGTGGAGGTCCCTGAGTGGGTATCACTCCTGCAGCCCCGGGATTTGCTATCTCAACATGTATGTCTAACGAGGCCTTGCCGTCTACAATTTTTCCACCCCCAGAGATACGTATATTGGACTGTCCTAAGAGTGATTCAAAAGTAGGGAAAATAATTATTAATTAAAAAGATGTAGCGCCTGAGTTTTACTCAGTCAATAATGGCGTTTCCCCCACTCTCCTTAACTTTTTGACCATGACAACGTCAAAATAGCAAATTTGATTAACAAGTTGACATTATAGAAGAAAAATTACCTTGGGATGATCCGATGGTGAGCAATAAATAAAAGAACCACATGTCCTCTTTACTGAATTCCCAATGAAACCTGAAAAAATATAATGATAAATAAATGAATAAAATTAAAGAAAAATACCAAGCTTAGTAGATCTCACTTGCAGTTTCAAAACTTTCGTCATTTTCAATGGCGTTCGATTCTTAAGAAAATTTCAGATCTACAAAGAACAAGAATACGGCATCCTTTACGCGAGCACTTTAATTTCGTCTGTTCGTGTTTTAAATAGTCTTAACTGTGGGCACCTAAAACCGGGGGGGGGGGGGGGTACTTGGGTTAATTTTTGCTGGGTATGTGCCGCTGGCCTCTCAGAGCCCTTAACCCTATTATAATCTACTCTGTGGCCAACTATAGAACCCATCTTAGTCACTTTTGGGCAAATGTGTAATTTTTCTGATCCCAACTTAGTCACTTTCTATTTATGTATTTACCCTATATTGAATGAAGAACAATTTACCTTTCAACTACAGTACAAATTAAACATTCTGGTACGTTTGCTAACCGTAAATATAATATATTCTAGTAACTCTATTGAAAATGCGACCCCATTATAGTCAATCAAGTCGTGAAAATGCGACCCCATCCATCGGCACATCCCCATTAGCTTTTTATAAGGAAGTACCCTCCCCGGGACCTAAAATCGAGGCATTCCATTACCTCAGTTGTACAACTATGAGCAACTGCAAAAGGCAGAATAAAAGATCTCAATTCCTTAGGAAAAGATCTTGAAGTCTTGATGGCTGGACAAAGATATTTTGCCACAGAGTATTAGCTTACACCCGGATGCGTTATGTTTCTTGTCTTGTACCCATCCCTCTCAAACAAATGATTAATTTCTTTAGAGAAAATAAGGGGAACCTTAGGGGAACCTCAGGGGAACCTTAGGGGAAAGGAGTGTGAGAGCTTCCCCGGGTTACTGGTCATTTTTAGAAGCTTTTCAGTTCGAAAACCTTAAGAGTGTTTCAAACGATCTGTATCAGACAACTCTAACTGCACCGAGATTTCAGGTTATATCACATGTAAATGTTACTGAGTTCCATAATCATCACTGGACGTTAAATGAAACGCATGCTTTAACTTGCTGTTGCTTTAGTTAAATAACGAGAAAAATCTAAAAGAGATTCTCCTCCATATTTCCTCGATTTCTCAGCCTTCAGTTAAATTATTTCTCTGCCCTTTTCTTCGTTATCATTTAATGTGTTGGATCTCAGCAACAGCGAATAATATTAAAGACAGAGAGGGATACGCGAAGATTAGCCTTTGGGCTATGTGTGAATTTCGCAAAAGTTATTTTCAGACTAATTAAACGTTATTCTCTCTTGACCTCAGAAAAAAGTAAGAATTATCGACTTTATTTATCATCTAATACTCCATCAAGAGCCTCGTACGAAAGGTATTTTAGTTTGACTTCAGTTGACTAAGTAGGTAGGTATTACTCGCATTAGAAAGAACTGAGGATTGAACTTCGAGCTTCGGGAGGAGGCTTTAACCATCCATTGTAAGAGCAATGTTTAGACTAGAAATCTGATAAAACCAGATCACACAAGTCAGGTTTCTAACTTCTTGTTAAAAGAGAGGTTACAAAACAACGCCCCACAACAACGACAAAGGAACTTAGCCTTGAGCAAAAAAATCAGGAATTGGCCGCCACTACAAGCAATATTTTTACGGTCATTGAATTTCATACTCTTTGTCTTAAGTGTCCACCAGGTAGTCAGTTCCATTTTGTGGGTCTTTAAATATACTCGCATTTTAATACACTCGCATATGACTCTACAAGCGACTCTGTTTTCTTTTCTAAGGCAGAATTCAATGATAACGCCGGTTTTAGTCAGATTCATTGCGACGTAGTGGCAAAGAAATACTAACGGAAAAGGTTTTGTGTTGTTGGCACGCCTTCGAAAATATTGTGATCTTGCACTGGAAGCCCAAATTTGACCTAACGTTCTCGTCCAAAAGTCTGGGAAAGGGGTATACTTAAGTGCAAAGTTATAGTTATATTCATTTTCTTCCAAAAAGTTCTATTAATTTATGGCAACCTTTCCAACCGAGTTACAGGTTACTGTTGCAGGATGAGAAACCAAAAAATGGTCGTAGTGACAATCAAGGCTAAAGCACGCAAACCTAAACTAACAAAGGAAAAAATATATATTTAAAAAAGACAGTTCAAAAACTATTTATACCAAAAGTCAGATCTGGTTTCTTTCCCGGCCAGAAAGTTTCAGAGAAACGTATACCAGTGCCATAACTCACCCCTGCTAGTTGGTAATTGTCTTACCATTAACCCCAGCCGAGATAACACAGGTGTTTTCCACAGACGAAGAAACAAACTTACAAACAAATGGATAGAAGTTAAAGTAATACAAGCCAGACTTACCTTACTTGCTTCCTTACAGTTTCTATTCAACAGAGAGTGGAAAGTAATCGTTTGGAACGGCGGTGGTACAGGTCGTGAATGGTCCTTTGTTCACCTTTTACATCAGAAATGACCTGATTGTAGCCGGCCTTACGTAATACAGGTTAGGGTTATAGTAATATTCTAACTGACGCTTGTAGACGAGACAAATAAGCGCTTTCCTTTAATTTTGTAATACAGTGTTCATATACAACATGAATACCGAAGCCCTTACTAGAATCTGTTGGAGATTTTGTTATGTTTTTTCCAGGGACAAACTTCCTCTGGTTAGTCAGGAGACGTTTTCTACTCTGTTCACAGTATGACTAGTTGTGGAACCTGCCTTTAACAGCCCTACCAATTACAGACCGATTTTAAGTGGGCAGTTTTCATGGCCCCGACTGTTCACTCAAACAAATGCTGTGTTTCAGTGTTTTGTTATTATTATTTTTGAATTTGCAGGATACACATGCTTAACAAAAATTGGAAAAAAACGAGCACAAAAAAAAAAACAACAACAACAACAAAAAACAAAGAAACAAGTAAACCAACGAAACAGAACAAAACAAAAACCAAACGGAAAGAACAAGAAAAGCTATGATAAGATAAACCAAACCCAGTCACACGTACGCATCTATACCTACAAACACCTGACCAAACGTATTGCCATTACAGAAATAAAGTATCTACTAGCATTCCACAAATACATTTTTAAATGTCGATAATATCGAGTCTTAAAATATAATCTATCGGTAACGGCAATGATTAACTTTTCCCGATTTTCAACCCCCGCTATCAGCATGCTGAGGTTTTTTTTTTCTTGTATCGCTCTAATATTTTAAAAAACTGTTACCACTATTGAGAAATAATTCTTAGCCCTTTTTCTGTGGTGATCGTATTCGCTATGCACAGGTTTGATTAAAATGGGGCACTTTCAATTCATTCAAAATGGCGGGGCCAAGATGGCAAATGGTTCCAGTTCCTTCGTTAATAATAAATGTCGTCATCACGACGTCACTGCTACTACTTAAGGTTATTAATGTGTCAGTCAACTTCTTGATTTTATCGCACAATAAGTATTCATTTTTCGCTTCATGGCTACTTTGAGGGGAATTTGAATTTTGACAATGCAATGAATTCAACGATATGACGTCATAATGACAATATTACGTCGTTGTGTCGATCAAGTTATGCCTTGTTGAGTTCATTATTCTGTGTATAATTTTGGTGGCCGTATCATGAGTGGTTGTGAAGTTATAGAGAGGGCTCTCTAAAAGACCCCTCCTCGGTCGCAGGTAGCAAAAAAAGTCCGGTCTCAACAAGGCTTTTGCAATAATTTGTCATGTGATCAACTTTCTCTAAATAAGAAAACAGTAGGCTTTTGGAAAAAGCAAACATTGTAACGAGAAAATGGAATCATAATGTCATTTTATTTCAAGGCATTTCCCGTTGCTTATCGGCAGTGTGCAGGTAGCTGCAGGTGGTGGCTCACCCTAGGCCTGTCCAATCAGGAGATCAAAAGTGCTTAGGTCTGTATAAAAGACTTATATTGTCATATGTTTCGTGTGGCCCCTCCAGCTATTGCCATCAGCCTGTAATGCAATCCCTCTTGTCGCTTGGTTGAAAATTTTTCCTACCACTCTTGTCAGACTCTGACCTGCCACTGTCTATATCTTCTTATATATTTTATATGCTTTATCTTGTCGTTAGTGACTTCTAATTTTGCAGCGGATTTTTTCGTCCCCACTTTTCCTGAAGAGATGATTAAAATAATTGGAGATTTTTATTTTGGTTTAAAATAAAAACGTCAATGTTTTGGCCATTTATCCCAAACAGTTGACATTCTTTCTTGAGTTATCTCTTCGCGATCAGAAAACCAGTGCGACGCCATGCGGAGCTTTCGATCGTTTTCTTAAACTCGGATTGGGAAGACTCGCAATAAAAAAAGATTTTAGTAGGAACTCAAAGAACATATTGAAATTAGGTAAGTTTTTAATTTCAGCCGTATATCTCAAAAGAAGCGGATGCAACAGCCGCCGAAAATTAGAGTCTTGGGGAAACACAATTCTTGCCTCCCAGTCACGTTTGAATGGTTTTCCCATGCAAATCCTTGTAAATTTTTACTTCGGCGGGGCGTGAAGTAAAGGATTCGCGACGCTCAGGAATGTATCAAAGTTGACATTTTTGGGACAAGATTGGGCACGTAAAGTCTGCAGGTTTTCGGTTTATCTCGAGATCACTTCGATTTCTTCGATTTATTCTTTAACTTATTGGAGGAAGAAAGAATCCCGGGGTTTGAACCAACTCACCTGTGTGACCCGTCAGATCAGAGGAGACTCTAAGTTGAGGGATTAGCCGATTGCGCTACTGCGACCTAAGGTAGTTCGGGATATGAAAAAATAGCTATGAAATTATGCACTAGTTTCGGGAGAAGATTGGGCGTGCAAGTTCGTGACTTTTCGGCTTGTTTCGGCTTTTTCACGAAATGAGACCGGACTACTTCGTGATATCTTGAGATCACTTCGAGTTTAGTCTTTAATTTACTCGAGGAATAAATAGAGGATATTACATGGCCGCGCAGAGACACGAAATTTCTCTTCGAGAGTTGAAAAACATTTCACGAGTGAGCCCTCTTTTCTAACTGTTTTATTATGAATTTAAAGTTTCAAAATGCTGCACCAAGACGTTTTGTCTCTGTTGAGTGTTACATAGTAAAATTGCTTTCATGCGTTGAGTGACTTTCTCGAATGTTCTCTACGCTTTTGGATTATTTATAAATAATTAATTAGGGCAGGTTTACATTTCAGCATGAGTCAGCAGATTTGCATCAGTTACTGAAATCAGAAAATATGTCGAAAAGCTACTACTATTCGCCTTTTTAGTATTTTCTAGAACCTTAAGTCAAACGGTATACAAGTTCCAAAAGAGTTCTTTTGACGATCTAAGTTTTTTCCCACGAGTCTGGAGTGCTGTGTTTAGTTCAAGTGTGACGATCGGATGCCGTGTTTTAAAGCTCTGTAATGAGTATGTTCCTTTGGTATTAAACAAAGTATTAAACTTCCTTGCGTTAATCCGACATTCCTGCGTGCTGATCGTCAGTGAATAATTATCCTCAAAACATTCGAACTCGTAACATCGAGTTTTAGCCAATTCCATGCTCAACGTAATTGACTCCTTGCCCATGCCTTACATATCTTTAACCAGTACTTGAGACTGCTATGCTGTTTTTGAAGCCTGATCTAAGAAAAATAGAGAATTCTTTTTCCATTTTTTGTTTTGTTAGACTTGTTATTCACAGCCAGTAACCTCATATTTGACTTAGGTCTAAACGTTTAGACCCAAGTTAAATTTAGAAGGATTTGTATAGAGTCATCAGAGCATAACTGGGCTAATATCTCAGAGACAATTTGTCCCGAAATGCTAGTTTTCGGCAAATGGGCCTCTTGGATGTTGCTGTTTTCGGAACATCCTGAAAAATCCCATAATTTCACAAATTAACACCTTAGTCTTACCATATTTCATTTCTTAGTATTCCTCCGCATTTACAATTATTAAACAGTTCCACCACCATGACGCCGAAGTGTACGCTCCTTAGCGTCTTGTTATTTCCAAACTGCCGTAAGATCTTTCTCCCCTACTCATTCAAGGGCAAAATTTTTATGTTATTTATAACAGAAAATGCTGTAACGCAGAAGGGAAAGGTTTAACGCAAGAATTTTTATGGAAAACCACTTAACCCTGACTGAGCGGCAGTTGTAAGAGCAACCTCGTTCCCAGGTTCTCTCTCGCTTCGTAGGGACGGGTAGGAGAGAACAGTAGGAACGAGGTTGTTGCAAGAGTTGTTTTTTTCCCATAGAAATGTATTTTCCACGGCCGTTGCAATCTCTACTTTTGAGATATTCAGCTGAGAATTTACACGTTACCAAATTTTGATATGTTCTTTCAGTTCCTGCTAAAATCATTTTTCTAAAATGAACTGTTTTTGTGTTCACACAAAGTTGATCACGTGACCAGAAAATGCAAAGGACCTATAGGGTTTGTACAATCCAATTCCAATTGTGTTCCAAATGAATCCATCGTAAATTAATACACAGATTAAGAATATGTTTAAGGATATGTTTCCGGTTCGGTAAAGTCTTTACAGTGACCCACGCGATAAGCTTTTTTTTCTCAAATCTTTTCTCGCGGTTTTGCCTCAAGTGACTTCTGCCTTCGGCCAAAGATCTGCCTGCCTGCAGCCGAAACTGAAGCATCCCGCCGCGCGTGAGAAAAATCCTCTGGTGAGCAGGGTACGGTTCAATACAACTCTGTCTCAATGTTTGGTTTTCTATTGTGGCCATGAAGATGTTAGCAAAAGCAATGGCCATCTTTGTTTCATGGCTGTTCCATGGGTCTGTAGGTAGTTGCTATAGGATAGTGTATTTCTCTTAGATACTTGGTAGATACGGGGGAGTATTCCAGGGAATGGGCGTGTGCCACCTGGTTCTCCAGATCCTGACCCTATTTCAGACTAAAAAATGTTATTTTCCACACCCGTTTTCAGCCCCGGTCTCTTAAATCCACACCAATTTTTAGACCTGCTATAGGTAGAATTTAGACCAAAGCTCAAACACGATGTTTTAAAATCCTTTCGAATTTGCTTATTACTCTTTCTTTCTGATGCATTTGCAATTGAAACGACAAATACGTTCATACACTCCTGTAGTTTCCTCGAAAAGCATGCCCAATTCCAGACCAAAATGGCAAAATCTATACCCGTTTTCAGACCAAAACGGCGCAAAAACCGTTTGGGGGGGGGGGGGGGGGGGGGGGCACATGCCTATCTGGCTTATGTAAGGGAGTACCCTCCCGTGGGTAGGTATTTCCCTCCATCAAAATCTTTGTATGCATACATACGGTGGTTAGGCCCTCATCGTGTGGTATGTTGGTGTACAGGCGAAGCTTTTGAAGATCATTATACTTCCTTTACGACTAAGTGCAGGAGTCTCTGGATTCGTTTGTTGCTCGCCATCAATTTGTGAACCAAGTTTAGGGAGGAGGAATGGAGGAGGGAGAAATAGCCCCAAAAAGTATGGAGGAGGGAGAAATTGGCTAAAAAGTAGGGAGGATGGAGATTTACGCTCCTGTACTTCCCCGCTCCTCATGCGAATTCGAGGAAAATTATTATGGCGGCAGAGCCTGCACGCGGGCTACTGATTTTTGAATTACGTCCCTTTCAAGGTGTCAAGACACTAACCAATAGGAGCAAAGCAAATGTCAACAAACTGACAGGAAGTTGCATGTGCAGATGTTATGCTAAACCGCATCAGAGGTCAAATCCGGTCAGAAACAGATACCAAAGAAATCCATTTGCGTGAAGCTTACCACTTCATTTCGACAAGCGGCAAAAATAATCTCCCCATAACAGTATCTACCCGCTAGAACAGGTGTATTGTAAACATGACCTCGCGTGAATGACCTCTCCGTGTGAGACAAGTGACAAAAATAGGCTACTGAATTGGCTTAGTCTAAATCAAGAATCGTCCAGAGCATAACAATCTACCCTTTGGAAAGAAAACTGTAAATAAAACAAAGCAGCACTTGAGGCAGAAGTAGTGCAGGCCTACCGACGCTTTTTATCATTAAGTTTGATGTGTGTTTATGTGTGGATGTTTGTGCCGCTTGTCCATAACATGAACGCTCTAAAAAGCGTTGCGTCTCGCTTGCTTGGAGATTAGATAAGAGATAAGACGCTCTAAAAGTATTGACCCGAACTTGCTTTGAGATAAGACCCTCTGCATAACGTTAATTGTGAGTTCGCTGAACTTGACTTTCGTCTCCCCCCCCCCGCCACCCCCCAACAACCTCACAACTGCCGCTGCGAACACTTCGTGCAAGCTGGTTACCGGACTACGTAAAAAACAGTAAACTGGTCCTTTCCTAATCAGGCTGAAAGAACTCTTTTTCAGGGCGGGTTTCTTGCGTTGGATTGACTACTATTCTGAAATTAAGGGTACAAAATAGTTTTTACAAACCCCTTTCACCATGGAATTTCGTGGCCACCGAAGCCGAGCTTATACAATTGTCATACACTGTAGTAGCCAAAGTTGGGAATGAAACTTGTTTAGCGAATGTTGCTTCAAATGAAGGGATTCTAGAGGTAATTCCCAACCATTTATTTCTAATGATCAGTGAATTTTTTTAGCAAAACCAACTATGAAAATGAAGACCTAGGGTTGCCTCTCCAGCTTTAAGTATAAGCTCCTCCTATCCCGTTAAGTGTCCTCAACCAAAGATGGCTAGAAAGATACAGGACAGACTTAATTACAATGACGTTGTCTTAGAAAATACTAAAATGAAAAATAAAAAAAAATAAAGAAGAAAAAGACAAATAAGAATTAACTAGGCTTATTAATTAACCACTATTCGCTATTTGCACATTTCCCATAATTCACCTTGTTCGCCCCCAAAATTTTGCTTAACCTTTGTTTTTCAAATCTCCTGGGTATTGCCCCCGTTCCAACAGAAATTGAAAACAATGCTTATGCAAAATTTTGGGGGCCAGATTAACGAGGTGCATTTTGGGAGATGTACAAGTGGCGTATAAGGGTTCATTCAATTTCAGTATGGGCGCAACAGCAAATGCGACGTATGAACGCGTATATAGTAAATGAATGCTGACTCCATAGCTATTTTTTGGTAGGTCTAATTTATTCCTTTTTGGCCTAAGGCAAAAAAGTGCCTGCCGAGAACAGGAGCTTTTATTTAAGACCAATTAATATGCATCCAACTAATAAGTTACACTTCTACAAGGATCTACAAAGATTTTTTCTTCACAAGCAGCTCAATCTTTTGGGCTGGCTTCGTGTTATCATGATATTCTGGAACATCGACTTTAGCAACACGAATTTCGTTAAAAGGCCCTTTCTCATTTTGATGGACGAATTTTGCCCCGGGTGAATCAGAATTAGAATTACACTGACTGCTGTCGAAACTTCCTTTTTTTACATTTTCTGGAAAGTCACCCATCATGTTTCCAGCTGGTTTGTATCTGCCTACAATATAGGCACATTTCATTGATCCCTTGGTAGATTCAGCTCTCCCAATGCCAAGCTCAGTGCTTCCTTTCCAAACCACTTGGGTGAAGTGACCCGTACCAGATGAAAATCCACCGCTACCGAAATTATAGCCAGGATCACAGACTTCGTTGTACCTAAAAGGAATTTTCAAAATTTTTTTTACTTAAATGAAAAAATTAAAAGGAAGAGAAATCAAAATGTGAAAGAGACAACATGGTGCACGGCTTTGCTCAGCTTATACTGCAGAATGGTTCATCGAAACGCGAGTTTGTGATTCAATGTCAGCTGGGAAAAATGGCGGGAATTTATGACTGACCGAATTTCCTGATTTTTAAATTTTACTCAAAAAAAAAAAAAACTCACTTCCTGCCACTTTTCAATTTCCAGAGATATTGCAATGACTGACCCACCGATCAGTGTTCAAGAGTCAAATGTCATAGAAAATTACCACGCAAGACAGAAAAATTCAAAGATGGAAAAAAGGAAGATGAGGAAGAAGGACGAGGAAGCTAATGGGACTTGGATGGCAGCAAAGTCGAATTCAATGACGCATTTACATCTTTTAAAATTAATTAACCCTTAAGGCCCTTTAATCAAAATTTTAATTCTTATTTGTTGCTCTATATGTTTCCTATAGAAGGTGTGGGGAGAAGTTGCGGAAGAATCAACCACATTCATCTTGTGTAATCATTTCTTTCATTCTCGTCACTGATGCGTTTTATAAAGCATTGCTATCACAAGGAGAATTTTGATGCTGATCAATCTTAGGGCTTAACTCTCACCAGTTTGTAACAGCCTCTTCCATGGGCTGTGGACCTCTGGTGGAGCATCCCATGGAAAGGTTTTCTCCTTGTCCTTTCCTCTCGCTCTTATCTGAATGCTGCAGTGTCCCCTTTGCAGCAAGTCTCTCAGCGTAGGCTTTAGCCTGGTCACACATCTCTCTATTGAGTTTCATTGGTGGAGCTTCGTGTATTTGGCGATACTCATTATGTTTTGCCAAACCAGCTCTTTCTTCTTCAGTGAACGCTTAAGAAAACAGCAAACAAAATTTTTAGGGACCCCCCTTATTTTTGGAAGACCAGCTTTGAATATTCCTACTTTTATCTACTGCGATATAAACGGACAAACGAGGGACGGTGCAAAAGCACAAAAATATTTATGTAAGAGGAAAAAATGACCTCGGAAGAAATAAGGGAAATTTTAGGGGCTGTTCTTTGCATCTGAGTGTTCACATGATGCCGAGATGAAATTTTGTTCCCGTACAAGTCATTCCGGTATGCGTTCATTCCCGTTTTCTTTTTTTTTTTTTTGTTTTAACATATTTTGTTGACGAATTTTGCCCTAAGAGTAAAAAAGCTCATCAAGAGGGCTCACTTGGAAGTAACATTGAAAAAAAAAAGAATGACATTAAATTGTTCTTAGTCAAAGCGGCGGCAAAACAAAGAGAATATTAAAGGATGCTTGCAGGACGAAAATACATGATAAGTTACTTTTATAAAATCTCAGCGATTCAGATATAAAAGACTGGAGATGAAGAAATAAATCCGGCATTATTTTGCTCCGGAGACAATAATGGTGATTCAAACAGAAACTGACTGATATAATTTGTGCTTTAGACATAGAAGAGCACCTGTCAGCAAATATGCGAGCAGCAGAGAAAAGACGATTAGTTCTAGAGGAAGAATAAAGTGAACATTCAAGAAAAAAATGCTTAACTGTCTCGGCTTTCATTCCGAATGAAATTCTCGTTCTGGAACAAAATTTCATTTTGGTACATGCCAATGAAAACGAACGTCGTTCCGACTTAAAAATCGCAAATCGTGTTGTCTGATCTGCGTATCTGATCTGGCGAGAAAACCACGAGAGCCAAAACGCCTTAGGCTACGAACTTCCTTTTAGAACGACAGTCATACTGGTTTGAAAATCATTCCGGTATCATGTGAAATCATGGGGCCTGGATCACTTCATGAATACGAATATTACGGTGGGCAAAAATGATTTTTTTACATAAATAAGCTTGTAACACTGATATTACTGGCTAAAAAATTGTTTGCATGATCAATAAATGAAAAATTTGTGTTGCAAAACTAGCCAAAAGTGCAGATTATGTTAGCAGTGCTTTTTTTCGGAAAGTAAATGAAATATTATACTCGTATTAAATGACCGATTATGCTAAAACCTGTGCAAGAACAATCTATTAAAGCCTAAGGGCGGCTGTACACATGCTATTACTGTCATGCAAATACAGCTTCTTCTTCTTCTTCTTGTTGTTGCCTAGAAGCATGACTTACTATGTGGCAATATTCTCTTATCGTCAAGCTTTACATAGTTAGCTGATATTTAATTGGACTAAATTACCTCCTGCCGGTGGGGTGCCTGCGCCAGTTGTAGCAGAAGTCATGGGGCCCTGTGTGGGTCCGGTTCCTAGGAACAAATAGACGTGACTAAGCTCACTGATATATGATACCACCTAGTCTCCTAAACCAATAACGATCCATTGTTTTTATAGTCACATTTTCAAATTTTTATTTGTAACGAACTTTTAGTTTTATTTCCATTTTTCTTTTAGCCCCTGAAGAAGGTTTGTTTTCAAACCAATTGAAATATTGGGCAATTTGTTTAACTATATTTTTTTGTTTTATTCTTTTGTTTACCTCTTCATAGCCCTTGCCGTAAGGATCAGTTTGCCGTTTCATATTTTTCTAAAAATGATTTTGTTACTTAAATGTGCTTGTAGCACTGATATCACAGGCTAAAAGAATGTTTGCATGATCAATGAATGAAAATTTTGTGCTGCAAAACTAGCCAAAAGTGCAGATTAATGCTAGCAGTGCTTTTTTCGGAAAACAAATGAAATGTTATGCTCGTAATGACGGATTATGCCAAAACCTATGCTAGCACAATCTACCAAAGCCTAAGGGCGGCTGTACACATGCGCACTATTACAGTCATGCAAATAAAGCTTGTTGTTGTTGTTGTTGTTGCCTAGAAGCATGACTTACTATGTGGCGATACTCCCTATCGTCAAGCTTTACATAGTTAGCTGATATTTAATTGGACTTAATTACCTCCTGCCGTTGGGGTGCCTGTGCCAGTTGTAGCAGCAGTCATGGGGCTCTGCGTGGGTCCAGCTCCTTCAACTATCTCCACATTTATGTTCAGCGAGGTCCTACCATTTACAATTTTCCCATTCCCACTGATTTTTATGTTGGATTGTGCTAGGAATAGATCAAATCAAGGAATTCAATCATAGAGCGCTCTTCTATCAGTGTGCTGAGCGGATACACGTATACAGTCAAACTTTCCATGTGCGACCATCTCTCTTAACCTACCTCCTCCAATAAGCGACCACTAAAACGTCGCATTTTGGATGGTCGCTTACGGGAGATTCCACTGCACTAGCATTTCAGGCTTAATTTCTCGCCAAGTGATTGGCTGTACGGCCCCTTGTGTAACAAAGGTTTATAATTCTGTGGCGCGGACAGCGTGCAGATGGCGCGTGGATCTTAGCGGCCTGCAAATTCGGGTGGCCGATTTATATTTGTATTTAGAAAATAACTAAGATAGTACGCGTGCTCTGATTGGCCGAGAGGAGTGTTTGCATGAGAGTATGTGGACATGGTTGTGACGTCAAGATGGTTTGCTTTTCGCCCGCTAATCACGCAAGCACAAATTTGAAAAAGTTTTTGAGTTCAAAAGTTTACTTTATTTACCCATTCCTTCGTCGGGTGAAACTTGGAACATCTTTACAAACAAGCTGTGTCAATTTTGTTTTCGCTTAAGCTGACGTTTTAAGCGAGAACAATCCGTATTTTGGAAAGCATCTTTTTGCAAAACGAGGACTGATTACTCGTGCAAGCCTTCTGTACACGACTTTGCGACTGGTCAGAATTTCTCTTTTAATCAGTGCCATAACAGAGTTTTGCGTTTTTCTCGGGAAAGTTATTTTATAAGAGCAATAGAAAACTTTTTTCCTGTGTGAGAATTCTCGACAGTTATGCAAACCCTCGACTTCGTCTTGGGCTTGCACAACTGTCTCGAATTCTCCCAACCCCTCGAGTGTTTATATCAGGCTATGTAAACATGCCACGAAAAAAGTTTTCTACTGCTTAAGAATAAGTGGATGTATCTCTTGGTGAAAATTGGCCGGCGTTGTTTTGAATGTTTTTGCGGCCGTTTTGGAGATTAATTTGGATCACTAGCTTCAAATAGGTTGCGGGATATGTTTGTATGTCGGAAATGCGTCTCAGTTTAGCAATTTTATAGTCAAAAACTAGCTTTTCCCTGAAATCTGTACATTTGAATTCATGTTATACCGAGGACCCACAATGAATTGGTTCTTTCCTCGGTGATCGATGTGACGGAAGGATGGTTTCATTTTCTCGATGGAAGAGGAGTTTAAAGTCGTATAGACGTCTTAAACTTCCTCCAGTAGTACTAAATCGCCCAATGACCTTTCAACTTAAATGCTAGTCATGCCAGAGAAACACGCCTTAAAAACTTGTATTGAGTTGAGTAGCCTGGCCAAAAGCGTTCTTACCGTTATTAGAAAAAGGTAGGATCTGCCTAAGTGTCATGTCCTTAGGGTCACTAGCACTCTTTGACAAGTAGCTTAAGGGCCTGGGACTAGGGTCTAAGATGAAACAAAAAGCAAAATGCGGTGATAAACATTTTAAAGGAAATATATACGCATTTCTGGAAAGGAATAAAACTTTAACTGGATGTTTCGTATGTTCCAAATTATATTTTCAGAAGTATAAACCGTTGCATAATTTTGTTCACATGACCATACTTAAACTTATGGGCACAAGAAGACCTCAAGATTTACTTTTGGGAAAAGTTTCATTTTGTTCTACGTCTCTTAGCGAGAGATATTGCCAATCATTCATATGCCCAGAACACACCTTTGACCCAGGCCTAAAAGCTTTTTCATTGTTTCAAGGTTTGCTTTAAGAAATAATGCAAAGTAGATACACAAACGTAACTGGAATCAGAAATTTTAATCGGAAGAAAATGAAACATAAATGAAGAAATAAAATTGTCAACCGTCAGAGGATATGTTTTACCAGCTTGGGAAGCTCCGATGGTGAACAGTAGGTAGAGGAACCACATGTTCGTCTTCTTTAAAACCTCTACAAGACAAAAACAAAAGAAAAACAACAATAATAACAACAACAACAATAACAACTACAAGACGTAGATTAAAAAGTCAAAAGGATCGGAATTCTTTGTTTAGAAGAGGACGAAAGTTTTAACGCTCTAGGCCTGGAGTGTATATCTGCGAGTGGGGTGTCACAGACTTATAAAGAAAACCAAGAGAGGATAAAGGGGACAGAGAAGGCATCCCCTATACACACCCTATTCCATAGGTAACTCGTTTCGAGTAATTTTTAAGATCACAGATCCCAAGGGGGATTAGACAATAGCCAATCACATGGTAAAAATGTGTTC
>OZ037776.1:34583873-34601373 GCA_964035525.1 Porites cylindrica
GTTGGTCTTTGAAAAAACACTGCAAATGGCAAAGAAGCTTGTCAAGATGATCGGGTGCAGGTATGTTTGTTACCATATTTGTCGAAGGAATTACTCATTTTCTCTTAGGCAAAACATCTCGAATCTCTGCCAGTCGATTTTCGTCTTCTTAACTGTGTACAACGATAAAATTTTCAAACACTGACTAGAATCCTCTTCGATAAGATTACGAGTTAGTTTCTTCATCGCCTTCGTTCACAAATAAACACAGTTTAAAATGTTGAAGGCCAAAATCAACATCCAAGTCCTAAAGGTTAACAGGCGTCTTACAACTTTATTTAAACCTTTTTTCCGAGGAAAAGAGATTTAGAGCTCCGAAATGAGCATCTTCTTTCAAAATTTTGGTCCGTATAGCAAGTTACGGACCGCAAATTGACCAATCGCATGGCGAAAACAGACTCAGCTATATAATAAAAGGGAGTACACCTCCCGGGCTTTAGAACAGTCTTAATTAGTGTTTCTGTGGAAACTGTAATCGTATTCGGACTGTGAATAACTTGAGTTAATCAATTTCTTGGGCTAATGAGTATTTTGTTGGTTCTCTCCTTTTCCCCGAAAGGTTTTTTTCCGGCTACTCCGTTTTTTCCCCTCTTCTCAAATAACAAATTTCCATATTCCAATCAAGTAGACGAATAACCACTTAGTGGACGTGCTACCGTAAAATCGTTATTAGCCTCTTAAAGTACCTGCTGGAGGCACTGCATACGTCATCGATACCATTATCTCAACACCTGGAACTCCTGAATGAGTTGCTGAGCGGGTAGTTTCTACACAGAAACTTTCTCAATCAAAAGGCAATTTTCTCAAACTTGGCTTTGTGGCCTCGGCGTATGAATACGCATGCACTTCATTAGGGCCTGTTATTTTTCAAGAAAGTATTTCTTTACGCTCCTATACCTCAAGCTTCTTATGCCATAAAGGAATGACTCTGTGATTTATTTATTTGAACGTTAGCCTAAGTATCTTGCCTTCCTTAAGGGTTAAGGGAGAGGAGATTTTAGACGGCAGAGAGGAAGACGGCATTGTCTCCCCTTATCGCTTCTGTCTTTCTCCTCATGGAAAACCTGTTACTCGGGCTACTTGAACGCCCTCTTCTTGACCAGGTGGTTAAGGTCAGGTATAAACGATGAAGGTTGTGCGAGGGTGATGGCCGTTCTACAAATTTAATTCATGCATCACACAAATCACATGTAACTGAATTTATATACAACATTGATTCTGTTGGTTAACTAAGGGAGGCTTCATGGCATGTATAAATGGGCTTTTTGCATGTAAAAATAAGATTTGCTTTATTTGTAAATAGACTAATGTAATTGTAAGGCTGACATTGGGTAGTCGGTAAGACTACGCAACACCACTCAAATTTTGTAGCCAAAGTGGAAGCTTACGCTTTTCTAAAAAAATAAACTTTACATTTAAACATTTTTAAGAAAAAAGAATCGAGGGTACATGTCACTTCACATTAAGCCCAACGTCCAGAAGATCCTTTTTAAAATCTTCTAACTCCATCAAGCGTGCTAATTGTAACAAAATTGTGGACTGGCATATGCATTTAAAACAAAATTTCCTTTGACCGCATTCATTCTTATTTAAAACACAGCAAATATGCGTTAGTAAAATTGATATAAGTGAAAATATTCTTGTCGGCATTCCAATTGTAATCCTCAGTCATATATACTTCTAAGATCTATCTTTACTCGTTAATGTTGAAAGAAATAGTCACAAACGAGCAACCAGACCGACTACAAATTGCGCGTAAGCAAAGTAACTAGCAAACAGGAATTGGGCTGTTATATTGAAGGGAAAAAGTCGAATATAAGAGCGACTTCTAGAAGAGAACCCATGGTGGCAATTCCACAGCTCCTCTCGTGAGGTCATCTCTACTAAGCTGAGTTAGAAAGTATTGTTCGCAGGAGAAGAAACGGAAAAAAAAAACTAGTAAATGTCAATACAACAAATATATCTTACTTGTTTTCTCAGTAGCAACTGCTGTAGTGGTGTTTCGTGATATTACTGGCTCTTTGATCACCGATATATTGAGTAAAATGCTCTGATATAACTGGTATCACGTTGATACATTTCGCAGGTTTGACATGTCACCAGTTTCTACGTCAAACGGTTAGTAAACGAGGATAATAACCCCTCGCTACCAGTACACAGACTCAAACAGCCTTTTCCTGGATAACGTCTAATGGAGCGTAGAAATCACTGGTGCATGAAATGATATTTCCAGCATACTCGCCGCGCATTGTAACAAATGCGTCACCGTTTTGAGGAAGCAACTAACTTACAGGTTAGGAAGTATTGGAATCTTTTGAAAAATCGCCTGTAGCCTCTTTAAGAAGAGTATCTTCTAAAAGTTCGGGAGATTAATTTACTCAGGTAATATCTAAAAAAGGCTAACTTCATCACACATGTTTCTTAGTGAATGCAAAGGTCAATTGCCTTCTTTCATCATCAAAACAAGCCCTTAATAGTTTTTGGATCCTCACGTAGCAAGTATCCTTCTTCTCTGTCAAGCTAGTTACATGTAAATGGTTTTGATACTAAACTTATCCAATGTTGTAACCTAAATAGATAATATACTCCTGGGGTGCTTACCATTTATACAAACTATCTCGGTGGAAATCTTGTGTATTAACGTAAAACTATAGAATTTGGTGTGGTGAGAGAACGACCAGTAACACAGTCTAAACAATGATTATGTACTAAGGGACACCCATCTCACCCATCTCTATTGGACACATATAAAACATGTTCTTTGTTTTTCAGTTTCTAGCCTCAGCAACCGCTAATCCAACAGCGCGCAAACCAAATGCAAATTCGCAATGTGGAAGAGGTGGGAAACACGCCTAGACTTCAGCACACAGAAAAGTTTTTGCAAATCTCTTTGACCATGGGGTTGCTGTGCTGGCATTCGTTATAGCAGCCAAAGTTAGAGATGAAAAATGTAAAGCGGTTGTTGCTTCGAACGAGGAGATTCTAGTGGCAATTTCTGACCATTCACTTTTATGGATACTGATTTTATTATCCTTTACTGAGTTTTTCAGCAATACCAGTTATGAACTGGAATAAAGTGAATGACCCAGGCTCTCCAGCTTTAAATACGATTAAGACCCCCCGTACAGACCAATCAAGTCAAGTCACCCTCATCAATGATGGTTGCAATTTAAAAGCAAGGGGAGGGAGGCCTATCAGAGTAATTATAATAGATGCGTCAGTGGTCTAAAATCAGAATCTATATCATGCATATAAAAAGGCCCCACAAATATTTTTGATTCGACGATGATGGTGATGATGATGGTCATGATCATAATGTTGATGATGCTATTAGGGAGCTTAAGCAGCGACGTTTTTGCGCGACGGACGTCAACCGGAAGTTAGCCTTTTTCTCTTTTAGTAAGCCTTGACGCTACCGTATTTATATTGCCAAGTGTCTTAATTCTTATAGAGACGATCTGCCCAAAAATTTGTTCAAAATCACGGCTCAAGAGTGCAAAATGTCCACTTCCGGTTGACGTGCGTCGCTCAAAAACGTCGCTGCTTAAGCTCCCTAATAAATGATGATGAGTTTTTTGAAATTAATTTGGCCCATAACAAAATGAGCCTACCGACCCTTTTAGACTGTGGTGAAGCGTTTATTAAGGACGGGAGCTTTTAATTAAGACCATAATATCAATCTCCAACTATGAGTTACACCACTAGAAGGATCTAAAACGTTTTCTTCTTCAGTAGTTGAATCTTGTGGGCTGACTGCACATTAAAATGATATTCTGGAACATCGACCTTTGTAACACGATTTTTGTTAATGGGCCCTTTCCCATTTTGATCGACGAATTTTCTCCATGGCCAGCCTGGATTAGAATTAGAATGACACTGACTTCTGCGGAAACTTCCCTTTTTTACGTTTTCTGGAAAGTCACCCATCATGTTTCCAGCTGGTTTGTATCTGCCCACAATATAGGCACATTTCATTGATCCTTGTTGAGATTCTGCTCTTCCAATGCCAAGCTCAGTGCTTCCTTTCCACACTACTTGGGTGAAGTGACCCGTGCCTCCTGAAAATCCTCCGCTAGCGAAATTATAGCCAGGATCACAAACTTCGTTGTACCTAAAACACATTAAAAAATTAAGAGAAAGAGAAATCCAAATATGACAGAGACAACAAGGTGCAGGGCTTTGCTTAGTTCACACTGTAGACTGGCTCATCGACAAGTACGTTTGTGGTGCAATGTTAGTCAGAACAATTAAG
Source organism: Porites cylindrica (assembly GCA_964035525.1). Taxonomy (NCBI): domain Eukaryota; kingdom Metazoa; phylum Cnidaria; class Anthozoa; order Scleractinia; family Poritidae; genus Porites; species Porites cylindrica. Next base: position 34,588,165 of record OZ037776.1, read on the forward strand.
GGAATTTATGCCTAACCGAATTTCCTCAATTTTTATATTTTCTCAAGGAGAAAAAGTTGGTCACTTCCCGGAAGTTTCCAATGTCTAGACATATTGGTCTCAAAGGCGCAGTAACTTTGACGGTTATTTTTTCCAATTTTGAGTCATTTATGGGCTTTCACTTATAAAATTTCAAAATATAACCACGATCTGTTTTTTTAAAATGTTTGAGAACATAGGAATTTGTTTTTCAAGTTTAGAGCGGATTCTTCAGAAGCCAGAATTCCGTGAAGATCAGCTGAAATAGGGAGATTTGGAATACCTTTCTACGGTTGACGTTTAAATTTTAGGGTGTTTGAAGGCTGACGGTTAACCCCATTGAGATCCTCAGTAAAATAGAAAGATGGAAAAAGGGAAGTTGAGGAAGAAGGACGAGGAAGCTAATGGGACTTGGATGGCAGAGAAGTCGAATTCAATGAGGCATTTGCATCCTTTTAAATTGATTAACCGTTTAATAAAAAATCCCTTCAATCCAAATTTGAATTTTCATTTGTTCTCCTTATATATTTGCTATAGCAGGTTTGGGAGAAGTTGTGGAAGAATCAACCAGATTCTTCTTGTGTGATCATTTCCCCTTCATTCTCGTCACCGATCTGTTTTATAAAGCATGGATATCACAAGAAGAATTTTGATGCTGGTCAATATCTGGGCTTAGTTCTCACCAGTTTGTAACAGCCTCTTCCATCGACTGTGGACCACTGGTGGAGCATCCCATGGAAAGGTTTTCTCCTTGTCCTCTTCTCTCGCTCTCAGTCGAATGCTGCAGTGTCCCCATTGTAGCAAGTCTGACAGCGTAGGCCTTAGCCTCGTCACACATCTGTCTATTGAGTATCATTTGTGGAGCTTCGTGTATTTGGCGATACTCATTATGTTTTGCCAAACCAGCTCTTTCTTCTTCAGTGAACCCTTAAAAGAAAAAACAGCGAAAAGAAAAAAAAAGTAAAAGAGTTATAAAAAAATAAAAAGCAGACAATTTTGGCGGTCGTCCTTTAGACCAGCATTGAATTAGTTGAATTGCTACATTTTATCCACTGTGACATATAAAAATAATAATGATAATAATAATAATAGTAATGATAATAAATAATAGTAATAATAATAATAATAATAATAATAATAATAATAATAATAATAATAATAATCATGATATAGACACTACAGACAAATGGTACGAAGACGAGCCAGAGACCGTGATGCACAATAAAGATAACAACATCACCATCATGTGGGACATGCCGGTCAATACTGATAGAACTATAACAGCGAACAGACCAGACATCATCGTTAAAGATTCAGTGAATTCCACCTGCAAACTGATTGATATGACTGTTCCATCAGATAGAAACATCGCACTGAAGCAAACTGAAAAAAGGAGCAAGTACAAAGACCTAGAACTAGAAATACAGAGAATGTTGCATATGAAAACCGTAGTGATCCATGTGGTTGTCAGTGCGCTTGGTACAGTGAAGAAGGGTATGGTAGAAAACATACAGAAAGTATCAGAGAGAGCTACTATGACAGAGATTCAAAAGATCTGCATGCTGGGATCTGCGCGAATCCTCAGAAAGGTGCTCAGTGTATGAACAGAATGATTGACTTGAGTGACTGACGCTCTAGGTGCATGGTAATAATAATAATAATATTAATAATCATTCTAAAATACAAATAACGTAGGACGGGGGAAGGAAAGAGTACCAACAAAATTCACGCAAGAGAAAATGACTGAAGAAATAACTGAAATGTTAATGTTGTTTGTTCAATTCTCAATCAAAGACTCCTGGAACACTTTTAGTCGCTTAACGTAATTCAAAAATCTCAAATTGTTTATTTTTAGAAGATAATCGAACATTAACATTTATTAATAGATTATATGTCAGTTGTTATCAAACGGAAGTGTATACACATGTTTTGTGGACTTTGGATTCTGATTCTGTCTGGTACGATGGACTTTTATACACAAGTTGTTACAAGTCAGAACCTTCCAGAAAGTTATGAAACATTTGTACTTGAATTCTTCCCTGTGTATTTTAAATAGGAGAGGGCAGCTTCACACAGGCTATTATAGTCATGCAAATATAGCTTGTCGTTGTTGTTGTTTTTACCTAGAAGCATGACTCACTTAGTGGCATGATTAAGGTTTACATGATTTGCTGTTATTTGAATGGCTCAAATCAACGACGTTAGGTACCTCCCGCTTTTGGTGCGCCTGTGCCGGCCGTTGGTCTGCCTGTGCCAGTTGCAGGAGCCGTCATGGGGCCCTGTGTGGGTCCCGTTCCTCCAACTATCTCCACATTTATGTTCAGCGACGTCCTACCATTTACACTTTTCCCAGTCCCACTGATTTTTATGTTGGATTGTGCTAGGGATAAATCAAAAGTAGGGCGACCGTTATACATCGAGCTGAGCTGACACAGGTATACAGTCTACTCTCTCTTAACGGACACCTCTATAAGACAGACACCTCTGTAAAACGGACACTCAGAGTTGGTCCCTGCCTTTCTTTACTTCCTTTATTTGACTCTCTATTAGACGGACACATACTGCAGGTCCGCAAGGTGTCCGTCTTAAAAAGAGTTGACTGTACTAGCATTTCAAGCGTAAGGCCATAATGAACACTTGCCGAAACAACACGACCTTTTTCTACGCTAAATTGTTTATGGAACGTTTAATTGCTGTTAAATGAAACGTTTAATTCTTTTTGTCTCTGCGCTAGACGGATTTTCTGCGTTGTGAGTCGTTGAATAGAGGCGAACTTAACTTGTTCAAAGTGTTACCATATTTCTGGTAACTTTTTTTTTCCGGTAGAGTCTCAAACTTTGATCCTCTAGTGCAAAGACACCCAATGACCTTAGAACTTAATTGCTAGTTATGCCACAAAATAACAGGCCTTAAAAACTTATATTGAGTTTAGTAGCCAAGCCGGAAGCATACATTTCTACTGTTGTTAGAAAGGGGAAAGATCAGCCTAGGTGTTATGTCTGTAGGGTCACGACCAGGCCTGTATCGCAATACATTCCCGGAACGCAAAATCCATCAACCAATGTTCTCAAGGTGTGCTTAAGTGATGATGCAAAAATGTAAATACAAAAAGTTAATGGGAATCAGAAAAAAAAAATAAAGCAATAACAAAATAAAAGTACTGTCAACCATTAAAGGTTATATTTTACCAGCTTGGGAAGCTGCGATGCTGAGCAGTAGGAAGAAGAACCACATGTTCGTCTCCTTTAAAACCTTCTTAAGAAAGAACAACAACAAAAAGTAGATTGAAAAAAAATTATTAAAGGATTTAACTCTCTAGACCTGGAATGAATATTGCGACTAGGGCGTCACAGACTTACACTCAAGGCAGGTCAAGCGTACCCCCCAAGATTCTATTGATGTATTGATTATTTGAAAAATGAATCCGTTAGTCGTTCCCGAAACTAGTGTCAAATTCAAATTGGCATTCCTGCATGCGTAATGAGCAGTGAATATTTTCCGAGAACTTCTCTGTATTTGGTCAGATTGAAAATCTTTGAGTGGATTAAATTTCTTGGCAGACATTTTCATCAAATTCAGGGGAACTGAGCTGGTTGAAGTTTCATAACTGCCTCGCGTGAGAATTCACGGGTGATAACGCATACAAGAATGAAATCTACAACTACCAACGGATTCAACTTTCAAATAATAAATTTATTAATAGCATCTTGGAGGGTACGCTTGACCTGGCTTGACTGTAAAAGGAAACTTGACGTAACTGCTCTTGGGTAATGGAATTAAGATTTTGTTTAAGCCTGGTTTCTATCCATTTTTTATCATTATTATTCCACTATTATATCATTTTACCATATAGGGTCAAGAAAACGCGCAAAATACGAGGCCGTAATACACTGTAGTGTCCTGGTTTAACCGGTTTACAACAGGGCGAATACCAGCGGATGCAAAAGGAGCAACTATGGCTGCCAGAATCAGGATATTTTGGATACCTCTTACTAGAAAACAGAAGCCAAAATAACGTTTTTCTTTTGCAGTAAAATAATCACGCGCCAACATTAACGTCATTCTCACGGACGGAATCAGGATGTTCAGTGAATGACTCTTACCAGAAAGTAGAGGCCAATTGCAAATAACAGTTTTTTTTTGTAGTGGAATAATAAACCTCTTATTCGATGGTTTAGCATATAATACGAGTGGACATTTTGCTCATTGCTTGTATCTTGCCACTGGCAAAATATCCGCACGTATTATATGCTAAACCATCGAATAAGGTGTATATAGTCATATATATAATCTGTAACGATCTGTGGTGGATAAGGTTTGCGACACGAAACCACATAATACAAAAACCATACAGAAACCCATCCGAGAACAGATAAACCCAAGCAAAGTACTCGAGATCGGGTTGCCACATCTTACGCTATGTTTTAGACTCGAACTTGATCCTTTGAACAAAGCATTAAAAATCCTTTTTTTCTCGTCTCACGAAAATTAATTTTTCAAATCCACTCTTCAGGGTCACTATGTTTTTTTGTTATTTAACAACTTTGTTTAATTTTTTCATCCTTTAATAGTGAATACGAAAAACTGCCAAATACTTACAAAAAACAACAACAACAACAACAACAACAACAACACTAGAGAACTATACAAACCACAAACTCCAAACAAATGAAAATCCTGATTCACGACTCTCTTAACGCACACCCCTATAAAACGGAAACTTCCGTAAAACGTACACCTAGTCAGAGTTGGTCCCTGCTTTTCTTTACTCCCTTTATATGAATCTCTATAAGACTGAATTTTTTCGGTTGGATCTTTTCTTTGCTCCGAGAAGTTTTACTACGGGCGGTACTCCAAATTTCCCTTCTCCTCAAATAGCAACGTTTTCACATTCCAATTCGACCAGGAATCTGGTAGACGAACAAATACCATGTCGCTGTATTACCTTTAATCGTTATTTATCTACTTATTTAATTCCGATAATTAATAAGAGCCTAAAATTAAAACTCTGATGCTAAAACTTTTACAGAAGGGAAACTAGACGGGCGAAGTATACCCACTGGGGACACTGCAAACGTCATTGAAACTTTTATCTGAATACCTGGAACGCCTGAAACAGTTGCTCAGATAGTGGAAGCAGTTTCAACACAGTCACCTTCTCAATGAAAAGACGATTGTCTCAAACTTGGCGTTCTGGAGTCCGCGTTTCCATGCACTTTATTTGGCCCTGCAGTTGTTTTTCACGGAAGATTTAATTTTTCCCTTTTTCTCTACAAACCTGTACTTCAAGCTTCTTATGCCACAAGAGGAATGACTCTGGAGTTTATTTACTTTAACGTCAGCCTATCAGGCCTTTGTTAGGGTTTAAGGGAAAAGAGATTTTAGAGGGAGAAGGAGGGAGGGGGTAACGGAGAGAGGTCTCTCCCCTTGCTGTCTCCCATTTTCGCTTCTCTCTTTCTCCCCGGAAATGCTTGATACTCAGGCCACTTGAAAGTCGGGTCTAAAAGAAGAAGGCGGTCCGCGGATGACGGCTCTTTCGACTGATATGATTTATGCATCACACAAATCACGTTCTACTGAATTCATGTACAACACTGTTGGTTAACTAAGGGAGGCTTCATTACATGTAGACATGGGCTTTTGTCGTTTACACATGGAGTTTACTTTTTATGTCTCAATAAAAAAAATAACTTTAGATTTTTGCCTTTTTAAGAATCAAAAAGGGGGCTCATATCACAGTAAGCCCTTCGTCAATCAAAGCCTTCGTAAATATCTGGTAACACCAGTCAACTTGACAATTATAAAGAATGGACTGGCATATGCATCTAAAACAAAATTTGCTATAGTGCAAACATTAGCCGCATTCATCCTTATTTTAAAAATAGCAAAAATGATCTAATAATGTTGATATGAGAGAAAATACTTTTGGCGGCCTTTCACTTCAAATCCTCAAGCATTAAAACCCCCTAAGATTTACAAACTTTTTTAAAGCTCTTTACTGTTGAAAGAAATACGCAAACGAAAAAGAGGACAGGAGACAAATTGCACTTAAGCAAAATAACTTGAAAAAAAAAGGACTTGGAATGTAGTTTTCAGGGAAAAAGTCAAAACAAAAGGGCGACTTCTAGAAGAGAACTTCGAAGAACAAAAAGGTATTTCCATAAATACTCTCATGAAGTCGTTTGTACTGAGCTGAGTTAATAAGTATTGTTCGTAGGGTAAGAAACGCAATACTAGCAAACAAACTAGTAAATATCAATATAAGACAAATATATCTTACTTGTTCCCTCAGTAACAGTTACTCTTCAGAGAGCAGGAAGTAGCAGTTTTGATCAGCAGTGGTGTACAGCCGATATATGGTGTAAAATGACCTGATGTAACTGGTTTTACGTTGAATCATTTCGCAGGTTAGACATCACCAGTTTCCTCGTTGAACGCTTGGCAAATGAGGTAGACAAACTGTCACTACCAGTACAGTAGCCTGAGAAAGCAAGCGACATTTCACGACGTCTCCACTGGTTTCCCCGCGAAATGTCGTCTAACAAACGAGCGAAGAAATCCATACTGATGACGTGTTACTACCCTGATCCGGGTAGTGCTTCTGATTGGTTGAAAATTTGCTTTATCCAATCAGAAGCACTACCCAGATCTGGGTAGTGACTCGTCATCAGTATGGAATTTCTGCGCTCGTTTCTCAGACTTCAATTCGCGGGAAACCAGTGCTGGCGTAGCGAAATGTGTCAGCTGTTTTCTCAGGCTACCAGTACAAAAACTTTACAAACAGCCTTTTCCTGGCTAAAGCCAAATGAAGTTTAAAGCCAATGATTGCATGAATCTATATTTCCAGGATACGTGCTTGGAGACCAATGCGAGATGGAGATGCAACTAACTTGCAGGTTAGCCACTATTAGAACTATTGGAAAAATCACCTACAACCTTTTTAAGAAAGGTATCTTCTAAAGGTTCCCATTAGAGTTCAGGAGATAAGTCTGTTCAGGTTGACACCAATGCTCTTATCACTGATTTAAATAATGACTGCCTGGAGCATACTCGATACCCTACCATAAAGTAATGAGTAAGAATAAATGCTGTATATCTGGAATGAACCTTGCTTGATGTTGTGAAAAAGAAACGTGCTAAATCGCTTGATAAATCGTCTTGGCATCGTGGCCACCTAAAAAATTAATACTCGATCACGGAAAAATTCAAAAGAAACACTTACAGTTAAGGGCCAGAATAATTATTTTACATATAGTGGATAAATTAAAGTCTCTGGCAATTGAAATGATGAGCTTGAAGAAAACAAGCAAAACTATTATGAAGCGTTAGTCCCAAGTGTAATGTGAAATCAATGCCAGACGACTTTTAGCCTTCTCGTGATTTAAGCAAGCAAATAACATATTCAACAAGCATTTTGTCTCAATCGCCATCTATTGCTACAATAGTTAACCTGCTACTCTCGATCGACATACCACACACTTTGCGAAGGATGAAAAAATCATCTACGCAAACTTTGGATTCCGTCTTCTTGATGTCAACCAATATCGTTACAGCTCTTGATGGAATAAGTGCTCCTTTACTTAACATAATGTCTCCGTCTTCTTGAAAGACTTACCAAGGTTCTTGATTTAAGCATACATTCTGGTACCCGCCCTTCTGTGGTATAGCACGTGTCCGTGAGATTCACAACTCTGGAACAGTCTTTCGGATGCGTACCATTTTCGTCCGATTTCTGTTCTTCAAATTATTTCTAAACTACTCGAAAGAAATATATGTACCCATTTAATGTAGTGTCTTCGCTCTCATTTTACCTTATTGTTTCAAGGAAATCTGTAATTCTAACCTCACCACTCAGTTGAGTACTCTGTACTGATTAAGATGACTGCTTGCTTGAGGCAATGGACCAAGGCTTATAAATACGGTGATGCGATTTTGTAGATCTACTCGCGGCCTTTGATGAAGCGAATTATGACCTGTTTAATATATAGATTTAGCCAGGGCTAAAGCAAGGCTCCCATTAATAAATTTATAATTTAAATCAAACAATAAACTTGTATTCCACAATTCAGTTAACTTTAGAGCACATTCGTGTGACTTTTCAGGAAAGGCTAAGTGATTTTACAAAAAATAATTTGCAAACAGCCCAAGAGTAAACCAAATCTCACATCGAGCTGATAGCCTCATAAGTACACCCAAAACTGGCAATCATCTTCGATCAAATTTATTAAGAGCCATAATGGCTCTTGATCACCGTAGATTAATTAGACCTGGAAAAAAATTCCGGCCGAATTTTTTGCGTTCGACAAGTTTATTTTACAAAATCTTGCCAACAAATCTGGGTGCGTGTAAACCAACCTTCTATATCATTTATACATCATATCTGAGGTGAAACAGTACTAAGAGGCACTGTTTTTATCATACAGACCTCGGCCAACAGAATGCAGTATTTCACAATATTGCGATACAAATTGCTATTCAGGACGATCGAAGCACGCTTGGGGTTTAGCCGTAAACCGTTGAAAAAATTTTCAAAATCATCTATACGGCCAGCCGGTTCTGACTTTTGCAGTGCTAGCAGTGGCGAGTGTTTGAATGAACATTAACAGAGTTGCGCTCCAACATAATAAAGAATTTATTATGTTTATTTTTTATTTTAAAACGGTTTAACGCGCGGCATTTTGAGTACTCCGGGAAGCGTTGTTTACTGAACGACTGAAAACAATCGGCACAACGATTAAAGTACTAACAATCAATAAAAGAAATATAATTCGGGGAAACATATACTGAGACGACAATTTTCATTCAGGAAGAAAAGTATTAAAGTGTCTCTAAAAATCCTGAGTCTTCGAGCTTAAAGCTGAAGTTTATGTTTTAAGCCGGCTTCCCGGTGTTTGCTTTTTTCAAAGACGAACTCGAGGCAAGAAAATCGCTCAAACCTTTCTTTTACAGCCAGAATTATAACTAAATATTCTTTGAAACGTTTTCTTTCCATTTGCGGTGAGAAAATGTTTAAAGGCTTTTTAACGATCTGTATGCTTATAACAAACCTGATACTCGGTCAGATCATTGTCTCAAATCTTACAAACATGCGTAAACAAAATCGCCGCATAAACTACGCTCGACTTCATTAAATTAGGAATAAAAAACAAACATCAAATACAATAATTACTTAGGCTTACCACTCGAGATGCTGCTCCTGAAAGGTATCAAGTAAGGCCAGTATCGCTTCAGACTTAGCAACCCTCTTACGCATTAAGCAAGATGAAAACGAAAACGATGCCATCCGAAATCGGATTTCCGACTTTGACTCAACCAAAAACCCAATAAACAAACTAGCCATGAATAACAGAAGACTCCTGATAGCAGCTGAATTTCATTTTGTACATCCAGTGGAAAAAGAAAGTTAAAAACATCACAAGTTGACACAAAACTCTGTCAGCTTCTGCTCTCAAAGTAAACAAGATTCAAGATGCTGCATAAATTTTCCGCATGAACTTACATGTCAAATTTTGACCAATCATAAAAATTGGACGTAGAGCGTGACCAACGCGTGAACATGGCGAGAAAAGTCGAAAGCAACTGTCTTCCCTGCCTGTAGCAGCTGGCTGAATTTTCGCGTCCGAGGTCAGTTTGAAATCAAAATTTTAATTGTGCGGCACATAAACACAACATATTTCATATGAATTTTTAAAAAAATTAAACTTGAACCTGCGATCATTTGAAAACCAGTACTTTATCGGCGGATAACTTCAAAAAAACACTTAACCTCGATGGGTCGACACCTGAGCCCGCGATACAGTCAAGTGATACTGGTCAGCGAATACCTTGTTTTGAAAGCTGTCAATGGATCACAACATTGATGTCCAATATGTGTATCAGTTTTCCTGTGCTCCGATCCCAAACTAGCTAGAAAGTATGGGACTGAACATTGATCGCGATCTAGTAAAATAATTAACTGGTCAGCGGACAGCTTCCAAATAAATAACGTCACCTCAATGAGTTGACACATGAGCCGGCGATATGGTCATGGGATACTGGTCAGTGGCTATCCTGTATTGACAGCTGTCAGTTGACCATATTGTGAATGTCCAATGTAAAAGATGTGGACTTGGCAAGACACGCCTGAGATACCCCTCCCTTCCTTTTGATAGTCTCCCCTACCCCACCCGTACAATCCGTAGACGCGTACGCTCGGTCAATCACGTGACAACCAAAGGAAAAGAGGTTGAAAATAATCTATGGGTATGGGGCTCTGTCGACGCGCGCTTGGCGCGCGTGGGAGCCCCGCTATAACCAACTACAAATGCATGGTGGCTGTTTTTCAAAACTTCTTGGTTCAAAAGCTGTTAAATATGTATCTGTACGACCGTCGCCATTATGTGAACCTCGCTGACACTTTATCTGATACGAAAGTACAGTAACTGTGCTATAGCGTTTCTGAAGGCTCAATTTTGGGTCTGTCCTCTTGCTTTTATTCATCCGTGACCTGCCCCAAGCCTGGAATTGTTGAAATGACCTTTTTGCTGATGATGCTACTTTCTATACTAGCGCAACCACTGTCTGATTCAGTGAGTAAAACTTCAGCTGGATCTTTCTTTCTCTATTTGACAAAAAGAGATCATGTATGACTGCCTATCCGGAAAAGACAAAATACATATTTTTTTCAGTACTCGACAAAAGCTGTCCCGCTGTGGTCGGATGTTGGGCAATTTGAAATCCGCGTTTACGTATAAGAGATGTTGCACATGGGAACCATTCAACATCTCGGCTTTTGAAATATATATTTGGTATTATGTTAGTGTATCCCAGAAGGTTAAGCGGGGATACCCAAAACACTAAGATAAACGTAACATGAGAAGGGGATAGCTATTGATTGGTAGGGATCCTTAACTATGACACCGCAAAATTCCAAATGCCCGCCTGTAAGAAATCAAAGTATACGTACGAGCATCAGTAAAGAAAGTGATATAATCGGGAGTGTGTCATTGGTGTAGCAAAGGCGCATTACACTTTCTTAGACGTGTAGTGATGTCTTTGCTGTTGGCTGCATTAATGGTGCTCACAATGTTACTTAGGTAACAAAAGTTCCCTCAAATGGTTTCCTCTAACGTGAAGGATGGAGCTGTGGTTAGGTTGATATACAAGGTTTGCGTTTTGCGTTTTGGAGGTACTAATGTTTAATTAAGCCTGACTTTTTAACGGTATTTTCATGCAGATGGTTATGATTGGAGAACATTGTAATAAGGCTCCAGTGGGACATCTTCAAAGTCCAGATTTCTTCACCAGCTTTATCATAGGGAAGTTAGTTTAGTCATTCGCGATGGTTCTGTGTATCAAATAGTAATAGTATAAGAAATTTAGCATTTTCTGCATCAGTGCCGTCACTCCACTGGCTTTTCCGCTCTTTAAGGCTTTGATGGCAAACCTGACGTCGTCTTCTCCTGGCCGTGGGCTATACGTCAACGTCCAGAAGAATTTTAGGAGTTTTTGCAACACCAATGTCCGCCTTTTTTTCTGTTAAAGATTCCGCGGGAAATGTTGCTTGTTCGAGCACTGCTGTGAGACTGTTTCCATTTTTTCCCTTCTCGGGAGCAAAATGGCTGCTCTTCTTAATTGCCATGCTCTGACATCCCCTCTGGTAGTAGAATGCTCGGTTTTTCGTGCAAGCTTACCCACAAAGGAACTCTTGTCGTTTCGATGTGCAAATAAAATCTGGCTTACAAGTCAAACGAAAACTTGAAATAGCCTGATACAAATCTGTTTAGAAACGTCTACCGCTCACTTTTTTGATTGAATGACATTTCACCTAGACAGCCAGTCAAAAGTACTTTCGTTACATACTTTCAAGTATGCAAATTTTTCACGCTTGGAAATCTGCTGACTAACTTACATATTTTTTATATACAAATAAGAAAAAGGAATATTTTACTTCTTTCTTGCACTTTTCCTCTCACTGGCGTCGAAGGGAGATTGAAAATTTTTTTGATAGGACTGCGAAGTGACTTTTCGTTATTTTGGCTCTGCGCGCTGGATGATAATTAAACTAATGGATTTTTTCTATTTTACTGCTGTCTCTGGAAATACCTTCTTCAGTATTTCCTCCCAATTTTCCGAGCAGAAAAAGCTTAGAGGAATATTTCATTTATCATCAAGGAGGCGCATATTCCATGATACCATTGTTTACTGCTTGCAATCGTTCTTAGGGCTTGTGGTGTCTGTCCAGCTTTTGCTGATCAGTTTAGATAATTTCTCTCAGGGGTCAACTTCCACCTGTCGGCACACACCCTTATCTGTTTAGGTTTTATCATTTATTGTAAAACTTATTCCTAACCAAAGAGTATTTAAAACAATTAAAAATAAAGTGAATTTCGTCTTCTATTTGATTGGATCCACAAAAAGGGCAATTCCTATAGACCTTTTTACCGATACGGCGGGCATATTGAATTAATTGGATTTAAGGAGCATTATGGGATGCCCAGGGGGCATGAGCCCAATCCCATATGCTCGGATCAATATTTATGCGCGTTTTTCGGACCAATTTTTCTTTAAGTTTTCCTAGAAAAAGATTGTAATGGGAAAAAACGATCGTTGTGCCGTGTTTGGATTTAATAATGATCGCCTTTTTCCTCTCTTTTTGCCCGAAAAACGTGCATAAATACTGAGCGAGTGCCCCCTGGGCATCCCATAATACTCCTTAGATATAATAAATTCAGTATGGCCGCCATATCAGTAAAAAGGTCTATTATCTCTGATAGTTTGATTGTATCTTGCAAGTTCTATCATTACTTTGTGAGTTTGTGGTTACTTATTCGTAGGTTTACTGATTTCTTTCTCTCAGTTTTTCCTCTCATCAAGTCTAGGTAATTAGAGGTGTTATAATCGCTTTTAAAAGATCTTAAAAAGTCTAGTTTTTGAGATCGGTGGAGGGTGTTTTGCCAATATGATACATATTATTGTTTCATTAAACCTGTGAAGTTTTTTACTATAGCGGTATATCGGTAACAAATCAGTGTTGAAATCAGGTAGGTTGAAATATTCTGATGGACATCTCCATCACGTGAGTCAGAGTGAAAGCTATACTCTTATCATTGCAGTATAAATCAAATGACATTAAAAAAGATTGCTTAACGATAGATTCTTCATCTTTAGACTGAATATAGAAAATGTAGTTGAGGGTTTTTGTTTGATAGT
>OZ037776.1:34606373-34651373 GCA_964035525.1 Porites cylindrica
TGATATACAAATTCCTGGTACATTACAAACTGGCGAAGAGGATGAAGAATTAAAGTGCTAGCGATGACTTCACAGCAATTTGGCACTTTGATCGCTTACAGTACGCTCAAAGGTCTTTGTCTTCCTGATTTACCCGCTGATAAAACTTACGATCAGCTTACACAAATTCTGAAAGACTACTACAAACCTAAGGTACTTGAAGTTGCAGAGACCTACCGCTTCCATCACACTGTACAAAGTGAAACTGAAAGCGTGGCTAAGGCATGCTTCAAGAAAAAAAAAAAAAAGAATTTGGTGGTAACAACACCACTCACCAAGTATTAGCTGCTCCAACATCACGAACATCCACCAAGGAGGAGCACGAGAATTCAGTCCCTTCTTGTACAGTTTATATGAAAAGTGTGAAATCTTCTGGAAATTCGTCAATTACACCGCCCTTATACAAACTTACAGTTACAACTGAAGACCACGAAGTCCCTATGGAAGTTGATACGGGCAGTTCTGTGACATTGTTGAGTTCTGCTGATTTTAGCAAAATAGGAGGACAAGTAACTACACTCAGACCACCTACAGTGCTTTTGAAAAGCTATACTGAGGACATTATCCAGTGTCTTGGTGAGAAGGAGATGGATGTCAAAGTTGGAGACCAGGTGGGTACCCTGTTAATTCGTGTAGTTCAGGGACCATCACTACTGGGGCGGGATATGATGTCCAAGTTTACATTACCTTGGCAGAACATTTTTAGTGTTGCAGATGCAGGATATAGTTCAACAGTACTCTGACTTGTTTGACACTAGTTCAGAAGAAAAAACTTAAAGGAATCCAAGTGTCACTGCGAGTAAGTGATGAAAGCCCTGTGTTTACCAAAGCACGAGTAGTACCATTTGCAATTTGGTCTAAGTACGAAAAGGCCTTGGAGAAATTGGTGGCAGAGGATATCATTGAGAAAGTAGAGCATTCCTAGTGCGCATCACCAACAGTCCCTATTGTCAAAGCAAATGGAGACCTGAGAATTTGTGGGGACTACTCTGTCACCATCAACAAATTTTCAGTCCTAGAACAATACCCCATACCAACTCTGGAGGAACTACTGAGTAAATCATCTGGGGGAAAAAATTCACTAAGATTGACCTTTCTCAAGCATACCATCAACTAGAGCTTACGTCAGAAAGCAGAAAATACACCACAATTAACACTCTTTTGGGCCTATATCAATACAAGCGCCTGACTTTTGGAGTGAGTAGTGCTGTGTCAATCTTCCAACGTACTATTGAATATGTCCTTAAAGACCTTCCAGGCTGCTGTGTCCGTATTGATGACATCCTTATTTCCGGATAATCAGATAAAGTCCATCTGGAAAATCTTCATCGAGTACTAACACGATTACAGGACTGCGGTCTTAGGCTTAACCCTGATAAATTCTTTTTCATGCTGGATAAAGTAGAGTATCTTGGTACTACCATTTCTGCTGCGGGGATTTCACTTACTGGTGAGAAAGTGCAGGCAATAAAGGATGCAGCACCTCCAACAAATGTTTCTGAATTACAGTCATTCCTTGGATCAGCCAATTTTCTACGTAAATTTGTGCCGGATTTTGCAAAGTTGTTTAATAACAGATGCCACGGTGACAATAGCAGACTGTTCGGATTACTTCGTAAGGAGGTACCATGGAGATGGTCAAAATTGGAACAGGACGCTTTTGATAACATCAAGGCTGCTCTGTGCTCTGATTCGGTTTTACACCACTATGATCCTACGGCTGAATTAATTCTACAGTGTGACGCTTCTTCAGTGGTTGTGGGAGCTGCATTATTGCAACCTGGACCAGATGGTGTGTTACAACCTGTTGCCTATGCATCGAGGATACTGAACAACGCAGAACAAAATTACTCCCAAACTGAACGCGAATCATTAGCTGTTGTTTTTGGCGTGACCAAATATCGCCAGTACATGTTAGGTAGACACTTCAAACTTCTAACAGATCATAAACCTTTGATTACTTTACTTGGGGAACACAAGTCCGTACCCCTGTTGGCAGCAGCAAGGATCAAAAGGTGGGCACTACTTTTAGCTGCTTATGACCATACAATTGATTCATAAGGGGCAAATACAATGTGTTTGCGGATTTATTGTCTAGGAAGCCTATTAAATACAAGCAGTCTGCTGCAGAACAGGTAACTGTAAACGTGATGGTTATCGAAGAAGATCAGTTTTTAAATGCGTCCGTAGTTGCTATGGAAATCATGAGAGACCCAGTTCTTGGAATGGTGTTACAGTTTACTCAGCAGGGTTAGCGAAATAATCTGGAACCAGTTTTCCAACCTTACTACAGCAAAAGGCCTGAACTCTCTCATGAAGATGGTATTCTCCTGTGGAACTCGCGAGTCGTTGTACCAGAGTCGCTACAGGGTTTCTTATTGGCCGACGTGCATGCAGAACACCTGGGTATGGTTAAAATGAAACAATTAGCTCGAAAGTACTGTTGGTGGCCTGGACTTGATAAGCAAATTGCAGAGACAGTTAAACTATGTCCTGCTTGTCAAGAATCTGCTAAATCGCCAGCACCCGCGCGCCCCACTGCTTCATGGTCCTGACCAGGCAGACCATGGAAACGATTACATTTAGATTTTGCTGGGCTTTATCTTGGCAAGATGTTTTTGGTCGTGGTGGATGCTTATTCCAAATTTTTCGAGATAGTACCCATGACTCATGCCACCAGCACCAACACTATTACTGCTTTGAGACACATTTTTAGTTACTTTGGTTTACCTGAGCATCTGGTAACAGATAATGGGACTCAGTTTACGAGTGACGAATTCCAGAAATTTCTAAAAGAGAACGACATCCCTCATACTCTCACTGTTCCAGGACATCCTGCTGCAAATGGGTTAGCAGAACGCTATGTGGGTGAATTTAAGGATAAACTGGGCAAGATTGGAGATACAGGCGAGTCTGTGCAAACAAAATTGGACAGGTTTTTGTTGACTTACACGGCTACACCCACCACGTTAGGGAAATCACCCTCAGAATTACTTATGAAGAAACAGCCTAGAATTTGATTCAGCGCACTGAGAGCCAAAAGTGCAAAACAGGAAGTTAATGTTGTTCAAGACAACCTTGATAACAAACCCTAGTTTACACCAAACCAAGCAGTTTTTGTGCGTAATTTTGGCAAAGGAGCCAAATGGATTCCAGGGACCATTGTTGAGGTTCAGGTCGAAGACATTATCTGGAAGCGGCATCAAGAACAATTACTTCCACGATTCATACCTTCCACACTAGGGTTAGAGTTAGCTCGTGAACCCCAGCTACCCGAGCAAACTGAAGGGTTGACCCCGGTAATGGGAGAAAGGCCTGTTACAACACCAACCCTTTCACAGCCTAAAGAGGCTATGCCTGTACTTGACACTCCAGCCATGGATAGCATGGCTGATACTTTTTCTTCAACGCAGGACTCATCTGTGAGAGATCCAGAGCTTCAAGCATCAGCGCCTGAGCAACCAGAGCGGAGATACCCTCTCAGAGAGCGTAAAACGCCTCAGAGGCTCTACTAGTCTTTAGTAAACTTAAGTGTTCACATGACTTTAGGACTTGTCCCCTTCAGTACATTACTCTGTATTTTTATGAGGTTCAGTTTTTCCCTCCTTTGCTTCAAGAGGGGGCATTTGTCATATCCCATGAATCCTTATGCGCTTCGTACATGTGCATTAGGTCCTTCTTGCCATCTGCTTACAGACTTAAAGTTAAATGGTGTTGAGTTCTCTGTGTTTTGATATACAAATTCCTGGTACATTACAAGTAGCTGGTTATGGTGAGTTATGCATGTGCTTTTAGCCAATCAGAATCGGGGAAATATTTTGAATGAATAATAAAATGATTTATTTCCGCACGCAAACTCTCACCAGCCCTTCACTGCCTCCTCCACAGTTCGCGCTTTGTCACATCCCGTACAACAACCATAGGATAAGTTTTCTCCTTGGTCCTTTAAGTCAGAATGTATCATCATTCGAAGATTGGCGAGCTTCCTTGCGTAAGCTTTGGCTTCGTCACACATCTTCCTGTCTAATGTCATCTCGGGAGCTTGGTGGATTCTGCGGAATTTGTTATGTTCTGCCAAGGCTGACCCCTCTTCAACGGAAAACCCTAGGAACGATGAGGAATTACAAATTAAGATTATGCAGATGAGAATCTAAGTACCTAGGAGAGGACGTCAATGAAGAAACGCCATTTTTCAACCCCCTATTGACGTAGCTATCCTTCATAAATACTGGATATATATATATGATAATAAAACAGAAGACAAAAAAAAAGAAAGAAGGAAAAACTGCAACAAATTTTCAAGTGGTTCCGAAACTGTTTCCGTATTTAACCTTTCTAATTTATAGGGACTCCAAGTGTTTACTATCTTCTGCTGAATCTCCGTTTGCTGGCCGTGAGTTACTCTGTTTTTATTTGACAATTAAATTCCGCAAGAAGAGACGTTTTACAGTTGTCGCTACTGTCATTTGTTTTCAAGAGAACATTGTAAAAGGAAGCTTGCTTACAGTAAGTGTTATTGCAACTACCTCCCGGAGGACAACCCACTTCTTTTGGTGTTTTCCTCTTAGGTGGAGGTAGCATTACGCTGCAAAGCTAAGCAACTCTGTGGCCGTGGTGGCTGTGTTCCTAGTTGTTCAGTTGATGGTTTTAGAAACGTGCTGGTGGGTTTAAAGTTGGGCATTTCAGTGGCTGTGGTTACCGGTGGTGGCAATAAGGTTGGCCTTTATGTTCTTGGTTTTGAAGGGGAAAAGATTAGCGCAGTTAATTCAGTTCGCCGCCAACCGTGCGGGAGTTCCCGAGGTCAATTCCTAGGTTTAAACTCAAATCCGAACTTCTTTCCTGAATCTTCGGCCTCGGGTTTGTTAGTCAGAAGACTGTATCGAGTTATCAACGTAAAATAAGGACTCTTTATAATTTTTAGCTTTTACCTGTTGTTGGTGTTAGAGGTCCGGGACGTTGCTGTGCTCCTTTACCAATGCCACCAGCGCCACCGTTCCCAATTATTTTTATGTTGAGACTTAACGCTGCCTTACCGCTATCAATCTTTCCTTCGCCTTTGATCTTTACAAGACCATTGAGCGGTCTGAAAATTTGCGGACTCGGTTCTGAGTTGAAAAATGTGTGATAGAGATAAACATGAATTTATTGTATTGATTAGGAAATTAATAATACATTGAATACATCTGCAAAGAGATCAGTCCAGCACCAAGCATTTATTATGACATCAAGGACGGGATGACAGCGGTCATGCTGCAGGGATTAATACAGGTTATCAGCTTTGGAAAGTTTTTTTTTTGAAATATCTAGACGAAGCTTCCAAATGCTCTAAACATTCAAGCTGTTTTTGCAGGTAATGTCTACAACTCCAGTGGTTCACAAGTGGCGAAACATTTCACCATAACACCTTTCATCAAACACTCAAATTCTGGCAATTTGTTTGTTATATGTCTGAACCATATGTGATCATAGTAAACAAACGAACAGAACAACGAACGAACAAATAACAATAAAAACTCAAAGAGTTAATAACTAAGTAAATAATCCAACAAAGAATAAACAAGAACAGGACTCGCGACAGAGTCTGGTGTTACCTGCTTGTGTCATTCCGGCAGCAAGTAAGAAGTAACAGACCAACATTTTCATTTTCTGTACTTGCATGATAAAAAGCAAAACAAGTACCATTACACCTTGCACACTGTTGTTTCTAATTGCTTCAAAGCAACATCTCTATACCGAGTTATAAACGCTGTGTAAGATTCTCTTTTTTGATAAATTTGATAACGAGATTCCATTTTTTTTCCACTTTAATTTTTTTGATTCAGTAGTTCACCTGTGAATGAATAAGGTCCTCTGATCCCTAAGAACCAGGTCATCTATCTACTCTCCCTATGAATAAATGACAACAAACAACTGATCTGATAGAATGTTAAAACGCAGTCACACTTAAATTCGCTAATCTAACCAAACGTTTTTAATAAATACTCGTGAAAAATTTGGTTACGTAAAATGAATGTAAAAATGCTTCAATCTGTAAATTGTGAGTCGTGTATTCAAACCTTCAGAAGAAAGAACAATAGAGCCTAGATGATAACAGAGTGAATTTAAGATATGAAAGAAACTCACTATTTATAATCTCCCGGCAGTAGCAGTGTGTTTGTAAATGAACTGAGAAAAAAAAAGAAAATCAACTAATTGTAGTGATTTAATGACTCAAATTGACGATTCAGGACAAGCAATTTTGTCGATAAGCGCGAGAAAATGTTTTTATTGCAAACAACGATCTTACCTGGCTCCTGAAAGGAGGGGGAGAAGTGCGACGTCTGTAATATTCGATCGTTCGCTGGTCAGTTAAATCTATTATGACAGCCACTGAGAAGGTCATATATCTTATCATTTTATTGGTCCAATGCTGATCCCTTTTAACTTTTGAAGTGTCTAACGACTTGTGGGAGAATTTACTCTCTAAAAGTACTAAATTCAACCAAACAAGCCAAAATATTCGTACAAATTTGCCATTAATTCATTTCGAAGTTTGATTATAAAAATTCCTTCACCTGACGATGAAGAGTCACAGGGACACTGTATTATGGCGGCAGACGCAACAAACTGCTTACACAACTCTCAAACATCGAAGGAGGCTATTTAACAACGCCTTGGGCCAAAACACATCGTACGATAAAGAAAACTTTTTTTTTCCCAGTTTCAGTATTTTTTGTGGCGCCTATCCCTGCAGAAGACATTTTTATTACAGACGTTATTCTTAAGATTTAAATATCGGACAAATTACAAGAATAAATGGAGGAGGGCAAACTAAAGTGGAACTAATTACATGCCCTTGTGCTTTTATATTGCAATCAACAGCCGCAAAATCGCAACACTTTAGATTTTTGTTTTTTAGCTCAAAAACGCTAATTTAGCTAGCAAAAAATGATCACATGACATTTCATGGTGTCACCAAACTGTTTTCCTGGTTTTTGCGCTGCTAGGAATTTCCTTTTTCAAATTTGTCTTCTTCGTTTAGCTTTCGACAATAAAGATACGTTATGTTTGACCAGGAGCCTTAAATAGAAATGGCGACACGACAGTAAGCCAGTTTGATTGGTCATCCTTTAAGTCCCACCACAACCCCGACTGCCTCCTTTCAAATCTTTACATTTGTCGCTTTCAATCAGTTTTGTCTTTATGGCAGGCGTTTGTTTATTTTTGCCGAATGTACCGTTGTTACACCTTGTCGTTTCTACTGGTCAATCAGAGCAGCGCACCCTCCATAAACTTTTATTAAATTTTTATTTTAGTCATTCTGAGTGGTCCCAGTATAAATTTGCGTTATCACATTGTCAAGGTTTAAATTATCCTATTATTCAGCGGCTCGTAAATCTATAAGATTTTGACAAAGTTACGACTCATGTAAACAAGAACTACGTAAATATTAAACTGTCTTCAATTTGTTATCAGTATTTACACTCCCGCCCCAGAGAACTGTTTATTTTGAATGCTTTCATTGGCAAAGCCAAAAACCAAGGGACGATCACAGGGTCCTCTACAAATAAAAGAGCGTTTAACGATACAGAAGCATTTTGTTGCAAATAGCCGCGAATGTTTCCGAAAAATTTGAGTCGGTCAATACAGAAAGGACCAAGATAGAGAGGTTCAATTAAGATTAGTAGCATTTCATTCACAACGCAATAAATAAGCTGATAAAGTAACTGATCAAATTGCGTTTTATCTCTGCTAAATTACAAAAGGTAAAATGATGTCTCCACCTTGCAAAATATTCATCCTTATATTTGGGCTGGTTACCTTAATTACCCACGCCTTGGACACAACAAACCAGGTAAGGTTATATCTTTTATATCATTTACCATCAATTAGTAAAGTACAAAGTGATAAAGATAAAGTAATTTAGAAAGTAGTAAAGAATAAAAGTGATGAGAAAGCACTTGCAAAGAACCTTCTTAAGTATAAGTCCCAAAAGTGGCCAACATCAATTTTCTCGACATTATATCTGTCATACTTTATTTTCTAAAGTAGTCCCTCCCTCTCGTTGGAAGTAATCGGATTTTTTCTTCTCAGCCGTCTGTGTCACCGCCTGAAAAATGAAACATCTTTCTCAGCATAAATTTTCTCCCCCAAATATCAATAAATCATCCAGAAAAAAGGGTCACGAGAGTTTATTAAGATGATCACCAAAGGGAAAACTGCTTTGTTTTTTTTAGCAAAATCCCTCGGCTCATTCTCTAAGGAAATGTAAAGAAATCAGTCTGGAGAATTTGAATGAGAAGCTCAGTAAGAGAGATATCATCATCGTCAAATGGAGTGTGTTAGTTTTTATCCCGATTCCTCCATGATATTGAACTATGCAAAGCAATATATGACAATGTGCTAATTAACAGGTTTTCGTGCATTTTAGATTACTTATTTCTGCTTATTAATTCGTCTTTATTTATATTGTCATGGACATTTTTTGACTTGTTTCAACATGCGCTGAACGGGACTTAAAGGGAAAGCATTTTTTTCGCTTGTTTGCGCCCTTTTTCTTAAATATCTTGCCAAGAGTTTCGTTCATCAAAAAAGACTCTATAAGTTAGAGTCTTTAGTGCACTAATATTTTGAGAATATTTGGATGATCTTTCGAATGTTTTTAATAAATGGAAATGGAGGGGGGTGGGGGGGGGGGGGGGGCGGGACGTATTGTTAAAAATTTTGGAAAATTTAGGAAAGTGTATTTGGGAGTTTTAAAAAATAAAATATGAAGTGAATAATTAGTAGACCAATACCAGACAGTCCAACACCACAGCAAGGTGCCTCTGAGCCCATTGGCGGACTACGCTGCTTTATGTTTTGTACCCTAATTTATTTATTATCCAAATCAACATCATTCCACCCTCCCCCCCTCAAGAAACAACCAGGATGCCACCTTAAAGAAGCTCAAAGCTCTCCTTCAAGTCATAAGGAAGGCTACCCTTTCTCTTCTCTTGCTACTTTTAAAGATACTATATCTGTATCATGCTTCACTTTTTAAAGAAGTCAACATATCCCCCTGTAATGGAGTACCCGGCATACCAGGTACACCTGGGATACCAGGCCCTGACGGACGGGACGGCCGTGACCAAGGAATGCCACGAAATACTGGACCCCAGGGACCTCCTGGCCCTACTGGTGCAGAAGGTGCTAAAGGGGAGCAAGGTGTCCCCGGTCCTAAGGGGGAGTCTGGATGAAGTGGAATGCTGGCTATCAGGAACTGGAGAGAGTGTGCTTGGAAAAACTTGGATGATACCAGGGATTACGGTCTGATAAAGGTAAGGTTAAACTGTATCTACATTAAAATACCTCTTCGTTTTATCTCTTGAATTGCGAATATCAGTGTCCAATTCTCGCAGTTTCTTTGCTATGGCAACGACGTCCACCTTTTTGCAACTTAAGACCATTTCATTCTCGATCATCCGACACAGTCGATACATAAATAGCGGTCGTTTATCTTTGTTTTGGAACAATGAACTTTGCTATCATTAGGATCTCGTGTTTGGTCTCATTTCGAAAAGCAAAATGGTGTAGAATTGCAGCAGTTATAAAGCAGAGTAGATTGACAAGAACTTGACATTTTTCTCTTTATATTGTTTAGTAATAGATAACTTCCATACGATATTAGCAAAGAAGTTTTTTTAGCAAACAAAATTCCAAAACACAGTTCAACAATTTCAAGCAAATCGAATATTTCGTTCGAATCACTCCAAGTTCATTGGTGTCACGAAAAAGAAAAGTTGTTATGTATTCCCAGAAGGGGATTGTAAACTTTGGCCGGGAGGTTTCACATTATCAGTAGTCTAACTACTTTGATAACTCGTTTTAGCGAAGCTCCACGTGCGCGTGCGGAGCCCCATAGCTAAGTAAATCGACCCATCTTGGAAATTTGGTAATCATAGGACCGTCCAGCGCACGAGCGACCGACCGTCCGTACGCACCAGAGGCACACCAAGACAAAATAACTCAATCAACAGGCAAGGCAACCGAAATGCAACGGAAGAAAATCACATGGCCGCCCGGACTTTTAGAGAGAAAAAAAAAACAAAACAAAAAACAAACAAACAAACAAAGTCCTGTCTTTTTCGACGTTATTTTTTATGTTTACAATCACGTTGATAACAGAGGAAGTGCTAGGGAGACGAATTTCGTTGGAAGAAAACCATTCAGGTGAAAATGAGCGGCAGTGAAAAAATAAAAGCGAACATGAACACAGGAAACAAAACCTTTGATAAGCACATACGACAACTCCTCCATAAAAATAATGAGTAACTAGGACGCTTGACGTTTTAGTCGTACAAACGGCATTGTAGTCGTGCAAAACAACGGCAAAGAAAGACAAAAAAAAGTGCTGCAAGTGCAAATTTGCTAATTAGAAAAAAAGTGTGCTGCATGTGCAAATTGTTCTTTTTTTGCTAATTAGATCTATTGATCTTGATACCATTTTCATTGCCGTTCCCTTTTAGCATTAGACGATCTATTTTTTCCTTTTATAAGTATTATTAACCAGCGTTTCGCTTTTAGCCCTGGCTAAATCTATATATTATAGATAATTTGTAATAATATATCAATAAGAGAATCATTCGGCCGAAATAGATATATTCCTATTGCTGTCGTTGCTTCATTTCCTTACTTGTTGTTTTCTTGATTATCATTGTATAGGACTGCGTCTTCTATAAAAACTTCTCTGATACATAACATAACATAACATAAAACTTTATTTGAACTCGAATTTTGGAGTAGCTAACAAGCTAATATCTTCGAGCTGACACTACATAAAAACTATATAGAAAATATATATATACATTAAATACAAGGAAAGAAAATATCATTTACAATTCACAATTTTAAGTTTAAGTATGTCAGGCAAAAGAATCTACATGAAGGTAACATCCTGTATTTTAGTCTTAAAGTCTGCAAAAAAACTGGTACGAAAAAAGTCCGGCAGTGCATTCCACTGCTTAGCTGAAAAGTAAGAAAAGGAGTTAAGACCATAGGTAGTTGTTTTAGGTTTACTTAGTGAAAGAATGTAGTTGCCACGAAGATCATAGGAAGAGGACCGGAGTGAAAACATATTCTTCATATAAGTAGGAAAATGAGTGAAAAACAAACTCTTATATAACAGAATGAGGAAATTTTGAATGCGTTTGTTAAACAAAGAAGTAGAGCTGACTTTTGAGAGAAGAGTGTTGTATGGAGACGAGTAATCTCCAAGTATAAATCTAAGTATTCTTTTATTTAAAGCTTCGAGCTTATCTGCATCGCGCGCTCCACAAAAGTGCCAGACAGAGGAGCAATAATAAAAGTGAGGTAAAATATACGCTTTGTAAAGTTTGAATAAGATTTCCTTGCGTATGAGTTTTCTAAAGCGCAACATAACATTAAATTGATTATTAATCTTTTTGCATACATTTGATATATGTTTAGAAAAATTCAGATTATTATCTATTTCCATTCCAAAAATCTCTAACGTGTCCTTTACTGGGAAGGAAAAACCATACTCCGTATCACTGAGGATTAGACACTGGTGCTTGCTCTCATTAACTAACATCCCATTTTCATGGTACCACTGATTGGCCACGCCAACATCATGAGATACGCATGCATCCAGAGCTGCCGGATCGACGTGGGAGTAGTATACCTGATGATAATCCGCATAAGCGTTCAACTTGGCCTTCTTGACGTGGAAGAAAAGATCGTTTATGAAAATGTTGAATAGCATGGGACTTAACACACTCCCCTGAGGGACCCCACGCTTGACGCTTTCCCAGGTCGAAAAGGTGTCTCCAACTTTAACTCTCTGAGTTCTGCTCTGCTCTTCGTGTTTCCTGGACCGGTGCCATTAGAGTCTACAAGTGTACATCCTGTTGCAAACGCTGGTATTTCACTTTCAACGGCGCAGAGTGTTCAGCTCCCTTAGCCATTGACGGTATTGTGTACGTGTGGCAAGGCAAAACTCAAGATCCTCACCGCGTTCGCCATATTGAGGGGCATTGTAACAACATTCACAAAGGAAGGGTACGCGTGGGATTCTGGGTTGGTAATTGTCAACATGGAGTCGCTGGTGATGCCTCCACGGGCTGGCAGTCTGTGTCCCGGATCTTCATTGAAGAAGTTCCTAAAGCTCAGAGTTTGCCTTAAAACTCCACATCTGTATACTGTAATAGCCAACGTTCGATATATTAAAATTCTATCACAACTCCGAGGCTTTAGGGTCAAAATTGCATATTTTTTTCTACTCCATAGTCTCGCAATTCCAAGGAGAGACTTGAGCACAGAGAAAACCATAAGAAACAGGTGGTCAAGCCATGGCCATGCATGTTTTCTCAACTTTTTTCACCAATAAAAGTAAAGATTGTGGATAAAATGATGCAAAGTGCTTATTTATGTGTTATTTTATTTGTCAAGTACAACAAATTAGCACTTCTTGCGGTTTTAACATGATTTCTAATTCTCGGCAAAAACTAAAATGGCGACCATTGTCGATGACGTCACATGCCTCCAGTTGCGCCACCACCCATAAAATATATACCTCATCTTGTTGAGAAGATCAAAGGCTTTCCACTAAAAAACTCAAGGGTGGGGTTTCATCAATCTCCCTTGTACCACACGGTGAGGGTATGAATTTGCGTGAGCGTCCAAGGGTTAAGTTGAGATGTCAGTTAACTAAGTGTAAGGTACCCGTCTCCAGCAGTATCGATGAAAATTCGGTAGCTGGTCAGGGAGAAACTTAAATTTATTTCTTTGAAACTCAAGATGATAATTGCACAGGTTATCAAAACGTCAGTTGCTGTCAACAACTGTTCTACATTTATACCGGACTACACTCGCCCGGACTATTATATTCCACCTCTACTTATAAACTTTATTTTATCCTTTAACAAGTGTTTGCTCCGATTGAGCTAATATAATCAGATGTAAATGAGAATCCCGAGATATAATACAGTAACCTATGAAAAACATGCTATCAGATATCTAGGGCCTTATTTATGGCGTAAATTACTGGGAAATGTACGAACACAATGTGACTTGAACAGTTTTAAAAGACAATTAAGAAAATGGACCTGGAAAGTTTTTTGCTCGAAAAATGTTCAACTGGCTGTTTTCCATATCACTCTTAAACTATAATCCTACAATTTTTAATGTTCACATACACATAACTCTATATTTCTATAACTTATAGTATGTATATAATTGTTATAAATATATAATTTTTAAATTCTCACACATCTAGGTGAATGTTCTTTATTTTTTGTTATTTATGATAGGGTGTCCCCAATTAGCAACACCTTGCTAAAAGTTACACGGCACTTAAATAAAGTTTATTATTATTATTATTCCGACAAGCACATTTATTCATTTGATCTTTAGTTCATGTAGGTTCAATTCCCGAGGTACCTGCCCAATCGTGTGCAGAGAACACGGCGAGTGAGCGAGACATTGCTGTCAGTGGTAACTACTGGATACTTTCATTCAAACTCGACGAAATTGTTTTATCGTATTGCAACATGTTAATAGAAGACATTTATGGTAAATTGCTTATTTGTTTATTTGTGTTGTGTAGTTGTTAGGCTACCGATCGCAAACTTTACAACGGAGTTGTCAACAGTCAGAACTAGGCCGCTCAAGAAACAAACAATCCTCTGACCTATGTGTAAATCTCCTCGTGTTTAAATGCGAGATCTAGATCAGGACATTCATGTTTGCTTGTCCATATGGGAATCTTGTTAACACTTTTTGAAAAACCCAATTGAATAATTGTCCGCGGTATAGTTTCAGAGTTGGAAAAGTTGGCCAAGTTTGAGTTCAGGAACAGAGGAATACCAGTCTTCAATACATTAGAATATGTGTTCAATTGGAAAAAGACCATAATAACGATTGTACACCTGTCTCTGGCAATTGAAAAGGTGAGCTTGAAGAAAACAAGCAGAATTATTGTGGAAAGTGTTACCCCTGTTCTTGAATTGAGCACACACAAAAGTTTTTGCAAATCTCTTTCATCAAGCTTGGGGTTGCTTTGCTGGCATTCCTTATAGCAGCCAAAGTTAGAAATGAAATATGTATAGCGGTTGTTGCTTCGAGTGAGGAGATTGTAATGGTAATATCTGAACCTTCATTTTTATGGATACTGATTTTATTATCCTTCACTGAGTTTTTCAGCAGTAAGGCGAGTAATGAAATTAAAGTGAATCACCCGGGGTGCCTTTCCAGCTTTAAATACCCTCCAAACCCTATAGATAGAGTCAAAAGTCAAGTCCAGTCAAGTCAAGTCAAGTCACCCTCATCAAACAAAAAGCATTATCATGCATATTAAAAGATCCTCCGTGTATTTTTGATTCGAGAATGAGGATGATGATTATAATGCATGACCATAACGTTGACGACGCTGTTAAATGATGATGATGATTTTTTGAAATACTATTTGGCCCATATCCAAAAAATTGTGTTTACCGACCCATTAAGACTGACGACGCCTTTATTAAGGAACAGGAGCTTTTAATTAAGACCATAATATCAATCTCCAACTATGAGTTACACTACTAGAAGGATATGAAAAGTTTTCTTCTTCAGAAGCTCAATGTCACATTATCACTATATTCTGGAACATCGACTTTATTAAAACGATTTCTGTTAAAAGGATCTTCCTTATCCTGATGGACCAATTTTGCCCAGGGTGAATCAAAATTAGAATTACAATAACTTTTGTCGAAACTTCCCTTTTTTACGTTTTCTGGAAAGTCACCCATCATGTTTCCTGCTGGTTTGTATCTGCCCACAATATAGGCACATTTCATTGATCCTTTGGTAGATTCAGCTCTCCCAATGCCAAGCTCAGTACTTCCTTTCCAAACCACTTGGGTGAAGTGACCTGTGCCAGATGAAAATCCACCGCTAGCGAAATTATAGCCAGGATCACAGACCTCGTTGTACCTAAAACGCGTTTAAATATGTATGTTTAAATAAAAAATAAAAAGGAAGAGAAACATAAATTTGACAGAGACAGCAAGGTGCAGGGCTTTGCTTAGTTCCAACGTAGACAGGCTCATCGACAAGTAAGTTTGTGATATAATGTCAGTCAGAAAAATTAAGGGAATTTATGCCTAACCGAATTTCCTGAATTTTTATATTTTTCTCAAGGAGAAAAAGTTGGTCACTTCCTGGAACTTTTCAATGTCCAGACATATTGCCCTGGCTGATCTACCAGTCAGTGCTCAAGAGCTTGAAACTCGGGTATCGGAAATTACCACGCAGGCCAGAAAAGAGGGTCTCAATGGGGCAGTAGCTTTGACAGTTATTTTTTCCAATTTTGACGGTTGACGGTTGAATAGTAGACCTTTTAAGAGAGTTATGGCCTTTTACTCATAAAATTTCGAAATATAATCACAAGTTTTAACATCTGTTAATGTTTGAGAACATAGGAATTTGTTTTTCAAGTTTAGAAATTCTTCAGGAGCCAGAACGCCGTGAAGATCAGCTGAAATGATGAGATTTGAAACTGACCTTGAAACTTTTTTGACGGTTAATATTACTCTACATTTTTCACGGTTGACTGTATAAAATCACCTTTTTCTACGGCTGAAGTTTAAAATTTCAGGCCGTTTGACGGCAGACGGTTAACCCCATTGCGATCCTCATGTAAAATAGAAAGATGGCAAAAGGGAAGATAAGGAAGAAGGACGAGGGAGCTAATGGGACTTGGATGGCAGAGAAGTCGAATTCAATGAGGCATTTACATCCTCTGTTGTCCACATATGTTTCCTATAGAAGGGTGGAGGAATCAACCAGATTCATCTTTTGTGATCATTTCCTTCATTCTCGTCACCCATCTGTTTTATAAAGCATTAATATCACAAGGAGAATTTTGATGCTGATCACTCTTACCAGTTTGTAACAGCCGTTTCCATGGACTGTGGACCTCTGGTGGAGCATCCCATGGAAAGATTCTCTCCTTGTCCACTTCTCTCGCTCTTAGGCGAATGTTGCAGTGTCCCCTTTGCAGCAAGTCTCTCAGCGTAGGCCTTAGCCTGGTCACACATCTCTCTATTGAGTTTCATTGGTGGTGCTTCGTGTATTTGGCGATACTCATTATGTTTTGCCAAACCAGCTCTTTCTTCTTCAGTGAACTCTTAACGAAAAAAAGACAAACAAACAAACAAACGAACAAACATTTCGGGATCCTCCTTTAGACCCGCGTTGAATTAGTTGAATTGCTACATTTTACCTACTGCGACATGTGATGATGATGATAATTATAAAAGTAAATTATAATTATCATAAAAAAATCTCCCAGAATCCTCTGAGGCAATTTTTAAAAGCTTTATTAACTTTGACAATTTTATACGTAGAAAACTGTCGGACCACAAAATAACGTTTGCCATAAAATATCTTACCATGTCACATCTTAGGTAATGACGTCATTAGCCACGTGACTATTTCCGAATAAGGTTTTTTTGTTGCTCTGAGAAGATTTCATCAACGAGGCAAAACAGTTATGTGGGGCATTTAAAAATAACCAGTTGACGTCCGGCATTTAAAATTTAAAGGTGTAATGAACATGAGCGAAAAAGTCGGGAGACTAGGCAGAGGGCTGTAGAGAGTCAACCTTTTATTAGCCTGCGAACAGCAGACGTATTTCCGGTCTTCGCTTCTCTCCCTCCGAAAAGTAACTTCTGCGAACCCGAGCGGCAAAACGATTTCCTTGACATAAAAACTTTTTAGCCAATCACAGTTTAGCTCTTAAAATCCAGGAACTAACTCGCGAGACTTCTTGCAAGATCGTGCGCGGTAGATATGTTTACCATTTCGGGCCGAAATTGAAAGGACGACGTAGCCGCCCTTTTTCCCCAGAACGACGCGTTTCCGAAAGTTAATTTACCAGGATTTTGGGACTGATTGATGAAATAAGCATCAAGAGGATTCCTGTTGAAGAAAAAATTAGAGAACATTTCTTATAAATTTGCCTACGGAGTCAATGACTTATCACACCTAGTTATTTTGATCATATTCGAAACGATAAATGACCTAATGATCATATTAGACGCATCATGTCGGTTGTTGCTTCTTTTCTCTTCTGGTTCCTCGCAGGAAAGTATGCTTTGGAGAGCTTTTCGATACTTTGTCGTGTGCCGCTTTCATGATATTTTTTAGTACATATCCGGCCTTATTTTTGGAAGCTAGGACATGTGGTAATTGATTTCCCAAGCGTGGTTACTTCTTGAATCAGACAGAACTTTGATCAGATCGAAATCATTTTTCTTCTTATATTTCTTTTTTAGAAATACATGTCTTTTCAAGGTTTTAATTTCCATAGTTTTTTATATGAGTCGAAGCGTGGCAGCTTAAATGTCATCTTGGCTATGATCAATTCACTGCTATAGCTATTTATCTCGTCTAGGTTTCACATTATTTCGAAGAAAAAATTTGATGAAGAGAATAAGAGTTTTGTGCATTGCAAGGAATCGTTGGGGTGTTTGAATATTCCAGACCGATTGAGGTCGTGGCTTCAGTGGCATGTTTTACAAGATTTTTGATAGAAGCACACTGGTCCCGTGTAAAAGTAGCCGTAGAGAGTATATGAAAATTTCTTGAAATCGTACAAAACAGGAATTGTACCACCTATTAACTTCTACAGGACAAGAATCAAAGACCAAATCGTAATAACAAGAATAAAAAGTTGTTCAAATTTAATAATTTGTCTTGTTTCATGTTGCCAGCACACATGGACTTCACGCACCTGGCGCTTTCTTTGCTTGCTGTCGTACCTGCAAGGTTAAAATCCAACCCAGATTATCACTGTTTAATGAGTAGCGAAGTACATCATTTACAGTTGAAATTTGCCTTCTTTCTTTTTTTAACTGTGGATAAACGTTTGGACAATCCAACAGTAAATAATTATTTTCAGATTTGGTGAATTTCAGAAACAAGGCAGTTAGTATCTACCTTGGAGTTGCGCTTATAGTCTTTAATTTTATCCCCGCAAATTCAGCAAAGTGAGAATGAGGCAAGATGTTGGGCTAAGAATATCCACAAGACTGTAAATAAGCTTACCTTGCAAAGAAAAAAGGCAAAGACCCCTATTAATGCGAAAAAAAGTGATAACAGGGCCCTGCCATGCCTGCCTGAAACCCGGGAGTGGAACACGTGTTTTGAACCTCGGAATTCAAAAATTGCCTACCAAAATTCTAGGTTGTCTACCATCCCCACATTCAACATAATAAAAATTAATCGATGTGACAATCGAGGAAAAATATCTAGAACTTCGTTAAAATTCTGTGAATCGGAAAAATAATAGATTCTTGTTCACCTACCTTGAAAACTGACCAAAATCTCAC
Source organism: Porites cylindrica (assembly GCA_964035525.1). Classification (NCBI taxonomy): domain Eukaryota; kingdom Metazoa; phylum Cnidaria; class Anthozoa; order Scleractinia; family Poritidae; genus Porites; species Porites cylindrica. Next base: position 34,624,766 of record OZ037776.1, read on the forward strand.
CCCCATCGTGTTGTTTAAAAGAATAAATAAGCCACAAAATGTGCTGAATATTCCACAATGCACTTCCAACATGGCTGCCGATACGCAGCACTGTTAAAAAAATTGTGAGCCTCATGAAAAGTCTCCGATGTATGCCTGAGAGCCGCGAAACAGTCAACTCTGGTCTTGTCCGCTATTTTCCCCGAGAACAATAGCTCCATGACGTCACGACTGTCTCTAAATTCAGGCATCTTCTGGACTGGTTATTTTTCGGAGGGAGAGAAGCGACGACAGGAAATACGTCTGCTGTTCGCAGGATAACCTTTTATCACACGGCAGAGAAAATTTGCGGGAAAGTAAGGTTCTACTTGATAAATTTTTTCGTGACCAAAAGAGGGACATGACGTCAACAGTCACGTGATCAAAGTGTTTTGACTGTTTTAGTTTGTTTTTAAATTACCTTTTTTGTCATAAATTGGCAAGTTTTTGCAAATTTTCGCAACCTTACATTTTTTTCGTTTTTTAAAATCTCTTTTTTACTTTTTTTTTACCTGGGTGGTGAATATAGCTAGTAACATGTGTAATGTGGTAAATTGAAAGCAAAGTTTACAGGAATATTAAAAATGCGGTATGTATCATAGCCTGTCTTCCGGTATTTTTTAGTAAAAACTGGCCTCTGTTATCATTACCCACCTCAATCGTCGATTTTCACGTGCCTAATTTAATTGGAGTGATAACTGCTTTGAGATGGGACGTCTGATCAACTAAATTCGACAGGTTCAAATTAAATACGACTTTGTTGAAGCAGGTTCAATATTTGATTTAGAACAAATGTCAATTAACCCTCGGACGTACAAGGGTACAAGAGGAGTGGGAAGGAGGGCGGGGGGGGGGGGGGGGGTTGGCGCGGGGTGGTGGATGCCACACCCATAGGGTTTTTCCGAGTTTTTTTCGAGAGGATAAAACGTTTTAGCATCTCACGTTGTTAGTAGATGTTCGTTCATCCCTCGTCACATTTTGAGACAAGTTTAGTGATGGTCAGTTGCTATGGTTACAAGATATGACGACATAAGTAGCAGGTTGTCAAGCCATTTTTGGGTGGAAATACACCTTTTTTCAACTTCTTTTAACAATAAAGGCAAGTCTTGTGGCTAAAATAATGCAAAGTGCTTATTTATGTGTTGTTTTTAATGTGAAGCACAACAATCACCATTTTGGTAAAATCCAAGATGGCGGCCAAGATGGCAACCATTGTTGGTGACGTCACAGGCCTCCAGCAGCGCCATCACCCATAAAATATACCTCATATTGTTAAGAAGATAAATTGCTTTCCACGAAAGGTAAAATCGTTTCAAAATACTGCAACATATCAAAAACTCCGAGGAGGGGTTCCATCCCCCCCCTTGTATCGTGGTGGGGTATGAATTTGCGTGTACGTCCGCGGGTTAAGGCTAGATACCTCCTGATGGTTGAGAGACTGGAGTTCCCTGGGAAGGCTGTGCTGCTACCGATGGTGCACCTGTAGGATTTTGTCCTGGATTGATGCGTTGAAAATTAAGCCGAAGCGTAGCACTGGTTTTGTCTGCAGAAAATTGCCCTGTTCCAGTCACTTTAACGTTAAGAACGCCTGTCAAAAATAATTGTAAATAAGGTAAAATGTCATCTTGTATTTTCTTTTTTTTTCAGAATTGTTTGAAAACTGGGAGAACGAGGATTATATTATAGAGATGGGAAGGGGTTTAATCCAAAACTGAAATAGGAAACCACTTTTTATTCAAGGTTTATGGTCAGGTATTCCATTGCTTCACAAAAACGTGATGACTTGCCTTTTAACTGAACCGTAGCCTGCGTGGCAGACGTAATTTAAACTCGGTTATACATCTGCGAAGCAGTGCCGAGATCTTTAGTCTGCTATTCCAACGCAATCAACGAATTACTGGAAGGGCGTTTCGGATTTCCTTTCATACTGATTGGCAAATTGACAATGGGCTTTTTAACAGACCAAGCACAGCGCGGCCCTCAGAACAAGTATTTCGGCACTGTTTTGCACACGGACTCAACCAGTTTTAAGTTTCGTCTGTGGCGCAGGCTTACTGAACCGTTGTCTTTGTAAAATCTGGATATACTCTTTCAATAAAGTCATTATTCACATTCCATGACTGTCAGTGCTAGCGTAACACTTTAAAACCTGGCGATTAAAGGGTGTTTGCCAGAGAGGGGTGCCTACTAAATGTCAAATGTTACAGTTTTTCAATGACCATGAAATTCAGGATCGGGGTAGTTAGTTTATCAATTGTGGCCCTGAAAAAATTTGAAGGGAAAAAAACTACGAATTTTTAAGAAAATGCTTTTTTCGTGAGAAGGACTCTTAAACGCTGACAAACGTCAACAAATAGCGAAAACTATAATTTCTATATGTTTGCTTTGCTCCAAATCGCGCGCATTTACAAGGCCCTAAAGCTTTTTGCTGGCTTGCAAGGACCCATCTGTTATAATGATGCCCAAAATAAAGAGATGAATCTCATAGTTTATTAGATATAATCGTGTAAAGTTTGCTTATCATTTTCGCATAAATTATGACCTAAATTTGGAAACCGCTGAATTTCTCGAATTGGGTCTTTGCGATTTTCGTGAGACTCTGTTCAGCGCAAGGCATTAATGCGTCGCCGAGAGATTTTCACGAAAAAATGTCGGCAACAGCAGATTTTCGACTCAGATCTCAACGGGGCGTGGCATCATAGCCACGTGACATTTGCTCCGATCACCAAAAATTTATGTTATGTTGTAGATTGATCTATATGTTATCCATTCTATGTGTTAGACTTACGATAAAAGTAAAGGTGGGGATACCAGAGGGCTTCAAAGTAGGATGGTACCCACCCAAAAAAACTGGGTCGAGTCACCATAATTTAACATTTTCCCAATGAGTAACCATAATTTTCCAAACTGCCCTTGGCATGGTGTGTAGTTATACGGCTAAATGTGCGCACTACTTAAACTACAAATTATAAATGTATCAACAAAATATAACGTATTCCAAAAAGGCGAAGTCTTTTTGGCAAAGTTACGAGTCTGTCGGTAAATAATCGACAAATCTCTTATCTCAATGTTTTTATATTTTCGACAGAAATGAACAATGTGAGTTAACGAGCAAACACAGGCGCAAATCAAACGCCATGTTCAAACCATTTTAAACATTTTACTCAGGTGTCATTCTGACACAATCCGCGAAAGGGAAAAATGCTGCACTACACCTTGCAAAATGACGACTGACAATCAAAACATACCAAAAACCTCAATGAAACATGTACAAAAACAACAACAATTTCAGTATTCAAGACAGCGAATAGAGTGACTGAAATGTTTCCGAAAACCTTTTGTTTCAGCGTTGGTTTGTTTTTAATCCGCCGTAAGAGCCAAACTGTAATAAACACAGCCATCGATGACTACCCTTTGCGATTCTTTCCTCGACGAAAAGCCAAATAAACAAAGACAGTTTTGAAAAAGAGAAAAAGAAACTTGACTGCAGTTGTGTTTCATTTTGTGGCCGGTATAAGAGAAAACGATAATTATTAAGCATAAATGGAATTTAAAAAAAAAGACTTCTGAATCAGTTGTCGGCAAACAACTTTCTAGATTCTGCTTACGCTTTTATGCATGAACTCACCTGTCAATTTGACCAGCGGGGGAAAGGGGCACTAGGTTGTTCCTGAAGTGTGACCAAAAGCGTGACCAAGCGAAAACCAAAGCCTTAGAAATTTCCTTCTGAAAATTTTGTCGTAAGTCGAGCACAAAATACTTCAGTCTCGATTTTTACTTGAGTAATCCCGTTAGTTGCCTCTAAAAGAGTTAATTTTGCGCCAAAACGAAACGCAACGTCAACGTCTAGGACTCCCTTCCCTACCCTACTGAGTATTTTACCCCTAACCCTAGAGAGTGTACGGGTGGACGGGCAAGCGTACGCTGACGTGATAACCAAATTTTCAACCAGTGATAGGTTTCCATTTTCAATCTTTTAGCTACTCGGCTCCGCTGCTCGCGCGAAGCGAGCGCGGAGGCTTTGCTATTAATCAGAACCACATTTTTTAGTTTTCCAAAAATTCCCGGACAAGTGTAGACTTCTCACCTCCTTCTGCAAGGCCAAGGCTGATGAATACTACTATCCACAAGAGGAACATCTTTAAAGCTTCAACTACCTAAAAATATATAAATAAAAATAAAATAAATAAATAAATAAATATTCAAAAAATCGAGTTTCTTCCGTTTTGCAGAAATTTAATGGCCGTTTTTATTCTAGAGAAGTTAAATTTATCTAGACGTATTTTTAAATACGTACACGTACTAGAGGACGTCTGCCAGACCTTTTAAGTGGACTGGTGTAAAAACTAGACGCATAAAAGTAGACGATAACATTGAAAAATAAAACAAAGTTTTCGGAACAAATAATAAATAATAAAATATATATATATATATATATAAAAAAAAAAACTAAAAAATACACTCGACTGACTCTTCCCAGTCATCTCTTGACGAATTGAGCATCATGTCTCTTCCAGCTTACGGCCTCCCATGTTTATACTAGACGCATTTAACGTCTGAGACGATAAAGTCCTGTTAAGTGCGTCGGACGACATTGAAGTCGTCTATTAAATGCGTATTAACGACGCACTTAACCGAAGACGTTAATGTCGCTGACGTTAAATGCGTCTGTCTCATTTACCGTTTTCTTAAGACGATTAATGTCTCAGACGACTTAAAAGTCTCTAGCATAAAAACTGCGATTTTTGTTTGTTGCAGAAGCTATCCACCAGCTGAACGACGAATGAATACCAGTCATTAACATTTCTTATATATTCTAACGGTCAAGCGACTTAAGTCCAGGAAAACATAAGGTATCTTTGTTCTTAAAAGAAAACGTCAACTTACCCAATTACTTCCTCCCGACTAGTTCACTGCTGGGCCTCCAATGACAGCTAAATTACTAAATAGCTTTGTGATGTGGTTGCGAATTTCTTAAAAGTTTCCAAAACAGTCTAGCACCAACCCTTTTTTGCCTGGTCACTCCTCATAACAGGTACCATAAACATGAGGAACAGAATTTCGGGTGGTCTTAACACATTATAACATTTTAGAAATTTCGTTTGTCGTGAAAAGCATTATTTTAAAAAGATTTCTGAATGGATACCAACATTTTTAGAGGACTTGTAAGTTAGGAAAGCTAAATAGAACTTGCAAGCCTGGTTATCTAGAGAACCACTATCCTGCTCCATTACCCTCGTTCAGTGTCGGCCACTGGTACAGACTGGTTCCCATAAAACTCTATTGATTTGCTTCGCCAGATATAAGCAGTTCACATATTTTGTTCCGTGGCTGTGATCATTGTGGTGGCAAGGATTTTCGGTGGGTGTAATAGAACTCGTCGTACATCCAGTCCTTCGATGTATATACATGAAAATTTCAGCCCCCTTCTCAAAGCTAAAAAAAAAGGAAAGAAAGAAAGAGAGAAAGAAAAACCTATTAGAACTTGCAAGCCTGGTTATCTAGAGGATCATTATCCTGTTCCATTACACTGGTTTAGTGTCCGCCACTGGCAAAGACTGGTTCCCATAAAACTATCTTGACTGGCTTAACTAAATTTAAGCAGCTCGCATATTTTGTTCCATGGCTGTATATCATTGTAGTGGCAAGGATTTAAGGTGCGTTTAACATGACTCATCGATTCCTGTTCTGTTGTGGATACTTGCTTTGTTTAGCCTATTTTTTTCTGTATCTTGTTTTGAACTCAATAAAAAGCTTAATTTCTGATCGTATTCTCAGTACAAAAAGTTCACTTAAAAGTAAATATGTCAACAAGATTTCAGGATAAAACAGTGACACATCCAGTCCTACAATGTATATACATGAAACTTTCAGCCCCCTCCTCATAAAAAAAAAACAACAACAACAACAACAAAAAACAACAACAAAAGCGATCACACGAGCCTGAAAAGGTGTCTTGCTCGATAATCAATACGGTTTTTGGAATTTGTGAACCTGATTGAGCCGTTAATTGCAAGGAGCTTACCATAAATTAGCCATGAATTTCCCAATGACGTGAGTTAGCTACAACTACCAGAATTCGCCCCATGTAAGAGAATCCGGAATCCGGAATCCTGGATGTGATTTTACTTATGGAATCCGGATTCCTGATTTTTGGAATCTGGAATACAGCTTAAGGAATCCGGAATCCCACTAATGATTGCAATCCAGAATCCAATTTCTACTCACAAATATTGAAATCCGGTACCTGGTATCCGGAATCCACAGCGTGGAATCCAGAATCCAAGACTGTCTTGGATTCTTTCACATGGGACGACAGAATTCATTTCGTGTCTTCTTCTCATTGAAATTTATCATTCCATCTTAGGATAACAACCCTGATTTACACATGAAAACAACAAACTGAAGGATTCTGGCACTTGTATATCAGGGCTCGAAATAATTACCGGAAAATCTCCGGACACGATGACCTGCCAAATTCATTTTAGCTCGATCACGTATGGTTTCTGGCAGGTCAAATTTATAGGATGAATAAATCTTAAAACAGGGGCCCATTAAACAAAACTGGCGTTATATATTTCCCAAAAAAAAAGTCGTTGCTTACAGCTCATAGCACTTTAAAGCACTCATTGTCAACAATAAAAATAAATTATCGTACGCATTAAAAAAGAAAGGCTACACTTTCTCTTCTCTTGCTACTTTTAAAGATGCTATATCTGTATCATGCTTCACTTTTTTAAAGAAGTCAACATCCCCCTGTAATGGAGTACCCGGCATACCAGGTACACCTGGGATACCAGGCCGTGACGGGGCGAAAGGTGACCAAGGAATGCCAGGAAATACTGGACTCCAGGGACCTCCTGGCCCTACTGGTGCAGAAGGTGCTAAAGGGGAACAAGGTGTCCCCGGTCCTAAGGGGGAGTCTGGATCAAGTGGAATACTGGCTATCAGGAACTGGAGAGAGTGTGCTTGGAAAAACTTGGATGATACCAGGGATTACGGTCTGATAAAGGTAAGGTTAAACTGTATCTACATTAAAAATACCTCTTCGTTTTATCTCTTGAATTGCGAATATCAGTGTCCAATTCTCGCAGTTTCTTTGCTATGGCAACGACGTCCACCTTTTTGCAACTTAAGACCATTTCATTCTCATCCGACACAGTCGATACATAAATAGCGGTCGTTTATCTTTGTTTTGGAATGAACTTTGCTATCATTAGGATCTCGTGTTTGGTCTCATTTCGAAAAGCAAAATGGTGTGGAATTGCAGCAGTTATAAAGCAGAGTAGATTGACAAGAACTTGACATTTTTCTCTTTATATTGTTTAGTAATAGATAACTTCCATACGATATTAGCAAAGAAGTTTTTTTAGCAAACAAAATTCCAAAACACAGTTCAACAATTTAAAGCAAATCGAATATTTCGTTCGAATCACTCCAAGTTCATTAGTGTCACGCAAAAGAAAAGTTGTTATGTATTCCCAGAAGGGGATTGTAATCTTTGGCCGGGAGGTTTCATATTATCAGTAGTCTAACTACTATGATAACTTGTTTTAGCGAAGCTCCACGTGCGCGTGCGGAGCCCCATAGCTAAGTAAATCGACCCATCATACAAAATTTGGTAATCACAGGACCGTACAGCACCCGAGCGACCGACCGTCCGTCAGCACCAGAGGCACACCAAGAGAAAATAACTCAGTCAACAGGCATGGCAAGCGAAATGCAACGGAAGAAAATCACATGGCCGCCCGGACTTTTAAAGAGAAAAAAAAGCAAAACAAAAAACAAACAAAGTCCTGCCTTTTTCGACGTTATTTTTTATGTTTACAATCACGTTGATAACAGAGGAAGTGCTAGGGAGACGAATTTCGTTGGAAGAAAACCATTCAGGTGAAAATGAGCGGCAGTGAAAAAATAAAAGCGGACATGAACACAGGAGACCAAACCTTTGATAAGCACATACGACAACTCCTCCATAAAAATAACGAGTAACGAGGACGCTTGACGTTTTAGTCGTACAAACGGCATTGTAGTCGTGCAAAACAACGGCAAAGAAAGACAAAAAAAAGTGCTGCAAGTGCAAATTTGTGTTTTTGCTAATTAGAAAAAAGTGTGCTGCATGTGCAAATTTTTCTTTTTTTTGCTAATTAGATCTATTGATCTTGATGCCATTTTCATTGCCGTCCCCTTTTAGCGTTACACGATCTATTTTTTCCGTTTATAAGTATTATTAACAGCGTTTCGCTTTTAGCCCTGGATAAATCTATATATTATAGATAATTTGTAATAATATATCAATAAGAGAATCACTCGACCGAAATAGATATATTCCTATTGCTGTCGTTGCTTCATTTCCTTACTTGTTGTTTTCTTGATTGTCATTGTATAGGACTGCGTCTTCTATAAAAACTTCTCTGATACTGCTCTTCGTGTTTCCTGGACCGGTGCCTTTAGAGTCTACAAGTGTACATCCTGTTGCAAACGCTGGTATTTCACTTTCAACGGCGCAGAGTGTTCAGCTCCCTTAGCATTTGACGGTATTGTGTACGTGAGGCAAGGCAACACTCAAGATCCTCACCGCGTTCGCCATATTGAGGGGCATTGTAACAACATTCACAAAGGAAGGGTACGCGTGGGATTCTGGGTTGGTAATTGTCAACATGGAGAAGCTGGTGATGCCTCCACGGGCTGGCAGTCTGTGTCCCGGATATTCATTGAAGAAGTTCCTAAAGCTCAGAGTTTGCCTTAAACTCCACATCTGTATACTGTAATAGCCCACGTTCGATATATTAAAATTCTATCACAACTCCGAGGCTTTAGGGTCAAAATTGCATATTTTTTTCTACTCCATTATCTCGCAATTCCCAGAAGAGACTTGAGCACACAGAAAACCATAAGAGGCAGGTGGTCAAGCCATGGTCATGCATGTTTTCTCAACTTTTTTCACCAATAAAAGTAAAGATTGTGGATAAAATGATGCAAAGTGCTTATTTATGTGTTATTTTATTTGTCAAGTACAAAAAATTAGCACTTCTTCGGTTTTAACCTGATTTCTAATTCTCGGCAAAAACCAAAATTGCGACCATTGTCGATGACGTCACATGCCTCCAGTTGCGCCACCACACATAAAATATATACCTCATCTTGTTGAGAAGATCAAAGGCTTTCCCCTGAAACATATAAAAAACTCAAAGGGTGGGGTTTCATCAATCTCCCTTGTACCACACGGTGAGGGTATGAATTTGGGTGAGCGTCCAAGGGTTAAGTTGAGACGTCAGTTAACTAAGTGTAAGGTACCCGTCTCCAGCAGTATCGATGAAAATTCGGTAGCTGGTCAGGGAGAAACTTAAATTTATTTCTTTGAAACTTAAGGTGATAATTGCACAGGTTATCGAAACGTCAGTTGCTGTCAACAACAGTTCTACATTTATACCGGACTACACTCGCCCGGACTATTATATTCCACCTCTACTTATAAACTTTACTTTATCCTTTCACAAGTGTTTGCTCCGACTGAGCTAATATAATCAGATGTAAATGAGAATTCCGAGATATAATACAGTAACCTATGAAAAACATTCTATCAGATATCTAGGGCCTTATTTATGGCGTAAATTCCAGGAAACGTATGGACACAATGTGACTTGAACAGTTTTAAAAGACAAATTAAGAAAATGGACCTGGAAAGTTTTTTGCTCCAGAAATGTTCAGCTGGCTGTTTTCTATGTCATTCTTAAACTATAATCCTACAATTTTTAATGTTCATATACACATAACTCTATATTTCTATTACTTATAGTATGTATATAATTGTTATAAATATATAATTTTTAAATTCACACACATCTAAGTGTAATTTTTTATTTTTTATTTATGTTACGGTGTTCCAATTAGCAACACCATGGTAAAGTTACACGGCACTTGAATAAAGTTTATTATTATTATTATTATTATTATTATTCAGACAAGTTCATTTATTCATTTGCTCTTTAGTTCATGTAGGTTCAATCCCTGAGGTACCTGCAGAATCGTGTGCAGAGATCACGGCGAGTGAACGTGACATTGCTGTCAGTGGTAACTACTGGATAAATTCATTCAAGCTCGACGAAATTGTTTTATCGTATTGCAACATGTTAATAGAAGACATTTATGGTAAATTGCTTATTTGTTTATTTGTGTTGTGTAGTTGTTAGGCTACCGTTCGCAGACTTTGCGACGGAGTTGTCAAAAGTCAGAACTAGGCCGGTCAAAAAACAAGCAATCCTCTAACCTATGTGTAAATCTCCTCGCGTGTTTAAATGCGAGATCTAGATCAAGAGATTCATGTTTACTTGTCCATACATGAATCTTGTTAACACTTTTTGAAAAACGCAGTTGAATAATTGTCCGCGTTATAGTTTCAGAGTTCGAAAAATTGGCGAAGTTTGAGTTCAGGAACGGCGGAATATTAGTCTTCAATAAATTAGAATATGTCTTCAATTGAAAAAAGGCCATAATAATGATTGTACTTCTGTCTCTGGCAATTGAAAAGGTGAGCTTGGAGAAAACAAGCAGAATTATTGTGGAAAGCGTTAGCCCTGTTCTCGAATTGAGCACACAGAAACGTTTTTGCAAATCTCTTTCATCAAGCTTGGGGTTTGCTGTGCTGGCATTCCTTATAGCAGCCTAAGTTAGAAATGAAATATGTTGAAATATGTATAGCGGTTATTGCTTCGAGTGAGGAGATTGTAATGGTAATATCTGAACATTCATTTTTATGGATACTGATTTTATTATCCTTCACTGAGTTTTTCAGCAGTAAGGCCAGTAATGAAACTAAAAGTGAATCACCCGGGGTGCCTCTCTGGCTTTAAATAGCCTCCCAACCCTATATATACGTTCAAAAGTCAAGTCCAGTCCAGGCAAGTCAAGTCAAGTCACCCTCATCAAATACGGTTACAAAAAGCATTATCATATATATTAAAAGACCCCCCAAGTATCATAGTTTTGATTCGACAATGAGGGTGATGATTATAATGCATGGTCATAATGTTGATGACGCTGTTAAATGATGATGATTTTTTTGGAATTTATTTGGCCCATAGCAAAAAATATGTGCCTACCGACCCTTTAAGACTGACGACGCGTTTATTAAGGAGAGGAGCTTTTAATTAAGACCATAATATCAATCTCAAACTATGAGTTACACTTCTAGAAGGATATGAAAACATTTCTTCTTCAGAAGCTCAATGTCATATTATCACGATATTCTGGAACATCGACCTTAGTAAAACGATTTTTTTTAAAAGGACCTTCCTCATTCTGATCAACGAATTTTGCCCAGGGTGAATCAGAATTAGAATTACACTGACTCCCGTCGAAACTTCCCTTTTTTACATTTTCTGGGAAGTCACCCATCATGTTTCCAGCTGGTTTGTATCTGCCTACAATATAGGCACATTTCATTGATCCTTTGGTAAATTCAGCTCTCCCAATGCCAAGCTCAGTGCTTCCTTTCCAAACCACTTGGGTGAAGTGACCCGTGCCAGATGAAAATCCACCGCTAGCGAAATTATAGCCAGGATCACAGACTTCGTTGTACCTAAAACGCATTTAAATATGTATTTTTACAAAAAATCAAAAGGAAGAGAAGCCCTAAATATGACAGAGAAACAAGGTGCAGGGCTTTGCTTATTTCACACTGTAGACTGGCTCATCGACAAGAAAGTTTCTGATGGAATGTCAGACAGTAAAATAAAGGGAATTTATGCCTAACCGAATTTCCTGAATTTTTATACTTTTCTCTAGGAGAAAAAGTTGGTCACTTCCTGGAACTTTCCAATGTCCAGACATATTGCCGTAGCTGATCTACCAGTCAGTGCTCAAGAGCTTGAAACCCGGGTATCGGAAATTACCACGCAGGCCAGAAAAGAGGGTCTCAATGGGGCAGTAGCTTTGACGGTTATTTTTTCCAATTTTGACTGTTGACGGTTGAATAGCAGACCTTTTGAGCGAGCTATGGCCTTTCACTCATAAAATTTGGAAATATAATCACAAGTTTTAAGATCTGTTAATGTTTGAGAACATAGGAATTTGTTTTTCAAGTTTAGAAATTCTTCAGGAGCCAGAACGCCTTGAAGATCAGCTGAAATGGTGAGATTTGAAACTGACCTTGAAACGTTTTGACGGTTGACAGTACAAAATTACCTTTTTCTACGGCTGAAGTTTAAATTTCAGGCCGTTTGACGGCCGACGGTTAACCCCATTGCGATCCTCATGTAAAATAGAAAGATGGCAAAAGGGAAGATAAGGAAGAAGGACGAGGAAGCTAATGGGACTTGGATGGCAGAAAAGTCGAATTCAATGACGCATTTACATCCTCTGTTGTGGAGGGTGGAGGAATCAACCAGATTCATCTTTTGTGATCATTTCCTTCATTCTCGTCACCGAACTGTTTATAAAGCATTAATATCACAAGGAGAATTTTGATGCTGATTACTCTTAGGGCTTATCTCTCACCAGTTTGTGACAGCCTCTTCCATGGACTGTGGACCTCTGCTGGAGCATCCCATGGAAAGGTTCTCTCCTTGTCCACTTCTCTCGCTCTTAGGCGAATGCTTCAGTGTCCCCATTGCAGCAAGTCTCTCAGCGTAGGCCTTAGCCTGGTCGCACATCTCTCTATTGAGTTTCATTGGTGGAGCTTCGTGTATTTGGCGATAGTCGTTATGTTTTGCCAAACCAGCTCTTTCTTCTTCAGTGAACTCTTAACGAAAAAAAAAACAAAAACAAAAAAAACAACAAGCAGACAAACACAATTTTAGGATCCTCCTTTAGACCAGCGTTGAATTAGTTGAATTGCTACATTTTACCTACTGCGACATGTGATGATGATGATAACTATAAAAGCAAATTATAATTATCATAAAAAAATCTCCCAGAATCCTTTGAAACAATTTTTAATAGCCTTATAACTTTGACAATTTTATACGCAGAAAACTGTCGGACCACAACAAGATAACGTTTTGCCATAAAACATCTTACCATGTCACATCTAAGGTAATGACGGCATCAGCCACGTGACTATTTCCGAATAAGGTTTTTTTGTTGCTGTGGCAAGTTTTCATCAACGAGGCAAAACAAATAGCATATTTGCGGGTTAAGTTGTGTGGGGCATTTAAAAATAACCAGTTGACGTCCGGCATTTAACATTTAAAGGTGTAATGGACATGAGCGAATGAGGGATGAATCTCATAGTTTATTAGATATAATCGTGTAAAGTTTGCTTATCATTTTCGCATAAATTATGACCTAAATTTGGAAACCGCTGAATTTCTCGAATTGGGTCTCTGCGATTTTGGTGAGACTCTGTTCAGCGCAAGGCACTAATGCGCACTATGTGTAGCCGAGAGATTTTCACGAATAAATGTCGGCAACAGCAGATTTTCGACTTAGATTCCAAAGGGGCGTGGCATCATAACCACGTGACATTTACTCCGATCGCCAAAAATTTTATGTTATGTTGTAGATTGATCTATATGTTATCCATTCTATGTGTTAGACTTACGATAGCTTAAAAGTAGGATGGTACCCACCCCAAAAAACTGGGTCGAGTCACCATAATTTAACATTTTCCCAATGAGTAACCATAATTTTGCAAACTGCCCTTAGCATGGTGTGTACTTATACGGCTAAATGTGCGCACTACTTAAACTACAAATTATAAATGTATCAACAAAATGGCGAAGTCTTTTTGGCAAAGTTACGAGTCTGTCGGTAAATAATCGACAAATCTCTTATGCCAATGTTTTTATATTTTCGACAGAGATGAACAATGTGAGTTAACGAGCAAACACAGGCGCAAATCAAACGCCATGTTCAAACCATTTTAAACATTTCACTCAGGTGTCATTCTGAGACAGTCCGCGAAAGGGAAAAATGCTGCACTACACCTTGCAAAATGACGACTGACAATCAAAACATACCAAAAACCTCAATGAAACATGTAAAACAACAACAATTTCAGTATTCAAGACAGCGAATAGAGTGACTGAAATGTTTCCGAAAACCTTTTGTTTCAGCGTTGGTTTGTTTTTAATCCGCCGTAAGAGCCAAACTGTAATAAACACAGCCATCGATGACTACCCTTTGCGATTCTTTCCTCGACGAAAAGCCAAATAAACAATAACAGTTTTGAAAAAGAGAAAAAAAACTTGACTGCAGTTGTGTTTCATTTTGTGGCCGGTATAAGAGAAAACGATAATTATTAAGCATACATGGAATTGAAAAAAAAAAGACTTCTGAATCAGTTGACGGCAAACAACTTTCTAGATTCTGCTTACGCTTTTATGCATGAACTCACCTGTCAAATTTGACCAGCGGGGGAAAGGGGGACTAGGTTGTTCCTGAAGTGTGACCAAAAGCGTGACCAAGCGAAAAGCAAAGCCTTAGAAATTTCTTTCTGAAAATTTTGTCGTAAGTCGAGCACAAAATACTTCAGTCTCGATTTTTACTTGAGTAATCCCGTTAGTTGCCCCTAAAAGAGTTAATTTTGCGCCAAAACGAAACGCAACGTCAACGTCTGGGACTCCCTTCCCTACCCTACTGAGTATTTTACCCCTAACCCTAGAGAGTGTACGGGTGGACGGGCAAGCGTACGCTGACGTGATAACCAAATTTTCAACCAGTGATAGGTTTCCATTTTCAATCTTTTAGCTACTCGGCTCCGCTGCTCGCGCGAAGCGAGCGTGGAGGCTTTGCTATTAATCAGAACCACATTTTTTAGTTTTCAAAAAATTCCCGGACAAGTATAGAGTTCTCACCTCCTTCTGCAAGGCCAAGGCTGATGAATACTACTATCCACAAGAGAAACATCTTTAAAGCTTCAACTACCTAAAAATATATAAATAAAAATAAAATAAATAAATAAATATTCAAAAAATCGAGTTTCTTCCGTTTTGCAGAATTTATTGGCCGTTTTTATTTTAGAGAAGTTAAATTTATCTAGACGTATTTTTAAATACGTACACGTACTAGAGGACGTCTGCCAGACCTTTTAAGTGGACTGGTGTAAAAACTAGACGCATAAAAGTAGACGATAACATTGAAAAATAAAACAAAGTTTTCGGAACAAATAATAGATAACAATATATATATAAAAAGTACTTAAAAAATACACACGACTGACTCTTCCCAGTCGTCTCTTGACGAATTGAGCATCATGTCTCTTCCAGGTTACGGCCTCCCATGTTTATACTAGACGCATTTAACGTCTGAGACGATAAAGTCCTGTTAAGTGCGTCGGAAGACATTGATGTCGTCTATTAAACGCGTATTAACGACGCACTTAACAGAAGACGTTAATGTCGCTGACGTTAAATGCGTCTGTCTCATTTACCGTTTTCTTAAGGCGATTAATGTCTCAGACGACTTAAAAGTCTTTAGCATAAAAACTGCGATTTTTGAGTGTTGCAGAAGCTATCCACCAGCTGCACGACGAATGAATGCCAGTCATTAACATTTCTTATATATTCTAACGGTCAAGCGACTTAAGTCCAGGAAAACATAAGGTATCTTTGTTCTTTAAAGAAAACGTCAACTTACCCAATTACTTCCTCCCGACTAGTTCACTGCTGGGCCTTCAATGACAGCTAAATGACTAAATAGCTTTGTGATGTGGTTGCGAATTTCTTAAAAGTTTCCAAGACAGTCTAGCACCAACCCTTTTTTGCCTCGCCACTCCTCATAACAGGTACCATAAACATGAGGAACAGAATTTCGGGTGGTCTTAACACATTATAACATTTTAGAAATTTCGTTTGTCGTGAAAAGCATTATTTAAAAAAGATTTCTGAATGGATGCCAACATTTTTAGAGGACTTGTAAGTTAGGAAAGCTAAATAGAACTTGCAAGCCTGGTTATCTAGAGAACCACTATCCTGCTCCATTACCCTCGTTCAGTGTCGGCCACTGGTACAGACTGGTTCGCATAAAACTCTATTGATTTGCTTCGCCAGATATAAGCAGGTCACATATTTTGTTCCGTGGCTGTGATCATTGTGGTGGCAAGGATTTTCGGTGGGTGTAATAGAACTCGTCGTACATCCAGTCCTTCGATGTATATACATGAAAATTTCAGCCCCCTTCTCAAAGCTAAAAAAAAAGGAAAGAAAGAAAGAGAGAAAGAAAAACCTATTAGAACTTGCAAGCCTGGTTATCTAGAGGATCATTATCCTGCTCCATTACCCTCGTTCAGTGTCGGCCACTGGTACAGACTGGTTCGCATAAAACTCTATTGATTTGCTTCGCCAGATATAAGCAGGTCACATATTTTGTTCCGTGGCTGTGATCATTGTGGTGGCAAGGATTTTCGGTGGGTGTAATAGAACTCGTCGTACATCCAGTCCTTCGATGTATATACATGAAAATTTCAGCCCCCTTCTCAAAGCTAAAAAAAAAGGAAAGAAAGAAAGAGAGAAAGAAAAACCTATTAGAACTTGCAAGCCTGGTTATCTAGAGGATCATTATCCTGTTCCATTACACTGGTTTAGTGTCCGCCACTGGCAAAGACTGGTTCCCATAAAACTATCTTGACTGGCTTAATTTGGTTTTTTGCAGGGTAGGTCTACTGTGACCCAATTACTCTCTACTTTTCATGACTTCGCCAAATCTAGGAATTCATCTGTAGCAACAGATGTTGTATTTCTTGATCTCGCAAAGGCTTTTGATAGTGTTCCTCATGAGCGTCTACTCATAAAGTTATATAGCCTCGGTATTGAGAGCAAACTTCTTAACTGGTTGAGGCATTTCCTCACGTGTAGAAAGCAACGAGTTGTTGTAAGAGGGACTTTTTCTGATTGGGCACCTGTTATATCTGGTACCCCGCAGGGAACTATTCTTGGTCCAATTTTATTCCTATCATATATAAATGATATCGTTGATAGTGTCTCTTCAAAAATTAAATTATTTGCGGATGACACTAAGATTTACAGAGAGCTTCGCAACCCTTGTCTCGATGAACAATACCTTCAAACTGATTTGAATAATCTTGGTAAATGGGCGAAAAAATGGCAACTTCGTTTCAATGAGGAAAAGTGTGAAGCAATGCGAATAACGCATTCTCGTGACAAATCGACTACGAATTATAAACTAGGTACGGCCTTAAAAGATGTCAAGAGCTTTAAAGATCTTGGAATTATTATATCAAAAGATCTTACTTGGAGTGAACATATTAGTACCATGGTGAATAAGGCGAACCAAGTCCTAGGGCTAATAAGACGGTCTGTTGGAACAGCTAATACAACAACTTTTTCATTGCTTTACAAAACATTGGTCAGACCACTTCTAGAGTATGCTGCTCCAGTCTGGAACCCATATCTTGTCAAAGATATTCATGCAATAGAGAGCGTGCAAAGACGCGCGTCAAGATTAGCTCTTAGGCAAAAAAGAGGTGATATGTCTTATGAAGAGCGTTGTGACTCGTTACATTGGCCATCTTTGTCCAGTCGTAGGACATATTCCTCTCTTGTTGAATGTTATAAGATCGTGTTTGGCTTATCACACTTGGATTTTGAGGAATTCTTTCAATTCGCAAAAGTCAAATCCACTAGGGCAAATCACTCGTATAAGTTTTATTGTAAATTATCTAGAATCAACTGTTTTAAATATTCTTTTTTTAACAATGTAATTAGTTACTGGAACAATTTACCTAGTAATGTTGTTGAAGCCGGTTCCCTTGAACTTTTTAAATGTAAACTCAAATCCTTTTTAAAGTTGTAATTTTTATTGTTTGTTTGTTGTTTTTAGGAGAGTTTTATTCATAGGGTTAACCTCTAGACTCTCCCTTTCAAATTCATGTGGTCATTATGAGTTTGAATAAACATGTATGTTATGTTACATGTATGTTATGTAACTAAATTTAAGCAGTTCGCATATTTTGTTCCATGGCTGTATATCATTGTAGTGGCAAGGATTTAAGAGCGAATGCACAGAAAAATCGAGCAAACCGTGGCCACAGCTCAAAACCTAACCTACCCTCATTTTAAGTCTGTAATATGG
Source organism: Porites cylindrica (assembly GCA_964035525.1). NCBI lineage: Eukaryota > Metazoa > Cnidaria > Anthozoa > Scleractinia > Poritidae > Porites > Porites cylindrica. The sequence goes on from OZ037776.1 coordinate 34,642,817, forward strand.
TTTTAATGAATTTATAACACTGCTGAGGTTTAAATTTCAAAATGCGGCCGAATTTGGGAATTATTTGAGATTTTCGATTTCAACGGTCTGCGGGCCTAAAATTAGCCGCCGAACACGGCAATATAGCCTAGCGACAGAAATGAGCTGACTTTCATAAACGAGCGAATATATTGGCAATCTTCCACTTAAATCTCAAAAAGCAGATATCTAACAATTTCTAAACAGCACATTTTTTTAGATTTAAAGAATAAAATATCGACGAACGAGCACAATTTTGAAACGTAATTTGCATAATGCTTATAAATACAACAATTTACCGCTAAAACCAAAATCGAATTTTCTATATGGGGGAATTCTCCAAATCACCCCAAATCCCGCTTACTACCTAATGAGATATAGTACTTCAACATTATCTGAAAGTTAGTCTGGTGTTCTTGCGAACGCTTGTAAAATAGATTGATTATTTTGAGGTTATTTTGCCCCAAACAACCGCTAATTGACCCCAGGGTCAGTTGACACGTGCACGTCACCTTAGTTTTACGCATCGATTTCAGCTCGTTAAAAGGGAGAGACTAACAAGATTCATATGTACCTGTTTTAATGAAATACACGCAATCTTGAAAAGGAGAGGCCGTTCAATGGGTAATTTCTGTTCTTGAGATCTCGTAGATTGTACCAGGGCGTCTGCGAGTGGACCTGAGTCTAGGTCTGTTTTCCCTTGACTGCGAAATCAGAATAACATCATGAAATAATTCCGCTCGAACCTTCGTAAATGAATCAGCTTTGCAGTGCCTTACCTGAGATAAAAAGTGGGCCGAATAGGAAAACATTCTAGCGCAATTTGGATCCTTTGCAGCACGTAGTGTATTTGCTAAGCGGCGACGGTATCAATGACTTTTAATCCGATTGCGTGACCAAGCAATTATCGATTGTCTCCTGCGAAAAATAAGTGCACGAGAAACCAAAGCTTTCGGGATACAGTAAATTCATTTTCCTGTATGACCAGGTGTCCTTTTGTCCTATTTTAAAAGCGGTTAACTAAGATGATTAGCAAACATACTGTCCCACTTTTAAAAATGGTACAGTAACTGAATGTCAGCTGTTCTTCTGATTTTACCCCCAACCCCGGACTGTTCAGAAGATATATTTGCACTACGCATGAAAGGCAAATGGATTAAATTTTAAGGTTCAAGGCGGTTTTAAGGCATGGGTTACCAGTGGATTAGTCAGACGTGTCATAAGGTGCATTGAACAGAAAATTACAGGCATGATATCTCTGCTATTGTATGCCCGGCCCATTAAGTGATTTTCCAGCAAACATTATTTGTTGACTTTTTTACCCCAAAAGTTTTTTCCGTTCAATTCTTATCTGTGACATCTAAACTTAGTTAAATTTCTGTAATTTGTTGTTAAATGCAATTCTGCAAACAACTAGGTATTTAATTTTGCGTAAAAGCTACATGAAATTGTACTGTTTAGCCGTAAATCATTAAAAAGAGAAAGCATCACGCTTTCTCTTTTCAAGTCTAGTGGGGCTTAAGCAATGGCCTTGCTTAGTTGTACTCCATGTCTGCTAAGGAGGAAATAGTTTGCTCTTTTCAAGAAATTGTTCTTGCCCATTGCGGTTTCAAACCAAGGATAGCAGCAACTCTGTCGTGGTCATATACTGCTACTTCAGTGCAAACGAAGCATGGGCGCACAAGTCAGCGCTTGCGTTTAGTCAGGTGCCGAAAATGAAGTGGAAACTTAACCCCAAGGGCGTCCATGTTCGCTCCGGCTCGAAAAGGTAGAATCAGTTGTGCAGTAAAAACTAATGCGAAAAACCTGCGGGGGCTGGGGAAAGAAAGGCTTCTAATTTTTCTTTGGCTTGTTCTATTGTCGCGACGTGGTACAGGCTACGAAATACTGACAAGCTCAGTATATGTCTTCACCACCGAGAGTCACTTGACCTTAGCCGGACACGCCCCTCACGTATCATGTTTCGTTCCTAAAGTTATTTCAAAGCACAGAACCAAACCTAATCAGCGGCCGAAGGCAGAAAGGGGGATGAACAAACGGATGTCACAGCATATTTTGTAAGAAATTGGTATCCTTGTGCCTATCGGCTCTGGAACGATTGATCACTACTAGAATTAATATCAGGGTTAGAATTTGAGCGCTACAATGGGAGGGAAGGAAGAAAAGGAAACCGCCAAGCACACCTGTTAAGTCTTTTATAAACTTTCTCGTCCTGACGGTTTCAAAGAAGGGCGTTGTGGCTGCTATTTAATTTACAGTGTCTGTTGCTGGTGTCGAATTAATCTTACAGCAACTGGAAACGTGGCCACGCCTGCTGAAACTGAGATTGCTTGTAGGATGAACGGCTATAGTTTGGTATATTCACGAGCGCGTTTTGTCCAGTGAACTGAGTGCGCAGTTTTTCTTAACGAAGGGATGGGGTGGGTCAAGTGAATAGTTCTGGGAACGTTTGCTCTCTTTGGGGGAGGGGGGGCGGGGTATATTTGTTGATATCGGGATTTCTGGCCTGGATAGAGTCGTTGTAAAGCGCGCTATTTTTGCTTCGGAGTATCGGTTTACCGGAAGGTGAGCAAGGAAAAGTCAATGGTGCATTTATGGAATAAAAATAGAGATTCTCATGGTCTAACGGTGCGAAGATAAAACTTCTGGTAAGCTGGCAACGATCAAGGCCCGCATTATAATTCATGATAATTGAAGGTCATGATGTGGAAAAAGCGACCGAAATGGTGGATGCTATGCAATCCTCTCGGGTGGGGGCGGCGTACCTGGCCTTAACGGTTCCCCCTGCGACAGAAGGCAAGCATGCCCAGATTGCCCACGGGTTGCTAAATGAGACCGTCCCTTTCTTAGTACCCGTTCCCTGTCTTATAATTAGACCCGGGCAAATTTCTCGAGATTGCACCATCATTTTGGGCTTAAAGCTTCCAAAGTCCAACAATAATAGCGCATGTTCGCGACGGTTTTTTAAGTCAGTCAAGTTCTTAAACCAGGCCTTAAACGGCCAGTTTTAAGTGTCGATAACAGTTAAAAAGGCATACAAGCCTCATGCAAAAGACAGTGGGAAGGAAGTGCACATCGGTGATGGGGAAAAAGGAGTAGCCCACAGTTATTTAGGGGTGGATCTTTCGAAACATTCTTATACTCTTGAACAGATATTCGGCCCACTTTTTATCTCAGGTAAGGCACTGCAAAGCTGATTCACTTACGAAGATTCGAGGGAGAATTATTTCTTGATGTTACGCTGATTTCGCAATCACGGGAAAACAGACCTAGACTCAGGTCCACTCGCAGACGCCATGCTGCAATCTACAAGATCTCAAGAACAGAAATTACCCATTGAACGGCCTCTCCTTTTCAAGATTGCGTGTATTTCATTAAAACAGGTACATATTAAAAGAATCTTGTTAGTTTCTCCCTTTTAACGAGCTCAAATCGATGCATAAAACTAAGGTGTCGTGCACGTGTCAATTGACCCTGGGGTCAATTAGCAGTTGTTTGGGGCAAAATAACCTCAAAATAATCAATCTATTTTACAAGCGTTCGCAAGAACACCAGACTAACTTTCAGATAATGTTGAAGTACTATATCTCATTAGGTAGTAAGCGGGATTTGGGGTGATTTGTAGAATTCCCCCATATAGAAAATTCGATTTTGGTTTTAGCGGTAAATTGTTGTATTTATAAGCATTATGCAAATTACGTTTCAAAATTCTGCTGGTTCGTCGATATTTTATTCTCTAAATCTAAAAAATGTGCCGTTCAGAAATTGTTAGATATCTGCCTTTTGAGATTTAAGTAGAAGATTACCAATATATTCGCTTGTTTATGAAAGTCAGCTCATTTCTGTCGCTAGGCTATATTGCCGTGTTCGGAGTTTGACTAATAGTCGCGGGTCGCGGGTCGCGGGTCGCGGGTCCAAAGTCGCGGTCGCGGGTCCAATGTCGCGGTCGCGGGTCCAAAGTCGCGGTCGCGGGTCCAATGTTGCGGCAGGGGAAAATGATTTGGGGTTCGAGGTAACAGCTGAGTGAAAACGATTGATATGAACACAATATAAAGGGAAAAAATCTTTTTTATGCACAATACTCTACGGTAGCCAATTTATAGGTTACGCATGTTAGAGTCAACAAAATAATGTCTCAAGAAAAGACCTAAAAGAAAAATCTGGCCGACTTTTGTGTTCAGCGCAAGTTTAATTTTTTTTTTTTCTGTCGGGCCCAGTTATGGGTAAATTCAGCTTTGAATATACTTATGCATAACAGTATCTGATAAAAAAAAGTTACCATAAGTTACCATTGCTTTCTTCTTGTCGATGAATTGCTCACAAATGCTTAAGGGTTCAATTACTGAAAAATATGCGATACACGTCATAGACTACAGATTATAAACGTTACAACAACTTAAAGCCTTTTTTTAAAAAAAGCGAACTCGGGCTCGAAAAGCTACGAGTCTGTCGGTAGAAGAAACGAGAACTCTTATATTTAACAAATGTTTTCGGCAAAACTGAAAGAAAATGTAAATAGGCGCATGAAACTTCATTCAAGCGGTATTCAAGGCATGAATTTAATATGGAAACAAGTAATAATCCACAGAAAGAAGTCTGTTCCTCGAAGCAAGATTTTCGCTTAATGCTTTTTTTTTTACAACTGAGACGGCAACCCAGAGAGTTCAATATAACTTCTTGTTCTCTTCACCTAAATGGCAACCAGGACAACCTGACAATAGGAAGCCATTCAATGTGTGTCTCAGTCAAATCTTGAAAACATGCATCGTAAATAACTAAGTGAGTAAGTAGGTAAGGAAATAATAACGCCCGATATCATGAAGCTGAAAAAGAAAGTAAACCGGACACTGAAAACGGTAAGTTATCAACTCGACCAGAGCTAAGAAAAGACAATAAATTAGGTAAGTAATTCCAGATTCCAGATACTGGATTCAAGTCTCTGTCAGTAGAACCAAGAGACTATGATCTATTCTCTCTTGGTAGAACTTGGATTCCGGATTTCAATCGTTATTGGGAACAAACTCCTTTCTGTGGACAAGAGAGGATAAAGCTCGAGCTTTATCCCCTCTTGCTGTGGATTATTACTTGTTTTTTATTAAAGTCATGCCTTGAATACCCGCTTGAATGTACTTTACTGGCACTTCAAGCCCGACGTCTCTCCTCCTCTTTCCAGTTACTTGTGCAAAGAGTTTATTTTGGGAGTTTGCGACTGTTACGCGGGTAATCTTTTAGAGGACGGGTAGCTTGCAAACTAAACTGAACGCAGGGTTGTCGGAACAGCAACAAGAAGATTTATTCCAAAGATGAACGTAGTTTCCACTGAGTAAAACTCCACAACAGCACGTAACTCGTTAAACTTACACGGCCTCCGCCAACTTGAATAAACACTGCCTTCGTCACACTTGACTAAACACAACCAACGTCAAACTCTCTTCGCTTGTGAAAACTAGTTAAAACTTAACTTATATACGTTTACAATAAGATTCTAGAACTTTCCAAATAGTCTAATTATAGAAAGATTACAAAATATACCGCTTTTAGAAACGCTTTAATACACAAGATCCTAAAATAAACAAATTATGAACTCTCGCGAAGCTTCTAGAAAGTCACACTATTCAAGCAATACAATTTTTCGTAACAGCGACCAGGAAGTTTTTCAACAAGCGTTTTCTTTATTTTTGCCGAAAACATTTGTTAAAATTGAAACAGTTCTCGTTTCTTCTACCGACAGACTCGTAGCTTTTCGAGCCCGAGTTAGCCTTTTTTAAAAAAGGTTTTAAGTTGTTGTAACGTTTATAATTTATAGTCTATGAAGTGTATCGCACATTTTCCAGTGAATGCACCCCTAAGAATTTGTGAGCAATTCGTAGACAAGAAGAAAACAATGGTTACTCATGGTAACATTTTTTATCAGATACTGTTATACATAAGTATATTCAAAGCTGAATTTACACTTAACTGGGCCCGACAGAAAGAAAACAAAATAAACTTGCGGTGAACACAAAAGTCGGCCAGCTTTTTCTTTTAGGTCTTTTCTTGAGACATTATTTTGTTGACTCTAACATGCGTAACCTGTAAATTGGCTACCCTAGAGTATCGTGCATAAAAAAGATTTTTTCCCTTCATATTGTTTTCATATCAGTCGTTTTCAAATCATTTTCCCCTGCCGCGACATTGGACCCGCGACCGCGACATTGGACCCGCGACCGCGACTTTGGACCCGCGACCGCGACATTGGACCCACGACCCGCGACCCGCGACTATTAGTCAAACTCCCGTGTTCGGCGGCTAATTTTAGGCCTGCAGACTGTTGAAATCGAAAATCTCAAATAATTCCCAAATTCGGCCGCATTTTGAAATTTAAACCTCAGCAGTGTTATAAACTCATTAAAACCTTATTACAGACTGAAAATGAGGGTAAGTTAGGTTTTGAGCTGTGGCCACGATTTGCCGATTTTGCTCGATTTTTCTGTGCATTCGCTCTTAAGGTGCGTTTGATATGACTCATCGATTCCTGTTCTGTTGTGGATACTTGCTTTGTTTAGCCTATTTTTTTCTGTATCTTGTTTTGAACTCAATAAAAAGCTTAATTTCTTATCGTATTCTCAGTACAAAAAATTCACTTTAAAGTAAATATGTCTACAAGATTTAAGGATAAAACAGTGACACATCCAGTCCTACAATGTATATACATGAAACTTTCAGCCCCCTCCTCATAAAAAACAACAACAACAACAACAACCAACAAAAAACAACAACAAAAGCGATCACACGAGCCTGAAAAGGTGTCTTACTCGATAATCAATACGTTTTTTGGAATTTATGAACCTGATTGAGCCGTTAATTGCAAGGAGCTTACCATAAATTTGCCATGAATTTCCCAATGACGTGAGTTAGCTACAACTACCAGAATTCGCCCCATGTAAGAGAATCCGGAATCCGGAATCCTGGATGTGATTTTACTTATGGAATCCGGATTCCTGATTTTTGGAATCTGGAATACAGCTCAAGGAATCCGGAATCCCACTAATGATTGCAATCCAGAATCCAATTTCTACTCACAAATATTGAAATCCGGTACCTGGTATCCGGAATCCACAGCGTGGAATCCAGAATCCAAGACTGTCTTGGATTCTTTCACATGGGACGACAGAATTCATTTCGTGCCTTCTTCTCATTGAAATTTATCATTCCATCTTAGGATAACAACCCTGATTTACACATGAAAACAACAAACTGAAGGATTCTGGCACTTGTATATCAGGGCTCGAAATAATTACCGGAAAATCTCCGGACACGATGACCTGCCAAATTCATCTTAGCTCGATCACGTATCGTTTCTGGCAGGTCAAATTTATAGGATGAATAAATCTTAAAACAGGGGCCCATTAAACAAAACTGGCGTTATATATTTCCCAAAAAAAAAGTCGTTGCTTACAGCTCATAGCACTTTAAAGCACTCATTGTCAACAATAAAAATAAATTATCGTACGCATTAAATTTCTTCGGTGCCTCCAAATATGATTTCTGGTGTAGGTATCACGGCGTGAGATCTTGGTCCTAAAACACCGTCAGTAATCCATGATATTCCCCATTACCAGGGAAGAAAATTTCAAGTGATCGAGAAAATTAACTAATAAAAGTGAAAATATTTCTACTTTTGTGACTGAAAGTGCATGAACCCGATGTCTGTTTCAATGTGCGAATTGTAAACAACGGTTCAAGTTGCATTTCAGGCAGGATTTCACGTCAAAGTTCCGCAATACACAGCGACTCGCTACATACTGATTTCAACTGACACAACTTAACAGCTTGGAAATTTTAAATTATTACTTCGGGGGATAAAGTATTCGCGATACTCAGGAATGTATCAAAGATGACGTTTTTGGGACGAGATTGGGCACGCGAAGTCTGTAAGTTTTCGGTTTTATTCGGCTGTTTGACGAAGTGAGAGCCGAATTAGTTCGAGATATCTCGAGATCACTTCCGTGGGGGGATTATATTGGGAGAGGCCATTTAACAGAGCTCCATACCTAAGAAAATTTAGTAAACTATCCATCCGAGAAAATTTGGTTATGACGTTACCGTAGGTCCGTACGTCCGTACGGACTCTCCGGGTAGAGTTACGTACAAACGAATTCCTCTCTTCCTTGGAGCGTTTTGTCTCCTGTTGTTTTAAAAGGTTTTGGAAATGATTGGCCAATCAGGGTCTATCTACTGAGCAAATGTTTAGTGGATTTTGGCCGCCGACGATTTGACTTAAAAGTATCCAGCAGACTGATTTCGAGGGGAGAAAGCTTGCAAGGAAATACCTGGGGAAAATAATATCCGGGATCCTTCACTGAAAAACAAATATCGCTCATGACGAAAAAAAATCTTACACCGTTACATGTCAGGGAAAAAATTTCTAACTTCAGAGGTTGGGAAAAAATTCTTACCCAAACTGATCTCCCCCTCCGCCTCAAAAGTCAAATGGTCAACCACATAGGGGGTGGGGAAAAAGAGGATTTGACACCTTAGTAGATGTCACCCGTCAACA
>OZ037776.1:34656373-34658873 GCA_964035525.1 Porites cylindrica
TGAAACCTTGAAAGTAATTTAAAATTATCTTTTATTGGGTCGGTTGAGATCTGTTTTCGAGAGCTATCCAATGGTGGCTGAAACTTTGCGGATTTATTTGCGAAATAATTAAATTTTCTCTCCTGGACCTTTTGCAACGGCGAGTTCGTCTTGTACTGGGCTAATTCTGAACGGGAAAATGCCAAAATATTTCTGCAGTATAATTGGTTGAACTTGCCCTTTGCAATGTTTTTGAAAACATCATCGTCAATCCTTGGTTTGTAGCGTGCCACAATGTATGTGTAAGGTTTGCCGTTCTTTATGGTATTCGCCTTTCCAATGCCTAGTTCTTTGGTATTTTTCCAGATAACTTGCATAAAATGAATGGCTAGCGGTTCATAGCCTCCTTTTGCCCAGTCATAAAAGCAGACTTCGTTATACCTACATGGTTAGAAAACACAAAAATTTGTTGGTTTCAACTGTGACTTGATAGGAAAGATTTCCACGTTGAATCCCCAATATACGACAACAGCAACAACAAAATTTTATTTCAAGTAAAAAATAACGTAAATTTAAGAGAAAACATTTTAATTTGTCAACCGATAGTACGTAAAAGAGGTGCGTGTTGTTGTTGTTTTTGTCATCTGCGCTAGCTCTGCTGGCCATCATGCCTTGGCGTGTGGAAATCATTCTTCGCAAAGTTATTTCCCTCCAAAATAATTTTTTGGCGAATTAATAGTTTTTCGGCACCTCAATATAGATTTAACAATCTTTTTAAATGTTATCTTAAGCGACTTGAATGAACTTACACTCAGTTTCAAGATAAAAATGTAACTGTGAGTTAAAAAAATGTGGTCAAGTAGACGCACACCATTACTTTGAGCGCGCGCTACAATAATAAATTTTTACGTTATTTACAGCATTGATCTCTTCGATAATGTTATAAAACAATTAGTTTATGCTTCAGCTTTGCGTATTTCGAGATATTGAGCACTTGGGAAGTTTGGAGAGCACTCAAGAGGCTAGAGTTGCTCTCGGCTGCCCCTCGAACAACTCTTACTCCTCTTTCGTGCTCTCCAAACTTCCCCCGTGCTCATTATCTCGACATACGCACGCTGAGCTTGACTTATCTACTGTGGGAATGAGATAGCAGCTTTTTGAAGGGCTAAAAGCAAATCGTACCTAAATTTAGATCTTTCAAAGTTAAGTACGTCTCTATTGAAATCACCCATAACATATAATACTTACCTACTTGCAAATCATTCTTAGATTTAGGATACGTGGCTAAAAATGCAAATGCAATGATTTGCATTATTGAACTTGATTAAATATTAAAAAATCTCCCAAAAATTAGTGTTGTGTGTTCAATACCGACAGCATTGAAAATGAATTATTCATTCAGATATTTATTTGACGAAAAAGATCAAAAAGTGAGCTACCCGAGAAAAAAATCCGCAGAAAAGACAAGAACCAATTTTGAACAACCTTAACTCACACGGCCGCGTCGCCCCCAGATTACAAAGCTAGGTCTTGATAATTGAAGGCAATATTTTTTCGTATAATGCGCCATCCACTCATCTTTAATGAAAGGTCTTTTTCTTCAATAATTTATTTGTTCCTTACCAGTTTTTAACCGCACCATAAGCAGTTAATCCTCCAGCACGACTACCTCCTGCAGCGATGTTTTCGCCCTCATTTTCTTTTGTAAGGACGAACTGATCTTCGTGTTTCATGGGAAGGTTTTTGGCACCGTTTAGAGCAAGTTTCCTTGCAAATTGCTCAGCTTCTTTGCTCATATTTAGATTGAGCCTTAGCGGCAGTGCATCGTGAATCAGACGAAATTTGTTGTGGTAGTCCAAAGCTGACTTGGCGAAATCTTCATCTGACAATAGTAACAAAGATTGAAGAAGCAGGTCAGAGGGGCCAATTTCCCACAACTTAACCGGTAACTGTTCCTTTGTCGTTTATTACCAAATGGAAGAAATTATGTCTCCACGTTGCATCTTGGTAATGGCAAGAATTGCATAGCTTGAACTGAATTGAAAACTTGTTTTTTAATATAAAAAGCAGAGTAAACGCTTTAATTTTTCTTGTTCTTAATTAATATTCCGTAAAGGGAATCTAACCCTAACTAAAGCAGAAGTACACGTTAACTTTACGCATTGTTTTACAGAAGAGTTTGTGAAGATATTATTTCAATAATACGGTAAGTATAAAAAGTTTTCAGGATACCAAAAAGTTGTAATAGAATCATCAATGAGACGAAAACCTACTAAGCAAGTAGGGCTTTCCACAAGTTGCTCAAGATTTCCCAAAAAAGTTTCCAGTAATTTCTTCCTAACGTTTACCCAGAATTCGATAGCTACACGCTGCATTTTAAGAATTCTTGATTAAATAGATTCAGAATCAGTTTTAAGGGCAAACGCCAATGGTCATACAATGTTATACAGATTACATCATACCACCTCAAGCAATGCAATACAATACGATACAATGCAACGCAACGCAATTCTATTCAAAG
>OZ037776.1:34663873-34728873 GCA_964035525.1 Porites cylindrica
ATAAACATAATAAATTCTTTATTATGTTGGAGCGTAACTCTGTTAATGTTCATTCAAACACTCGTCACTGCTAGCACTGTAAAAGTCAGAACCGGCTGGCCGTATAGATGATTTTGAAAATTTTTTTAACGGTTTACGGCTAAAACCCACGCGTGCTTCGATCGTCCTGAATAGCAATTTGTATCGCAATATTGTGAAATACTGCATTCTGTTGTCCGAGGTCTGTATGATAAAAACAGTGCCTCATAATACTGTTTCACCTCAGATGTGATGTATAAATTATATAAAAGGTTAGTTTACACGCACCCAGATTTGTTGGCCAGATTTTTCCAAAATAAACTTGTCGAACGCAAAAAATTCGGCCGGAATTTTTTTTCCAGGCCTAATCAATCTACGGTGATCAAGAGCCATTATGGCTCTTAATAAATGTGATCGAAGATGATTGCCAGTTTTTGGGTGTACTTATGAGGCTATCAACTCGATGTGAGATTTGGTTCACTCTTGGGCTGTTTGCAAATTATTTTTTGTAAAATCACTTAGCCTTTCCCTGAAAAGTCACACGAATGTGCTCTAAAGTGAACTGAATTGTGGAGTACAAGTTTATTGTTTGATTTAAATTATAAATCTATTAATGGGAGCCTCGCTTTTAGCCCTGGCTAAATCTATATATTATGACGCCGGGCAGTAAGTTAATGGTCCCCAGAAGCATTCCAACGAGTCCAAATTGAAAATGACGCAAATTTTAGAACATTTATTCAGTAATGTGACTTCGCGAAGTTTCAAACTGGTGTCATTTCAGTCTCGAAAATTTTAAGTTGAGTGAACTGTAGCGAAAGAGTGGCTAGTTAAGGCTTACATAACAACTTAAATAGCTAGGAAAACACAACTTTCTTCGTGGTCCGATAAACAACAGGATTTGGCACGGACTAGACAACAAACTGAATGAAACACAGTGCACAAATTATCACCTTCTTATCTGCCAAAATCGGCCTATGGTTCAATGCCAATAGAGCCCACTGAAACTAGACCTAGATCCAATTTTCTTAAGTCGAGAGTTGCTTTTACAAGGTACAATCAGCTAAGCGAAACACCGACGAAACAGTATTAATGGCTGGCACAGAATATTTTGGCCAAACCGCAGTTCAACCACGCGATCACATACCTGTCAACACCATGCGGAAATCACACAATCACACACTTTCGCGGTACCGATAGGACTATCCACAACCACGCATAATCTTCTCACGTTCAACATAAGCGAAATATCATCGAATAACTCCGAAAAACTCAGCCTACTGGCAAATAAACACCTCTGAACTTTTCCCTAACACTTGTCTTATTCAAGTTCCCGGATGTAGAGTCACACGGTCGGCGGATCACCTTAGCCTCGGCCTGGGTCAAAGTTCACTGGCAATTTTGCTCTCACCTAATTCATTTGACTCCTAAGAGCCTGTTCCCGAGGCCAAAGACTTAGTGGTCCCCTTAGAAAAGCGAACAATATCGTACCTTTCTGTCTCAGCCCGGATCAGGGTGATTGATCCGTTTAGCCAAATGAAACGAGAATATAATACGATATTGGACGATGCAGATTCTGCGAATCGTAATAACTTTGTCCCATCTCAGAGCTTTACATGATGCTCTCCGGGAAACTTTTCTCAAGGTGACCAATGTATAAAACAAAAGTGCTAAACGGCACCGAAACCAGCTTGAGGCGCGCGCTGATTTCTAATAACTGTCACTTGTGTTAAAGAAAGAATTCTGGGTAGGGAAAAAAGATCAGGAGGAAGGGGGGGGGGGGGGGGGGGCGGGGAGGGAGGGTGAGATAGTAATTCTGTCAACATCCACTTCTACACAAATCTCTAACCAGGAAACAAGCAAATAAAAAAAAATGACATAAGCAAGCAACACAGTAAACATATGTCAAACTATTAGACAGGCGAAGTTGAGAAAAATTACAAAATGTTTGCTAACCCGGTTTTCATAACTCCAGGTAGATTTATGATTATAATTATAATTATTATTATTATTATTATTATTATTGTGAAAAAAATGGGGATAAAAGTTTTTGAATAGTTCAATGGCAAACTCCCTCTCAAAGAGCTTGCTTGCAGGCGAGGTTTTGAACCCCCTAGTGACTGGCCAGCTGCAGGCCGGTTTTGCTTTACCTAAAATCCTTAAAACCAGCATTCTGTGGGTACTAAAAGGTAGTCAGAGTAGGTTTTTAGTTAATTAACCGAACTGTTTTGTTCTCCGACATGTTTGCTTATAGATGACAATAAACCGAACTAAAAAGACAACGTTTTGGATGTTTTGGATGATGTGTTGAATATTGCTTGCGCCTTTCCGATCACTTGCAGCTACCCATAATTAGCTTTTGCAAACTTAAAAAGAAAGAAATGTAGGCACCTGTGGAGGTTGAATCTTTGATCAACAGGACCACGAAAAGTGATAATAACATTGTTTTGATATCTTCACCTGCAAATAATAATAATAATAAAAAAAATGAATTAGAATAAAATAACTAAATAGAAGAGAGGCCGATAATATGTTAAGACTTTCCTGAAATGGCAAAATAAGCAGCAAATAGCTCAGTAAACTATGCTGTGGATCGTAGGAGTTAACACTCTGACAGTAAAAATGTAACGGCGTATATAACCTTACCCCTACCACCTTGAAAACTAGATTTGAATTAAACTACGCAAAGCTTAAAATGGGATACTTCAATAAATTAAATACTGGGTATTATCGCAGTGAAGAAATGCCAAACAAGCAAAGGCAGTGCGTCACATCTTTACATCCCAACGAATGCATTCTTTCAATAGATAACTGCACGTGTGCGTCTTGCAAGGCATTACAACCAGCTCCGGTACCAGTTTCTTTTTTTTTTACTTTTCCCCCGCGCGAAACAAGAAACATCATTAAGCGGATGTGAATCATATGGAATATAAAAGTAAAATTAGTGATCGCAGGAAAACCAAATTAATTTTATCTTTACGGTGTTCAATTGAAGAAAATTTGACACTCTCCTCAAATGGAGAAATATTATAGCTTTTCTTTCCTAGTTTGACAAGTTGTAAAGAATTTCTTCATGTTTGAAACAATATCCTAAGGGTTAACGCGACTTTTTGAGATAAACAGTTTTTTTTTCTTTTTTTTTCTTTGTATAATCAGCACTCAATTTTCGCTGTTTCCTTTTATCTCACTTTCGTCAAGGATTCGTTAAATCATTTGTTGCAGGGTTGTTGACTTTCTGCTTCGCTTATCTTATCATCAGAACATTTATCTTAACCGTTACAACTGGGACACGCCAGAAACAATGCACGTTATTGAGAATGGTGTCACCGAACTGGTTTCATTTGCAAGTAACTGCAGAGAAGATTTTACTGCTGCTTTATGGTTTGATCATATGCTATGCACCATCTTGATATTGAATCTTCTCTAAAACATTTGTCGTCAATTATCAGTAAATAATAGTGTGTTTAAACAAAATTGGAATAAATTCAAAAATATTAAATAAACAAAGAAAGAAATATTCAATTTAAATTCTACCTGATAGCCTTTTTTTTCTTTCAGGAGGCAGCAGTAATCGGCGTCGCTTATAAGAAGGGAGTACAATACTGATTCCTAGAGTTGTTCAATTGTAAAACCAGGTGATATGAATTATTACTAATATGCTTTCATCGTTTCGTCATTTTGATGTAGTACAAGAAGAAGTTGAACCGAACGTATATATAGTCACGAAGCTACATCATGATTTTTACCAACTCAAATCACATTCTTGTGTTCATAAATCGCTGGAAAATCCATTACGTTTTATGTTCGACTCGTTTAGGCTCATCCTTGAAGGATTTTTGCTAAGATTTTGAACTCATGGTGGGTTGTTTCCTGTCAAACACCGGTGACATAGAAATTAATTACAGGTTTTTTTTTTTTTAATCTATTTCTTTTCAGAACGATGAGTGCAATTTCGGAAACTGCCAATTGACGTCTCATAAGATTCTTGGATTCTGAAAAACCAGTACAGTAAGCATGAAAAAAGTCTATTCGAACAAAATCGCAAAAAGAAAGATTACCTCAGATAATGTGGCATCCTTTTTTGGGTCCAATGGAGCGAATGAAAAATACAGCCAAACCTCCCGTAAACGACCACCCCAAATTCAAAGGTTTAGTGGTCGCTTACGGGCGAGTGATTGCGTACGATAAGCGAAACACAAGAGGTATTTTTCTTGAAGAGGACCGAGCACAATACATTTTTAAAAGAATTGCGCATGCAGTTTCTAAGTCATGATATGTGTACTTTCATGTTGTCACCAAAATTACACCGTATTCTCTTTGTAGTGTAATAATTTTTATACGGCGAGTATAGAGATCAAACTGTGTCTTTACGTGTTCGCTTACAAGGCGATAAAAACAATTGAAACTTCTGAGGCCGTCATCCAGAAAGTGGCCGCGGTCGTTTAAGAGACTTGGTCTTTTGCGAGAGGTTGTAACTGTAAGGATTTCTCTGGGAAAATTATATGGTGTTTTGGATAGGGTGTGGCTTAAGAGAGGTGGTCGCAGATGGAGGTTCCAATGTACATGTATGTCAGAAAAGTCAGTCACTTTCTTGATTTAACCAGCCAATGGAACTTGTAGTGGTGCAAGCTGGTGCGTGATATTGATCTTTTGCTTCAACATAGCAGCGATAGTACCACTAAAAGAGTTGCATCATGCTGGTCACAGACAAACAATAGGATTCACCTAGGATAAAGTCGAAAGCCTTTTTCTTTAGTTGAATGTCGTGACCATGGAATGAGTTGAAATAATGTCATGGCTATCAGTATCACCAGAAACTCATAAGGGGCTGAAACGTGTAACTCTCGTATGTTTACTTTGTCCGATGCTCGTGATTATTCATTTTCGAAAGTACCATATTTGGAACGAGAAGAAGAGACAACTGACCAATCAAACTTCGTAAACAACGTGACGGTAATTTTACTTCAGCTCCCCGCGCCCGCTTGAAAAAAATGGCCGACAAACGGAGGGAAAACTCCCAGAAGCAGAGAAAGCTTTCAAAGGTTGAAACCAGGAATCTTACCGAAAAACTGAGCAGGATATTATTGCCTCACCACCCCGGCCAAACATAACATTATGAAACCCATTGACGTCCTCGCAACTTCTTCAAGTTGTCACTTCAAACAACGATGCCTCGTTGACCCTCTGCACAGTAAACTTATACTGCAAATAGGCTTTTAAAATTCTTATATTAAAAGTCGAGAATAAATTAAAAACAGTAAAAAATACTTTCTAATAAAACTCATTAGCTGCGTGTGTCCAAAACCTGAACCTGTCAGACATCTTTGCAAAAAGTGATACGTGTAATGAATGTGAGAAGCATTTAAGCTTAAATTCAACTTGGATGTTGTAGTCACGATCGTGTTTTGAGCTAATTTTATGAATGAACAAACTCAAAACAATAGACAGAGAAGCCGTTTCTTGAAAATTTTTATTCAAAATCCTAAAAGTCAATCCTTTAAAGCAATTCGGAAAAACACTATCTGGATCGTGGATCCGTTCACGCAAGTGAAATCGGCTGAGCACATAGCAAAATTCAACACAAAATCCATCTCAAATCGGGGCACATTTTGTAATTTTTCTTTAGCGGCAAAGAGAAAAATTTATAAAACTTCTATGAAACATTTAAAATTACGTAAATTCCCTTTCAAAAACGTAATATTCTTGGCCATAGAATGCAAAATGTACCTGAAAATACAGCAAAAACTTCACTGCGTTGGTTGCATTTCAAAACAGACCATGAGCTCCGTTGTGAGGAAAACAAGGTTGAATTCCTCAAAGGACAATTTCTCGATGGAAAGCTTCTCTTCCTCCCCAAAAAGAAAGCTGAGCATTATTTTAAACTTTCTCTTTCCATTTTTTGTCTTTTAACGGTGTATTTTTAACCTTGAAATGCAGAACTCTTAACTTGTCTTAAAACATCTGCATGGTGCTCTCGTGGCGGCCATTTGTTTAAAATAGGTATCTGCCACTAAAGTTTCCAAATATGGTAAAAGTGAATATTCACGAGCATTGAACGCGAGTTACCCGTTTCAACCCCTTATGAGTTTCTGGTATACCCCAGTTTGGAATGACACTCATAGATTGGGCACCCCCATTACTATCTTGATAACGACTTTTTGCCTACACATACATGAAACATGGAGCTGTACAATCGCCTAAAGGGTTTTCTCGCAACCTTATATCACTCACCTTATATCAAGCAGCCAGTCTTCTTTTGGCGTCCAGCGGAGCGCGAGGAAACAAGAATGACAGGTAACCAATCTGAGGTTGTTCCGTAAAACAGGTATCATGCAACTAAAAGATACAAGATAAAGATAAACGATAAAACATCTTGAGATAATTGTTTTCCTCAACTCCTTCAAGTTATGCTCTGTTTGCCACAATCATTTTCTGTTGGACAAGGAAAATGATGAGGAGAAGGACAACAATAGAAATGTGGAGAAAAAATGGAAGTAATTATGTGGTGGTGGTGGTAGTAGTGTTGGGAGGACAATGGTGGTGGTGGAGGGAAAGCATGATGGAGCGGTTGTAGCGAAGAAGAGAAAACAATAGAAATGAGAGTGGTGGTCTTTGTGTTGAAGGGAAAACAAGAAATATGCATGTATCATCTTACTGAAATTGGCGCAGAAGTGTACAGAGAGCTATCTTACCTGGAAAATGATATCCGAGCCCTATGATTGGATGTGGACTATTTAAATGGCTGGAAAACTCTGTGGACGCTATTAAGGTTCAACCTTGAAAATGCGAGACAACGCGCAAGACATTTCTAGGCCTAAAACATGTTCAACAGGCTAGGTCGAGTCATCTAAAAAGCACTTCATCTTATCCTAATAAGATTTCCCAGCAGTTTATTCATGATATAAAGACAAAAGGCTATGACGTCATGGGCGTTAATGCGTTCATCTGCAAAGTAATGAGGTTCATTCTTATTCTGTTCATGAGATAAATATAAACGGTTTTAACCTAATCGGTGTTAACGTATTGCTGCGCAAGTTTATTAGATTTCTTCCCAAAAAAAGGGGTTCATCCGCCGCAAGCAACTCATGAAAGTGAAATCAAGCAAATGGAAGCTCACGTGTTGCTCATCATTAGGGACGTTAAGATCCAACGACACCACCACAACGAGAAAGTAGAAAAAAAAAAACCAACAACAACAACAAACAAACAATGACAACAATAGGTTTAATAAGCAAAACAACAACTTTGCACGTGCATCACACTATTTTGTACATTTCTTTGTTATCACTGCACGACTAATAAGTGAAAATGCCTACTTTCGTGTTTTATGGAGAACGTAAAATTTTATTTCTCTTTCTGAACTTGGATTTGGTCCCTTGAAAATCAACTTCAGGAGGGTTCGCCTACATTTGAGAAAGTAAGTGGGTAGGAATAATTGCTATAAAGGCTGAAAGAACTCAAATTCACTTTTTTAAGCGACGTTCTCGTTGCCGACGGGTCGTTGGATCTTTAAGTCCCCATTAATAGATGAATGCCACACTTAGAGGAACCCGATTAAGTTATCACCTATGTTGCGTCAAAAGCTGGCTTTGAGGCCAAAATCTGTTTTAATTTGTATAATTTTAGTTTAATGTGAAATGGAACCTGTTACCCTAACAGGATACCCGGAGAAGAGTAACTACATGACGGCACCATTTCCAGGTAATCATGCTATTTCACTTTGTCCTGTTTTGCCATACAAAGATGCGCATGCCCTGCTACATGCCCGCCATAATGAAAGCTTTCCTTCTCTTTTGTCTCAATATGATTTAATATAAGGTGACGTGATAAAAGTACTAGGTCTACTAGAGGACATGCTGAAATCACGACCATAAATTTTTCACTTTGCAGCATAATACCAGTTTAAGTCAGTTTCTAGTTTATGACGGGTTTAGAAGATACTTGCTAATTTAGAAGATACTTGCTAAGCCAATATGATAATACTCAGGATGGCGATGATGGCGGTTGTTATTGCTGTTATAGTCTAGCTATTCTACTTTTATTTACCCATAACAATGAGCCACACTTAGCTCATTTTCATCATAGAGACTTCAATGCACAGCTCTTATTTGCTTTTTTGATAACGCGAGGCAGACTTCTGTCCGGGGTTGTGCGAGTGTTGTATTTTGAGCGTTATGAACGCCACCGTGTAACAGCGGCGTGAATGAAAATGATTTTTTTTTTTAAAAAAAATAAAAGCACCCAATACCGCTTCAATTTAAAATTGCGCTGTAGTTTTACATCAAGATACCCGCCTGTCAACTATTGACATCGCTCTAAATCACTCATAGAAACAAAACGTAAGACAAATCAACAGAGGTAGGGTATTTTAATAAAAACTTGGTTTATATATTTTTAAGGGGAAGTCAAAATGGTAAGTTATTTCCCATATAAGTCCACATAATTTCTCTGTTAGGCAACGGATGTCGTGGAACTCAAGTAATGAATGCTGAGACAAAGCTGAACAAAAGTCACACGGTCTTTTGGCCAAAAAGCTTTGAAAACCATTATGATGTGAATCATATCTACACTTGCATGTTTTATAATTTTGATATAAATACTTTCCTTTGATGAAGTCATGCACCAAAATAAACATATTTCATGCTTCATCGATTTTCATCATTATAAATTACACATGTATATTCTGGGGCGCCTAGACTTGTTTCAGTCTGGCACAGTAACCTAATAATAAGGTTTTACTTCCTTTAACGGCCCTTTGTCCCTTTTCACGCCAATGTCATCTGCATCCATCGCCACAAAGTTATCGGGTGTTTGCACGTACGAAATATGTGGTAAAAACCTGTTTGGTGACTTAATATCAGGCTGTTCTTTTAAAACACCCTCTGCATCCTGGTCGTCCAACTCTTTCTCGAAGGACGATAAAGGAACGAATGTTATCCCAGAGTTATCTTCCGCAGCTACCTGAAAATCCTTAAGTGATTTAGCACTAGGAGGCAAATTGTCATTTTCTTGGTACAGGGCTCGTTGGTCTGATTTCGAGTCCCTCGTAGCGAAACTGCTTGGGTAACCTGTAGACAATAGGCTTTCATCTCCGTCGGCGTTGCAATATGAAGGAGCGAATAGCCCTGGGCCGATGTTTCTCTCGATGTCTAAGGGATTAATTTTTCCAGGTCGGTAAAGAGCTACAATGAATGCACAAGGCAAACCATGGAGATCAGTCAGGGCTCGACCTATACCGACTTTCCGTGTTCCCCTCCACACCAGCTGCATAAAATCTTTAGCTTTCGGTTGAATCTCCCGCTTGTTCCAATCATAGCGGCATACTTCCGAATACCTGCGCAAGGGAGTTTCGTAAAAAGAAGCGCATGAAAATAAATTACCAAGAAACATGATAAGCTGAGACAGCGTTATACTGAATATGAAAGCAACGAACAGCACTGAACAAAACATCAGAGCGTGTCTCCATATATTTTCCAACTTAAGCACAGCGTTCATTACCATTTCCCTATATACAACTTGGAAACGTAATTGTTGTTTCAGCACAACGTGGGACGGTCATCAACAATATTTTACCTAAAAGTGTATCCTGCGTGAAATGAAGATGATAACAACTGCGGAAATACAAATGTATGCCCGAGTGTATTCTGGCTGGGTTATTTAAGAACTCTGGTCGCGAGAAAACACACATCTTAATAGCCCTGTAACGTTTGTCACACTAACGTTTTGCGTTTTCTTCTTTTCTTTTTCTCTCTTTCTTACTGGAGTCGGGACTCAAATAAGCATTCATTTTATTGATCTCTGACTCACTTACTGACCACTTACCAACGGTGTACTGCGCCACTCGCCGTTAGGCCACCCCACTCACTGCATCCTCTCGCTATATTTTCGCCTTCATTCTCCATATCAACTTTTTTGCGGGCACCGTCTGGTTTTGTTAGTAGTTGGGCAAGTTGTTCGGCCTCTATAGACAACTGCGGGTCAAGTTCTAGAGGTGGTGCGTTGTGGACAGAGCGGTATTTGTTGTGTGCCATGAGAGCTTCTCGTTGAAAATATTCATCTACATCCCAACACGATAGAAATGTCAATAAGTTCGATCGTGTAAAATAATCTTGTTCAGTTTCTCAATCCCGTTTCAGTATACGGTTACTCGTGTAATTATGGGCTTCTGGGAAAGGTTAATCCTTTGGCTACTGCCAACAAAAAAACACGTTTTTGCTAAGACAACCTTTCTGGACCGTCTTTCGGCCTATTTGCGTTAGATGCTAAAAAGTGATTTAAAACGATAAGGGCACATGTTCCAGCTTCTATGTGTATGCGCAAAGGCCAATTTTTGCAATTTTTTTCGATCTATTCCTTTTTTGATAGCCAGTGTTTTGCCCACGTTCGCATGGAAATAGCCAGTTTTTTATATTTTTGTCACCTTTCGCATGGCATTTTAGCCGGCTAACTTTCCACAAATGGCTAGGGACAAATTAAATCTGCAAAGAGTAGAGGTGAATAGCAAAATTGGCAGTGGATTTTGTCAAAAATATTACTTGTTTTTTTCGCGGGTAACCCTATCAGGATTGCTGAAGATTTGCAAAATGAGGTATCTGTCAAGGTCTATCCTTAGCCATTTCGCTGCGTAGCAACTTATCAGCTTTAAGTGTAAGCTAAATATCCAGGAAGGAAATCATGCATCGTTACAGTCATGTTAAGGCATGGGTCACCTCATAATTTGCATAATTTGACGAAGTGGCGTTTGAAACGGATTGTTTTGATCAGTCGTCATATGAAACTTGGCAAACAGTTTTAGCTCGGTGGCCTTAACAATATGTGACATATCCACTGTTGAAATATTAGTCACGTGACCTGCAAATGACCGTTGACCTGCAAAGTGTTCAAATTAAAACGGGGGAAAGGAAATGAAAGAGCAGCACATATTCTTAGGGACCAGTGTTTTTCCCATGGCCTGGATATTATGAACTAGCCCGGCATGTATGCCTAAGTAGAGCAAGGATTACGAAATAAAGAAAAACAGGTCACGTGATTCATAAAAGACTTTAATAACTCTAATAAAAATGCTTTAATCCACGTTGCAAAGGTTATTGACAATACAGACAGTTTAGCTGACAATTTGATGACAAGCATTTTTAGGCTGAAGCTAAACGTTACCCCGTTTGAGAAAACAGGTTTTTTGACGTCATGGACTAAGGAATGTCACGTGATGTTTGGAATAAATTTTTCAGAACTATTTTAGTGAGATATGTCTTATCATGTCTTTGTGGAACCCTTTACTTGGATCCTTCTGCGTCAATAAAAAGGATCTTTGCATTCTCTGCGTGGGGTCTTTTTAGCCTTTCAACCCATGCCTTAACTTGCCTGAGTATAAAATCAATCGTCACTGATTGTTAGCGGAGCTCCACGCGCGCGCTTCGCGCGCGCGCGTGGGCGGAGCCCCATAGCTAAGTAAATCTAGCCATCCCAGAAAATTTGGTTATCACGTGACCGTACACCGAACGAACGACCGTCCGTCCGCACCACAGGCATACCAATGCTTACTCTTGCACTTTCTAGCTAGTTTGGGAGCCCAGGAAAAAACTGATTGCACATCAATGCGGTGATCAGTTGACAGCTGTCAAAACAGGGTATCCACTGACCAGTATCACCTGACGGTATCGCGGGCTCAAGTGTCGACCCATCGAGGTCGAGTATTTTTGGAGTTATCCGCTGACAAGTTACTACTTTTCAAATGATCGCAGGCTCAAGTTTGTGTTTTAAAAATTTATATGAAATATGTCGTGTTTATGTCACTATGGCCCACCACTATTAAGATTTTGACTTCAAACTTACCTCGGACACGAAAATTCAGCCAGTTATTTAAAAATACAGGCGGGGAAGACCGTTTCTTACCATGGTCACGCGTTGGTCACGCTCTACGTCCAATTTTTATGCTCTGATTGGTTAAAATTTGACAGGTGAGTTCATGCGTAAAATTTATGCAGCATCTTGAAAGTTTACTTTGACAGCTGAAGCTGACAGAGTTTTGAGTCAACTTGTGATGTTTTTAACTGTCTTTTTCCACTAGATGTACAAAATGAAATACAGCTGCTATCAAGAGTGTTCTCTTATTCATGGCTGGTTTGTTTATTGGGTTTTTGGTTGTGAAATGCGTCGCTTGTCAAAGCCGATAATCCGATTTTGGATGGCATCGTTTTTGTTTTTCACCTTGCTGGATGCGTACGAAAATTATAAAGGCTCAAGCGATCCTTGCCTTACTTGATAGCTTTCAGGAGCTGCATCTCGAAATATGGTAATTATTGTATTTATATCTAATTTCATGAAGTCCAGCGGCGCAGTTTTATGAAGCTAGTTTATGCACGTTTGTATTAAGATTTGACTGAGACACTGATCTGACCTAGTATGAAGTTTAATTTGAAATAAACTTAAGCTTACAGAACTTTAAAAAGCCTTAAGTCGATATTAATTCACCGTAAATAGAAAGAAAAAACTTTCCGAAGAATATTTAGTTATAATTTTGGCAGTAGAAAGAAAGCTTTGAGCGATTTTCTTGTCGTGAGTTCATCTTTGAAAACAGCAAAAAACCGGGAAACCGGCGGCTTAAAACATAAACCTAATCTTTAAGCTTACTAGTAAAGACTTGAGGATTCTTAGACACACTTAAATACTCATTTGTTTTCGTGAATGAAAATTGTTGTCTCTGTAAATGTTCTACCGAATTATATTTCTTTATTGATTGTTGGTTGTCTCAAAAGTGTAATTTTCATCGCTTTGCCTTTTGTTTTCAGCCGTTCATAAACATCGCTTGCAGGAGTACTCAAAATGCCGAGCGTAACAAACGCTTTTTAAGATTACACATCGTTATAAAACCATTAATAAAAAATAGACTCAATAAATTCTTTATCACGTTGAAGCGTAACTCTTTTAAAATTTCTTCGCAAATTTGGCGCTTGTCAAAAGTTAGAACCGGCTGGTCGTATAGGTGATTTTGGAAATTTTTTGAACGGTTTCGCTAATTAAAAGTCCACGCGTTCTTCGATGGTCCTGGATATTGAATGAATGCAATTTGTCTCGAAAAATTGTGAAATACTGCATTTTGTACGAGGTCTGTATGATAAAAACAGCGCCTCATAGTACTCTTTCTCCTCAGATGTGGTGTATAAAAAAAATAAAAGATTGGTTTGCACGCACCCAGATTTATTGGCAAGAATTTGTAAACTTGTCGAACGCAAAAAATTCGGCCTGATTTGTTTTCCAAGAATTTTTTTCCACGCCTTATCTAATGTAATCAAGAGCCATTATTGCTCTTACATGTGACCGAAGACTATTTTTTGGGTGTACATATAAGGCTATATCAACTCGATATAAGATTTCTTCCACTCCAAAATCACTTAGCTTTTCCCTCAAAAGTCACATGAATGTGCCCTTAAGTTAACTGATTTGTGGAATAGAAAACTATTGTTTGATTTAAGTTATAAATTTATCAATGTGAGCTTCGCTTTTAGCCGTGGCTAAATCTATATATTATGGAACATGCTATGGCTCCGGGGTTCTTGAAGTGTACTACTCGCACTGATAAAGGATAATTTACCTGTCTCGTTTCCATAAAAGGGGGATCCAAACTCATCAACAGGCATGTAACCCTGGACAGAGGGTGGAGAGGACAGGTAGTTAGCAGCATATTGGAATCCCGGTAAGAAGCCTCCCTGATCGTCTTCCTCGTTGTTGTTATCATCGTCCCTTTGAAAATTGTACATCAGGTCGTTTGAATCACCGTTGTACCGCTCAGTATTTTCTTCACTCTGTTCATGGTCGTTTATGTTACTTATTCGATAATTTGTAAATGATGCCCCTTTGTTTTGTCCTTCTTGCAGAACTTGTTCCTCCAAGTAAATAGGTTTGTCTGATGACACCGTCTGTTCTCCTTCTCCGGATTTTAATTGTTGATTTACTGGTGTCATTTCTTGTGTATTTACCTCTGTTGGACTCATTCCCACAGAAGGAGAAGCAGATGATGATGCAGATGCAGATGTCCCCTTCGCAATTTCGTCCACACTATTTACTCCTAAGACTTTGCTACTTCGTCCACCTCCATAGAAATTTCCCAAATTCTTTTGACTAAAGTTCAGGTTTACTACCGGCACTCTGCTCTCGCCTTGAGGAATAGTCGTATTTTGAAAATATCCATTACCTGATACGTTGCTTGTTGGCTTGTCATTTGACTGATTTACCTGCTGTTTGATAGGATTCTTAAAACCCTGTAAACTGGAGGAGGTAGTTGTATTGTGTACACTTGCCAAAAAAGAATCTAGCATATTATTAGGTGGCTGTTGTTTCCTTTGTTTACTACTAAATGGAGCGTTCACTTTAGTTACTGTCGTGACGGGATTTGACTTTCCTTGGCCAGGCTGATGTGCTTGTAAAGACTTTGCGGGAGGGTTATAGTCAATTCTGTTACTGTCCGATGTATTTACCTTGTAGCTTTCTTTGGCAAATTCATCATCGTGATCGTCTTCAAATTCCATATCCTTTCCACCAGTGTTCCTACCATGATTTAAGCTGCCAGAATTATCGTTTTCTGGGAGCAACATCAATGGCTTTCCTGTCTTAAAAATTTCCGGAGACGAAATTCCAATTGACGAATAGTTTCGTATCTTTGATTGATGTCTCATTTCTTCGATTTTTTTTAGTTTTGTGCCAGATTGTTGGAAAAGAGGTTGTCCAACCATTTCGTACGCTACGTCATTCATATGCCCTTTTCCAGTAGTTACAGTTATGGAATCATTTAGTAAATTGAGTGATTGTCTCGTGTCTTTGATTTTTTTAAATTTCGTGGTAGTATGGGATAAAAGTGGTCGTCCCACACTTTCGATTTTTACGTTATTCATTTGCCCTGCTCCAGTAGTTCCACTTATGGAATTATTTGGCAACTTGAACGCTTTTCTGACGCCTTTGATTTCTTTAGGATCTGTGGTAGCGTAGGATGAAAGCGGTTGTCCAACCCTTTCGATTTGTACGTTAGATACATTCTCTGTCCCATGGACAGTCCTTTTCCCATAATTCGCTGCAAACTTCCTCAAATGCAAAGAACGCAACTTATGTCGCACAGGGATATTATAAGCAAAACTGGAAAAGGCGTTATCTTTGTTTATTATACTTGATCTCCGTATTTCATCCGTTGTGATTTTATCCTGAAATTTGTGTCCGGTCATCGAGTGTCCATGATAACGAAATGCCATGCGCCCGGCTGATAAGCCTGAAGATACGAGAGAATGAATGGATTATTACTATCAGCGGCAGCTTGTAGTAACTGTGTTAAGCCAAGAGAATGATCAACATTTACTAAAGTAATTTGACATTGACATAATACCCAGTCTGTTACTTATAAATACAATATGTTTACAAGTTAATGCTACCCTGATTTTGGAGAGTCAATACGAGCTTGGAAATTAGATTCATTGTAGGTTTTATGATTCGGCCATATATTTCGGAAATAAACAATAGGCAAGGAAAGCAAGAACGTCTACAAAATATTGAGAAAGATGATTGCATGCCGTTTGTTTTGGAAAAAAAAGTGTCTCTATGAAGCTTAATACTTTCGAAGTTTGGACAGGCGCACCAAGTTCATGGGTACAACACCAGAAACCTGACTTGCTGCGTACTCCTCTTGCGAAAACTCCTAAGTAACAAGGAAGCTTTAGAATGCTCAAAAGCCATCTTAGACAGTAATACCTGTTCATGTTGCATTTATAACCTAATTAATTATATCGTGTCGTTAATGTCTTAATGTCCTTGTTTTGTTTGTGCCAGGGGTCCATTTAAACTAGCCCTGCCAAATTGCATGCTCCGGGATAAATACTGATTTTGAATAAATAAATTAATATTTGGTAGCCACTAGAAGCTAAAGCCTTTCTACTTGTTCCTCTTTGGACTTCAATATTCTAAAAGCATTAAGCAATAACATAAAAAGAACTGCACCTCTGCTGGGTGATTTTAAAACAGTCTCCTTACCTCCTTTTATCGTTACCACAGCAGCCAATGTAATCACAAAGTGTTTTAAAGAGTGCATTTTAGATGTTCCGTCAGCAGGAATCGATCTTCCTTAGAAAAATTATATTAAAAATCATTAAAAGATAGGTATGACAGGTATACCATCATTACGTTTTTGAAATACAGTTAAATCGAGTTCACACTCGCGAAGATGTGCAAGCATTGCTTCAATTTGTGGAACATCTGACTCACTGACATGCATGCTCCTGTACCACTAGGTGTAGTCAGGTAGCTTAGCATTGCGAGTCAGGTGCAATTTTTGATACAAGCACCAATTTTTGTAGGAATATAAATATAAACATTCCTAGACTGGTGATTTCCTGTATAGTCCTAGATGAGATTTTCTGATTCCATCTACTAGCAAATGCAATTTTCAGACCCGATACCCAGCGAAGGATTCTTTCTTGCTCTTTTTTTACACGTTTTTTTTTTCAAAATACAGATTCGAATGTTCAAATTTGGACTCGAATTATTATTTTCTTCTTTGTTTTTTATACTTATAATTTTCTGGGAAAGTTATTATGTAAATGTAGACCGTAATTTACAATTTATCTGCACATTTTCTTTTTTCTTCTTTCTCTTGGTTCGGATGGGAAAAGCTTGTGTCAATTGGTAAAGCTAGAGAAGAAAGGCCAGTGTGAACAGAAGAAATAAGCTTAGTAGAAATGCCTTGCCTATGGAAATAGAGTTGCTTCAAATTAGTCAGTCATTGAGCCATTTGGCATCAATCTCGTCGCCATGTGTTCAAAAGGACGAAACTGGATCGCGTGGTAAAAGGAAAATGACTGTGGAAATCCACGGCTAAAACAACAGCAAATATTAGCGGTATTTACGGCTAATTTATCCGTACCCGTACACGGAAACAGCGTATGTTAAGGTCTCTAATACGTGAAGGGTGTGTGACATCTATCATGGAGTACACTTTTTTTTAAGAGGGGAGTGGGGGGGGGGGGGGGGGGGAGCAACCATTCAAACGCCTGTGTTTCCCCACGCCACAGATTGGGGCTGAACTCTCGGCAGATATGAACAGATGCAACCACTATGGTATACCCTACCAGCAGCGGCTGTCCATTGGAGTTGTTAAAGAGAGTTGAGGCAAAGATATAAATGTGTGAAGAAGATCTTCTATGAACCCGCTTTGTGTGTGTGATGAATTGTGCATTCGTGAATAATAAGTTGTATTCCGTGACGAAAATGTGAAATCAACTGGGCTCGTTACTTTCCGTTGCCATAGGAACATACAGTTAAAGTGAAGTGGAGTGTGATAAACGAGACGTACGTGGTAAACATGGTAGTGATCTACCGACTGAAATGATAGTATCTCTTGATAAACTAGGACAGATAACAAATTGCAGAAATTTAATAAATTTCATGGAATTGCCGACGCAGTCCTGATTTGGCACTCTCACTGGCTAAATTTATGCTTGTATCTTAAAGTACACAATCCCAATTCACCTGAAATTTCAAGCTATGTTACCGGACTAGTGATAAAATGCATCTCCAGGTCTGCTCTCCGAAGCCATGAGAAAAAAAAAAATCACCATCACTTTCTAATCAAAGAAAGAGAGGTAACCTTTTCAGATTAAGAGATAATGAATTAAGACTGATTTAAAACCGTGTTCTTTTCTCGCGTTACACGGACTGTCCTGTAACGAGAGAGAGAGGAATCCTAAATTGTGGTGTTTCACAACACCTGAATGACTTTTCAAGTCTTTGAGACTATTTTCTCTTATTCCGTGTTAATAAGTTATAGTATGATGATGATGGTGATAAAATAGTGGTATATAAAGTGTAATATATATCATGAACACAGTGGTAAGATAATATTTTGAGTAATAATGGTTTCTGTTTGAATGCGTTTGTTCGCTGTAGCGGAACAATTATAAATTAAAGGATGGAGTTTACACTAGACACACCAACTTACCCACGTCGTGTTATCCCGAATTCTTCAACCAATTCATCTTTTCTCTATGACCCATCGAAGAAGGCAAACAGAGAGATTTTGCTAGAAATTAGGTCATCACAGTGAAATACTCTTGGCAATTGATGGTTATAATTACACCTTCTTACAACGCGAACGTCAAATTGACGGGTTTAAGTATTCACGTTCAGACAAACTGAAGCTGGCCACCTGGTGAAATGGCTCGTTGCTTGACACTCAATCCATTTCCAAAATTCAAAATTATATAGAACTGAGACGACAGTAGCGCTGAAAAAAGCGATCTGATTGTCTATAGACTCTGAAATCAGTAGTGAGGGGACTCATCTAGCATGGTTTCAGCTAGGCCGGATTATAAGTGCGATGAGCCTCATTTATTCGCTTTTTCATTTTCCACATCTTTTCATTTTCTTTCATTTTCTTCGTCTTAATGCCTTGCGCAATTCCATTGCACTTTTTAAAATCTTTACGAGTCGAATGTCCCTGGAATCTTGTTTTTTTGGTCTTGGCTGATAACTAACCCCCAGTTAGAGAGATGACTGTTCAAAATAACATAACAATTTCTTGCTTGGGCTAATTTCCAAAATCTTCCCCAATATCTCCTCCATTGACCGATCATTTATGGCTTAAAGCGAAGAAGCTTCAATCCCCTCACAGAACACAACCAAGATGAAAAAAAACATCAATTCATTCACTAGATTATTATTTATAGGATTCAAAGGGTCAATTGCTTCAACTACTTATTGCCTTCGCTTACTTTTCATTTTATGACAATTATTATTCTAATTCACTGATAAGCAATGAACGTATTTTGCACTCTAGTTTACAGTTACAGTTACGTCATGTAAACGTACTCACAGACGACGGACTCGTTAAGCAGTTCAAGCGAATAGCGGTCTTTTGTTAAGGTTTGATTTTTTCTCACTCATTTTTTCGTCAGAAATTTCTCAGCATAAGCACGTTATAAAAATTAATTCATACTTACTAGGCTTGGTTTTCTAAGTAAATCTATCTCAAGCTATTTTAATTAGGTTGTGGTTGTTAAAAAATGACAAAAAAAAACAACAACAATAAGCAAAAACGAACAAACAAGCAAAGTAAACGAACAAAAATAACAAATTTAAAGGCATTAGAGAAATTTAAATTTTGCACATAAATATGAATCAGTCACATCTCATCCGAGATAGAGACACAGTTGTTAACTATGGGGTCAAAAGTTCCTTTTTTGACGTTTCGCTTAAACTCTTCTTTGCCATCTTTGTTTCCTTGGGGCCTATAGCGGGCTACAATAAACCAACAATGTTCATCGTTAACATCCTTCTGAGCAACCCCGATACCTAATTCATTTGAAGCATTCCACACGAGTTGTGTGAAATGCGCAGTTTCTTTGGAAGCTGGATCAGGGTCTTCAAAGTTATAGCGGCAGACCTCTGCATACCTAAAGAATAACAACAAATTCTTATTTTTAAACCTTTGCATTTCACAAAAAATGTTCAGACTAATATTTTATTATTACTGTTATTATAATTAGAATTTATTATTATCATTGTTATTATTATTATTATCATTATTCTTTCATAATTTTAAACAAGATTTAGTACTAAATGTCACAGTACGTAACCACCCATCTCTTTAAGATAGTAGTAAGGTTGGATTCTAATCGAAAGTCGAAGGTTTCACAGGTACTTGGAAACAAATTGCGCTCTTTGATTGTGATTACCCACTTTAACCTCCTGACTCGTCCCCACTCATCTCTCATTATTATTAGTATTCGGCGTGGAAGACTAGAACGGGCTCTTTAACAAAGTGGATGACTTTCCCGCGCGCGTAACCCAAGCGCTTCCCTAGTAAATAATTAATGACTAGAGACAACTTAGAGACGACTGGGGACGAGTCAGCTTTAACCTCCACGTTTTTTATAGACTTAACTATCAGGTTTGTTTAGTTGGGTTTTATTACACCTCACGCATTGAAAGGTACAAAATATTTGGGAAAGCAATAGGATTGGTCAGCTACCCCATTAAAGGAAGTTAATCAACTTAGTTACTTTATAGTAGTGACGAAGTGTAGATGACGACCAAGGTTAGCTGCTTAGAGACAGCGTAAAAGCCCTCCATTTCTTTCCATGGGGTTAATTTATGGGAGCTGATTTTAGCTCTATTTTTCCTCTTAACGATAACGACACAAACGAGCAAGAAAGTTAAAGATAATAGTTTTCTCACCAGGCCTCGACCACATGTTGTATTATGCTATGTGGATTGAACAGGTTACTTTTGGAGCATATTTTTGCTAAACTTTCGCCTTCGTTCTCTTTATTGAGAACATTGGTCGCTTGATGAGTGAGGCTTTCTTCACTAGCAAGTTTTTCGGCCATTTTACGTGCTTCATAGACCAAATCCTGGACGAGTTTCATCGGCTGTGACAGATGTGTCTTGCGAAAGGCGTTGTGTGCTGCCAAGGCCATTTTTTCCGCTTTTGAAACTGCAAAAACGGGAAAGATTTGGTAAGTGTAGGTTATGATTGTTGAGTTAGGCAAACAATTAGAATAATAGTGTGGGATGTTAAGATATAGATTTGTTGCAGATTGAGCATGGAAGCTGCCGCTAAGTAGAACAACTACCAGGCTTTAAGGGACAAGGGCTACAACAAATTATGTCAGTATCAGGTCTGAGATTCATTGCTAACTTGTACTACTTACATGTGATCATAGGTTTTGATGTAACTTGAACGGCCTTTCCAGAACCAGAAGGTTGCACTGCTGTGGTACCTTTACCTTGATTTGGTTTCTGAGTCGGTGGGTTACTCCCTAGTCCAGAAGTAGGTGGGACTTGTGTAGAAGTTTTAAAGCTTCCAGGCTGGATGCTTGCGGGTTTCGTTTGAGTTGGACTGCTCTTGCTCCAGATTGGTTTACTGGGTACATTGGTAGGCTTGTGCTGGTTTCCTTTAGAAGGCGGATTTGTAGTTGGCTTGCCACCACCTTGTGAAATGGGCCCAGCGTTTTTAGTAGGTTTTGGTGTCACTTGGAATGCTTTTCCCTGAGCTCTACCAGATGGTTTTCCTGATGAAATTGGCTTAGTGGGGGTAGGTAAATTAACTGGTTTTGTTGCTGCATTTCCTACTCTAGAAATTACTTTCGCCGTCGGCGTGTTTTGCTGGCCAACTGTCGGTTTTTGAGTCGAAATGGAACGACTCTGTTTGGTCGAAACAGGCCTTTGACTGGGTTTTTGTGACGTCGGTGAGGACGGGTTGTTATTTGGGGGTGTTATGCCTGCTCCATTTGTCATCATTGATGTCGGCTTATTCAAAGACGTATTTTTGGTAGGGTCAGGACCATTACTTGGTTGCTGATGTTTGGATTTCGATGTGGTTTGCATTGTCTTTCCTGATGGCTTTGCTTTACTCAACGAAGGTGAGGTCACCTGGTTTTGGTTTCCCGTTGCGGAGGGTTGTTTATTTGCAGCCGCAGGATTCTGTGAAGTGGGGCCAATGGTAGTGCTAGGTTTCTTGCTAATGGGTGGCTTTAGGGATGGGGTGGCCTTATTTTGATTTGAAGCTGCTGCTGCTGTATTCCCTATTGACTTAACTTTCTTGCTAGGTGTTGACGACGCTGAACTACTCTTTGACGTTTGGATAGTCCCGCTATTAGGTTTTTGGCTGACGGGAATTCTTGTTGACGAAGTAACCTGACTGGAGGTTGCTGAGTTTGTTACTTGGCTCGTCGGTTTTATTTGTTTTCCAGGTAAAGGTGGGTTTTTAGTTGATAAGACACCTCCCTGTGTCGTACTTTGACCTTTACTTGAATTTGCTTTCGCTGACTTTGTTGTTTTCTTCGAGGGAGATATGATGGCCTGTTTTGTGGTAACCGCACTTGCTGTGTTTCCTACTGGCGAAGTCGGGCTACCTCGAGGCATAGAATTAGGCGGCTTTTGGGTCGATTTTAAGCTGTTTTGAGCCTTCTCTAATTTTTTCTGGTTGGCCTTTGAGTCCATGGATTCCACATGAATATTTAGTTCAGCTTTATTTCCATGCGTAGTTACCTCTCCAGTTATGCTGAACTTGTCCTTTTTAGTCAATTCTGATCTTTTAAGTGGGTGAACTTAAGAACGTCAAAATAAAATGCAATGTAAGTAATGTTAAAAAGGCTAACAACAGCTAATTTATCACGGGGTTACTCCTGGGAAATCTTGGTGGGGGTGTGCTCTCCAAACCTGTTCTTAAAACTTTATTTCAGACAAAAGAAAAAAAACATTCCAAACCCGTTTTCAGACCTGGTCTCTAAAATCCAGACCCGTTTTCAACCCTAAAACTACTTAGATTATAATGTCAACGAAAAGATCCATTTCAAATTCGCGCATTATATTTCTTCCTTATTCATTTGGAATTGAAAAGACAAGAACGTTTATACACTCCCGTAGTTTCCTTGAAAACCTATCCCATGCAGACCAAAATGTGCCAAGTCTATATCCATTTTCAGACCAAAACGTTATTGAACGTCGTTAACTTGTTTTTGCACATTGCATTTCTGGGGGCAGCAGTTTTAAAGCTTTTAAGTAACGTCTAATTCACACTACTCCCTTTAAATGCAGATGTTGTTTTCTTACTTCACGTTATTTTCTAAAAATTTATTATTTCTTATGTTTTATTTTTCAAGTTAAACTCCTGTGTTGTGGGTAAAAGACCAAAACCAGGCCCCATCATGCTTTGTTTCCCTTGTAAATAATCTGATATCTTTCTCTTAGAAATACAAGTACGAAAGCAGTTGATTAGGAATAGTTAGTAAAACTTTCAGCCAAGCTTTGACTGAAAATTGTGGGACTCATCATGGCATGGCCCTTTTTATGACAAGCGCGACAAATCTCTCTTCCTCACTTTTGGCTCAAGATATGCAAGTGCGGTTCTCTTTTATAGTTAGCCTCAAACAAAATTTCCAAATTTCTTCTCGAAAAAATAAAGCACTTGTTGGTACCTTAAAAGTCTACATGAAGCGTCGTGAAATTCAGAAAATGATTAATAATATCATTGTTTTGTTTTGAAATAAGCTAGAATATAAAAGGGAAAAAAAGGATCGTTTTTAAAGTTGAAAGTTTAGTTTTTGAACTTGTTTTGTAGCAGCATAAGCTTACTTTTAAGCTATTCGTACCTGCATCATCAGCATAAATGGTGAATACTACGTACAAAGAAATTATTGCTAGGTTAACAGCCAACATTTCTGTGTGTACTCAACAAAGATTCCTCCCACCTGGAAAAAAAAGTAGGGAGGAAAAAAAAAATGATAAAATTGATACCAGGGCTCTCTTTTGTCATCTAGGTTGTCATAAAGACTGGAAGTTCACTTACCATAGATCAACAAACCGTAAAGTGTTCCTTGGCACGGAATCTTAAATAGGTTAGATGGTATATGGTTTCATTATATCAAGTACCGTTTTAGGTACCTTTAAAAAAAAAAAAAGTTTTCTTGGCTACTTAAGACATCATATCTTTATTTATGGCCGTTGATACGGTAGTGTCTATAATTAGTGACTTTGTTTGTCGTCTATGTTAATATTGCTCGTTTTGTGAAGCCTAAAAAATTGACTGAACTAAATCAATTTCAACTTCAGTTTTGGTATAGTTAAATGGAATTTGTTATGGTAATTTAAATCTTATGATACAGTTTACAGACGATTACCTACCTGGAATCTTGTCCAGCTTCTAATCTTATCACAGTTGACAGAACATTCTGCTTGCAGCTGGTTTTGGTAAACACATAACATAATCACCAGTCATAATGTTTGTTGAGTAACTGAACAAGTACCAAGGCTTATATTCCTTTTATTAATGTGTTTTTGATAATAAACCAGGTTTGAAAATACTTCGACATGCTTTGAGCTATTCACAACTCGTTG
Source organism: Porites cylindrica (assembly GCA_964035525.1). Lineage (NCBI taxonomy): Eukaryota > Metazoa > Cnidaria > Anthozoa > Scleractinia > Poritidae > Porites > Porites cylindrica. The sequence goes on from OZ037776.1 coordinate 34,687,763, forward strand.
GAAACCTCCTACTATTACTAACAGAGAGTGTAAAGTACGTAGTTTTGACCAAAGTAGAAATGGAAAATAATGAATCAAATCTGGTACTAGCCTCGGCTAGAACACCCTCACCGAACTGAATAATGCATGCTAACCTGGCCAGGCTATAGTCGGGTATGTGCTAGTGGTACCAACAAAACGCTTAATACTAGGGCTAATATATTAAATTTCGGAAAAATTGTGGAATAACCGATTAAATTGTACATTTCTAAACCTGAGGTCAAATTTCCCCTTCTTCCTAAATCGCCAGCTCATTTTCATACAAAATAGTATTTTTGGAGATAGTAGCAGGTCGCATGCTTTTTCTCTGCTTCTACGGCCTCTGCCTCTGCCTCTTTCTATTAATTTTAAACCAACACCAGGCAGAAAAAGAAAAAAAAACCATTGCCGTTTAAGTAACAAGTAGTTCAACAATGAAATCTAGTGTCCGTTTCATGCCACTGACAAACCGACCAAGCCAAAAATATAATTAAACTGCGTAATTGCTGAGTTTGTTTGAAGACTTTTGGATTGTTTTTGTTTGACAATGTTTGTTTTTTTTTTCAAACTCGCATTTATTCCATATGAAGAAGATAGGACCATCGCGTTAAGAAATGAAAACGTTATGTCCTACGAACTCTCTAAAACCTCCATTTTCTTTCGCTAACCCTAATTTTGTTCTTCTTTATAATCCAAGTAGAAAGAGGCCATTGCAATAAAAATACTTTTCTGCTGTGAACAGTATAATTTCTTGTATTTTTAAACCTTTTTCAACTTAAAATGTAATGATAACAACAGACACTTGCTACAAATACACCTGTTTATTTCAGCACTGTTTACATGACTTGACATTATCTATTTACCTGTTAATTTAAACACCTCATAGGCTCCATATTGTAAATTGAAGACCACCCATGCAGGGAATTTTAACTACTGATATTTCTTAAACCCTTCCAGGAAAGATTGTGTCGATCTTTGGCCACATTGATTTCTTCTTTTCGCTCCTCAAAATTGATATTCACATGTTTTCTATCGTCAATATACTTTCAGTATCGTGAACCTGTCGTTACAAGGTTTTCTTTGAAGACTGGCTTCCGCAATGAAGCCCCGACGAGCGTTAATTTGAAAATCTTAACAACCAATGGATAGAAAATATCCATACTAAAGTAGTTTATTTCGACTTAACTCATATCCGATATGTATGATCGACATTTAATAATTAGCACTACCAGGGTTACCCAGTGACGCGAATGCTCTCTATTGGCTTAAAGGACGAGTACACCAGTCTAAATTTCCCTTCTCGTTATCGATCAGTTTTTTAATACAGCTTCTTGAGCGAGAAGTTGGCTGGGAACTGGTTTGCAGAAACTTGAATCAAAAGCACCCTTTCTGACATTATGTGCATAGAGCAATGCATTCCCTAAGTTCCCTCGAGGTCTGTACCTGGCAACGTAATACAGACATTGCAAGTTATTGACGTTTCCATATGATATTCCAACGCCCAGGGACCTGCTTCCTTGCCAAGTCATTTGCGTGAAGTGTCTGTAACTTTATTTGTCTGATGGAGGAGTCTTGAAGTTGTACTTGCATCCCTCGTCATACCTATAATTATAGCAAGAAAAAACTGGGCCGATAAAGAAAAGCACCTTAGAGGGCAGTTAAGGAGTGTCCAGGTGTCTACGTTGAGGCTGATACATTTTCTGAGTTGAAGTTCCATTTCCTTTGTTTCACATTCATTATCATACATTATCATAGACCAAAACAGTGTTTCAAGGAAGATTCCAATTGTCCTGGTGCCGCAGTCAAGGTTAATACCTCATACTATTGCTGACGTACATAATGAGACAGACTCTTCCAAATCCGAAGTCGCAACTCATAATTTTGTATCGACAAAATGCAGTCAATAAACGACTCATTACAAAATACTATACTTAACAGGAAGAGTTAACAGAATTTGGTAAGGGTTTGGTAGGGTTCATAACTTCCAAATTATCAAACTAGACATCACCAAACTATAAAATATATTCTTGGTCTCAGTTTTGTGTTTCGTCGACATTTAGACAACCCATCTCTATCACATCAGCCGGAAAAGAACAATATATTTTTTTACTTACCAGCGCTTCATTATCTGCCTTAATGCCTTAGCAGGGTCAGGTTTTGTAATTGAGCACCTAAAGCCCAGATTTTCCCCTTCATTCTTGGATGCGAGTACGAAGTCTTGTTCTGGTCGTAAGAGTTTATCCTTCGCCACGTTTTCGGCGTATTCCTGAGCATCTTTCTCAAGTTTGCTATCAAGACTTAACAGCGGTGCCTCGTGTATTGAGCGGTAGTAGTTATGCAACTGCAATGCCATGCTACTTAAATCTGGAACTGAATGTTATGAATTAAACAGAGTATAATGTCTGTTGAACAGCCATAGGTCAAATACGAGAAGGAGAATCCATATAGACGTACTGTCTGAAATGTTTCTTTCCTAGCCAAATATCTATTGTATTACTACTATGCATGGCCGTCTATAGTAAATGCAAGAAAATGGACCCCATCAGTTAAAAAAACAAACAAACAAATTACAAAAAAAAAAAACACCTACGAACTTTGATTTCAATAGTCGTGCGCTGTTTGATTGGACAATCTTGAGGGCACTTAATTATCCCATATATAAGACCCGCTAAATATCCTTTCCCGCTCGTCCACGCCAGTCAACCTCATAGATATGATACTAAGTTAGAGGTTGGTTTGGTCAATTGCTTTAACTTAAAACGATTTCGAGCTCCTTAATTATAATGTGAGAAAAAGGCCTGGTTTTTTTTCTCTCTCATTAATTTACATCCCTGTACTCCTTATCCTTGAGCCCAAAAATATCTGAATAGAAAAAAAAAATGAAAATCCAAAACTTACAACATGGACCAAGAAATAAAGTGTTTTTTTTCATTTGCCTAAACCCTATTTAGACTGGGCATCTTTTTGCTTCTTGGGACTTGGGGGAACGCTTAAGAGTCTCCAATGTATGTCTTCAAAGCCCCTCTTGAGACGGCTACCATAATTACATTACTTTTCCAACATTTAGGAGTACCTTAATTGACACAATGACTTAATTTGATGACACTGTGGCGTCATGCTGTTGAATTTATTCGAACAACCAAATTCCACTCATCCATTGGCTGATAAAGCAAATAACAAACCTTGACAGAAGCCATTTTAAAAGGCCCTGTAAAAGTCGCTCTAAAGAATCAAAAAAGAAGTTACTTCTCTTACTGTTTATGGGTTCTTTATCATTTGACGGGTCATCTGATGGTATGGATGTTGTCGGAGTAAAACTTGCCCTTTTCTCTGGAACCGGTGTTATTCTGCAACCAGTGTTGATAGTTCTGACACATTTTGTTGATGCTGCAGCACTTGTAGGTGCAGAGGTGGGTCTTGGACTAGTACTGTTTGTAAGCAGTATTGTCGGTGAAGGTTGATGACTTGAAGCTGAAGGGATTGCTTTGGTTAACGACGTAGCCCGTGATGTAGTCCTGGTCCCTAGTGTAGGCACATTTGTCGGTGTTGCAGTTGGTAATGTCTTTGTACTTGTGTTATTAACCCCCTCCACATGAATATCAATCACAAATTTATTTAAATCCATTTCGCCGCTACCTTTGATGGTAAATTTTATGCCAACTAAAACAAAAAAAAATTGTTGATTATTAAAGGGCCAGCTCAAGTTTCGAATTATACTTGGCTCAGATTTCCACTTTCGTGGTCAAAAAGTTTATGCTATGCATTTTTGGCTAGAGTATCATGAGGCAAAGAAATAAAAATTTAAGTTTTTATTTCATACCCTCCAAACAGCTTCCCCCAAAAAGGTCATGTGAGTGAAAGCACATGCAACAACCCAAAAATAGCTCAAAGTGTATAACCCAACCCCGCCACTCCCCCCCCCCCCCCCCCCCCCCCACGAAACAGATTTACTGTTATTTCCGTCAGCCCACACCTTCTTCTGGTATTTACTGTTTATGTCTCATTTTGGTCTGAGACACCACACCATGGCTAATGTCCCAATCCCACACCACAGACCCTTGATCTAAAGCCCTTTTGCCTGTTCTCACACTCCTGGCTACGACACTGAAATAGGTAAATTAAAAAACTCAAGTATTCTCTAGACATAACTTTCAAATCATCGATGCACAACAACTTTAACTCAAAGAGTCAGCCTCTCGAAAGCATAATTTTAATATCTGAGTAGAAGTCAATAAAAACAATTTATAACAACAACAACAACTTACCACTTTCCTCAAATGTTGCTTGAAGAAATAACAGGCAGATAACATACATTGTTGCTTAGTACGTTATAACTGAGGTTAAATGCGGCTTCGCGAAATGCTAAGGCCCAAACCGTGATCGCTAAGCCATTAGTGGTCACACTACTTAACTGTGAATAAAGTTATAAAGAGAAGTCAGATTATTTGCTGATAAGAATAACTCCTTACAGGAATGGAATCTATAACGAAGTAAGTCATGTTAAAATCAATGATTCTTCCAGAGTAATTGTGTTTACTGGCTTGAATTTGACAATTTTTCTCCTAAGGAAATTAAAACAAATAGATTTATATAGTTAATTGATATTTTTTGAGATTGGATGGTCAAACAAGGTTGTACAAAGAACGTAAGTTTATCAGAAATTAGTTGCATTCTGAAATGTGTTCTTTCCTGTGCACTTATCCGTAAACTTCCCTTCTCTAATGGATTATTCACTCTTCCTAATCCGTAATTTGCTTTAACTAAGAAACATTTTGGTGTAACCTGATGAAAGGTTTCATTCATTAGATTCATCAGTGTTATAAGCAAGGTTCAAAACGTCGAAATCTCTCTCCGTAATCAAATAACTTACCTATTACCAGCGCAAAAAATATAAGCAACATTGGAGTGTTCCTTTGTTTAATGGCTGTGCTTGGCCCGAATAGATATAACTAATAATAACCTGCCTGAAGTGATTCACTGGTGATAGCTTGTGATCAAATTCACTATCTCAACAGCACCCCAAACATACCAGTTAAACACGGGACTTCTTCAGTACGTAACAATCAGGCAAATTAAGAGGTTACATTGTCTTTGTTGTGTGTGAAGCCAAAAGAAAAATAAAAGGAAATGAAATCAATGAGATAAATAGAAAATAAAAATTGTGGCTCCTCAAAAGGAGAGAAAAAAATATTTAAATGTAGCAGGATTTTAAACATTCCTCTATAGGTATTAAACCGGGAAACGCAGATGTGGCGATAATATACTATTTTCACATATAATAACATTATGATAATTATATCCTAATATTTTTTATTATTAAGTTACTCGCTTAGCTTAGTTGCACAGTGTTCATAGATCATCGTACAAGCTAATTAAACTGGCGCTTTTCTAAACTGAAAATAGGAAAGAATTGGACAAGAGAGGTATCCTCCAGCCACCATATTTTTGCTCCCTTTTAACATTGAATGTTAACTGTAACGAAGGCCTGCCTAATAGACCTTGTCACGGTTTTCGACGCCATGTTGACGAGTAGGCAAACGCGTGAGAAATTGCAGTGATTAAATTGCAGTGATTCGTAAAGCATTTAACCTCAGTTATAACGTACTAAGCAACAATGTATGTTATCTGCCTGGTATTTCTTCAAGCAACTTTTGACGAAAGTGGTAAGTTGTTGTTGTTGTTGTAAATTGTTTATTGACTTCTACTCAGGTATTAGAATTATCTAATTTCTCACACTTTTGCCTACTCGTCAAGATGGCGTCGAAAACCGTGACAAGGTCTATTATTGGCGCCTTTTTTTTGCTATATAATTATATGTATTTCTAGACTTTCTACTTTGTTCATTTTTTTTCCATTTTTCATTTTTTGCAGGCTAGTTGTTAGTCAGGGAGGTGCGAAAAGACGGCGAACAATTTGCTTTACTCAATTTCTGGATTAAGGGCCTGTTTACATGGAGGTGGGGGACCCCAGGTAGGTGAGGTAACCCGCTTAGGTGGGGTAACCCGCCTGTCCATATAATCTCTCATTTTCATTTGATCACGTTTACATGATAGGTGGGGTGACCCGCCAAGGCGGGTAGCCCGGTCTACCAGACCGGGTTACCCTCTCAGCCGGGGTCACAATTTGTCATGTAAACGTTTCAAGGTGGGGTAACCCGCCTGGCCGGGGTCGGATTCGTGATACATCAAATTCGCGCAAAATTCACTTTCGCGGTGTCTTTGCATTATGATTAAAGTTAACAATAGAAAGCTATTGCACTGACGGGTTGCAGCAAGAGCAACAAGTGAGTGAAAAAGTGCATTAATCGCCAAAACTCGTGGTTTGCCAGCATTTTTCTTGTTTACGTGCTTAGCGACCATTCAATAATCTTGAGAAAGTGCACCCCGGGAAGGCGGGGTTGTAAGATTGCATGTAAAGGCGGGTTATTTTTTGCCTCACCTAAGCGGGTTACCTCACCTACCTGGGGTCCCCCACCTCCATGTAAACAGGCCCTAAGGGGTATCTAACATTTTATAGCGTTCATTTAGTCTTGAACTCACATGTGCGCTTAAAACGCTTTGAATCCAACCCGGTTTCAGGCTGTACTAGCAATCTTGTTCAATACTTAAGCGTGCGTGTGGCAAGCTGGATCGCTTGCAAATGAGACGTGCTCGATGGTTTTCGCATAAATATATCATATACCAAACAGTCATACTAAACTACAGTTACTGTCACACTAAGCTAAAGTAATTATAAGCAAGCAAGAAAATTATTTTTTACTTGAGTTTCTTTATTTAAATTTGGTATAATAGATCCCATACTGTCAATCAACTACTCCGACCAAAATCTCACTAGTTGCTTCACAAGTTCAGTTCTAGAAACCACTGAAAGGTCACGTCATTAGTAAAGTAGGAAGGCGAAGTAAATGACCTCTTTTGGTTATAAAAATCGGGCTTATTCGTTCATCTTGACTATTTGTTTTCCTTATTGTTTACAGGTGATTCTTTATCATCTGGTGGATTAAACCCTAAATTCTACAGTTTAAACATGCGTATTTAATTTCAGTTAGAGATAGAACGTCTAAAATAAATAATACAAAACGTCCAAAAGTAGGAGTCCATAACCTAGAGCGATTAGGACCAGGACTGGCTTATTTTTAGATACATTTTAAAGTAGTTTTTTCGGCGACAGTTGAAGTCCCGCTCCCTCTATGAGCGCATTAGGAGAGCAAGATATCTAAAAGTAAAAACTGTAAACGCCATGGCCATTAAAATATCAAGACTACCATTTTAGGACTTAAGGTTTTGCTTACTGGTTTGGGGAAAATATCTTCTAACCCCCAACACCCAGCCAAAAATAAAATAAATAAATAAATAACTAAATAAACTGCTGACACGAACGAGTACATGGTAGTAGCATGCTTGCTCCCTCTTATGGGCTCCTGACAAAAGACTGTTTTCCTGCTCTGGAGATATAACACTGTCAATGAGAATAACAGACTCGGAGAAATATCGTTTTAACCAAATGTATCGGCGTTATCACCACTTGTTCATTAGACGGGGATGCAAATTTAACTATCGCTCACGTGAAGATTGTGAAACACGTGACCATTTCGTTGCGCCGGGTTCGAGTGGAAGGTCTTGACTTTAAGGAACCAAAACTATCCTAAATGCCTTCTGTTCCAGTTGCCAAATTTTAACTTTCAAAGTTTAGACATGAGCAAAATTTTGAGATGAAGTCAGGCAAGGACGTGGATCGGAACGGGCGGTTAACAAGTGGTTCAGAGCCGAAGGTCAGTAAACAACTAAAGTGATGAGAAATGCAACCAGAAGACAAAAGAATTCGCTAAGAACTGTGGGACTTTCATTGTTATGGAAATATAATTGTTTTATTTCCGATACTGAGAATAGCAGATTATATTACCTGCTTTTGCTAACCATCGCTTTTTGGCCAGAAAGTTATTAAAAAATCTCATGCATCCAACTTTTGTTGACCATTCAGATAGATATCTGACGACTTCCCCTACGCGTGTGTCTCAGCGTAGTTTTGAAAAGAAAACCAACCATCTTTCCGTAACATTTATTCGAGCGCCTTTTACCAGCTTCGCAAAAAGATGAATCAAAGCTCCCTTTTTTCACATTTTCTTTAAATCGCGAAACATCGTCGATGTTTCCGCCTGGGGAGTAACGCGCCGCTACGTAATAGCACGTAAGGCCGTTTTCTTCTTTACTACTCCATCCCAATCCGACCTCCTCGGTCGATCTCCAGACAAGCTGCGTGAAATGTCCAGTTGACTGCGACCAGCCGGGATTGTCAAAGTCGTATTTGCACACTTCCTTATACCTAAAAAAAAATAAAATGAAAATAAATAAATAAACAATAATAATAATAATAATAATAACAATAATATAATAATAATAATAATACCGATAATAAACTTTAACACGGAACATTTTATCCTCCAATTTCGATTGAGTATTTCTACACTTGATAGTACGCCATGGTCAGGAAGACCTGGCTACGTGTCATAGGGTGTTTTTAAAAATGATTTTTTTTCTCCCTTTTCAAAGACAATATGCCTTTCCAAGTCATCCTGATCAGCATCACTTTGTTTGAGTCATCCGGAAACTGGCCGTTTTTTCTTTTCTTTTCTTTTCTTTTTTCACGACGCTTAATTCACCATTGTCACATTGCGATGATACAACTGGTTTAACCCCAACCCGCTCCTCCCTCACCCCCCCCCCCCTGCCCCCCCCCCAAACAAACCAAAAAAAAATCCAAAAGCATTGACTTTAATTTCTTTTGGGACGACTGTAAATACCCAGGAGAAACTGGAAACTATGGTTATACACAATTTTGCGGGGTAAATGAGCAATGGACTTTCCGGTAAGATTAAAAATTCACCTGGTCTTGAAAGCGATTCAAGGATTTTTGAAATCCCGTTTGACCTGATTTTCGGCTCGGGCGAATTACTTTAATTTTAAATAATTCTCTTGGATCGTTACAGTCAAAAGTGAAAACAATCTCCATTTTTATCGTACCATTCTAGACCACTTATTACCATTTATCAACCGCTCTTGTACTTATCTCTTCCGGGTTCAACTCATAAGGGGTGCAAAACTTTGCTAAGCTCTCCCCCTGTCCTCCTGTATCATCTGTGTGCACAAGGCTTCCCTGAGATGCTATTCGTTCAGCGGTGGCTTGGGCATCACTGTTTAACTTAGAATTGAGCTTCAAGGCAGGTGCATCATGGATTTTGCGGTATTTGTTATGCACTTGCAAACCAGTCTGAAAGAAATCTATTTATACCAATTCATGGTCACAACAAATAGTTACCACCTGATGTGCTGTATCTTACAGGAGCTTGCAAGTTGATCGCTGGTTTAAGTGTTGTTCACTAGCTAGTTGAGATAAAGCTGATTATTTATTTGAAGAGCTTGAAACAGAGGCTGCAAACGGTTTCCTGTTCAAACTCGCACCTTTTTGAGATTATAAGGCTTCAGTATTGTTTTGTGTTTTTGGAAATTTTTGGTCCAATTTAAAGCCTTACAAAGGTTAGATTTTATTTATTTCGAATCCAAAAATTTTAGGTCTCCTTTTCTACGAAACTAACAATTAATGAATGAGACTGAGTATCTTATGAAGAATTATGGAGATCGAGCAGGGTGTTATCTGTGGAGGCCGTTGGCCGAGGCGGATAACACCCTCCGAGATCTCCATAATTCTTCAAATGATACGAAAACCGAATTCAATAATTGTTTTATTATTCATTCAAAATAATTCCTAGTTTAAAAACATGGCTAAACATGCTTACCTCCATCGATCCATCAATGTTAAGTTCATCTTCGATAGCGCACGTTAAGGGTTGTTCAGCTCCGCAAATATTCTTCAAATAGCAGATGTCGTCCTTCGAGTTGTCTTCTTGCTGTTCTTGCCATGTCTTTTGCTATTTTTCCGCCTAGTTCTTACTCTTGAAACGAGTGAAATGTTCGCCATTTTTCAAGGTCACAACCAAAACAACTCAACCTCGTCCCCAGGTCTTCTCGGTTAACGGTGCATTAACCTGTGGAAGGCTGCATTTTTGACGTCATTTCCTCGTTAAACACAAAATTCTTCCAAATTTGGTCATCAGTAACTGGTTATGGTGAATTGTGCGTGTGCTTTTAGCTAATCAGAATTGGGGAACTATTTGAATGAATAATAATATCTTTTAACAGAAGGAGTGAAATGTGAAAAATTAAACTTCAGAAAATCTGAGGAAATTTTATATATGAGGTCTCTTTTTCGAAAATCGTACATGTACATGAATGGAACGATCATCTAGAAAGGTTAAGCCGACGTAGTCAAGAACAATCGACAACTTGTGACTCTAGTGCAGTGTAACATTTACGCAACAGAAAACGTTTTCCATGTTTGCATAGCCTGATATAAACACGAGAGGGGTTGGGAGAATTCGAGACAGTTATGCAAATCCGAGACGAATTGAAGTCGACGGTTTGCATAACGTCGAGAATTCTGTCAACCTCTCGAGTGTTTATATCAGGCTATGGAAATACAGGAAAAACGTTTTATATTGGTTTTATAAATTAACGTTCCCTAGAAAAGTCCTGCTCGCGTAATCAATTCTTGTTTTGCAAAAAAAAAATGCTTTCCAAAATACGGATTTTTCTCGCTTAAAATGTCGCCTTAAGCGAAAAAAAATTGACAGAGGATGTTTCTTAAGATTTTCCAAGTTTCAGCCGAGGCGGAAATGGGTAAATAAAGTAAACTTGCCGACTTTTCAACTCAAAAACGTCTTCAAATTCTTGCTTGCGCGACTAGCGCGCGAAAAGCAAAACGCTTTGACGTCACAATCATTTATTTGTTTACATACTCTTATGCAAACACACCTCTCGGCCAATCAGAGCGTGTGTACTAGCTTTTTTATCTAAAATATTTGATATCTTACTACTACGACCAGAATCCTTCAGGGTTTTGCTTTCCTCTGTACGTTAAGACCTTTGTAATTTGAATCTCGTTGTGATTACCAAATTTAGATATGAATGGAAAAACGAAAAGGATACTTGTCGATTGTAGTAGTACAATGACGCCATCGTGCAAATATGGCGTATTTAAAACACATTACTGAAAGTAAATTGTAAAATTAATTGGTCCAGTTATCGATACAACGTTTGTTTAAAAGAAATGCCGACGAGAAATTTACTGTCAAATAAATGAAGGAAATACGCAATCTAATCAAGATAGGGAAACTGTATTAGCCTTCTCTATACCTTCCGTCGTGGTAACAGCTTCTGTTGGTCTCGTACTTTTGGCGGTAGTCGTTTCACTCTCTTCAGTAGTTGCTGTCCCTCCCGCCGTCGTAACAGCCTCTGTTGGTGTGGTACTTTTAGCGGTAGACGTTTCAGTCGGCTCAGTAGTTGGTGTCACCTGAGTCGAACTTGTTGGACTTTTTGCTGTGGTTTCGGTAGCAGCTGTTGATGAAGAGGCGGGAGACATGGTCGGTGAGGATGAAGTTGTAGGTGATGATGATTCTTCAGTCGAGTGTGGAGTACTTGTGCTACTCGCGGTTGGCTTATCTAGCTGGCAAAGACTGTTCAGGATACATGATGGACACATGAGCGGTGAAACGCATATATTTCCTGTCTTCGATACTGTGTCATAAACAAGCTGTCCTTTTATGGGAATTCGAAGGGATCCCGAATACCCTGCGGGAATACAGACCGGCAGAAAAATAAAAACAATAGATCTAAAACATTGTTTGCATGGCCTAAATAGGTCAAGGGATGAGTAACTTACCCCTTTGAATAAAACTTAACAATAAGAAAAACCAATGAGTACATAACAACCTCGTTGTTTTGACTTCCGACCTGAAGATTAAGAACAAAGAAATTATACCATTTTGAAAAAAAAAAGAAAACAGGCAAGCAAAAATGACAGTTGTACAACGAAGTGAGAAACAAAGCCTTTCTGATGCTGAACTCGATATTTGTTCCACGAAAATGCATGCGCGGACTTCCCTCTTCAATTGTACGGATAAATTCTTAACCTCAACAGACACCAAGAGAGCAAGGCTACCATGCACTTTGATTCAATAAATAAAAAACAAAATCCATGAAATTTTAGCAAAAGCTAATGTGAGTTTTCGAAAACCAATAAAAGCCAAAACGACAGCATAAATCCTTTTGTTGAGAGCCCAAATTTCTGATGTCAGTAACTAAAGTAAAAATATGGACCTCATATCTTTTAAACGATTCGTTTAAATGTTATCAATATGATTGACTCAACAAGAAAAGAGATATCCAGAAATAATAACCAAAAAGCAAAACGGGCCGAAAAAGTAAAGTTTAACAGACGAGAAGAACATATAAGCAAGAAACATTTCATCGATATCAAAATAAACTACTTACATTTCGCAGCTTTCTAAATGTAAACAGGAAATATTTCCATTTCCCTTTTTATCTGTCAAGAAGGCTCCTCCCACAACAATGAAGTAGGGTTGATGTACCTGCTAAATTGCGGAGGATTTGATTTAAAAACAAGTCGAATTTTACAAGAGTTATTTACGCAAACGTTTCTCTTAGAAAGGGTTATTTGATAGGCTATAAGCATTAATGCTGCTCCCTGCACGAACGAATGATTAAAGGAAGAAAAGACTGGTGAAGGGAGGAAGGAGGGAAGAAAGAAATTAAATTGTTTCCATTTTTGCGTGTCTGAAGCTTGTTTCGGTGCCGTTTAGCGGTTTACATTTCGTTATTGGTCATCTTAAGCTTGAAAAAAGTTTCCCTGCGAGCATCATGTAAAGCTCTCAGATGGAACAAAGTTAATACGATTCGCAGAACCTGCCTCCTACAATATCTTATTTTGATAGACACTTGGTGTTTTACTGGAAAATATACCACTCGTAAAATTCATAAAATCTACATCCGGAACCCGAGTGGATTATTTTCCGTAATCTCACACTTGAGTTTATCGATGACGTAATTTCGGTAATAGTAGACGATCATGAGGTATACCACTGGCTGAGCTGGTGAGTGTTTGTTGTATAAGGGACAGTCTGATGTCATTGCAGATACCTTGGTGTGCCCGTGGAGCGTCATGGCGGATGGCAGCATGAAGTAGGTTCTGTAATATCGATGCTATGTCAATAATAATCTCGCTCCTGGCAACATTAAGAATATGTTCACGAGACTGTCTTCTGTCCACAGTTACTGGACTAGATTTGTTACTAATGAAAATTACTATGTTGAACAAGTTAGAACTGAAAATAACAGGCAAGCCTTCTCTATTTCCGGTGGTTTGATTTGGAACAGTATTCCACTTTCTATCAAAACACTTAAAAGCAAATTAATTCAAAAGCGAACTAAAGAGAAAACTCTTTGAAATACTGGAAAAAGAGGACGACTATATCAGAGTTTCTGATATTACAGGGCAATTCTCAAATTCCTAACATGGTGTACTTCCGTATGAAGTACAGTCTGCCTTCCTGTCTCACTCTTGCTATAAACCACACGACAAACTAGATTGCTTCTAGGATTGTTCGTTTAACATATATATATATATATATATACAATTTTTTTTTCTCTTGTATCCGCCTCGAATAGCCTTCGCTAATTGCGGGCACAAGCTTTGTAAGCTATATTTAATTTGAAATAAACTTGTTTTTGTTCTTGTTGTTGTTACCCTAACCAGGAGAATGCACTCGGGTTCGCCTTAGTGGCGTGAGTGGATGGTCTGTAACACTTCATTCCTCATGTCCTCTGGCACGACTATCTATTATTTTATCGATGTCTTTTTGTCTATATGATAAAAAGAACATCACACGGCGGCTTGAAGATATGAATTTTATTTTCTCGTGGCAAAAACAATATTTTACCCACTCGCGGCGCTAGTTCGTAAAGGATTGTTTTGCCACTTCGAGCATAATAGGCCATTTTTGGCCATTTTGCATATTCTGGGGCCTGGGAACGAGTCTGAGAGGGAGCTGGGCACAAGCGTTCGAGCAAAAACAAGGTGGGGGAACCAAACCCGGAATAGAGTGTTTTCACATGACGTCACGGCGGCCATATTGGTGTCCCAAAACAATGAAACGGCGGCCATGTTGGTGTCCCAAACCAGTCCTCTGGGAGTTGAACTCTTTTCTTATGCAAACTCTTTCCTTTGTCCCAATAAATTTGCATATATGCTGGCCACGTGAGTGAAAACACTCTATTGGTAGAATTCACTGACCATGACGAAGGACTCAGACTCTTTGGATTATTACAAGCTATGTAGGCCTTGTTAGTTTTAAGGAATAAATAATAAATGAACATATTTAACAATTATTCTTCGAGCCCGAATGGGCTCTGGGCTATTGACGCAGAGGCCATGAGGGCGAGAGCGAGACCCCTTCAGTTACCTGGGTTTCTGAGTACTTCAGACAGGATATCGATATTGGCCAGTTCATTCTCCTCGGATGAAACCTTAAAAATCGGCGGTAATTATTATTTCTAATGCCCGGAAATTGGAAAATAAATTAGCCAAACCATTTTCCAGAAAACATACATTTTTGTTATTAAAAAATCTGACCGATTTCCGTAAAACGGTGGAAACCGGAATGGATCGGCGCCTGAGATTCGCCCAAATTTTAAGGAAGCTAGAAAAAAATATACATAAAATCTTTTCCATGGCATTTAATAATATTGCATAGCATTTACTATGCAAAAAAACATTGTACAAATTTTATTCCCAAAGAAGGTTGAGAGGGCCAAAACCTATGAGTAAGGGCAAGAAGTCACTATTTGGAGTTGGATTCTTGACCATTACACTTGCAGTTCTTATATGGTCTTCAACTTACGCTGACCTCCAGTCTACAATTTATTTCCACGATGAGACTGCTTCAACCTCGGTGAGCATTTTTAATTACCGCTTTGCTTGGTTTTTGGCGTTTTCGTTTCTAATCTTTCGTTTCTAGTATGCTAGCTTAAGAATAATATAATTTATCCCTCTTTGCGATCGAGCTTTAAAATTCAATAAGACACTTTCGTTCAGTTTATATTTTAAGCTATTTAGAAAGGTTTCGAATGCTTCATTGGAGACAAAACTAAATTAAGAATAATGATCAAGACATGTATAAGTCAGCGTATGATCCATTTGAAAAACAAAACAGTAATCCTCCATGCCACCTTGTCTTCAGTGGAGCGCGACTACTTCAATACTGTGTAAGTGACATTACCATAACCGCACACCCACAACAAAATATTCTCTCCCTTATAAATTCGTCATTCATGAATACGGTTCAGTGATGTTAACGTTTGACAACAGATCCAGATGAGTAGGACACTGAGGATCACCATAATTTTTTTCTGGACTCCATCTCTTACTATTTTAAATGCACGCACTTTTATTCCATTAATTAATTAGCTTTTACTGACGAAACATAATAATATATATTGGTGCTTACTTTAGCATTGAAAAACGAATAGATAAAAAATATAACAATACCGAAAATCTTGATCAAAAACGATTTCTTAAAACATAAGCAAGCGAATATTAATATTATTATTATTATTATTAGATTTTAAAAAGAAAGGAACAATGAAGGTTCACTCACATCGCTTCAACAATTTTCTTTATGGCCTCTCTGGCCTTGCCCTCTTTACAGAAAAGGATAAAAATGTTTTCACCGTTCAAGACCAAGATCAAATCAATGAAAGAAGAAAAGTGGAAAACCAAAGCACTGCATCACCTGCAGTACCCAAGGATCCTAGAAAAGCCTCATGTAGACACAGCCACCACCAAAAAATGGTTGTCAAGTAATCGGAAAGGCGAAACAGAGGGGCTACTGTTAGCAACTCAAGAGCAGGTAATAAACACCAGAAACTACCAGCTACCAATATGTGGCCAGCAAGTGGAGAGCAAATGCAGTATGTGTTCGCAACATGAAGAGAAAATGATGAAATGATTGTGAATCAGCTGTCCCTAACAGCCATTGCGCGTTAGACATGGCTGTGCACATGCATAAGGTATTGGCAAGATTGGCAAAATTGAAATCCCTTGGGAACGTGTCTTGATCTGGCAAACAACTAGATCAATAGTTCGCATCAAAAAATGCTTTCAAAACTGCTGAGCCTCAGCAAAACACTTTCCTGTGATGAAGTTTTTGTTCGTAAGTCATTGTCCGGTTTATCGCATATAATTTTAAGACGCAAAAAAACAACAACGCGTGTCTTGGGGTAGTCCACTACCTTACAAGAAGCTCTAAATTAAGTGGTCATCTAAACCAATATTGCTTGTTGCGTTGAGGTTATTGTTTGTGTAGTTATCCTATTGCTTCCACAGCCAATTGTGTGAGCCGTTTAGTGAGGTGCTATTTGACCGTGTCTTGTCGATGATCAAAGACTAGTATTTTCAGAGATAGAAGTCATAAATTACCATCTTTTTGAAAGGATGCCTCTAGAAGCATAAACAAGATGAGCTTTCAATAACGAACCTGCGATCAAAAAGGAAAAAAAAAGTAGTTTAAGACACGTGACAAGCAAACTAAAAGGCATTTTGGTCTCTACAAATTATTTCAGTTTTTAACCATCGTTGCTAGCAAACTCATACCCCCAAAAGGGCCAGAGAGACGTGGGTGGATGATTGGACTGTCCTGGGGATCAGTCCAATTCTTAAGTTTCCTCCTTTTTACCATTGTTTATTCTTCTAGCAGGAAACATTATGCACCTTCGTTATTCGTTATATAAGCGAGCCAAATCCGAGGTGGGAAGATTCCCTTTCTGGAAACAAGACAAACAACAGCAAAACGACAGACAACTTCATTAATCATAAGAACACCTGAAGTGAGCCAGTGTCTGGGTAACGGCACAAAATGGCGTTGTGTCCACACTTTGAGTTCCCAATAGCTAACTGTGTTGTACATTTTTACTGTGTTTCACCCTTACAGACGCCATTATGAAACACCAAACTTAGCAGCGAATACAAAGCAGTGGACTGTCGAAGAATTAACAAAAATGGTGTCCACACAGGGACAAAAAATTAATTACATTCGGGTGTCCACTATTGCGCGCCCGTATTTCCCCTTCCCCTACCCTCCCCGGCCCCCTGCCCTTTTAACAACCACCCCCTTTTGAACGTCCTAGGGTTAATAATTATTTCGTTTAACCACAAATAAATCTTAAAATTTCGCCTCATGTCGCAAAACTTTGCCTTAGTCCATCTCCCAAAAATTTCACAGATATATTGTATTAACTTAAAAATACAATCCTGGTCTTGGTAAAGTTTGCTCTCAATAGTGTCTTATTTGGTGTTGACAACAAATTTCGGTCACGAAAAAGTCTAATCCCAATTAGTTCGGGGACGGTGGAGAGCAGGGAGGGGAGGGGAGAAGGGTTGCGTTTCTCATGTTCTGATGTGTTTTTGCTTCAGCATCGTTTTCCGTGATAACAAGCAAGAAAATCCAAAGTCTAAAGCTAAACATTTTTTGCCGTATTTTACATAACCAAAAGGAGCTAAAAGTTTAGTTGTAATATGATATTTTAGGCACTAGTCAGTAAGTAAGAGCAACTCGTTCTTGTCTAAATCTTTGTCATCTGATGCCACAATAGTAGTCTATTAAAGAAAAAATGACAGTCCAATCAGCAGTTCAGTTTAACCAATGACAGCTGGAACAATTACTTTATTTGTTTACCGTTTACAAGCCATCAGTATGATAACGCTTAGGAATTAACAAAATGTTTCTTCTTCTTCTCTTTCAGAAGCTCTATTTTTATAGCAGAGTCCTGGGTACGAGAACCTGAAACACCAACTGCGGCCAATGGAGTTCCGGTGGCGTGGGATTTCCCACTTTTATCAAAGAATTTCCGTTTTTTGGAAGTAACAGAGCTGCAGTAATTCTCTCGGTTAAAGTTTCCTTCTTTCACGTTGTTTGTGAATTGACCGATCATGTTTCCTGCTGGTTTATATCTTCCGACAATGTACGCACACTTCATACCATTTTGGGTTGTTTCAGCTCTCCCTATACCAAGCTGAAGACTTCCTTCCCAAACCACTTGAGTGAAATGACCAGTTCCTGGGGAAAATCCTCCATTATTGAAATAATATCCTGGGTCACAGACCTCATTATACCTAAAATTGGAAACATTGTTGTAGGAATATAGTCGTTAACACACTCCAAACCACTTATCTCAGCTCAAGGACGTAACAAAACCTACTTAAAGGCGCTTTGATTGTAAATAAAAAGGAGTGGGTGGAAACGCCTGTTGTCAGTTACTGATAAACCATTTGTCAGCTGTCAACGGGATATCGTATCGTTATCGTTATCCTTCTCCTCATTCTTAGCAAGGGTGGGGCAGTGGTGAGAACACTCGCCTCCCACCAATGTGGCCCGGGTTCAACTCCGGGCGTCGACGCCATATGTGGGTTGAGTTTGTTATTGGTTGTCTCCCTTGCTCCGAGAGGTTTTTCTCCGGGTACTCTGGTTTTCCCCTCTCCTCAAAAACCAACATTTCCAAATTCCAATTCGATCTGGGACGCACGGACACGTTTAAACGAGTTTATATGAACTCCTATGTGCTTCGTGGGTAAACAAGCTATTTACAATTTACAATTTACAATTTTTTTGCAATCCTTTCCGTTTTCATTCTCCTTTCCCTTTTCTTTCTCTTTCTCCTTATCACTATCATTGTCATTAAGGTAGCTGAACACAGTTTTGGCAGTTTGTGATTGTATGTCATTTGCCAAATCATGGCAGGAGAAATGTTCAGCTCACAAGCTGTAACTTGGCAAATATACTTGAAAAATATACTGATGAAAGATTTTGATTGATAGGTAAAATTTTACATTTTCGTAGTTTCCACGGCAACATGAACGATTGAATACAACCTTAAAATTTCGCTTTTGAACGGTTTGCATAAAATTCACCCATTAGATTTTCCTATAAACTTGTACACAGCTTACAGTACTATAATTAATCATTACCATTTGACACTTATTTGACCAAGTTTTAAGGTGGCTCGACTGGATTTTTTGGGGTTGATACCTCCCAAGTTTGAGCCTTAACTACGTCGGCATGAGTAAAGATATCGAAAAAAGGTTACCACAACTGTATCACATAAAGATGAAAATTTCTTATGATCTGGGTTTTATTGCAATCGGAGTCGCCATGGCAACGTAATGACGCCATTACGTTTTTCATTTATCCTTGTGTTTCTCTGTACCAGGAGTTTTTTGAAGAAATCGCTTAAGGGAGTATGTACCAGCCATAATTGCCTCCATTATGGCAAAGTTTGAAGAAATTCTATGAGAGCGTTTTCGAAATATTTCGAAATGCAGTTTTAAGAATCATCAAAGCAGTGAAATAGCATGCTAGCCGCTCAATTCGCTAATATATTAAGAAAATGATAAGCTTTGGGAACGCGGCTTCATGTCATAGTGGTTTGATTCCATTGAAAACTGCATACAAAAAAAGAGGGGAATTGCTCTGGGCGATCGCGAGTAAGAAGAATTTTATTAACTTGCATTCAGCTGCTTTTGATACAGTTTTTGGAGGTAATTTGGTCCATGCCTAAGAATTTCGCATTTTTCCAAAAACCGCTCGATAAATTTTTTTATAAATTCGACAATTCCGAGATCAATTGTCAAGAAATATTCCCTGCAAGTTTCAAGAAAATTGAAAACAGGGAAGGCTTTTAAATAGGGCCTCAAACATAACCAATTTCCCCCCCAGATTTTGTGTTTACAAGTGAGCGTCCTCATTATTCACTGGCATTGTTTTCAAGTTTCATATGCACGTGCACAACTAGCAAAAAATATAAATTTGCATCAAAAAGAACTCTCGATTACTTTGCGAAGAAATATCCGGTATATGCTAATAATTGGCTTGTCGTCACAGATAGCAGTGAGAGCCGAAACGGTGAACGTCACGGCTCATCGTGTAGGATGCAATACTTAATTATCTTACTCGGGTTATAACATTACAGAAACTCTCACAAAGAGTCGCTCTGATGTTATAATGTATCACTAACCTCTTTACCCGGTAATTAGCATATCCCGAAGATTTAACCGAGGGTCCTTTTTGATGCTAATTCTATCTTTTTGCTAAATGTGCACGTGTATATGAAACTTGAAAACAATGCCGGTGCATAATGAGGACGCTCACTTGTAAACACAAACTCTGAGGGGAAAATTGGCTATATTTGAGGCCCTATTTAAAAGCCTTCCCTGTTTTCAATGTTCTTAAAACTTGCAGGGAATATCTCTTGACGATTGATCTCGGAATTGTCGAATTTATAAAAAAATTTATCGAGCGGTTTTTGGAAAAATGCGAAATTTTTAGGCATGGACCAAATTACCTCCAAAAACTGTATCAAAAGCAGCTGAATGCAAGTTAATAAAATCCTTCTTACTCGCGATCGCCCAGAGCAATTCCCCTCTTTTTTTGTATGCAGTTTTCAATGGAATCAATCCACTATGAGATGAAGCCGCGTTCCCAAAGCTTATCATTTTCTTAATATATTAGCGAATTGAGCGGCTAGCATGCTATTTCACTGTTTTTATGATTCTTAAAAGTGTATTTCAAAATATTTCGAAAACGCTCTCATAGAATTTCTTTAAACTTTGCCATAATGGAAGCAATTATGGCAGGTACATACTCCCTTCAGCGATTTCTTCAAAAAACTCCTGGTACAGAGAAACACAGGGATAAATGAAAAACGTAATGGCGTCATTACGTTGCCATGGCGACTCCGATTGCAATAAAACCCAGATCATAAGAAATTTTCATCTTTATGTAATACAGTTGTGGTAACCTTTTTTCGATATCTTTACTCATGCCGACGTAGTTAAGGCTCAAACTTGGGAGGTATCGCCCTAAAAAAATCCAGTCGAGCCACCTTAAAAGACCGGTTTTTAGATAATCAATAATATAATTGCACTGTAGTTATTAAATGTGTCACAAAACTCATCTGTTCACCTTCCACTTTAAAGTCCTCATTATTTAAAATACGATGAAAGTAAAAATTCTGCCAAATATCACAAAATTTTGATGATTTGATTTTGAGAAGTCGTATTCTGTGTACCCTTGTTTTTTTCGCCCGCCATATTTGTTTTGTCTAATTTAAAACACGCGCCGTCACGCGAGTTACCGCTAACCCCTCGCAAAACTGTGAGCAGCCCCCTTAATCACCGTCATTATCACCATCATTATCATTAGTACTATCATTACGATAATATTACTGACCAATTTGTAACAGCGTCGTCTACAGTCTGTGCAGCTTCCGTGGAACATCCGAACGAAAGGTTTTCCCCATCTCCATCTCTTTCATCGCGCGATGAGTGTTGAAATGTTCCACTTTGGGCTAGTGTTTCTGCGTAAGCTTGGGCCATGTTGCACATCGTTTTGTTTAATGTCATAGCCGGACCTTGGTGTATTTGACGAAATTCATTGTGCATGGCTAAGCCTTGTTGTTCTGTTAGAGTGAATTCTTCTTCTCGTTGTTGTGTTAAAAAAAAAGAAACAAAATTACAGCCAAATATTTATTTTCTGTAAAACTAGCGTGCTTTATGTGAGGGTCTGAGACAATATATACATATTAATAACTATTCTTTAACTTTGTAAATAGAGAAATTTTCCTGCGCATCTTATAGAGAAGAGAACCCTATTACGGTAGGACCAAACTCTTTAGTGAATTGCGATATTTCATTTCATTTCTCAGTCCGGAATATCCCTAAATTTAAGGACAGGGCCAACTGGTCACGCGACACTTTTCAACCAATGAGAAGGCGCACTTGTGTTTATCAACAAACAAATCAAAACATCGCCCCAGTGATCAAAAATTTTCAAAACAACGGACGGAGTCGGACAGAATCAGTCATCGTTTCGGGGCTCTCAGGCATATTTTTAAGACTTTTCATGGGGCATACACAATTTTTTTAAGTGGACAGCGTATCGGAAGCCATATTGGAAGTGTCTCGTGAAATATTATTCAGCACATTTTGTGGCTTATTTCTTCTTTTATCTTCTAAACAACGCGATGTATAGGCGAGATTTTGGTTGGTTTTCAAGGTAGGTGAAGAAGGATCTATTATTTTTTCGATTCACAGATTTTTTACGAAGTTCTACATATTTTTCCTCGATTGTCATATCGATTAACTTTTATCATGTTGAATGTAGGGATGGTAGACAGCCTAGAATTTTGGTAGACAAACTTTTGAATTCCGAGGTCCAAAACACGCACGTTTTCCACTCCCGGGTTTCTCACAGAGCCGTGTTATTACTTTTTTTCGCATTAGTACGAGCCTTTGACTTTTTTCTTTTCAAGGCCTAAGCAACTTTATTAATCTTATGGATATTCACGTCCAACATCTCGCCTCACTTTTCCGAATTTGCGGGGATGAAATTGAAGATCATAAGCGCAAGGTAGATACTAACCGCTTTGTTTCTGAAATTCACTAATCTGGAAAGATTTAATGTTGTTGGATTCTCCAAATGTTCATCCACCGTTAAAAAACAATCAAAGAAACATGGCAAATCTCAATTATAAATGATGTATTTCGTTACTCATTGAACATGCACTGATTATCTGGGATAAAATTAAAACATTGCAGGTACTACAGCGGGCAAAGAAAGCACCAGATGCCTGAAGTCAACGCGAAACAACACGAAAAAACAAATTTGAACTACTTTCTATTCTTGTTATGATGACTGGTTCTTTGATACTTGTCCTGTAGAAGTTAATGGGTAGTACCAATCCTGTTTTGTACAATCTCAACAAATTTTCACACTCTCTTTAAGGCTATTTTTTACACGGGACCAGTTTGCTTTTATCAAAAATCTTGCAAGCCATTCCAGTGAAGCCACGACCTCTGCGATCGGTCCGGAATCAGTTCGAACACCCCAAAGGTTCCTTGCAATGATTAATGCTCTTATTCTCTAACATGAAATGTTTTCTTTGAAATACTAAATGTGAAACCTAGACGAGTACTGTAAGCTCATCTTTAATTCTGTCCGACTCCGTCCGTTGTTTTGAAAATTTTTGATTACTCATTTTAGCAAAAAGGGCAGAAATTATGCCTCCCCCCCTTTTGACTTTAAATTTGGTAAAAACACCTCAATAACTATGAAATAATTAATATATAACCTGACCATCTTGACAAGCTTCTTTGCCATTTGCAGAAAGAAAGATAGAAGCGGATTCAAGCCAGACATAATGGTCAGTTTTTAATAAACTCCATGAATGGTCACATTGGCGAGCAAATACTTATAGTGATCTTAGTTTTGACTGAATAAACTCGGCGCTTGGTGCATTTGCAATTTGATTTTACTTTCAAATGCAAGCCTTTGTAATGTGCTATTGTTTCCATGAGCGAATTTTCTGTCGCCTGTCAAAATGACTTACAAATCGCTTGTTCTGCACTTGTTTAGGGTCCCCTAGATAGGAAGCCATATAATAATAAAAATCTTATTAGCCTCGTTTCCTTCGCTCCGTACTTATTGATTGCATAATCACTAAGTGATAAGTTTGTGCCACAAAATAGCGCGAATTATGTTAGCAGTGTTTTTTTTCGGAAAGTAGAAGAAAATTTTGCTCGTAATAACGAATTACAACAAAAATTAAGCTTAAGTAGAATCTATCAAAGCCTAATAGTAATCCTGATATTCCTAATAGATTTGAAGTAACTACGAAGTTTGTCAACTTATCATGAACTTGCACATGGGGGTTTGTTCGTTTGTTGGCTTGATAAGCAGATTGTTTGTTGGCCTTTTTACATACATGTAAGAAAAACGAGGCACTTTCACCTTAGCTATCCTTTTCATAAGTCCGAAACCAGATTTTAAACAAATGTACTTTTGGTTGGTTGAAGTAAATTCTCAAGCAATCGGAAGCACTACCCAGACCTGGGTAGTGACGCGTCATCAGTATAAGATGTCTACGTTAATTTCTTAGATATCATTTCGAGCGGAAACCAGTGGTGGCGTCGCAGAATGTAGGCTGATTTCTCAAGCTAAGATCAACTGATCAACTTGCATGGGTGATGTCATATATATTTTGGCCACTTTCCACGTAGCAGTTTAATTCATAACTCTCACTTGCATAGTGGGCAACGTTAATACTTAAAAATTAATGAATAAAGTTGAACATGATATGAAGAATTTAAGCACATTGAGCAGTATTTGAACTACACTCTTTTTTCATTTAAGAATATATTTTCTAAGAATATCGGGGCTGAAATTTTCGAAAATTTAAGAATATTTT
The DNA here is from genome assembly GCA_964035525.1 of Porites cylindrica. NCBI lineage: Eukaryota > Metazoa > Cnidaria > Anthozoa > Scleractinia > Poritidae > Porites > Porites cylindrica. Next base: position 34,711,990 of record OZ037776.1, read on the forward strand.
AAGAATAAACCCGAGGCTAAGAGTACATAAAACAGATTCAATTTTATGTCTGAAAATCAGTAAATACAGTACAATTATTAAAATTTGTGTTTTAACCTGATCGTAGAAAATTATTCGTTTCGCTAAACGGCGAGAACACTGGGTAATTGAAACCCCAATACATTCTAAAGTGGAAATGCCATAAGCTATAATTTCGCTCGAAAATAATTCAAGAATATTTTCAGCCTAAAATCAAAAGAAAATCTGAATGTTCAGCCTGGACCACTCTGTATTCAACTATTTACATAAAAGAGTGTACCGCGAAGCCAAAGGCTAACGTTGATAACAGCCTTCAGGATCGGCATAATTTTTCGTATCATACTTAAGCCCAATTGAATACTTGTATGATTATTCATTCAAAATATTTCTTAGTTTTCCGTCCGTACAAACTCTCAGTCTTTCTTAAAAACGTTCGCCTGCTTGTCTGCACACGTCCATATATGCAGAGATGCATTTCTTCATGTATACTCCACAAAAAGTAATCTTGATACATGTCTGGTAATATTTTTGCATGCTTTTGCAATTATACCGTTTAGCTTTAGTCGTAATTTAGATGGCCTGAAACTTGTCGCAATTTATTTACAAGACAAGACAAGCTAGCTTCTTTAGGCTGTCTCGCAGCTGACTGGAAACGAAGTTGCTCTACATTTGATTAATATACCATCGAATCGATCTTATATTGCTAAACAATTATGCTTTAAGTAAGCGTCGGTTATGAGGAATTAGTCGGGAGATTTGGCCAACCAGAAACGGGGGAACATTTTGAATAAATAATAATAAATGATACATCATTTTCGTCAAAGGTGAGACAAAATAAAAGAAAGGCACATTGGCCATGGCGTAAGAGGTCTCCCGACGTTTTGCAGAATGGGATAGGGGGAGGGGATAATTTCTCCTCAGATACTACTTAAGGGATGAAAATACTTGGCTCTTAGAGAAAAAATAAAGAAAGTGTTTAAATGTTCCCGAATCGGATGACTAACTAACTGTATGCAGAAAGAAAATTTTTCAAATTGATGACATGATGACTTGACAATTGCCAATTCCGAACGCTTTATTGTTAAACTATGTTCACAGATAAATGCGTCTTTCACTTAATTAAACCACAAAATTAGTAATTTGCCAATCTCAAAGTGAATATTTTCGAGAAAATAGAGGTATAATGCAACTTTCGGAAACGGCATACGCATGTACATGTAAGGTGCACTTTTAGTGGGATTACTATGAAGAAAAAGAAATGTTAGCTTACATTCCCATTTCTATGGTACTGTAATTCAGTGATAATCGAATTAATTCGTTTAAAGTTACCTTCTGAGTCTGAAGAGCTTTGCGTAGCCAAACTAGGTCCACCTTTGCCAGGTCTCATTTGCACGTTAGTCGTTATGGAACCATCAGCTAAAACATTGATGTTGCCGTTCACATTGTAACTTCCTGGCTTTAAAACTTGTCCATTGACTAAAAGAAGCAGCACAAGAAGGCTTGAGAAGTTTACATTGGATCTGACTGTTTCAGTAGTATGGAGGTAATGCCCATGCGAAAATTTTATTAGATCTACATTTCAAAATACACTCTCGTTCAAGTTGACCACAAATATTATTGTAACAGAATTGAAAAGCTTGGAGCATATCATAATGGCTTACAGCTACGGTGTCACTTACTATTGCAAATCAAGTATGCCTCCAGGAATAAAAAGAGAAAAACCTGATTGGTAAGCCTGTTGTGATGAAAAAACAAACAAACAAACAAAAAGTTAAATGAAACAGAGAAAACAAAAAGGACACGATACAACCTCAAGGAGAAGCTAGATATGACAGCTTTTATGGTGTAATCTGACTTTATCCGTTAATTAACGCAAATAGTCACACTTTTAACTAATAACGATGAGGAAAATAAATGAAGTGAATAAACAAAAATGATACTAGTAATAACGTAAACAAGAAATAAATTACGTGAAAAGTCAATTCATATGATTCATTAGCTAAGGAATCCCACTTTTAAAGTTAGTTTTGGACAGGATATGACGACCTTTTGAAAGAGCATCATAACTCCGAAGTTCAGGAGAAATGGCCTTGAAATCCTAGCTTTGTCACATAGATCTGAATATCTACCAGTTAAGTTACTAAAAGTAACTGGCAGGAATTCCCTGGAAATACAGCCTATATGGAGGTTCGACTCTCCTTCATTTTGCGGTTTTAGTATTTCGACTTGTTTTTTAACGCACTATTATAGTACAAAAAACAAATCAATAATAGTAATTAATAATAGTAATGATAAGTAATGGTAACAGGACTGAGTGGAGTCCAATTCGGTAGGGTAGCGGGAGTCCGATTTGTTTAATCACGAGTATGAATACAGACCGAATTGGACGACACGAAGTTCTGTAACCAATTAATCATAACTTTAACCAAATGTGTGATATATAAGGCTCTTTTTTAAATCAAAACACAGTCAAGGAATTCCCAGATTTTTTTGCTAGCAGTGAAAAAAAAAAGAAAAGCCATTTAAGCGCGCGTGATGGCGCGTACTATCCAATTAAACTGTCCTATTAAGGCTGTAATCAGGGCAGCCGATAGCCAATCAGATTTGAGAATTTTGTTGTAGTTATGATTATAGTAATAGTAATAATGATAATAATAATAATTATAGTAATAATAATAACCATTTAGTAGAAAAATATTCATCCATTTACAGTCTTAGCTTAGAATAAATTGATGGCTCTTGTGTACAATCTGGCATACTTCTAGAGGGAATTGCTGTCTATAGGACCTAAAACTGATACAATAGCCCTTCATACTTCCTAATTAGTGCTATGATTCCGACCTTCATTCACCAGTCTTTCGAATTTCGAAAACAAAAACATGCACGAAAGCAATAATCTACATACTTCCTCCGTACAGATAGAATTTATCTAAATAATTAGCGAGGAAAAACCCTTTTTCTTTTTCAAAAAAAAAAATTAAAAAATAATGAATAAATTATATTTTCTTTTCTAACATGTCTTAGCTGCTTGTTCGAGTTGTTCCTGCTTGGAATTGATATGAATATATCTCTTCCTTTTTACGCCAATACGTTGAATAGATGCGTCCCAGGTGGTTCTAAAGAAGAAAATGAGAAAGTAAAGCAATAAGACTTAAATTAATGGTTGTAAGTACATATTGTTGGAGAAAAATCGAAAGGGTTTAATTTTACTCACCAAAGCTATCGCCTGTCCGCCTCAAAATGATTTGCCATCTGTTCGATTACTTTCACTGTTAAATATCTGCTTCTGAAAGATACGGTTGGTAGTTTTCCCCGCCCAATTGAAATTGTATAACATGAATGGTACTTGCGCACTGTTCTTTTCAGTCTGTACAAAGCTAATCCACTCCCTTTCTCTTTAGGCCATATCGATGATACCATCCTGAAGAAGGAAATATGAAAACGCATTTAAAAAATTAGATTTAAATTAGTGGTTAATGATTCCTTTTACTGTTAAATTACTGCTTCTGAAACATTTCGTTGGTAGTTTTCCACGCCCAATTTGACAAGCATTACATGAGTACCATGAATGGTACTTGTACACTTCTTTTCTTGTCAGTCCATTACACAGATATCGTGTAACCTGATCCTCCCTCTTTCTCCTTTAGCCAAAAACTTTGTTGCGGTTCTATAGCTAAAAATGTAAAAATAAGTCTAAAAATAATTGTTGAAATTGGATATGGGAAAAGAAAAATCCAAAATGAATATTTTTGCTCATCACAGCTATCACTTATTCGCTTTAGAATAATTTCCCCTTGGAGGGATTTCTTTTATCGCTAAATATCTACTTCTGAAACATTCGGGTGGTAGTTTTGCACGTCCAATTTGACAAGCATTACATGTGTACCATGAATGGTTCTTGTACACAATTTTCTTGTCATTCTCGCAGAAAGGGTGAATGTAAGTACCTACAATACGTTGATGCGGATCTATAGGAGAAAATAAAAGGAATAGATTTTAAATGATGGTTGAATTGTCTATGGGTAATCAAAAAATCCACAGAAATTGCTTGGGTACGCCCGAAAAAAAAAAATTCGTGTGTGCGATAACTTTCATTTTTAAACATCTGTTTCCGAGGGTTGGTAGTTTTCCACGCCCAATTGGACATATGTTACATGGGTACCTTGAAAGGTACTTGTACACGTTTTCTTGTCACCTTAAACGTAAGACAGTGTTCAGCCAATTCTCTCTCTTCCTAATTACTCCAAAACATTGATGGGGTTTAGAATGGAAATTTAAAAGAATGGTTGAGTGTTTGAGATGACCTCTATGGAGCAAGACTCGGTCTTTTAACTTAAAAGAAAAAGTGAGTACATTTTTGTTTGGTTACCGGTACCGGTCAGAACTGTTTAAAGTGTTTATGGCGAGACTTATTAAAACTGAAATTGGTCCTTGATAAGTTTAATCAACAAATCTGAACTTTAAAAATTTGTCTCCAAAAACATGTTGGTCGACACAAAAAAACAACAACAACAACAAAAAAAAACAAAGCAAAAAAACAAAAATGTCTCAGAGAATTGCAACGAGTAAAGAATCAAAGTAAGGCTGGTGAATTCAGGTGACGTCATTTAATTTACTCAGCTTTCGCTTCGATTCTGGTCATTGCTTTATGTTTTGTGGAAATAGGCGATGTATTTGATTGTAAAAAAGTGTAGCGAAGCAATTGAAGAACGTGAAGATGATTGTAAAGTTGCCAAGGTCTTGTTAATTCCAAGCGAAGAGAGTTTATATCGCATGTGAACTATGCGTGGTCTTAGTCAGCTGAAAAATTGGATGCCCCGTCTTTCTTTCTATCTTTCTTACTATGAATACATGTATATGCTTGGTGTCGGCCAATGACGTTATGCAACGTTACGTCATGGAGCATTTTGTGTTTCCAGGCAACACAGACTTTACCGCCGATGACCTGGGCGCAAAGTGTCATTCCTGTATAAGTCTTTAAACTACATTTAACTTCCACGATTATACTCAAGGGGAAAGGCCAATGTCCTGTGGCTAACTGTCCCAATTCAGATTTTCTTGGATTTTTTATTTGCTCTAAAAGACGATACTGAAGATCATGACCGATTATAATAGCAGTCACAGTGACGGTGCAGGAGTTTCCTCCAACAACCGCTGAATTAGACAGTGTAAGAAATGAGCCTTCTACCAGCAGTGAAATCGATGAAGAAAATGAGATGGCTAATGATGATGACAGAGAAGCTGATTCATCCAAAGCTCCAATTCCTGATAGCAACAATGCGTTTTCAGATACATCTAAAGGGGGCCAGAAACTATCACGATCGCTTTTTCCAACATAGATGCTTGCTTAGCATAGATTTGTATGTAAATGCATTATTCTCTATTAACCTTCTATTGTACTAGAAACACCACTGACTGCCATTTTCCACATAATTATCAACAACTTTTGCAGACATTTTTGTTAAGAAGTTGATCCCCCCAAAAATTGTTTCATAAAACAATTGGTGATGAATAGTAAAAATATATGAATCGCTTTTCATTTGATCAAAAAGTTAAACGCTAAAAGATTTTTAAAATACATTTAAAAAAGTGAACGACGTTTCGGCGCTACGTTACGCCATTATCAATTTGAAAAGTGAAAAAGTATAAGGTGTAAAACGAATATATAAAATTACACAATAAGAGAAAATAAAAAATGTAAGAAAGTGTCACGTATATAGTTTGGCGCGAATGGAGTCGGGTTACGTGTTAAGAGAAGGCTTTATGTCCGTTATGTATAACATCTCGTAGACTAAGCAATCAAACTTGCTGTTACATTTCCTTAGAACTTTGAAAAGATGGCCAGTCTTTGTTTTCTTGTTGCCATGCTGTGTTTCAAGGTCTTTCCCGATGGCTGAATAACGGTGTTCACTTATGCGTTGATGTAAGTGTCGGGCAGTGACATAATTTGCATCGCACAAATCACATTGAAATAAGTATACAACGCATTGAGTGTTGACGATCGGGGGCTTGTTTTCCTTGACACTCAGGGTTTGTGACAGTTTTCTGCTTGTAAAAACGGGTTTTACGTTAACATTGATCTTGGCTCCCAGAGAATAGATATCTTTGCGTACGCGATCAGCTGATCGCTGATCTTTAAAGGGCAATACTATGTAAACAGATGGGTCTACCGAAGGCACGGTGTGTATTTCTTTATCTGGTTCCTGGCTGAACTTATTTATAGTGGAATCGACCAATGTTTTCGGATAGCGCTGCTTTGAAAACATGGTGCGTAACTTGTTGCATTCTTTTGCAAAACCTTCTTTGGTGGGAGATAGACGGTACGCACGGTTAACCATCGTGTTGACTACGCCTTTCTTGTATCTGCTGTCGACGTGGCTTTTGGAAATGGAGGAGCAGTGCTGTGTCGGTTGGTTTTCTGTAGACTTCTGTTGTTAGGGTGCTACCACATCTTGTAAAACTGTACCGAGGAACGGAACAGAGCCGTCATGTTCAAGTTCCATAGTGAAAGACAAGCTAACCACTTACAAGAAGTCAACAGAGATGAATTGCAATTGATTATGTTCAAATAAAAGTACAATAATCTTGTCACGACACAAATAATAATCAGCTTTCTTTGATAAAGATAAACAACTATTGATAACCTACAGTTTATTCCCAATTTTAATGATAACAAGATCAGGTAAAAATTTAATGATAAAAGCTTAGCAAGACACAGATAGAAACAAAAGCAAAAGCTCTGAAACCACTGGGCTACACTTGTATGCTCTACTCAGTCACCAAACCTTGTCAGTAATAGCCCCTATTTTCCCTAAGTTGGTCTTTGTGATCGAAGCTCCCAGACCAGCTGTCCCGGTGAAACTTTGAAATTTTGTGCGAAATCCCCAACGTTTCTATTTTTGTCTGTTTCTTTATCCTTATCCCAAATTTAGACCTCCAAAGTGGCGTGTGTTGCATTGAATAGAAGGAAATATTAAAATGAAAAACCAGTATTCTGACATGGCAAAGTTTTCACTTCCCTCGCTTCATGGACGTCCATCTCTTAGCATCAGGATTCATCTGACATTCATGGACTGAGTTGTTCGCTTCGGTACAACAGCTTGCAATCAAGTCTTCAGCTATAGTGTCATCAATTGGTATAATACTTTGCTCACAAACTATGGTTAGGGACTGTGCAATAATTATCAGGAAGGGGGGGTCCTAAAATGAGCTTCACCAAAGGAAAAATTAGATAGGTCCCCCCCTCCAGCAGCGTCAAGATTAGCTCTGACCCCCCCTCACTTTCTCTCAAAATTATGATGTGCCCCCCCTCTCTAACCCGTACCTTTATTCACTGTACTGCAACTCATTCCACTGCGTCGTCAGGGATGAAGAGCACCTCGAAACTTTGTTCTTCATAATCGTCAATTTCCGAATCGTTTGATTGTTCATTATTTTCTTGGTCTTCGGAACTGCTAGATTGCTGCTCATCCGGTTTTTCTTTACCTTGAGCTTCCCCAGCACCTAGAACAAGAGCTACGAGTGCTGCTTTCCCTCCGCTGACAGGTAAACCTTGTTCTTTTAGGTAGAGTTTCAGTTTACTTGCAGACAGCGAGTTGACTTCAACCTCGTCGGACCAATTAATGTCTGAAAGTTTGTTCCTTTCCGTTGCCGTTTTTTTGTTTTCATTGCAAGGAATGTTTGGTGCTCTATGAAGTGATGACAACTATGAAACAGAAGCATGTGGCATTCCTCAGCTAGAAACTGTAGACCTAGAAACCCTCTCGCTGTTTAAATCAAGAACAGACCTGGCATGTCTGCGGGACCTCTTAAATGCCACATGTTTTATTGGCAAAGCTCACAACGTGGTTTGTGACTTCTGTGCATGGACGATTGTTTCAATCTATCATATGTTGACATTCTAAATAAGTTAAAGCATGTGTTTATGTTGATGCAATATTTAGACATTATGGATAGTCAAAGGAGTGGCATCTGTCTATTTGGAAAATGTTTATTTATTCATTATCGAATTTGTGAAATTTAATTAAGACCCCCCCTCAACTTACTTGAGAAATCTAATGTAGAGCCCCCCCTCCTTTCCATTATTTTAACTTAAGGCCCCCCCCCCTCTGGTTTTAGGGCCCCCCCTCCTGATAATTATTGCACAGCCCCTTATTGATTAATTGCTCATGTACTACATCGATTGTTAATTCTCTCTTTGAGTTCACGAAACGGCCCGTTCCAGAACTGACGTTCACAGTCATCTTTTAGTGTGAACCTACTGTGAACGGCGTGTACATAGATACATACAAACATACATTTATTTGATAAAGTGCGATAATAAAGTAGACAACTATATAGCTGATGTGAACCTGCTATCTAACTAAGACAATTTATAATACAACAATTGAATAAGAAATAAGTACTCTAGAGAAAATGTATGTATGAGTATGTTTGCAACGTGAACATTTCTCTGATTTGGACTCCCAGCTCCAACATCACCAATTGACGTAAACTAGAACAGTGACAAAAGTTATTAAAGTGAGGGAGGCGAGGTACAAAAAATATTCGTTCAAGGGTCCGTGCGAGGGAAAATCGTATGAAACCCCTTGAAAGATCATCGTTTCGGTAACAGAAACTCCTGTCTCCCCCCCCCCCCCCCCCCCTCTCCTTGCCCCACAAACAGCTCAGTAAAGTTAGATAGGAAAATGGAACATCCAATTTGCAGCTGGCTAAGAACACGCGCGGTCCACGTGCTGCGCGCGACGAGATTATAAACTCTCTTCGCTCGGAATTAGTATATTGCAAAATAATGGACTATAAGATTATTCAAAAAGTAATTCATAGTAATCTGGGGTCATTAAGCGGCAGCTTAGACAAATAGGATCCTCACTTACACAAATGTGGTCTTCACTGTTATTTGGTGAGCCAAAAAAAAAACAAAAAACAAAAAAACAGACGACCTAGTAAAATAACAGATGTAGAAGCAATACTTATTACATTGGGTCAAATATTTAAACGAAGTCTAACTTAAGCCGCTGTTTAACCAATCTTTGGACCTCCAGTTCTCTTCTTTGGTGGGTTGTTTTAAGAAGATAAATGGTTTCTAATCTTTTCTATTTCCTTTCATAAAACTATTCGCAATAAATGTTGTTTGGATAAAATCGTTGGGCAAATGGAAAATGACTTAGAATGCAGTTTTGTTAAACAATGCCTAAACTAAGTTTAAATATTTGGCCCATCATTGTAGTTAGGTATATACAAACGGGTGCCAATCTTGTAGTCGTAAACTGATAAAAACTGGGTAGATTTATTATATATTTCGGAAGATAACTCATACTCTTTTGCCTATAGTTTAGTTACTTAAATACCTTTCTTTATAAGTGAAAGAATGAGAATATAGGATTTATGTGCGAATTTTGAATACCATAGAAAGCTGGTTATAAACCTCTCCTCCCCCCCCCCACCCCCCTCCGGTGGTACGTCCATGTTCTACCTGTATCTACACCACCCAACACATCTGGTTATAGCCCTCACCGATCAGTAATAAGTGCTTCTCCAGTTTCTTTGAATGAATAAGATTTGTCACGATGTTTTGAAGGTTAAAAAATGTTATAAAAATCAAAACTTCTGTCAAGGGGAGTTAAGTTGATCAGAAAGTATGTTTAGAAATGTTATCGTAGCAAAATTTGATTTTTCTTTGTTCTGCACGCGTGCGCTGTTTTCCGAGAATCTTCAACTTTAATTATAAAGTCTTATAGTAAATTGGTAAGTAAGTAATGAAACTACCCAAAAAATAATGCGCTCCCGTTTCGCCTACGAGCCGTTTCGCTATGGCCCGTTCGCCAACGTTGCAAATCGTTCCACTTGAAAATGAAACAAGCCCTACACATGTATTACCTAGTCTATGTACGGCGTTTTCCCAAGCCTTCTCGGTCAATGCATTTCGGTGTACACTTTTGCTCGGACCTCGTGACCGGAAACGCATTGACCGCATGGAAAAATGAGGCCTAGGGACTAGACAAACAGATGTATAAACCTCGTTCTTTCAGCAACGTCATGGAAAAGTTCCATACATACGCGTATACCTCGTTCTTTAAGCCACCGATAGTAACCGGTCAGTTCGCCCCGGGTTATACTCAACTACCCATTTTCAAGTCATTTCGCGCGATTCAAATTGTGGCTAACTAGAGCTGGTCGCTTACGAGAATAAGCTGTGGTAAACGACCACATGCGGTAGCTTATGAGAGCTTCAGAAACTCATCCATAATTCATAAAGAATTAAGATCTTTATCAAAGAACCATTAGCGCAGTGTGCAGTTTCATCAAAATGTTGATTTGGGAGTGGTCGTTTAATGGAGCTCAAAGACGAAGGAAAAGTCCTGTTGGGTAAACCAAAAAGTGGTCGCAGTCGTTTACGAGAGCTTTTCACAAAGGTGGTGGTAACTAGGGATGGTCACTTACGAGATTGGTCCTAAGGAGTCAGTCATTGTAAGAAAGAAAAATATCGAAGAATAGAACTGAAACCGAAACTGTAAATGTAATAGACCAGGAACCCTATGAGTTATGAGCTCCTGGATAGACTGAAATATTTAACCAACGACAAATATAGAAAATGACGACAAAATCCTTGAACCTACCTTTTGGTCCAAGTCATGGTATGGCTGAAACTACGATTAAGTGCTTCTAAATCCGAGTACTAGCCAAGGTATAAAGTTTCAAAGGTTCCTCTTAGTTTAGGGCTGGGTCTTTTAATCGCAAACATTGTTACCGAGGCGTAGTGATGAAATTTGTGTGAAGGGGCATTTGGGGGTTTAGTTTTAGTGACCAATAGACAAGTAAACTTCTTTTAATCTATGACAACTCGATTGAATGATGAGTGCATTTATTTGCAGATAATCAATATTAGTGTTATGATGTTTAAGAATGAACAAAGAATTTCTTCTTCAGAATCTTTATATTAAGGCCAGAAGTCTGGGAAGGAGCATTTGCTACTCCATTTGCTGCCAGCGGGGAAACTTTGACCATTTGATTACCGTTTCTGTCGCGCCACTGGTTCCACGGGTTCTTCTTTTTGCAGTACTTTTGGTCAAAATCTCCTTTTACAACGTTTGTTGCAAATGCATTTGGTATGTTCCCGGGCGGTTCATATATTGCAACAATGTACACACACCGTTGATTATTGGCCTTGGTTCCTTCAGCTCTCGCAATGCCAAGCTTCGTAGTTTGTTTCCATACCATTTGAGTAAAATGGGAAGTTGCTCCAAAGGCAGGAGTGATGGAAGGAATTGAAGGAAAGGAGGGACCAGAGGGAAAAGAAGGACCAGACGGAAAGGAAGGGCCAAAGAATCGTGGTCCTTTACCAAAAGGGGCAGTGTTTCTTTTCCGTCGTCCTTGCCATCCTCCTCCCCATCCTCCTCCCCATCCTCCTCCCCATCCTCCTCCCCATCCTCCTCCCCATCCTCCACCACCCCACCCCCCGCCTCCTACGACTCCTGGCCCTCCTGCTGTTCCTCCGTTGTTGAATTTATAATTGCAGACCTCGTCATACCTAAAGAAACACAAGTTAAAATAATCCTATTAACTGTTTTTTGGGCGCAATAAAAACATTGTGTTTCTCCTCACTCGTTTTGCTTTTTCAACTAAAAGGCGACGGGAGAGACATAAAGTCCTGGACACGTGACCATTTTGGCTCAATAGCCCTTATGCATGTTTACGTCACACAAGCAAATTTCACCACCAAGCCTCGTTTTGAAATTAAAAAATAAGCGAAGTTTCACAGAAATGAATTCCCAAGGCAGTAGAGTTGAAAAGAATACCCACGCACAAAAAGTGCAAATGCAAAAAATTTTGTTCACAAACGAGGCTTGTTGGTGAAATTTACTCGTCTGACGTAATCATGCATAGGGGCTATTACGACTGCTTTATACATTTACAACACGTCGTGGTATATTTACGAATTATTGTGGTTTGTAACCTTACTACTTCGATACTTTTACTCCACTAAACACTAAGTGTATTTTTAGGGGAAAACGCTTTGAGATCTTAAGCGATTAGAAGATTATAACTCACCGTTTTGCAATAGGTGTAAAAACAAATAAACAAACAAGCAAAGAAATGTATCCAACACTCTCCCTTCTCACTCGTCTCCAGCAGCCCCAAACTCTCCACCCAACTTTAGAAAAGCCTTGCATTGAATTTTCGAAATGCCATACTATTTGTTTGTTTGGTTGTTTGTTTGTTTTTTAAATTCGATTTTTATGAGGCCAAATATACCAGGCATTTATTACAGTAATTGACTAACCATCGCGTAAGAATTTGTTCCATGCTGCTTCCACCATTCGTAGAACAAAAGCTTTCAGATATTACGTTTTTCCCTTGAAGTGAGGGAGCATTTTGTCCTGAGCATTTCAGTTTGTTCACAAATTCCTCGGCTTTGTTACACAATGTTTTGTCTAATTTCATCATCGGAGCCTTGTGAATTTTACGATATTTATTATGAATGTTCAAGGCAGTTGTCTGGTCTTGAGAAAAACCTGAGAAACAAACACTTTAAGTTTAAAAGAGGAAGCTACACCAAGATTGCATGCCTCTAAATAATTCAACGCAGATTCGATTCTTACATGCGCATATTCACACTCACTTTACTTAATTCCTGACTAGACTCTGACCATGACGGCCACTTCTTGACAACGGCAAGAGCCACTTATCTCACAAACGATGTCCTCCTTCTTAAAAACGTCCATTTCAGTGAACAAGCTAAGCTGAGGTGTATGCCAACAGTTGGTCATGTACCCCTTTCTTCAATTTTGGGGATCGATATTTTACAATACTGCAAGTAATTTATTGTTGTGTAAATAAAGGTAATTGTTGTTTCTAATTGACCATTTTACAGTTGTGAGCTTGATATACCAGCCTTTGAGTGAACGTGAGGCTGAGGTTCACCTTGTTTTGATAGAGAACGTGGAACCATTTCTTATGGAAATTATGCTTAAAAAAATACCAGTTAGCATAGAAACAACATGATTTAAATAATAAAACAGCAAGGTCAACTCCAGCTGCGTTTCCACCTGTAACTGTAAAATGGTATATTGTATTGTTGACATTATTCCCCTACCAATTGGTTGGCTCCATAAAATCTAAATTGTACCTGATCTAGAGCTTGAACCTAAGCCACTTGTGGGACCTGTTCTTGGCGCAAACGTCATGGAAAAGGTTGGACCGCTCCGAATGCCCGTAGATGACGAGACAGTTGGCGGGATGGCTGGATCTGCATTGCCTCCTTTGGCAGGTTTCATCTCCAAGTTTGTTACCATAGCACCATCGGGTTGAAAAGCCACATTTCCATTGACCCGGTAACTTCCTGGTTTTAAACCTTGTCCACTGACTTAAAAGGTGACGCATTTGAAGGGAAAATATATAATGATAATTTGACATCTATTACACCTGGCAAGATGATGTATAGGGGGAGCAGTACTCAAGAGCAGTAAAAAGGAAGTGTGGTTAACTTAAGCCATTCCGCTCGCCCCGTTAGGGAATCCGGGCATTTTTTGCTTGTGGAATTTGGAATCCTGAGCTTTGGATTCCAGAATAAAGCTCGAGGAAAGCGAAATGTAACGATCGACTGGATTATCCAGATTCCAAGTTCCACTGAGAACGACTGGAATCAGAAATCCGCAGCGTGGCATCCAGAATCCAAGACCTATCTTGGATTACCTTACAGAATGTAGATGGGGCTAATTCGGCAGCCTAGATTGTTTATCCCCAATATTATTGTCAATTGCTAATATCTTGCTCTTTTATTACTTACTGGCACAAATAAAGCATATCTCCAATAATACGAACCAATTGTCCTTTGCATAACGCCTGCCAAGCAAACAAATATTAAAATGATCTTAAATTTTACCATATCTTTTTACCAAATGTGTTAACAAGAGGGCGGTTACGATCTGTAACTGTATATTTTTACTTTTTTTTGTGCTCAACAAGTATCCATGAATCTTATCTGATCGTCCTTCTGTGCGTTCTAAAGTAAGATAGCCTACGCTGGTTTTCTCATGACATACTACAATGTAGCACCTGCTCTTTCTTGTAATACAAGAAATGGAACAAGTTACACTGCACATAATCCTGTGAAAAATTTGTGTCAAAGCTTCACTCTTTTGCTAAGAAAACTCAACGAAGCAAAAAATTGAACGTCTATATGCGTGCAATGCCCTTCCATTTGTACAAAAGGTTCCCACTTGTAGACCTTAATGGACGACGTGTATAATGTGCAATACCCTTCCATTTGGATTACTTTTGTTCCCTCTTGCTCAACCTTGGTTAGAATCACGAGAAATTACCTTTTGCATGCTTAATCCAATCTATTTCAAGAGAGGTAAAAACAAAATCAAACAGAAAATGAAACAAACAAAACAGGAGTCCATAGACCCCAGGTGTGACTCGCGGAGCCAGTCCCGTGAGACCAGTATTGATTGCATCGTATTTATTTTTTTGTGGGCCATATTTTCTAAATGTTCTAATAATCGCGTTACAGTACATTAGGTTTTCGTTACTCACATGTCGTCCGTTTTTCGTCCACCTTGTTCTTATTATTCGTAGATTAAACAAATCTCTTCTTCTTTAGCCGAACGAGTATCGGAGAGTAACAATGATCAGCCAGTGGAAAGAGATTGAGTTCCTTAATTATTTTACGGCGAAATCTCTGTCAGAGATATTTGGTAGCTAGCCACGCCCAATTAGCACCATTTGTACCGTGAATCGAACTTGTCAATAACTGTGGGGAACAGAAATTGCAGCAGAAGACAGGGCAAAAAAAAAAAAAAAAAAAGACTCATAAGTTTCCTTGTATATCGTATTCGTGTCTGTACTTCGTTGGATAAAAAAAGGCCTAAAATGTTTGCTTGCAGAGATAAAGATTAAGCGATTGCTAAACAATTACAATTCATTTTTAATTACTTCCACCCACAGTATTTCGTTAAGCAAGTTCATTTCTTACTCAACCGGAAGCTTAAAAAGAAAAACATATCAGAGCTTAGTTCTTTCTATCCCTCGTCAAAGAACATTATTTATAAGTTTCTTACTTGCACTAATAAAGGAAATACTGACTTTTTGATCTTTAACACTGGATCATTGGGGTGATATACAAATCGCTTTAGTGTGTCGGAGCGAGCTCTGAATCTTAAAGGGAATAGAAAATAAGCCCACCAGTCATTAACTTGTGGTATAATAAATTTTAGAAATACTGGATAGATCAAGATTCCTTTTGTGGTAAGACGTACAACCACAGCTAACCACAAAGAAGGTTACCGTCATTTAAAAGTTTCATTTCTCTTATTAAGTGTTAGCTGGCCCATAGGCATTCTTTTTCGTGGGAGGGTGGGGGAACGGGAATCCAATTCGAGGACTCCAACGCGAATATCGCCCGTTAATACATCAACAGCTTACTTTCACAGTACACGTCCGCCATGCCCTCATGTAGTCACAAGCCTAAAATCGTCGTGTCCTATAGACGCCCGTTTGAGCCAGCTATGATGTTATATCCCTCCCTCCCCCATGCAAAAGAGTGAATGTCTAGGCGACAAATGGCTGACTAAACCATAGCAATTTTGTAATGTATCTGTCGAAATTCTTTCACTGGAGATTACTTAGCCAAAGAAATTGTCACAGTTTATTGAGTCTCGTCGAGTCTTTTTTCCATCAATTGATAGCCCGTGACTCCACCACAGCTACAGGATAATAAAATCACAATTTCCATCATTTAAACGATCTTTTTATTAATTTTGCCCCTTGAAATAAATTCTTTATCACGTTATTTTACTCATCACAAATAGCTTATTTAATTCCGACACACTTAGCTATACTATACTATAACCCCTATTTCGTTTAACGTCATTGTCCATTTATAGTTAGGCTTCTTAAATCTTAAAGAAAACCACATTTTCGTATCATTTCATACAACATTTTCTGCGCCTTCCTTAAAATACCGACAAAACCTAGGTATAACTGAGAAATATTCCAAGGACTCTTTCTAAATAGAACCATTCACAGGTACTCATGTACGCAAATGGTTACGAAGATCACGAGGAGAGAGAAGGTGTGACGGAGGTCGACGATGTTTTTGCAATGAAACTGCTTTGTAGCTCTCTTTGTGCTTCAACTCGTTTCGCTTATCCCAAGAGACTTCGTGAAGGCGGGCTAAGTCTGACAGCGCAGGTTCGATGCCAGTCTGGCAGTAGTCTGCATTGAATTTCCCCTTCTTGACGTTCATCTTCAGTCTTTGTCCCCCAATAATGTTACCTGCAGGCTTGTAACGTCCTACAACGTAGACGCATTCGTATCCGGGAATTTCAGGATTCTTTCCCACGGCGTGACCGATCCCCAGGTTTTTACTTCCTGACCACACTACCTCGGTAAAATGGCCAGTTTTGGGAACAGCTTTGGGATCGTCAAAATTGTACTGACATACTTCGTCGTACCTGCAAAAATAAAGCATGGTGTCTGCGACTACCAGTGTTCACTCAGTTATATAATTCTAGTCATTATCATTGTGGTCTTTCTCGTTATCATTAGCTTATTTTTACTGGTGACACTGGTCCTGTTTGGTTTTTTGTTTCCTCAAGCAGTAATCCGATGATATCAAAAGAATAGTACTTGACCGCCCATCGCAATCGATAATAATGGCCATGCACAGTGTCATTATAAGGCAGATTTTTTTTTCTTCTGTATTTGAAACACCTGTTATTTTTTTCAGCTATCGTTTGTTTTTTAGTTTATTCAGACGTTGGGTCATACCACCTTAGCTGCAGCGCATTCTCGTTAATCTAAAGGACTGTTTATGACCTGGTACCTTTGGACTTGAACGAGCTTATTAACCGGTAAACA
>OZ037776.1:34733873-34741373 GCA_964035525.1 Porites cylindrica
AACATGTCCTTTTAAATTTATTTGTCATAAATAAACTTCGATTTTTGAGCCAAAATTTTTTTCTTAGAAAACGCTGAGTTCACGAAACGGCTTCTTCTACGCGAATACACGGGAGTTGTAAACAATCCATCGAGAACAAAACTCAGCTACAGTAAATTGAAAAACGCCGTATTGAATCCTTCCAAGTCTTTTCTTGCCTTAAAAAAGGTCAGCCCTAGGATTTTGTCGACTTTTAAAAGATCGTTCTCTATAAAAATGGGAAAAACGCCGAGCTCACACATTATCCACTCGCTAGGAGGTGAATATTGTTGAATAGTCCGAGATAGCGAACCAATCAGATTGCTTAAATCACCAAGATCACTGAGTGTGTATATACTAAAATATATTATCGTCGACAGTTTTGCTTGAGTTCGTTAAAAAAGTCGTTCGTCAGTTCCCCGTAACCGCCGACAGCGGGTTCATTTATTAGTTTTTTTTTGTTTCATTATTTTCCCCTAAAAGTTAAAATTTGTTAATTGTGAGATTATGTTAATGTATCAAACAACGTATCCTTTTACCTATATGTTTCAAACCAAAAAGTTTTCTCCACATGGCTATTCCTTTCAATTTATGTTGTTTCCAAATTCTGTTGGGCTGGTTTCTTCCTTGCAAGCACTCGTTCAGTGTTGCGAAGGCTGATAGAAGCAACAAGATAACCCTCATCCTTGTTAAGAATGACGTGCTAGTGAGAAATTGCCTGTTCTGGAAATAGGAAAGTACAATACATCATTCATTGCAATAAATGAGAATAAAAGGGAAATGACTAAAAAGAAGAGGAAAACAAACGTCGTGCTCAAACTAAAGAAAACTAATTGTTATCTATTTAATATATATACAAATAAAATAAGATCTTAGAACATATGAACTGGGTTAAAATAAAATACAAAACCTTAAGTCATAATAATAATAATAATAATAATAATAATAATAATATTACTAATAAGAGCATCAAAATGGGAGCGTATCTTCATTCATCTAAACGTTAGAAAGCTGGGTAGTAATATTTGTAGCAAAAGCCTTTTGAGCAGTGTTTTGCATTAAAACAAGTAGTTGATAAAAATGCAAAACCAATAAAGGCTCCTTCGTCTTCAGTTTGGGTTCCTTTTTCGTGCCCTCAAACTAGAGGCAATAGAAGCTTGGCTAAAAACCTACCCTATTCTCTGAGTTGAGCAATTTTTAACAAATAGCTAAAATTTTGTTAGCAGGATTCAACTACGATCATTTTTTTCCCTAACAAATAACTCTTGTGTGAAGTCTATTTTTTCAACACCAAACCCTGATTTGATTTTGGTTTCCTAACTTAATCAGAAACACGGGCAGACCAGAAAAAAAAAAAACTAAAATAAGACAAGAAGCAATGAAAAAAAGAAAAAACCTTCTACTTCTGAGGAAAGCAGGATCGTACTTACGAAGCTTACCTCAGAATTCTGTCTCTCTTACCAAACCCCTGTCTTTCGTTGGAACGTTATGGTTAGATGCCAACAAATTCCTCAGAAGGAACAGTTTTGATGGGCGAATACGCTGGTGGCCTCCCGGGAACGCCCATAAAAAGGGTGTCCTATTGTGTAAAAGAGAGTAGGCGTGGCAGTCATTCGTTGCTAATGAGCTAATTAACGAGGACACGAAAACATTTCACGATAAAAAATTGTTACTTTTTTGAACTTTTTTCTTTATTAATACACTTTCCATATTTTGAAACGATGCTTGAAATGCGTGGGTTAGTTCAAAAACTATTGCAGTCACGCATTGCAGTTGTAAGCGTGAATGAATTCAAGGCTGGTGCTCTTTCTTAGTGATCAAGGTGGTTGTAACGTAATAAGTATTTAGTTTCACTTTTCGTTCTTGGCGAATTTGCTAGAGCATAACTAAACAACTTACTAGATTGCTGATTTTCTGAAGATAGTTGAAAGTCTTAGATAACTCGTAAGTTTCGTTACTATTGTCTGATATTATTTTCATCAACATTTTTGTTAGTATTGTTGAAGACAGAGTCCAGATAGCACGTGACCAAGACGCGATTTATGAACAACTCAATTGGCCGATGAAGAGTAGAACAAATCATTGGTAATGAAAGAACTCTTTGAAGCAAAAACAAGTATAGTCAGAGAACCTAAATCTTATTTAAGACCAGTGCAATCTTTTTATTTTTTATTTTATTTTCCTTTTCTTTTGCCCTTTTGATACACCATTAGCCATTGTTTCACAGATATAGTAACTAAGGTTTTGAGAAGAAAATATCGCCTCGTGTTGGCTCAGTCATTCATTGCTATTGTCCCAGCTGCCAATACTTCAAAGTTCAAGAGCCTTGGCCATGCGATTATTTTGGTTAAACTATTCAAGTGGTCGTACAAATCACTGAAATTCATGTCAAAACAAAAGTGAAGTGTAATTGAAACCAATATACGTAGAAAAGGGAAGGACAGTCAAAAGGAGTTACAGTATCTATTGAGTTTAAACAGACTTGTCATGTTTTTTTCTAAACAGCAAAATAAGAAGGATCGCCCTAAAACAAGAAACAATGAAAATGGCTCTTTAGTATCGTTTTTAAACAATAATATATCAAAGGGTCGTAATGCAAGGCGAGATCAGCGATTCACATCCTGAATAAGGAAACCACTCAGGAGACAAACCTAAGTGTTTGCAATGGTTTCTGTTATTTGGGGGAGAGAATACATTGAAGCTTGGGACGTTATCGCTGGAAGCAAGAGGACTGTCGGAAGTAGCGAAGTGTCCAGGGCTAACAGGTTCGACTGTTATAAAGTATTAATTGTTTCAGACAAGCAGGTAGCGTGCGTTGCAGGTGCTTTTTCCGGCTACCATGGTTACCCCCATGATAAGTTCCAAATAATTGAAGAGCTGAGACGAGTTAAAGGGGGAGGGGGTGGGGAGATCTCGCCACCCCTCTCTTGCCTTTATCTTTAGCCCTAAAGTTTACCCCAACGGTTACTCTCCCCTCTTCCACGATGATAAGATCAAAGATGAAGACCACAGTAATGCGACTATCATAAACAAGAACCTTTCGCCATCCACAAATAACGCGCATATTAAGTAGAAATCTGACGTCTTGGAAGAGAATACATTAAATAATTCGTCTTTTAATCAATCAATAACTGGTTCTTAATGTTAATGTAACAATTCGGACACCTTTGGGAATCTTTTTTGTAACGCATACCACGTTTGAAGTAACATACAAAAAATTCATGTTAGCAGAGAATACAGCAAATCAAATGCTTTATTCAGAAAATCATGAAACTTAAAGACGCTAATGGTCGAGTCGTTACATAATAAACGATACCTTTTCATTGAATCTTAGTGAATGCATTTGATCAATTTGTTTAGGTTACAGTTTCTTTAAATTCTAGATTCTAGTAAATATATTACCCGCATAATGTTCCTGTCGCTCATTCCTTTGGGTACACCACAAAACGTTGGATGCAAATAATATGGCTAACAAGCCCTTTATTCATATATCTGGGCAAACTATAAATGTTGGTTTGAATTACATCTCTAATTCAATTGCAAAATGAAATATTATTATCAGTCGTATTCGGCTTGATAAACATTGATACTTTTACAGTGGACTCTGATTCAAATACATAGACAAAATTTCGCATCGTTATCGTTCGTCACTATCTCTTGCAATGTAATTGCAATATGTCTTTATGATCGTCATCATTTCCATCACTTTGCACCGACCAAACGAATTTCATTAAAATTACCAGCGATAATCGTATCTCGATAGTATTATTCAACAGTTTCAAGAAAAATGAAGACTCAAAAACAAAAATAAAAAGTTTTAAAGGAAATTATGAGTTTAAAAGCCTTTAAGAATAGGACATTTCCGCCGACTTGCGTTAAGCCTCTGTTTCAAATCGTGAAGTGCGAAGTCATGGATATGAAAATGATTTTTCACTCTCATTTGATTTAAATAAAACTGATTTTTCCAAGAAAGGTTTTGTACTTAGAAGTCGCGTTTTGAAAGTGATAAGTTTTTTGGACTTTTAAGTGGCCTATTCTTTCGGAACTTTAATCCTTGTTCGTAAAAAAAAGAAACAATTTCGCTGTCCATCTCATGGACGATCTCGTCTCAGGTTTTTGGTAAGTTTAAACAAAATCGCGAAGGAAATAAATGACATTTACTATGGAAGAACCTAGATGCTTAACGAGACTGAACAGAACGCTTTTCTCTAACCTCTTTGAAGTAAAAATTCCATGTTTTGGTTTACCAAAAAAACATCATAACTGCAGAACTTGAGTTGAATTTTATTATTCATAATAAAAACCACACAACCTTATCATGTTCTTGCATACTAATTGGGCTGTGCGGTATCTTACCCCTGTAAAATTTTTCCATAGCCTTTAAATCATTCTCGCTAAAATCATTTGAATAGAATTGTGGTAAACTTTCATCCTCATTTTTCAACTTATAAACCTGATAACGAGACAAAAGCGAATTGGATTTGATCCGAGTCATTTTCGGATAGCCGTTTAAAACTTGGTCTCTTAGACCACCACCTAGATCTTTAGCATTCTTGTAATACAGATCCCTGTATCTATTAAGAGGAGATGCGCTGAATTTATCTGACAGTCCATAATGTTGCTGATTGCTCCCTGGTACTTGATTGTTCTGACTGTTATCCACAACTTTGTTGGGACAGTTTACGTTACTGCAGTTATATACAGCAGAATCGAAGGTGCCTTGCTCCACATTGTCCTTAAATGCAGTTTCACTGTCAATGTTCCCTTTGGGTCGGTAACGTGCTACGATAAATGTACAGTTCATTCCCCACTTTGAACCAAATGCTCTACCGACACCGATTTCTTCTGTTGCTTTCCACACCAACTGCGTAAAATGTCCTGATAAATTTTGAAAGGCATGGTTTGAAAAATCGTCACAACATGCTTCGTCATACCTGAAATAAAATTAATGTGTAAATTAATCAACCTCTTTATAGTGTATTTTCTGTACTGTAATAATACTAACAATAATAATAATAATAATAATAATATATTATTATTATTATTATTATTATTATTGTTGTTGTTGTTGTTGTTGCTATTATAATTGTTTTTATCAAATTGCGAATCTCATGCTTAAAAGGTTTACACTGCCAGATAAATTACCCTTGGGAGCAAGCAACAACAAGTTCCTTAAGGTCCCAAAGGAGCCCTTACATTTGATTCCCTAAAAAGCCAAAACTTTCCGTAATAGTCCCACTGTTCCCAACAGAGCCGCTTTCTTTATCACTTCAAGTCTGATGGTAACGTTAAGCTTTCCCGCGTATTTCTCAAACATATCGGATACAGCTCCCAATGCCCTAATCAGCTTCCACAACCTTACTATTTTTCTCGAAGAAATTAGTACTCCTCTACTTTCTCTAGTTATTTATCTTTTACTCGTGCATCTCCAGTGATAGCGACGTCTATGATCTTAGCCTCCTTTCCTTGCTTATCATGTCCGGCCTTCTACATTCAACCATCCCATCACACTGTACATTGAAATCCCATAGATGCTGAGCTTTAAAACCTGTATTTTTTACCACTTGCTCTGGGGAGTGTTGATACCACTGATCTGCCCGTTCCAGTTCATCCTTCTCACACAGTTGCCAAAGCACATACCCCACTTCATTGTCATGTCGCCTCTCTTGACTCACTTTGGGCTAATTAACTTGCTACACTCACTTGTTAGGTGACTTCTCTTTTTTCTCAGTACATCTTACACAAAGGTGATTCTGAGGTTTTGTCACTGTGAATCTTGATATATTTGGTTCTTAAAGCTTGTTCTTGTGCGCTGCAGATCAAAGCTTTTGTACAGCCCTTGAGGTCCCCCCTCCCTATCCACTGCCATGTTTTCTCCCAATCCACTCCCGTCATTTCATTTCTCTCTTTTCACTCTTATACTTCTTTGGATCCTTTGCCTCATCCACTTTCACTGTTCCTTTTTCACCTACTTTCCTGAGCAACACGTCCTCGAAATTTCTTACTACCAACTTAGATTGCTTTCTTCCCCACGCACACAAGCTTCACAGCTAATGAGTCCTCTTCCCCTATTTTCCTCGACAGATTATTTTTGAAGTATCTAAGCACTTCTGGGTTGGTTGTTATTATTATCATTATAATCATACTCGTGATATTTAAACAAATCGGACTCCCGCTACGCGGTCGTCCGATTTTGTTAATCACTCGTTTAATTACAGACCGAACTGGACTCCACTCAGTCCTGTTACCATTGCTAATCATAACTATGACAAAATTGTCAAATCTGATTGGTTCTTAACTGCCCTGATTTCAGCCTTAATTGGACAGTTTAATAGGACAGTACGCGTCATGCCTAAGTAATTGGACAGTACGCGCCATCACACGCGTGCTTAAATGGCTTTTTTTTTCGCTGCTAGCAAAACAACACTTCGAATTTCTTGTGTTTTGGTTTAAAAAATAGCCTAATGTATCACAAATTTTGTTAAAGTTATGATTAATTGGTAACAGAACCTCGTGTCGTCCAATTCAGTCTGTAATCATACTCGTGATGAAACAAATGGGACTCCCGCTACGCGGTCGTCCGATTTTGTTAATCACTGGTATGATTACAGACCGAATTGGACTCCACTCAGTCCTGTTACCATTGTTAATCATACTCAACTGCCCTGATTTCAGCCTTAATTGGACAGTTTAATAGGACAGTACGCGTCATGCCTAAGTAATTGGACAGTACGCGCCACCACGCGCGCGCTTAAATGGCTTTTTTTTTTCGCTGCTAGCAAAACAAAATTTCGAATTTCTTGTCTTTTGGTTTAAAAAATAGCCTAATGTATCACAAATTTTGTTAAAGTTATGATTAATTGGTAACAGAACTTCGTGTCGTCCAATTCAGTCTGTAATCATACTCGTGATTAAACAAATCGGACTCCCGCTACGCGGTCGTCCGATTTTGTTAATCACTGGTATGATTACAAAACGAATTGGACTCCACTCAGTCTTGTTACCATTGCTTATCGTTATTATCATTCTTGATATTATTATTCTTTCTTGATATTATTATTCTTTTTAAATTATTTTCTTTTTTAATATCAGAGACGGATAATTATTCTTTGTAATGACTTAATTTAAAACCCTGGACCACCTGCAAGAGTCATTGACCGCATCTGAGCCGCAAGGAACGTAGTGCGAAGTAGTTATTGACACAGTGAGATGTGTGATGTGACAGTGTTTTATGATTTATATAATTCTTAATGTTATATAGTGCTTAATTCTTACTTCAGATATTTCTGTAAATTATGTACATATATTTTTTTTAAAGTTGAATAAAATTATTATATTTGTATTATCATTATTATCATTACCATCAATATTACTATTAATAATTGTTTATTATCATATTATCATAAGATTATTATTTATTTTGACCGAGTGTAGTTATAGCGGGGCTCCCGCGCGCGCGAAGCGCGCGTGGGACAGAGCCCC
>OZ037776.1:34746373-34751373 GCA_964035525.1 Porites cylindrica
TTTCCTTGTTACTTAATGTGACAATATTTGACATTTGCAGGTTAAGTCGACAGATACAATGGTGGTACCCTGTAGAAATAGCTAGTAGTAAAAACGAAAGTGCCAAATTAAAAATATATGCCTGGACTACTATATATCCCCTTTGTGGTAGAGTATTCAAAATAATCAATGACTTTTAAATTAATTTGTTTTTATTTCTCTTCGGAAATGTCCTTGGCAATTACTTGTCGCAATTTCTGTAAACTTTGTATTTAATCATTCTGTAAACGTCTAAGCACATGAAAAATCCATACATTTTTAGCGGGAAAAACCCAAGCGATCCGATAAGCCGGCCTTAATAGAAGGTAAGAACTTGAATTTAGTTGTTCTTTTTATCTTATATCCCTTTACGGTGGTGTTCATTAAAAATTGGTTACGAGTAACTCACAGTCTGAGACAGGAACCTTTCAGGCCCCCCAAAACTATTTTTCCACCCATTTTAATAACCATATCTCGTGGCTAAAATGCTTTGTAAATCGTCCAAGATGAGACCGTGCATTCCAGCCTACAGGTAGACTTTGGAGCCTTACTTTAGGTTTATACAGCCACCTCGTTATTTCAGCCACTTTAATTTGTCCAGCCTATATTCCTATAAATTTTTTTCATTTACTAAAAACAGATTTAAGTGACCAACACGTTTACTCGGCTTACGACCACATTGTAAAATTCCATACATTACGTCTGTATTTCACCTCATGTAAGGGAATCCAATCAAATCTTGGATTCTGAATTTGACGCCGTGGATTCCGGATTCCATGTACTAGATGCAAATTTTTGTCAGCGGAACGTGAATTTCAGATGCCAATCGTTATCAGAAGGATTACTGATTCGAATTCTAAAAGAAAAAAATTCCCGGATTTTCCATTCCACAAGCAAAAATCTCCTGGATTCTGGAATCCAGATTTCCTTATATTGGACGATGTATTCCTTCATAGGTTCACTTGGGAAGAAGAGAAGTGTGGAATTGAATTTGGGAGAGAGGAAAGGGACATCTCTGATATGAAGACTGAAAATATATTCTGGAATACATCATGTTAAGATTTCACATTTCCTGAGCATTTTCATCCAAGAAAACAAGTAAAGAGACCGATAGCTATTATTCAAAACATTGTTTAAAGTAAGAAGTTCAATAGTATTTGACGTGGTTATATAGGTTAAATCTATTTTAAATTTTGCTGGTTTGGTCTCCTTCTTTTTACTGATACAGATTAAAAACGGGATTGGAAAATGATTTGTTTTATAGAGGAGCTAGAATTTGTGATAAGTAAGGTGAAGTGAAAGGGGGGTGGGGGAAGGAGGGAGGGAGAGAAAAGAGAAGGATGCATGCCAAACTGACATGCTATGATCATCAGAATGGACATAAATTAAAACTTATTTTCCTTTATCGAGCAGAAAGCCTGGTCCAAACCGGCGGGTTTGAAACAGTAGACGGTGAATTATGCCAACCCCCTCCCCCCCCCCCCCCCCCTATAAGGTTTTTCGGAGTTTTTTTTCCTAGAGGATAAAACAATAGCACCTGGCGTTTTCAGTGGCTACTCGTTCAAATTTTGAGGCATGTTTAGTGATGGTCAGTTGCTATGGCTTGAAGATATGACGTCACAAGTAGCAGATGGTCAAGTCATTTGGGGGTGAAAATACATGTTTTTCCAACTTCCTTCAACAATAAAAACAAATCTTGTTTCTAAAATCATGCAAAGTTCTTATTTATGTGTTATTTTTCATGAAAAGCACAAAATCTCTAAACCATTTCTCGCGGTTTTAACCTGATTTCCAATTCTTGGTATAATCTAAAATGGCGGCCAAATGGCGACCATTGTTAGTGACGTCACAGGCCTCCAGGAGCGCCACCACCCATAAAATATACCTCATCTTGTTAAGAAGATCAAGGGCTTTCAACTAAAGGTAAAATCGTTTCGAAACACTGGGTTCCATCCGCCTCTCCCCCCCCCCCCCCCCTCTCCTCCTCTTGTAGAACGGTGGGAGTATGAGTTTGCGTGTACGTCCGAGGGTTAATCTGCACTTCCAGTGTTTTCAGGGATAGGGGCATTGTTATGTGACAATCCCTATTCTTTTCCCAGCTAATCAAAAATAATCTTTCAAATAGGTGCGAGATAGCCCCAAGCCTAGACCAAACGTTGAACCTCAGTTTCATGAGACAAACCAAACTCTGATACGGGGTCGAACCTAAATTAAGTTAAGATCGTCTGTTGGGTCAGACCAAAAACAAATTATAGCCCAACGAATTCTAAATAGACATTACCACACAAATTTTGATTTATCAGTCTAGTTCGCCGCATGTAAAAATCGACTTTTGTCCCGGAGACAGTGTTCAGTGTCCAAAGTCATTCCGAAGACGAACTTAACTGAGCCAGACGTCGAACTTTTTATGAACTTAACTTAGCAGGTTTGGTTCGTCTCGTGAAAAGTTCGACTTTCAGCCTAGGCCTTAGAATTCAGTCTTATGTTTTTACGGCTTATTTCATCAGATCTCAATAGATATAAAATCCAAGGATAAAGCACTTAGGTTGGAGAATACAAGGTAAAGTAATAAAGCGTGTAGAGCAAGTTACATTTAGATATTCAGCTGACTTTGGTAGTATTCGATGTCGATAATCTAACCTAGGACCATCCATATGTAAGCTGATCAGATGTTGTAAATGGTCGCACACTAAGACTTTAATTGCTTGTGGTTAGATCTGCGTAAACTAGGTCAGAGAATGTGATTCTTAAAAAAATAACTCTTTGATTGAATTTCTTGTCATTATATCAAATGTGACTTTCGCGACACGCTCCCTATCAGTATTGTAAACTTAAAACAAAATAACAATGAAGTAAAATAAAAAATGACTGATTAAATAATACTATTTTATTAATCTTCTAAAAAGTGACATCACACAAACTTTTATATCAGTATGAGTCGCTCTTAATTTCTGCAACTCTCTTGAAACAAGAAATAAAGTAAGTAATTTACCATCATTCTTTGTTTATTTAAGTCATTTTCCTGCACTATAATCCATTCTATGAAATATCTTACATCTGCTGATGATGGTCAAAAATTTAAATAAGAAGAAAGCCGAAAAGCTTAGTGAAAGAAAACGTAACGAACACTTTTGACAAGACATATCATGATTTGATGTTGTTGTTGTTATTATTATTATTTTTGTGACTCTTTAATTTTACATAATAGTTCCAATTCTTTTTTGTGATTACCAACATCAATGAAAACAATGGAAAAATGGTGATCAACTATCTTAAAATAAAAGATTCAGTTTAGATTTGAGGATTACAAGATCACTATTTTCGGAACATGAGGTATCCTGGCTCTGTATCTTCCCTTTTTTGCTCCAATATTTGATTTTGGTTCACCCAGCCGAGGTAAGCTATCTCGCTGTACATGACTGCAATAGGAGGAGTCAAAGTTTCCTTTGCTCACGTCATAGGCAAACTCGGATCCAATGTTGCCCAACGGCCTGTAGCGAGCCACGATGAAGGTGCAATTCATGCCAAACTTTTGGCCTATAGCCCTGCCCACACCAAGTTCACGGGTGGCATTCCATACTAGCTGTGAAAAGTGACCGGACCTGTCTTGATAGGCTTGATCGTAGAAATTGTGGCTACATACCTCATCATACCTGCAACACAAGGCTCATTATTAGTGGCTGTTATTCGCTGTTTAAACGGTCACTGTTTAAGTGTTGCAATTTAAGTAAATACTGTACTTTTGTGGTCAAAAAATTAAATTGAATCAGTCAAGACTAAAAAAAAATCATTCCTACATGAAACTTGTACCGGCTAAATGGATGCAGTAAGACGCACCATGACGCAAGTTTATCTAAGTATAAGGCTAATTAATACAGGAACACTACAGTGCAACGAGTTACTAATTCATTCCCTTAAGGAATAAAATGTGAGTATGATTCTAAAAGACGATGTCATTATTTTTTGGAAACATTCTCTCTTCAGTGAGAGAATTAAAATTTTAAAACAGATTTCCCTCTATCAGATGTTAACAGTGACAGTGACCGTGACCATGAGTTTTAAGGCAAAAACACGGTAGAACACGCTTCAGTAACGAACACATGAAGTGCTACTTGAAAAAATAACAGCCTCTTTTTTTTATTCTCTATCCTTCAACTAAGGAGCGCGATATTGAAATGAATAATGAAACCATAATCCATATTTCAAGAATCAACTTCACATTCTGCTTTAAAGTTTCCACAGGAAGGAAAAGACGGGCTTCACTTTAGATGAAAACGACACTCCTGTAATACGAAATGTTTCATTTTACAAAAACGGAATTTCTCGTTTTTCATATCCCGACCGAAGACATAGAGACAACTCAGCGATTTTTACTCTGTTTGCACTTTTATTGTTTTCACATGGAAGTAAATGAATTAATAAATGAATCAATGGATAAATGAATGAATAAATGAAGCAGAGATATCTTTTTAGTTATGATTGGATACTTACCACTCCTTTGCGGCGTCTTTGGCCGTGATTCCTGGTCCTGAGGATGTACATCCCATGGCTAAGTTCTCTCCTTGATCAGGGCGACTGGCTTTGTCTGAATGCCTTAGGTTCGCTTCTGCTGCCAGCTGAATGGCTAAGGTCTTGGCCTGAAGTGACATGTTTCTGTTTTTTGCCAAAGGAGGAGCCAGATGAACAGATCGTAACTTATTATGTTCCTCTAACATTTGATCCAAAAAGTCTTCATCTAAAATAAAGTGTTTTTTCTTAACTTGAGATAATCAAATGCATTAACGAATGAATAATATTTTTTACATAACTATGTTTTTTTTATGGTTTGATTGTCTTTTCCGTTATTTGCTTTGTTTTGTTTTTTGTTGTTTTGTTTGTTTGTTTGTTTTACAGGGACAAAGCACGCTACAATTGATATGACGACTACATCCGGGAACAGAGTGGCGTATTTTTCTCATGTAACGCAGTTGGTGATATCGAGC
>OZ037776.1:34758873-34813873 GCA_964035525.1 Porites cylindrica
ATTTATCATTAGTAGAGTTTAAGCTTCACGTATAAGGCAAACGGCAAACATCAGTTTCAAGTTGAGGAATTTCTCAAAATAGAAAATAAGCAGATAAAACCAGCTCAGAAAATTCTTATCGATAAAAAATTGGGTGAAACTACTAAGTTCTGTGTAGAAATAATGAAAAGTAGGCGACAAGTGAGGGGGAAACTTGTTGGTCAGGTGGTACAAATTCGAGTTTGCCGTTTGACGCAAACGTGATTAAACGGCAAGGAGGCTTTTGGAAGAAAAAGCTCCCTTGATCGATTTTGGAAGAACGGTTCCCAGTGCCGAGAAATACTACTGCAAGTAAATAAGAAATGGCGTCAGGGGCAAAAATGATAAATACCACCTTTGCATACCAATTTGCACGGGGTTGTAAATAAGGAGACAAATGTGTCGTTCATTATCTTTGCCCTTGATTTACTCTTCTTCAATGTGCGACATATGCTATGCAAATCCACTTTTTATATCACAGTTGGACATAAGTCTTGTGATAGACCAAACAAATTAAAAATAAAATAGAAATAACACAAGTAAATATATATAATTTAAAAAAGAAAAGATTATGTATACGATCTTATTTTGCTCATCCGGCTTTAATCCCCTATTGTGTTCTACTCAGTCTGCCTTTGTCATAGTGCCTTGGCAGTTACGTTTTCCAGCCCTACTTTGTCTCAGCAACTCATTGTCTCCACATTAGCCTGGGCCCAGTTTCTTTTTCTTGGTTTAAAAGCATTTTCTTGGATAATTTTCTCTGTTATTTTTAGAGTTTCCGATCATCAACTTGTAGAGCAAAAGAATTAAGACTGAACTGCTTTTTAACCTTTCAAATCTGAGTTCAAATCTCGCACTAACCCTGGGTTATCTTAACCCAGCTTTGAACAACTCGGCCCAGAAGTTTCAAAACACACACCAGACCGTTTAGCTGCCCGAGTAGAGCATTATTTTATGTAGGTGTCTATATACAACAAAAACGATTCTCAAAATATATAGAAACGTCCCTAGAGGTGACGAGTCACGAGAGATGGTTATGTGCACACGCTATTATATCGTCTTTTATGTTAGTTATAAAACAACACTAAATCCTTGTTTTCCTTTCCTTACTGAAGCTCCAAATATTGCAAATAACTGTTTAAGGGTGCAGACAGAACTTTCTTGAAGCATTTGTCCTTTGAACCCAGGAATTTTCTGACAAGCTTCTCCAGGTCGAGGCGGTACGATAAAATCCTGATTATCAACCTTATTTACATATTGGCAACCCGTGGGTATAAATTTTCCTTTAGGTACATTGTTCGCGTAATCTTGTGTGTCTACATAAGGTCGGTATCTTGCTACAACAGCTGTGCAATTAAAATTGTCCATTGGGAATGTGGCGCGGCCAATGCCCATTTGCTGGCTGGACCTCCACACAAGCCTGCTGAATGGCTTTCCTTTATCGCTCATGGGCAACGGTTCATCAAAATTCCAGAAGCACACTGTGGAGTACCTGCATGAATTATATAGCAATAATTAGTCACCTAACCGCACGTCGGTCCGTCCGTCCATGCACCAGTCTATAGGTCCGTCGTCCACCGTCCGTCCGCACAATAGGGTAACCAGTGTGAAATCTCACACCTTCTAGCTAGTGTGGGGGCCTACTTAAGCAATAGACCACACTTCCTATGGGTTTACCGGCGTGATAACCCACGCGGGATGTTGGGAGAACACGAGGAAAGCTTGTAAATCACGAGCCGAAGGCGAGTAATTTACAAGCTTTTCGAGTGTTCTCCCAACATCCCGTGTGGGTTATCACGCCGGTAAACCCATAGAAAGTGTGGTCTATTGCTTTTATAAAATAACTTTTAGTAGAATGGAGTCTTTTAGGTAAAAAAATATGAATTTAGTACCGTGATCAAGTCATGTCTTCTCTCTAAAGTCATCATAAGCCAATCATGACTCACGACTAAATAGCGCTGAACTTTCTCAAAACTCACCTCAGTCAAATAACAAACAGCAGCACTTCGAAACACGAGTTTTTGCACTCATTACATGATAACTTATGAAAGCTGTTTTACAGGAAAAGTCAACATTTATTCATGCAAACGTGCAATGAAAGAATACGTTCATGGTTTGTTTACTACAGAAGTAGAAATTAATTGAACATCCATATCAGACTGTACGCAGCTGTATTTTGTTGAGTCGACCCGTAAGAATTTCGTGCTTACGGACGGAACTGGCAGTTATTGTAATGGAGGACTTCATTCACATTTTACAAGCCGCAGTGGTTTAAGATCTGTTTTCTGGACTTTATTATGATCAAGAAATGCTGCGGTAACAACGTGGCTGCATTTGCGAAGTTGTGGCATGTAACTTTATATGCACGTACAGCGACCGATGGAAATATATCAGTGGTGGAGAAAGGTTTCTTTGCCGTAGCCACATATTGGCGTTAATATTTGTCGATTTGTGAAGTCAGGTGGTTTGAGGTAAGTTATGGCATCGAAATCACCGAATAATTTGTGCAAATGTTGGAAAAAACCAGCAAGAAACTCTGACATCTTTCATCATCGTTGGCAGCTTGTTTACAACCTACAGCGGCCGATTTTGTACCATATCTTGATCAGAGATCTCTTTTTGCAACAATTTCTTTCATTAAGGAATTTAATTTTGACATAAAATAAATCAAGAATGCTAAAACTATTCGTTTTGTTGCTGGTTGGCACATGGTTAAGTTTTCCTAGAGACTTTCTAC
Source organism: Porites cylindrica (assembly GCA_964035525.1). Taxonomy (NCBI): domain Eukaryota; kingdom Metazoa; phylum Cnidaria; class Anthozoa; order Scleractinia; family Poritidae; genus Porites; species Porites cylindrica. Next base: position 34,761,629 of record OZ037776.1, read on the forward strand.
ACCAGAAATTCACACAGTTGTTGTCTTTCTCTGCGATTTGGCATCGTCGTGAAATGTAAACTGCTTTCCAGCTTTGTACTTTATAACTTCTAAAGCTATGGCAGTAGCGAATTGTGACGCTCAGTAATAAAATGTGAAAACCAACGCTTTTAATATTAAGGAGGACTGGGTAAGTAACTTGTTGTGTTTAGCCTTTCTAAAATCGTTGTTTGCAGATCAATAGCAGGTTTTGTTTATGACTCGTGCTCCGGATGCTCTTTTCTATGGGTTTACCGGTATAATAAACAATAGGTTTTTGACCAATCAGATCACGCGTACCATCTCCGTTATTTTATAAAACCTGATATTACACATCCACGCTGCGATCAATTGACAGTCTGCCACATGACCGTATCGCGGGCTCGAGTGTTAACTCATAGAGACCACTTTTTTTTTCTAAGTTAGTTGCTGAGAAGTTACTAGTTTTTAACTGATCGCAGGCTCATCCCAAGTGGATGTCTTATGGTTACAAATTTATTGTTTGAAGTAAATTAAAAATTAATCAACGGGAGCTTCGCCTTTAACCTTGGCTAAATCTATATATTATAAGCAGGAGCCCATAAACTGGAGCGAGCGACTTCCATGTACCTGAGTCACAGCGTTTTCACGGACCAGGATATTTTTGGAACGGTTCTAGCGCGAATTTAGAATATCTTTTAAGTCCCAGAAACCAGCAAAACCTAGAGACCTAAAAATAGTAATTTTTGCCTTTCAATGACATTACGTTTTCCTTTTTGATACCTTATACTTCGAATGCGTTCAGAGACGTGGCGGAGATTCCATTTTTGCGGAAGAAATGTCCCTAAAATGTGTCTAAAAATAAACCGGTCCGTAAAAACGCCGTGACAATTAGGCCTAGTATGAGAGTTGCTCGCTCCGGGTTATAGGCTCCTGTTATAAGTTGACACTAATCGATCGATGGATGGATGAATGGATGAGAGGTAGGGAGAGAGAGGGAAGGGATGCAAGATTTGTGCGTTCAAATGCTGAAAATTCAGATCAAACCTACCATTCTTTTTCAGCTTCAAAAGCCGACACGCCCTTAGTGAAAGCTTTGCAGCGTAAGAAGATGTTTTCTGACTGTCCAGGACGACTTTCTATTGGAGAATGTTTAATAATCCATTTGTTGGCAATTTTCTTCGCGTATTCTGCGGCCTCGAGGCTAAGTTGATGGTCTAGTTGAAGTAACGGTGAGTCGTGTAGACCTCGATGAAGATTATGATACAATAGTGCCTGTACTTCAAATGGCGTTACATCTGAAGGAATTTAAAAATAAATGGGGCGGTTTGATTGCTTTCAACATTGTATCAAAGAAACTTAAAGTTTTCTTTTTTGTTCATATAAATATATATTATTTTTTGAGAACACTTGTTTTAAAATGAGTCTCTTTTGGTATGGCGTTTTTTATTTAGGTGCCAACCAAGTTACAAGTGCAATCACGTTTCCGTATTTCTGTTTTCTTTGCAGTTTCTTCCCACGTTAATTTTGCTTAAAAAGACAAGCATACTTTCAGCCCATCTCTTCACAGTGATATAAGTATGCTATGATTTCTTGAAGTCTGCCATTACTTTTATGCGAGTATTTTTTAAAGGTGGTTGGTGATGACAATCCGCCATACCTTATCGTAGTACATGTAGGTGTACAGGTCTTCACTATAGCAATCGCCTGTCACCCACTGTCATCATTAACTTTTACCAGTAGGTGAAAGAAAAATGGTGGCATCATTCCCCCATTTCCCATGAGGAGCCAGGGGATAATAGAGAACAAAACTGGGATGTGATACCACGATAAAGTTTCACGCCTTGGCTTTCAAAACAGCTATTCCTGATTCAGATGATGAAATCAGTCAAAACAAGCAAACTAGCAGGGTAAGTCATTTGGCCTGAGGTACCCATTCATCAACCAATATTGATTTCTTTTGTTTGGTTGTCCTTTCTTTTTTTCAGAACCCCTTTACAAATTTTCTAGCATTCCTGCAGGCTCGATTTACGCCGTTCTCCCGAACAGCGGCAGCAATCGAGCCTAGCCTTCCCGATAGGGAAATTAAGGGATTAAAATTTCATTAAATTTTTAGGATTAATTTACATTAACGTTTTGGAGGATTAACTTTTCCCATGATCTTTACCTTCTGTTTTTGGTTCCATTTCAGGTTCAGTTTTGGCGACAGGAGGCTGATCATGCTGGTACCAGCTGTACACGGGCGCCATTCTGTAGTAGGGATATCGATATGGCTGGTTGTACTGGTAACCTATTCGAAAGTACAATATGAGGCTTTTTTTCAGCTACATGTATCCTTATTTTTGAAAAATCTCAGACCTCCTATTTAGTTTGGAATATTAGATCGAACTATTGACAATTTTGTTGAAAGCACAGTGGAAAAAGTAGGACAATCGATGGTTCAAAATCATTAAATGCAGACAAATTTGGGAGTAATTTTTTGCGATAGTGAAAATGGTGGCTAGCTTATTAATAAGCGTCGTTGTTAGTTTCATTATATGACATCGCGGATTTAAAATGTGATTCTGCGAATGTCACTGTGTTTTCTTTGTTCACATGTCGCGGAACGTTACGAGATATTTTGAAAAGAAATTTCACAAATATACTATATATAGGCTTGTTATTGGACATGGATTTTTAGCACGAAAGAGGTAGCAGTGACCATCAGAAACCAGCAGACGAAGCATCACTTCCACCCCATACCCCGTAAAAACTGTGCATGAGTCTGTTTGACACTGCGAACAAAGCAACACTGTGAGTAAAAAAGAGCAAGTAAACTTTAAAAACAAAGTCCTAATAAGTCATTTTCTAATGAACGAATGCAGCAGAATCATTGTTTCATCGCACTGGTTTGCTTTTTACTGTGATTAAAACACAAAGAGACGGTATATGTACATTGCAGGTGGTTCCGTTTGAAAGGTTACACGAACACGACAGCGACGGCAATGGGAGCTTTTACTGCGCTTTTCAAAACTACGCGAACTCTGAAGTTCAAAAGCCGCCTTCAAAATTTTTTCTCCGCCGTCAATCGTAATTACGATCACAAGCAACGAACCCTGAAATAAAGAAACACCCAAAACGGATCGAAATCAACCAATCACAAATCACAAACCTTTTGGGGCCGTTGAAGTAAACTTCTGTTTTCTTAAGACGTCCGCTAAGATGATTGACGGCGGCGAAAAACTCAAACGTCAGTTGCTTTTTGAACTTCAGAATTCGCGTGTTTTGAAAAGTTCAGTAAGAAGAAATAAGTTCAATAAGCAACAATTGTGTGCTATCCACGGCGCTCTCTTTGCTGGCGCCCCAGGTCTACGACCGTTGCCTAGAAACTCCTAATTTATCACGTACTGAAGAAGCCAAACCGGAAGAAGCCCAAGACTACAAATTGTTCCAGCTTTGAACTTGCACAAGGCATTGACAAATCAAAACTCGACCGTGGGATCCAGAATTCTCCAACACGGATGAGTGAGTTGGAATTAATCAACATAAAAGATCAACACAACCGCTAAAAGGCACTTACAAGTAAAATTTTTGCCGTCGTAATTGTCATTTCCCTGAATTACTTAAACTACCAGAATATATAAATAAATGCCCAATTCATCTAAACTTACTGTGCTTTTAGATATATTAAAAATAAAACGTCAAATTAACAAAAATATGTCCCAAACACGGGCTTTGGTTCAATATCATCGAATCTTTTGTTCGATCAGTACCGGAACAAAATACCGGCCTATTATCCGCCACTCGTGGCAGTTGAAAGAGTATTTTAACGAAATATCTATAAGGAGTATGATGGCAAAACTCTTACCACGATATACTTGTCCTTTTGTGCTCGTAAACAGCGTCAAAACTGAGGCGATCCACACAATTTCCTCCATGATGTGAGTTACCTTGAATTGACAGTTAAATTAGTTAAACAAAAACAGAATGGGATAGTATTTTTCACTTTTCGTAAATAAGCCTTGTGTTGTGAATAACTCACCTTAAACCTAACAGCTAATTGATCGGGTAAAAGTCACTTTTTACTAGTGTGGGAGGGTAACAACGGGCCATTCATTATAATATCAAATTTCAGATTATGATTTTCACATCGCCACCTGTTGTTGGGGAGGGATTCCACCCGGCTTCCTGCACGCATGTGACTGTTGCGATAATGTTCAAGTTCCATTTGAATTCCCTACATTTAGCATAACGAAAGGTCTGGTCGGCTTGAAGATTAACCAATTACAAAATACAAGAACGTAGATGCTTTCAAAAACACTTGGTTTTCCAGTAGAAATAAAGGAGCCAAAAAACCAAGACAAAGTATATTAATAACTCGCTCTGCGCTAGGAGTCGACGTACGATCAGATATTACAATAATCCCTTACTGATCAGCTTACCTGTACGTTACGGGGTTTTCAAGCTTCGCAGAGATATCAGGTTATGAAAGTTGAACGGTACAGATATTGAAGTATATTTTAAGTCAAACAAATGCGCTCATATTTAAAGTACATTTTCCCTGTTCGTAACAACGCCCATGAAAATACCCGTTTTTGAATTTCGTTTACATCTTGACTGGTCATCAGATAAGCACACAAGTAGGTGGTAAAATCTAACTGGTTGATTATGGTTTGTTTTGATTCTAAGAACCAAAACAATTTATGTAGATATTTAACCTCAAAAATGCTAAATGAGCTCCTCACTGACCTACGATTGCAAGAAAACGTAAGGGAAAATCTTCCATACTAATAATTTACTTACTTCAAGTTAACTATGTTAAGTTATTTCCGCCGAGTCGTGAGTTAGAAGCCCCGTACTGTATCATCCAAGTTTTCACCTTGTTTATGAAAGTGAATTGTTACAAGCGAATTCAGTGTTTCTCTACTCGTCCGAGAGTTCAAGATATTTATATTATGTTTATCGGGAACTAAAATGAAAAATAGGTTTCATAACAGTCGTGAAATCCAGAATCCTTCTGCCCATTGTACGTGCCTTTATTATAGCGGTTCACGATGGACCAATGTTAAAACTACCTAAGAAGTCACCTACTGATCGCTGTACATGCGTCTTATTCGACCACTGGGTCACCTCAACTGAAATTCCGAATGTAATTTTCTCTAATATGCCTTGGACCATTTCTGTATCTCAGTAATAACTCTATATCGTTTGTCGTTTCCGTGGTATCCCACCTTTTCACAGTGGTATGGTTTGAGTGCTAAGAAATTTCCCCTTTTTTACTATAATCGCAGTTATTGCCGTACTCTTATTATTCCCATTTATTTTGTCCTTGTCAATCTGTTCTTATAGGAAAACGTAAATGTACTTGTTTTCTTCCGATGTCAATGTTTCACTTTGAGTTTCACTTTGAGTCACTTTCAGTATTAACTGATGTTGCCTCTAAGTTTAAGTGCCTCAGTATAACTAAATGGAACAGGATTTCTGATCCATATGTAGTTCATTTAATTATAGATCTATTCAGGAGGGAATATCATTAGAGTAGAATTAAGTAACGTTTAAAAAACGAGCAGCAGTGATTTATCACGGGTTAAAAATTCGATCGCGAAGGATAATGTTGTTGCTTGTAACGCTTTTCATTATTCCGGGAGCTAAATTTTTCATTTTTCTCAGTTAATAGTTAACATTGATTAATCTCAGCTAAATTTTTTTGCTCAATTTATGCGGGCGACAAAGGGAGCCCCCAGCCTATTCTTAGGCAGCGGCACTCTATGAACTGTATAGCGGGATTTTTTTTTCCGAGTCTGTCCACATTCTTGGAATGCCCGTGTCGTACCGACTTATATGCATGGTATGTGGCCGCCAAGGCCCTGGTGAGGAGTTTACGGTCCGTCTGATTTCCCCGTAACACTCTTTCCCCTCCCCCATCCCTTTCCCCAATGCGGAGCCTGGTCCCAGGCTATCACGGTAATCACGTGAACGCACATGCAAGTGATACAACAATCATTATTACAGTCGGTAATTCAGGTTCCATTCAGGAACACAAGTACTGTACTGAATGGGAGACTTTTTGATTCGCCTTGCCGGCTTGGAATCTATTTACGGTAGAAAAACGAAAGTAGAGCCTGATCTCAGCTTAGTGCGGGACAAGCTTACGGTAAGATAAGATTGTTAGTAAAGTCTAGAAAGCGATTTAATTTTAAAGTTTATTCAGGTTTCACTACGTGGTTTTGGTGCATGGTTTTATAATTATTTTTATACTTTTCCAAGCATGTTACGTTGCTTGCCATAATGAAGCTTCAAAAAGCTTCGAACTCCAGCGATATTTTAGCTTTAAGCTGTCTGTTTCTCTTTTTTCTTATTGCATGTCAACGGCCTTTGGTCAATGAACACGGATTGAATATTCGATTAAATAATACGATTTTGTGCAGTCATGACTGTATACACGCATTAATTGTGTCACGCATTACTGTTTCAATGTATCTTTGCCGGCGAATACAGCCTTCTCTTCTCACTCCTCATCATTCGCAGGGTAATTGTATCTAGTGAATAAAATCGATGAATTTAAAGTATGAGTCTTGTTTACTGCGTTGTTCAATCCAGTTTTCATGATCCGCAGTGATTCGTTTTGTTGACATTGGAACTGAAAGGGCTTTCTCTGATTCACCTACACAATTATGAAAGCCGGGTTTTCATCAATCACATCTCCAAGGTTAACCCACATGTTCGCCCGCACTTCCTAGCCAACTGCTACCTGCTAGTATATTCTTGTAATTAGCATTCAAAAAACGCATACATTAATTAGTATCAACGAAAGTCGGAAGCGTTTCCAGCAACATGATTGTTTATATAAAGCACCGTTATTCCATGACTTAATTTTCGAAGTGCCTTTACCCACCAGTGACTAAGTGAAAAATGTAGATAAGTTTCGGATTATTGTATAGAAACTGAGAAAATAATGTTCAAAAGCGTATTTGGATCCGAAAACAAGAAATCTCATTCGGCAGCTTAAGTTTAGGGTGGACTCTGGGGGCGACATACATGTAAGATATGTGACTGTTCCAAGAAAACGATTTGTCTACATCACACCAAGGTTCTTGAAGGATCCCTCTTCTGTAGAATCGAATAACCGTAAGATATAAGAACGTCTCTGGCAGTTTTTACTACTCTGTGTGATGCAATAACCATCATCACCGTCTTTTTCGAGCTGCAAATAAGACCTCTATTACAGAACCAATGGTTTACTTCGCTCCGCTCTAGGTACTCGCTCCCACACTCCTCAGCACCTTTTTCTCGCTACTGCCATTCAAAGGTATTGTGTGTACCTTCACACTAGAAGTGATGGAAACTTCTTCCTTCTTGCACACCTCCGAGTAAAGACCAAGGATCGGAAAGTATTGATAAGGGAGATGCTGTTTTCAGATGGTACTGTCCTAACCGCACACACTGTGGGTGCTTTACAGCGTCTCATGAGCTCTTTCGCACACACTTGTAGCGAGTTTGGCCTCACCATCTGTCTTAAGGAAGACCAACATCCTTTGCCAAGACGTCACCAGCACCCCAAGCAACGCCATTAGCATCAACACTCTTGAGGTGGTGGAAGGTTTCACTTACCTACAGTCGTAAGCTCCACCATTTTTAGCAGCTGCCTCTTCCTAGACTCGGACAGTGAACAAACGTATCGGAAAAGCAGCAATAGCTCTAGCACGTCTGGGAGAGAGGGTCTGGGACAACACGGTGTTGACCATCAGCGCCAAGATGAAAGTGTACCAGGTCTGCATGTTCAGCGCGCTGTTCTATGGTAGCGAGACATGGACCCTCTACTCCCACCAAAATCAAAAGAGTAGACACCTTCCACCTGCGTTGCCTCAGCAGGATTTTCGGCATCACCTGGCAAGACCGACTCTCAGACAATTATATCCTAGCTAAGGCGGGAGTACCTCGCATGAGCGCTTTCCTCAGACAGAGACGACTGCGCTAACTTGGCCATGTCAGCCGTATGGAGAACCGAGAATACAAGGACATACACTACGGCATTCTCTACAGTCTTGACAGAGACTGCCTTCTAGAATCGGAATCGGATTGTACAACCACAGCAGGCGCTGCAGCTCAACTACTGACTAAACCATGGCGCTGATCCCATTGCCTCCAGAGACAGACGGCTGCAACAACAACAATGGTTAATTATTTTTATATCCTCGTTAATTCTCTCCTCAGCCTTGCAAACGTCTGTGGAACTAAACTGAATCGCGGTATCATTTGCAAATAGCCCAACATCAGAATTGTGACATGTTTTGGATATGTTGTTTGTGTGAATATTGAACGAAGTTGGACCCAAGACTGACCCCTGCGGGACTCTAAAACGGAGATGCCGAAGCTCAGAAGCAGAGTCTCTACATAAAAAAAAATTGAGATCTACCGATAAGGTAGCTGTTAAATCACTAAAGAGCGTTCCCTTTATATCATATGATTAACGTTTGGCAAACAGTATATATGTCATGCTCAATGACATCAAACGCTTTGCTTTAAGCATAATAACTAACTTAACAACTTTATCTAACAACTTTACCTATAAGCCTTAATGGTTTCTTGAGACTTCCTCACCTTTTGAAGTTAGTCATTTCAAATTGGGTATTTTATATGTAATTTAATTATGTTTTCTTTCTTTTATATCTGAAAAAGGTAAATCAACAGTAAACAATAAACAGTGATGAAAAACGCAAAGAGACTTCGTCGTCAATAGCAAATTTCCAATGCCATTGTTATTTTAGGCGAATTGATGCTGTTCAATGAGGAGACCGACCCCTCGTGTGCAAAATCTCGTAAGTCAATGTAACAAAGGACTCCATGAATTTGGAAACACAGGGCAATACCGAAAAAGGCCCATAATTGTCACAGTCGATTGGTGAGCCTCCTTTGAACGGTTGAACCTTAGCTATTTTCCAGACAGATACAAATTAACCAGTGCGAAAGGATTCATTGAAAAGGTAAGTCACACTGTGACTCTTACTTTGCGTAAATCCTGTCACATCCCATGCTTTGGCTTGATTGAGCTCCTTAAGGGCTTTAATAACTTATATAACTTACTGTATGTCCTGTATGTCCTGATGTCAGAAGAAACAGCCTCTGGAGCCGTTTCAGATGCGAGATCGTGACGGTTAGCCAATAAAATTAATGCGATGGAGGTAAAAAAAAACTATGTTCATGGCATTAGCGATAGCCTTCTCACAGGTTACTTGTTTCTCATTTACGATACATACAAGTCACGTGATAGGCACCTTTTGAGTAGCCAGATTTCTTAACGTGCGGTACTCTTTGTAAGGCTCAATGTAATCTGCCACACTTACATTGTAAAGTCGATAACAAGGAAAATCCAAAGAGAGCTTATTTTTCAGGTCGTATTGTATCCAATACTAGCAATTGTTTTATGTCTTTGTTAGGATGACTTTATTTATTATTCCTAATTACTAATTATTACTATAATTATTATTATTGTTGTTGTTATTATTATAATTTTTTATTGACTTTAATGCCAATAGCCTAATATGTACAACATACTCACAGACCATTAGTAGTAGTATTTCCTCGTACGCCCGAGTCCAGTAGAGGTAGCTGTAATCCCTTCAAACATGCGTTCAGTCAATTTTATGAATTTATAATGTAAAGGACTAAGGGCAAGATACACGGCCGTAAATGTCAGGAAAAAGATCCCCTTCTTGATCGGGAAAAATAGTAAGAAAGAACAAACTGTAAATTCAAACAAATGCAAAGGTCACAAGGCCAGTGAGTTTTAAACAGACGCTGAAGCATTTTATTGAGAAAATTATTTTTTTCATGCTGAGGATTCTATATATAGAAGCTAAAGAAGCTAAGCGCAACGTTTCACTGATGACGTGTCTTTTTCCAGGATTTGCCGTGATGAATTTTGGATCGTGGCGCTAGGTGCCTGATAATCGTTCCTTTCTTTGACGCTGCACAATCCCTTGCACTATTGAATGAACCTTGAGGAACATTTTCAGCGTATTTTCCCCCGTAGTTTCCCGCGGGTTTGTACCGACCCACAATGTAAGTACATTTCATTCCGTTCTCGTCAGTTTCAGCCATTCCAATGCCCAGCTTAGTACTCCCTTTCCACACCACTTGAGAAAAGTGACCTGCTCCTGGTGAGCCAGTGTCTTGGCCGAAAGTGTATCCTGGGTTGCATACCTCCATATACCTGAATTAAAACGTAATGATTTTAGAGATAGTAGACTTTTTGTGCTATAGTAGATGATATTGTATCGAAAAGGTATTGTTTCCTTGTATACTCCTTAAATCTGTTGATTATCGCATTTTCAGATGGGGACTCATTTTTTTTTGTTTAATCTACGGTAAACAGGCAACAAAAACGTGCAACTTGTTTAGAGGCATTGCAGCTGCAAAACGAGTTGTAGCAATGTTGAGCATTTTACCACCCACCTTCAAACCTGTCTTGTAACAAATTAGGTTCTTGCAGGTTGCGTGAACTGGACTTCTGATTGGATAAAATTACGCGGGAATCACTCTATACACGGGAGTTACGTCGCTTGCCGCAAAACAAGTTTGTCTTGGGCCGGTAAAACGCGCGATATGTACAGATTCTGTGGCAAAAAGTAGAACTACTGCAACCTGCAACGACCTGATATGATGCAAGACAGTTTAACGTGAGTGGTAAGTATTGTTTTCTAACTCTTTTTGCAGCAATTTTGCTAAACAAATACTAGTACTTGTTACCCGTTTTTACCGTACCTTTAAATCAATGGTACTCATCGCTATTTGCGTAACGCCGGGATAATCGATATTTCTTTAGAAAAAGAAAATATTTATCAGGGCATGCAACTATTGTTGAGATAAATTTAATCTAGGTAGAAGAAGTTACTTCCTTAAAAGCTGTTCATAGTAATTGCTACTTCATTCATTCATTCATTCATTCATTCATATATTGCACGGTATTGCACGTTTATGATCAATCGCGGCAATCGTATTGTGATTCTGTTTCATTTATACTGCTGCAGTAAGAAAATTGTGTACCATGCTTATAGCGAGTGTTACGAACCTTACTCGTTTTGTCTCATTAACATTTTGATTCAAAACATTATTCAAGCTTTTTGTGTATTTTATCTCTACACATTAGATTAGATTACCATGATTATGGGATACAGTAAGCATCAACGTAGCACAAAAAATAACATGTTGTACTCCCAAAAACACCCCTACCTCCCCACAACGGCCACCTCTCCACACCCGTCACTTTCTTCTGTCCCCAAGGTGGCAGTTATGGAGAGTTTCGACTGTATTTCCGTTTTTTTCCTACCAATTTTTTGTAGCCTCCGCTGCTTTCTGGCCATCATGGTCACACCCCATGGACAAGTTCTCCCCGTTATTGTCTCTCTCACTTGAACTGGCGTGTTTGAGAGTCCCTGCCTTAGCGATCTTCTGTGCATATCGAGTGGCCGCTGCACTCATTTCAGCATCAAGTGTCATGGGTGGAACTCCGTGTCTTTGGCGAAATTTATTATGTTCATCTAATGCTTCCTGTTCAAAGGAGGATCCTCCTGGAGACAAATGAAAATATTATTTAAAAACAAGTTAGTCTTAAAAAAAGGTTCTGAGAAATCGAATGCTTTAACTCACACGGTGAACTGAAGAAACAAAACAAAATAAAGATTACACAAGGAATCGTCTAAAGGTAACACTTGCAGTTATTTTCTGGTTCAATATTTCCTAAGACTTTCTCGCATTCCGTCGTATTGTATAAATATATCGTACTCGTACTCCTAAACAAAAGTTTCCAAGTAAGAGCAAGGACAACGATCGTAAAAAAAAGAATTGGAAAGGAAGTATACAGTTGAAATTATTGTGATGATAAATGTCCAAAGGACGGAGTATTGTTTATTGTTTTACCTCCACCTCCACCACCGGGCTGTCCGGTAGTCGCAACTGGAGGTTTGGTTCCACTGGGTGTAGGCCCCTGAGAAGGAGTTATTCCACCACCAGCAGGTGAAGTACCAGTTGTGGCTCCTCCAGGCCCAGACGCAGGCCCATTGGTTGGTGGAACACCTCCTCCAGAAGTTGTAGGAAGAGTGGATGCTCCTGGGGTCCCGGGTTTAGGTGTTCCGCTAGGACCTTGAGTTGGTTTCGTTTGAGAACAGGGCACAGGACAGAGTGCAGGCTTAGGTCCTGTGGAGGGGTTGGGGGTTGGAGTCCCTCCACCAACCCCGGGTCCACCCCCTGTTCCAGGCCCTCCACCAACGCCTGGGCCTCCACCACCTGCACCGGGTCCTCCACCGGCGCCTGGGCCTCCACCTGCACCAGGTCCTCCACCGGTGCCTGGGCCTCCACCACCTGTACCGGGTCCTCCACCGGCCCCTGGAACTCCTCCACCCGGGCTAGGACTTCCGCCCGTACCAGGTACCGTGCCAGCACCACCTCCAGGGCTGCCTTGTCCGTTGGTGGATATTTTTAAATTTAGATCAATGTCGACACCATCTGACCCAATTTCATACACACCCGCCCCTAATCAAAAGAAAATGAAATAGTATGACTTTCATGTACGTAGGACTGCAGAACAAGCGACTCATACCCTATTCAACATAGCTCTGGAATTTAACCCATTTAACAACATTCTTCCCTCTTCAAAGTTCGACCGGCTTGTTTATTTATGTATTTGTTTATTTTTTTGCATTTTTTTTCAACTTATGCGAGTCTTAGTTCTCCCAGTAGAATTTGGTGGAAGCTTATGCGGGACCTATATAGATTTTCTGGAAGTTAAGGGAAAAGGATATTTATACTGCGACCAAATCAAGAACAAAAATACTAAATCAAGAAAAAATACAATGTTACGCTGCGTGTCTGCCAGTAAGGTCTGTTTGTCGAATGAAAAAGACGCGGTGCAACAATGTTGAGATAATTTGCCATGCGAGTGGCTATTAATAAAATGTCTAAGAGCCCTGCTCCTGTGACGACAGACATTTCACAATATTACAGTCGATGAAGGTGGGGATATATAAAACGCCCACTAATTTGATGAAAGCTAAAGAAAGAACTGTAACGATGTGAAAGGAGGCAGCTGTTGTGGCGGCGTGAGTGAAAGGATTTCGTGATTTATAGACTTAGCTGATCTTCGCACGACTGCTAGGAGTTTAAGGATGGATTGTTAGAAATGTACACCTCCTTTTATCCGATCCTGCAAAATAGTGCCTAGATCTAATGACATGTCACGTGGTAGTCTCAGAGTGAGACCAAAAACCCACTTGACCACTACGTACTTCACAGTATTTAATCGCGTTATAAAATATCAGTAACTCGGCATTCTTCTAATGAGATCTATTACACAATTTGATTTAACTTGAAACAAACGTTAATTTTTGCTTAGAGTAGGAGAATCACTATGTGTATCATGATAAAATATGTTCCCCTGGCGATTCAATTAATCTCTAGCTTTACATACGAACAACTCCAGAGGAAGAATTGCTATGTGTAACATGATTAGATATGTACCCCTGGTGATTCAAATAATCTCTGGCTTTACATACCAACAACTCCAGAGTCATCAATTTTAAAGGCTCCAGTCTTTAATCCTGCTCCGTCATTAGACGGTCGAGAGTCTCCCAAAGGAAGGCCAACAGCAGAAAAATGTACAGGACGGAAGCCAAGGTTCCCTCTCTTTAGTTTTCTATGTTTTGGGTGTCTTTCAGAATTTACAACAGCTACAAAAATAACTTAAGGGAAAACAATTTAAAGAAAAAAATAATTAGGAAGTAACACAAACCAGAAAATTAATTTTAATTAGCTTGCTCTTTCTTTCCAGAGAGGTTTGAAGCAAAGAATCTACCCCATTGACTAAATCTGACATAACTCAGGTAGAATATTTTCTTTACAGTTTAAAATAAGGGTTGAAAGAGAAGTTTTTAAAAACAGTGAGAGCGTGTAGAGCTTCTCTCACATCTCAATAGAGCATTGATTGTATGAGCAGACTTGCCCATCCCAAAAGTCGACTTTTTTGAGCGACGGAAGTCGTGAAAAGTCCCTAAAAAGTCACCGATCAGGAAAAAAGGGAATTTAGATAGTCTATATGTGACATACCTAACAAAGAGAAGGGGATATATAGCACTGCGAACAACTTTCGGGTTTTGAGTTTCATCCTGAGTCATGGAAGGCCGTGTGAAATTTCTGTGTTACTTGTTCTCTCCCAAACCTATGAAAAAACAATAAGGAATACAGAGGAAAACCTTGCATATACATTATTGCGCCTTCTTAGAGAATCTGGCAACTTTGGTTAGTTTATACGTTACTCTTTATCTTTAGGTCAGAATCCAGTGACGCTTGTGGTTTATAGGAATGAAACGTGGAAGATGAATAAGGGAGACAATAAGGTGATCAATGCGTTTCACAGCAATTGTCTTCGGACGATTCTGTGCATCCGATGGCAAGACAATGTCAGAAAAGGGAAGTTGCTCGAAATGGCAAAAATGAAGCCGTTAATTGCTGAAGTTATGTCAAGACAATTGAAAAGGATTAGTCTTTCCCTGAGATAAGACAGACATAGATTGAAACGTCGTATTAACCAGGAAGCCAGAGTGGAAGAGACGAAGAGAATGACGGCAAAAAGTAGTTGGACGAGAACAGTGGGAAAAAAACGAGGGAGGCGGGTTGGGGCTCTTGGAACGAGATGCGAATAGTAGCTGACAGAGAGAGGTGGGAAAATTCCATGAAGGTCTTAATATGTGCCCGAGGCACGACGAGAAAAGGCGACGGTTAAGTTAAAATCTCTTAAAAAGACAATTTACTGTGCATTATATATATAGCAAGAAATGTTATTTTTACATTTTTTGCCTGGCATTTTCTGCCATATTAAATCAATCCTTATCCTTAGTGTATATGAAGTAACTTCTCGTGAACAAAAACGCATCGTTTAAGAATAGATTCCAATAAAAACGTCTGGCTTCTAGTCTTTAACTAAATCATTAAACGCACACATTTTTTAACATTATTTTGGCTACAGTCGCTCCGTAAGCAATAATATATAAAGCACCTAAGACCACTTGACTTACCAGTAAAACACTTGACCCTATTTAGGACTCTCGTCTTACCCAATTGACTGAATGGGGATGTAAATCGTTCGTGAGTGGAACAAGATACCAACATACAAGTTACTCTCGACTGCTTTCGTTTGTGTTAAAGCAACCGTTTTAAAAATGAAAAATTAATGACTTTAAGGAATTTAACCCTTTGTTGATTCTTAAATGATCGCAAGGTGCTTAAACTTAGATCCATAGGTGGCCTTAACATAAGTACTTACAGTAGCGTCTGGTGTCAAATTGTCACAAGACAATGGCCAAGAAAAGCCAAGTCCGTTTTAAAACCTGAATTAGCCAAGACTTCCTCGGATTCCATCTCCACTATGTAATCTTGAACGCTCTGTTATTTTTCCATTATAATTTATAAGGTTTTTTGACACTTAATCAAATTGCTGTGAGCTTTATTTTTAAAACTTCAAAAGTTTCTTTTAAGGACAAAATATTTATTGCTAGAGCTTTTAGTTTGTTAAGAAAAGAAACTGGCTCAATTTTACCTATAGTAAGCAGAAGCGTTCTGGAAGACTTGATCCACTAGATTGTAAGCACATCGGTTCAATAACATGAATGGGAAGCACATCAATTTATATTTCGAAGCTTCAGTTTTTGAATCAGTAAAAGACCGTGTTCAAGGCCGGCGTTTAACGTTCGTACTTCCCTAAGAAAAAAGTTTAAAGTGATAATGAAGACTAAATAATGAGGACCCAAACGGACTCGCAAGGACTAAATGCAAAGCTACTCCCTGGAAGCCTTTCTAATCGGCACCTTTTTTATACTTCGAGTTCAAAATGCATTCCAACGACCTACACGATTAAAAAGAGTGCAAATATGCGAAATGCTTGGGACACAATGAGTTAAGTTCACATTTGAAATCCTAAAATAAGACGCTCTTAGAGCGTTAACTCCGGCTGTACAGAGTACATTTCTAAGTTTATGCTTTTTATCCGAAACGTATTTAGACATCAAAACAAGAAGATATTTTTAGTTTCTACAAGGAAGATAAGCAGAGTTGTTAATTAAACTGGGTTCTGCATGCTAAACAAGGTAATTATTACAAATTATTCCAAAACTAGCGCTTAGAAAACATTGTACTCTAAAATCGTGGAGATCTTTCATATACTCTCCACCCACAAAAATCATTGTGGGTGGCAAAGTCGTAGTCCACAAATTGTCCTGCCTCTTGAATTAAGAATCGCCAATTCTTCGTTTGCACTCGAATAGCATTTTTTTATTATTATTATTTTGGATATGGTTTATAAATGCTGTAACAGCCAACCGGGAGCGTTGAAGTTGATTAGGACATACGCGACTACTGTCTTGTTTAGTAGGAAACTATTTTCAGATGTTTCTTGTAGAAAGATATTTATTTTATTGCCAGTATAAAATTTGAACATTTTGAAATATTTCAAAAACTTGTTAAATTATTTTTTTTAAAAAAACATAATTACATATTTGGAACACGATGAAAGCGGCTTTCAAGGAGAGACCCATTGAGCAATGTTTTAGGCATGGATGAAATAATTCCGTATTCCATCACTATGTTCACTTATAACAATTACTAAACATTGACGGAGAGGGAAAATGGGGGCATAAATTCAGATATCGCCCGTGATACAGAACAATTTTACATCAATTTTCGAAACACAAGTTATATAATCGTCCTGGGATAACGTTTAACGATCTGTAGAGAAAAATGATGTTTCATGTCACCATAACAATATACTTAACCAATGAAATTTTAATTCCATGAGTTAAAAATCAATTCCCTTTAGATCGTTTTAAGCCATATCCCCCGTCTAAGCATGGCTTCTCAATGTAACTACAATAACGTTCATCAAAAGATCCCTTTTCCACGTTCTTTACGTAAGCATTGTCATCGTTCTCGAAGTTTCCTTGAGGATTATATCGCGCTACAATAAAGGTGCAAGTCGCCCCGTCTGGTTGTGTGTTGGAAGCTTTGCCAATACCCAGTTCCATACTTCCTTTCCAAACCAGCTGAGAAAAGTGGCTTGTCCCAGTTTGTGGACCTTGTTTTCCAAACGTATACCGACAAACCTCGTCAAACCTGCAAGTAAAGTGACCAATTTAAATTAAAATACCCATACCCAAAACAAGTGTTTGACAGACGAATTTTCATTTCACTTGTTTTCTACATACGAACTTTTACTTATGTTTGGCACAATACGCCGGAGTAAATTCATGTATTAGAAAATCAAAGGGAAATGGAATTGCGACAAGTATAAACCTGAATTTTTTAAAAATATATGCAGTCAAAACGAGATAATACGTCCACTGAGGGGGCTGTAAAAAATGTTCGTATCAACGGGGTACCCGTATTACGCTGCTTCAATTTAGATAAAATGTAACAGCAAGCTGTCCATAATAACGAGGGGTCCGTATTAAGTGGGTGCCCGAAAACGGGGCTTGCCTGTTCTCTCAAGACCCGAAAATTACAAAAATAATGACACATACCATACTTTGACTGCTTCCTCAGCAGACTGCTCTCTGTTGTCATAGCAGCCAAGAGACAGGTTTTCCCCTTGCTCTGGTCTCTCGTTATAACCCGATGGCACGAGACTGTCCATGTCCGCTAGCTTCTGTGCATAAGCCGTGGCATTTCGACTCATTTCGCAATTTAAAGTCATCGGGGGAGCATTGTGAATAGCCCGGTATCTATTGTGTATATTGAGAGCTTCATATTCAAACTGAGATCCTATGGATAAAAAACAATGGTCAAAGGGTAATGTTTCAAGTTAAATCGAACGTTGTATTCTAGATTACAACTACGCGAATTAAACAAGGTTTTTCTGTTGGTGTCATCGTAACACCACACTTTCGGACAATCTCAGACAGGGATGTTTACCGCTTCTGTCTTGAGCTATCGTTCAGCTGACAGTAACCTATGATATTTCTGATATGGATCCATCGTTGAAAATGCTAAAAACTTAGTGAAAATTTCCACAAGAACAAGGTAATGTCTAACAGCACTCACCGACACAATTTTCTACTGCTGTCTTTGTATTGCTTGTAGTTGTGCAGGGTGCAAGACACATCTTGAGAGTTGTTATGGGAGGAGAAGGTCGAGGGGTCGATTTCATATTTTGTTGTTGCTGCTGCTGCTGTTGCTGACGGGATGGTCGTGCGGTTGAAAGTGCTTTTGGCTTTGATTGATGTCGTGTTGGAGGAATTGTTGAGGGAAGCAGCGTTTTTGGTGGCGATGATGGCAGCTGAGACGTTTGTGATGAAGTTGGTTTCTGCTGCACATGGCGTTTATTACTTACTTTGATTGTCAACTTTATCTCCACGTCAGACTGATCAGGAGATATGCTGTAAACGCCTTTTCCACTTACTTTTTCACCAGCTATCTTAAAATTGCCGCTCTTCCCACCACCATCTCTAGGTGTGAATTGTGAGAGCAGTGTCTGGATGTCTTGGTTTAAGCGCCTGCCTAGGCTTGCACTAATCAATCTTTGAAGATTCGCATTCAGGCCTTTTCTGCCATCTGGGAAAACCGGATTATATCGCAATGTGCTTTTCCAGGGACTATCCTTCTCTTTGTAGAGTTTAAAAAGAGGATCCGAAGGATGCTTAATCTGGCCATTGTAAGTATTATTAATGACAGAATTAATTGGAACCTTATTTCCGAGGTCTTTAAAGCCCTTTAAAAGGCGTGAAACTGCCGGAATATTCAATAAGTTGTCCTCATTTGTTGGGTTAGATGAACTTCTTCCAGGAAATTGATCAGCGTCTGCTAAAGATAAAATGATTTCATTTCTTGCGTGTATATCAAATTGGGAAAATTACATATTCTTCGAATTAGCCTGCGTTCAGATGTCTCCTATTTCGTTTGTTGCATGCGCAAACAATCACTATGATTTGTTTCGACTGGAAGACCGCCCGCTAAATTTGGGTTGAATCGCCGAATAAATTATGTGATCAGTTTTTTATCTCAACCAATCAGAATCTATTTGACCAATGCTTATTGTGAGGCAGCCAATCACAGCCTTTTCCCAAGTCTTAGGAATTCAGCGGGAACAGGAGAATGATTAGCGACGGCGTTACACAGACCTCGCCTTTCGCGTAAAACAAACGAAAGAGGAGACGTCTGAGTTCGTCTGCACACAGGCTATCGTAAAATCAAGGGAAGGTTTATTTGGATTGAAATACAAATCAAATATCACATAAATTAGTCTATTAAAAATAAAGGTTCTTCATTTGCTTCAAACTAAGGCCCGGTTCAGACGCCGAACGTTGCATCATCATGAGTCGAACTTAATTCGAATAAAGGCCGACCCAAATTATTTAGACCGGCTGAATTGATTCAGAAGCCGGTCTTACTTCCAGCCGTACTAAATTCAAAAGGAGAAAAAAGCTCATTTCGGTCAAACCAATTACAAAATACGTTATAATAATTTATGCATTAGGTTCGTCCAAAGGCGAAATTCCCGGCCGGGCCAGGCGAAAAGAACGTCTGAGCCGTTCCAAATTGAAACAGGCGTTCCTAATTGATTCAGACGCAAAACGTTTCATGAACTCAATTCAATGTTATAAGTTCCCTTTTATAAAACGTTCGGCGTCTGAACCGGGCCTAAACCGCAGAAGTCGTGCTTGCCTTCGTTCGCCTGAAAAACGCGAAAAACTAACACCTGTCCTGCGGGCCTTAAGCAAATGTATTTACTGTCTTTGTTAAAGCATGCCTTTTCCATTAATGCAATTGAAGACGCTCATTAAAACATTTTAAAGCCGATTGCACTACATACCTGAATCTCTGTAAATGCCTTTTTACGGATCAAAGTAGCAGTATAAGATTTAAGAAATTACTATGAGTGGTTATTGTTCTTCTCTTTTAATTCAAGTGACCTTCAATGTAATCTCAATGTAATGCAAGACGATAAGCCGATATGTTTACTCTTGTTCAACGAAATTAGCACAAAAAACACAGCTATACTATTTCTCTTCAATTCAAATTTGGCCCATAACAACAGAACTGCATACTACTTCAGCCACAACCAATGGAAAGTCAGCTATCAACGTTGAATAATAAGGGACATCCCAAGAAATTATCGGTTTTCGGTTTTCACCCTTCACGAGGAAATATTTTGATTGTCATTAAAAAGAGTTACAGTGACGTTTACAGCAAACGCCAAACGTCAGATTCAAGTTGAGAATTTCTCAAAATAGAAAACGCGCAGCTAAAAAT
Source organism: Porites cylindrica (assembly GCA_964035525.1). NCBI lineage: Eukaryota > Metazoa > Cnidaria > Anthozoa > Scleractinia > Poritidae > Porites > Porites cylindrica. Next base: position 34,781,897 of record OZ037776.1, read on the forward strand.
TGTTCAAAACAATTGTTGTATACAAAACTAACGTAAAGCTACTGATTTTGGTTTAGAAGTAATGAACGGTAGAGCACAAGTGAAGTCAGGTGGTACAAATTCACGTTTGCCGTTTGCCATGAATTATTTCAACCGAGTCTCGTTAAAAATAAATTTGTCGGAATATGTGCTTATCTAATATCAAAGTGACGAGCTAACCTGCGAAGAAGATGCAGAGGAGAAGCCAGTGTACTCTAAAAGTCAAAAACGTTCTCATAGTAATCAAATGTTAATTGATTACATTTCCATTTCACACTACCTGATCCCTTTAGGTAGTAAACATGGAGAGATCACCCCATGATTTTTCAACCCAATTCATGATATTTTCCTTCTTTGATTTCCTCTGTGGTCTTTTTTCACATTTTTCCACATTATATTTTGATTAGAAACTTATAAGAAAATGTTTTTGTTGGGAGAATATGGATGGCCTTGCTCAATTCATGCATAAAATATGTGTCGCCCGGTGTCCATGGTATCTTAAACAATTGAGCACTAAAAGAAAAATCTGTGTCGCGGGTGTCCGTGGTCTCTCAAACAATTGCGTTCTTGTTAGCGACTAGCTCTTAATGCAAGACCGTTGTCTTTCCTTATTTGGCTGCTAACAAGTTAAGCATTCTATGTTTTTTTTTTTTACTGGTATGTATCTCAGACGCCACTGAGATTGGCACTATTTTGTCTAAATTCCCTTTACAGCAGAACAATTTCGCGTGCGCAGTTCACCTTTTTATAGGTTTCAATGTTTGAAGTGCTGTAACTACAAGAATCGGTAAAAGGAGATTATCCGCTTGAGACGAGCACTTTAGCAGTATTGCCAAAAACAGAGGGCTTTCTGGACGCAGGTAAACCAAAAGAGAAAGAAACCATCAGATGGCCAAGCTATAGAAAGGACCATGGTCACGTATACTTTCATTACTTTACTTTTACTGGTCCATGTGGTTTTAATACAATTAATTTATGAAAGAAATAAACGTGCGAAGCATAATAACACTTTTTTTAAGTTCTAACATAAGGAGACTAACAAATGTAACGTATATTTTACGCCTCGAATTCCATAGGGGCAATTTCACCGTAGGTGTATTTTTCTTTTAATCTGTTGCAATTAATCTGTCCTTTTGGCTAATACTACACAAGCTTTTTAACTTTTAAATTATCGCAATAGCTGGGATCGAAGTTGCCTTTAAACACGTTTCTTTTGTATTCCCCTTTGTAGTTTCCAGATGGCTTAAAGCGTCCCACGACAAAAGTACACGGCATTCCGTTCTGCTGTCCTGACGCTTTTCCTATGCCAAACTCTGTACTGTCAGACCACACCAGTTGAGTAAAATGCCCAGAGTTCATGCTGAATTCTGATCTGTCGAAATCGTAGGCACATACTTCGTTGTACCTACAAACGGAATAACGACACATTAATTGTGTGTGCAAATTTTAAAACGAGCACTAGAAGTAAGGCGTACATTCACTGAGACTTCTTCAAAAGACCCCGGAGCTTACAATAGTAAAGAAGTGACCATCGAAAGCAAGTTAATAGTTATACAGCGACAGGACTAGCTCAGTTGGTACAGAGCTTGACTGCAGTGAGGCGGGTCGCCGGCTTGATTTCTGGGGTATGACCAACATTTAGGGTCGGAGAATTAACTGAGAAATCACCCTCACCAATATGGCCCGAGTTCGAATCCTGGCGTCGACGCCATACATGTATGTGGTGTCTACGTCTCCTAAAAAATTCAACACTTCCGAATCCCAATTCGATCTGGAACGCACGGACACGTTTGTATGGGTTCTTAAAAACTCCTAAGCGCTTTGTGAGTAAACAAATTGCAGTTTACAATTACTTAAAGAAATATAGGCAGTAGGAATTAAGATTATGACAGACACAAGAAGGTTCGTTCTTGCCAGTTTGTTATGGCTTCCTTGGCGGTGAGAGGCACCCCGATCTGTTTACATCCCATCACAAGATTCTCTCCTTCATCAAGCTGTTTTACAGCCGCATAGTCGTGTTGAAGTGAACCCATGCTGGCGATCTTCTCGGCGTACTCTTTAGCCTGGCGACTCATTTCTGGGCTTAACTTGATCGGAAGGGCTCGGTGAATCTTTCGGAATGCGTTTGTTACGGAGATTGCTTCATCTTCAAACTCTTTTTCACCTGTGGGTAACCAATGTGTCATGAATTTAGAAACATGATTGTCGAGATCATGCAAGGACTTATGTCAGGTCCTGTATCAGGCCTTACCAATTAAATGTTTCATTTCCAATTGCCAAAACGTTAGTTTTTAAAGCAAATGAGGCAGGATGTGCCGTTCAGACGGTTTGCCATATGAAACCCGTCATAACCCCATCCCGGTACAAGTTCTTCCGCCCTCTTGCACCACGGTGGATTTGAGATCCTGGTCGGTTTTGCTATTTTCTGATACGAAGCGAGATATTGCGCTGCTGTGTGAATTTTTCGGTATTACACGATTATTTGACAATACTTTGACAAACTGTGACTTGTCCTAACTTTCATTTGCATAAAAACCTACGTAAGTACACCCGAAAAAGGTACCACTACTGTGTTGTATAGTCTCCTATACTTTAGAGCCGCACTTATAAGATATAAGAAATTCCCCACTCCCGATATTAATGCATTATCATAAAGTGCCTGTTGTTAACCTTACTTTGTTCGACTATCTTTTTCCCATCTCCAATATCCCCTGAGAGTGACACATTTTCGGGCTTTTCTCCTCCCTTCTCGATGGACGGCGTATTTTCCGCCTTGTCCATCCCACTTTTACTGCCCTCAGGGTTTTTGAACTCTCCCAAGCAAGACACGGTTGTAACCACTTTCCCGTTCTCATTCAAGGAAGATTTCCAGTGACAGTTTGGTCCAATGTCTTTATCAGTCATTTGCTTGAGAGGTTCTCCTCCATTGTTTCCAGATTTCTCTTTTCCATAATTTTGTATTCCTGGGATGTTAAAAGGAAAATTCCCAGCTCCTTGCTTCACATCTGCAGTGTTTTCTTTTGTGCCATCCTTGCTATTTTCCTTCTCCTTCTGCCCGTTTATTCCTTCTCCTCCTGAAATATCTGTGCCATGAAAAGCCGGTCCCTCCTCGACTGCTTTTCCCAAAGATGTATTACCAGCGACTTTGGAACCTTCCTCGATTTCTAATGAAGAGTTAATAGAATTTTTTTTTCCATGAATGCCGATCTTTGATACCAATTTAATACCAACGGTAAATTGGCTTTTTTCGTTTGCCTTGGATGAAGCCTTGCAACTTAAAAAGCCTTTTCTTATTAAAAATATATTATGAAAACTCTGACCGATTTCCGTAAAACGGTGGAAGCCGGTGTGGATCCGCACCTGCAGGGACAAGGCCAATGAGGGATTTAGAAGCCATGTATTAGGCTTTTTAACTGCCACCCTGAGTACTAACATTTTTGAAATTTGTATTTTGAACAGTTGCAATTCAGCTTATAGAATAAACATTACAGTCGGACCCTTACTTGTGCTTGTGGCAGACGATTCTTTTTCTTTCTCTCCCTCTTTACCCAGACCTGCCGCAGCAAACTCTTTAGGTGATTTGAAAGTTGGCTTTGTTGACTGCGCACTATTTTCTTGTTTCTGCTCTAATATCGCTCCAGACGTAACGCTAGTAGAGTTAGTTGACAGATCACCTGGCTGCTTTTGCTCTTGTTTGGGAGTCTGATTTGCTTCTGCAACCTGGCTACCCAAGGGTCCTTGTGCATTTGAAGCTGTTTGATTCGCAAGCGTCTCTGTTGAATTATTTTTACTATCACCAGCTCTTGGTCTTTCGTGGAATAATGGACTTCCACTTACCAGAACAAAATCTTGGAGAGGAGTTGGAACAGATGCTCGCAAAACACCTGTCGCTGTCCGATGCTTTGCATGTGACTTTTGTGAGAAATGAAGGTCTTGGTGTTTATGGCCATGCCGGTTATGTTGCCCGTGGTGGCTTTTATGTGGAAGGGACAATCCTAATAACACTGTCATGAGTGAAGTAGATAGTAGTGAAAAGTTAGTTAAAAGTCAAAGTGTAAGTTTACATACAGACCAGATAACGTCCCTCGAAAGATTCATTGAAATTCCTGATATGTGTGAGCCTATCCAATCCAGAATACTCTCTGAAACCTGGGATGCTACTTTAACAGGCGCAATTAGGCGCTATTATCCTCACAGTAATGCGTCCCCTGGTTTCCTAAGATGGACCTAACAACTTTCTTTACATACATTGGAGCAAAATTCTTTCCCCAACACCAGGTCGAGTTTTACTTACCACAACTTAAAAGTGTGATGACAGCTAGCGATCTCAAGCGGTACATATCAATTCCTCTGCAGAAGCAGATAAAATGCAATCAGGATACGAATCCAGACTAACATAACTGAAGTTTATCACAGTATTAACATGCTGTTTTCCATCAAAACACGGAATTCAAGTGTATTCAGTCATGTACTGTAAGTTATGTTTTTTAAATACATCATTGTGTGGCTCGCTTTGTTATGAAATATTTCAGTTTTCCGTCCTTATTTCGAGAATCCGTGTCCCCAATAATGCGTAGATGAATACTTGCCTGTGTTAGGAAAGGAAGGAACGCCTTGCCTTAGGAACAATGACAAGGGTGAAGGATCGGTTCTTCGACAAGATTCAAGCAATATCCTTGAAAGTAAATTCTTTAGAGAAAGTGGTTTTCAGCGAAGGATTAAAAAACATATAAAATATAAATTATGTCCAGCGAAACTCCTTCAAGAGTCCTGATCTCATAAAGTAAATAAGAAAAGGCAGGTAGGTCAAGTGCTTTTAACCTAATTCCACGCAATAGGACGATTAGAAGATGTCTCTAAAGGAATTAGCAGAAAAAAGGAAAAAAAAACAGTCATGTTTACATATGTTTACTCCTATCATGCTGCGTTGGTCTTTGTTGGTCTCTTTGTAGATCTTTATTTTGCGACAATCACATGTACATGTACAATTAGGGTATGCAACCCTTGCACAGTCAGCGGAAGTGGTTACGTTATTCGTTATTATGTGTCTGATAGGAAGGTCTCAATTTGGTGGTAGCTTTGACGGTTAATTTTTTTCCAATTTTGACCGTTGACGGTTAAATTTTAGAGCTTTTGACGGTTGGCGATTATTAAGTGGAAATTTAGTCCAAGATTTTAAGTAAACATAAATTTATGCATAAATTAATATTAGCTTTTGTGTCAGTTGGAGGTTTTCTTTGTCATTCACTTCTAAAATCTCGAAATCCTTGGCAGTTGACGACTAACTTTTACGCCATTTGACGGTAGAAGGTTAACCCCATTGAGACCCTCTTGTAGGTGAGCGGGAAAGAAATGGGGAATCCTATTGTTCTGATTTATATGGGCCTAGCTTGCCCACTCAGGTACCCTCATTGTCCAACAAGATATGGGAGTGAAAATATATCCTTCTTGACCAAGCTTCTTGGGTCAAGATTGCTAGGTATTGCAATGGCTTCGTTCTTTCGTTCGAGACGAGCTCGAGGTCCATTAAAATCCACAAAAGAATGAGGCAAATATCCAGCCTTCTTCTTCTTCTTCTTTTTCTTCTTGACCGAACAATGCAAGCTTGGGCAATAAAATTTAATGTCGACGAAAAGATCTTTTGCCACGGATGGATAATATTAAATAATAAAACAACAACCTCATAACCTAATTCTTCCTGAAGTTTTCAAGTTTAACAGTGTTATCTGACGAAAATCGCTTCAGTAAGGACACTTGATAACGGTTTCTTTAACTTGAATAAGGTTTGTTTTTCAAACTCAACATTGTTATAACTCGACAAATAAGATATTTTTCGCTTTTGGCAAGGTCTTATAAGTTTTGCGCGACATAAAATAATAAATACTGGCATATATGCTCAAATACACCGCCACCTGGTTGGCAGAGTTGGGAGAGCGCCGGCCTGCCGAGCGGGAGGGCGCGCGTTCAAACCCCGGCCGGACCAATACTCAGGGTCCTTAAAAATAACTGACAAGAAAGTGCTGCCTTTGTAATGACATCTGCAAATGGTTAGACTTTCTAGTCTTCTCGGATAAGGACGAAAAACCGTATGTCTCGTCTCACAGGACCTTCCTTGATTTGTTCTTGTGGGATGTAAAAGAACCCAACCCCGGTGGTGTGGCCAACCTTTACGGGTTGTGGGATTGGGAAGGGATGGCACCTCTCATGGGACCTGAGTCCCGTTCGTGCACATTCCCTCTAGACTGGCCTGTGTCCAGAAAAGCTGGTAAATAAATAAATATATCACGTCCTCATAGCATCTTTAGGCTTAAGATATCTTCCCAACATTAGCCCCTTTTAAGTGGCTTTGTTGTTTATTTCAAGCGCAGTGATCTCTAGCGAACTTTGTTCCATAATTTGGCCAGTTTTTGTGCGACAGATACGAAACTTTGAGAAAGTCAGCAATAATAGAAAAAAAACTAAGGAGAGAGATTTCTTGCCTTAGATAAAGGTGACATAGAACGGCAAGAGACATGGGTATTTTCAGAAACGACTAACCGTCCAGAACCTCTTCCCCTCAGTGGCTATCATATAGTCCTCTACAACGACCACTGCAGCACCATTAGCGACAGTAAGCTGTTACTAACTGTGAGTACGTACGCCATACAATGCTGTTTCGAGGTCAAGTCTGTGCTAAGGTCATTACTTAGTGCCTTTGCCCCTGCACAAAATACTGCTGTACACTTATGAGGAAGACGTCATACAAACAAATTCCATTAGAAAGCACTAACCATAATAATTTTCTGCTTGACTCTCGCAGGAATAGCATTAAAACTTGAAAAAGTTGTTCCATCCTCGCCATCCGTAGCAACAGACGAAGGAAACAGTTTCAGTGCCTAAATATATGCGAAGAAAAATTAAGCTCTCTATTTAGTTTGACTTTTGAAATTCCCGCCATTTTGTTGCTATTTTTAGAAACGAAAGCACATTTCGAAATCTATATATATCTCTTAAAGCAACTGAGTTTTTCAAAAAAATTTCCACATTTGTTTCTGTCTCGTCAACCCCTTTCAAAGTGACCTATTTGTTACGCCATTAGTTAGAATGTAGATTTTGCTGTCAATCTTTGACGTCATTTTCGCGCCAAAAACCGTTGAAATCAAAAAACAAAAAACACACGATTGTTTGGAATGCAAAGTCCTAGCATCCTGCAAACTTTGAGTTCAACCGGATAAAAACTGCAAAAGTAGTTCCTAAGTGGCCACATTTGGCGTCCTGTTTGCCCACCATGTCTTCATCAAGAGCTCAGATAGAACAGTTGATCAGATTTATTTATTTATTTGCTATTGCTTCTTTTTGTTTTATCATTTGACATGATCATGACGTATGTAATCTTTTCGTCTTTGGTTAGTGTCTAATATGACTAATAATTGACAAACCGTTGCTTTATTCTTTTACCATTGTTTGAGTCAGCTACACGCACAATGTAAAAGGCATTGATAATGCGCTTTTTTGTTTAACAATATCTTAATATATTTATTTAAGTAAAAACTAGGAAAAAACTTAAGACATCGACGGTATCGATGACCGTTAAGCGTGGCAAATAAACTGATTGGCTCTTTTTATAATATCTTCATCAAGGAGGATTTATTCAAAATATTTCCGTTTATCGTTTATGACCGACCTAATATTTTCAATGACGCTTTAAGGCTGGGAGGCTAGAAGCGAATTACTCTCTTGAAAAAACATGTTGCACGTCACCCAAGTTCTAACTTAATTTTTTGTTTGTTTGTTTGTTTGTTTTTTTTTTTTTCAACGCTAAACGTGTGAGCGTTTGAACTGATTGTTCCAAAAGCGCAAACGATTGAACAACTCCAATAATGTTTGAACCTACAGTACATCGTGGAAAGGACACAATCCATGCAAGCCCCGTGCAAACGGATTCGACATTGTTGGCCAACAACATGTTGCGTCCGTTTATGCACCCTTTTGCACGCTGTTGCGTGTTGTTTGGAGTTTTTGTGCAAAGTTTGAAACCGGTAAAAACCTTTAGCTACGCGTAAGCGGACGCAGCAACTCCCAACATTGTTGGCCCAACTGTGTTGGGAGTTATTGCGTCTGTTTGCACGTAGCTTAAGACTTTAAGGACCATGTGTAATGCACGTCCGTGGTTCCAAGAATGTTAGAAGAGCGCTGCAAACGGATCCAACATTGTTTCGCTACGCTTTGGTGATCAGGGAACGAAAGAAATGTTTCAAGCTTTGGACAACAGCTATCAACAACACGCAACAGAGTGTGCAAATAGACGCAAAAAGTAACATCCAACAATGTTGGGGAGTTATCGGCCAATAATTTTGCGTCCGTCTGCACGGTGCATTAAACCTTGTCGTCGTCTTGTCCTTTGTATCTGTCTGACAAATTGTTCAAATTGGCTTCTCTGAATTCAGTAATCGAAAACTGTATTTTTTAATTATTATTTTTAACTGACATCCTCGCAGGAAATACTTATCTCCCAAGCCAGCTGTTACGTTTCGTAACTAAGTAAAAAGTACAGATCAAGAAATATCTGGCTTAATATGGGCAGCCCTTTTTGCATATAGTCAACATTCAACTCGATTTTGCTCACCGTCTCCATGGTCTCTCTCCATGGTCTCCAAACATGCCCTCGTAATGTGTGGGACAAAATGTATAAAATATCAGTCACCGCCGTCTTTTTTTGAATTTCAGGGAATTACCGATGCACACTCGTCAAATGTTCTCCTTGCACGAGAAATTCCCAAAGACGATAGCCAAAAGATAAGGCGGGTAGATTTTACTTATAGTAACCTTTCAGTTTGATCGCCACAAACTTAAAGATTTATTTTTGGTATAGCTCAGTATAACGTTTTAGGGCATCAACAAGCCAAAACTTGTTCTCGATTTGTCCATAACTATTAGTTTACGATCATGGAAAGTCATCGATAACATTTTAAGGCAGCCCAGAAGATAAGCAACGAATAACTCTAAAAATAGTTCTTGGCAACAAGGCAGTTTCGTCAGTGAAAAAAAAAAAAGAAAAACGTAGCAGTTTTACTAGTGGCAAACACGCTATAGTTCTAGATGAGCAATCGCATTAACTTGCAAAGTAACGTTCGACTACCTTTGTGCAAAAAGACAAAGTTATCGACTAATCTTATAGCCCCGAGTGTTGAAAGAACCCTTTAAAAAGTTTTCGATTGTTTTCAGCTGTCAAAATTTCTCTAGTCGGTTATGGCTCTTAGAGATCGCTGCAGTAGGCATTGTTAAAGTTTCCCATAGGTACTTCATCCTGGAATTTTCCTGGAATATTTCCAGCCGTTTTGTAACGACCCACAACGTAGGTGCACTGCATTCCATCGTGCGTTGCTTTGCCCTGACCAATGCCAAGACTGAGACTATCCTTCCATACCACTTGGGTAAAGTGACCTGTGCTGCCGCTAAAACCGCCATCAGCGAAGTTGTAACCAGGCTTACAAACCTCATCGTACCTGAAAATACAATTTAAGAGCAGTTGAAAATGAATCTTCTTGAACTACACGCAGGTGACATACAAAGACTTTAACCCGTTTAATCCCTATAATGACCCTTTAATTTTGTTTTCTATGTTTCATTGACTCGTCTTCAAAACCTCTCGTCTTCACATATGTTTGGCTGATCCTAATGCACCTTTCAGGTTAGCAGAAAATGGCTGGTTGCTTTAAAGACGGAATAAAGCAATCATTTGATCATCGAACTTACGTTAGTGGAACGCCTGTGACGTGCTCTACTTGATAAATACTAGTATATGACATACGGTGCTTTTCAGCAGCTGTGAGCTTATTCCCAATGGCGGTTATCTCTAGATATTTTACTGAACTTCAGATCATGTATACAAATAGTGAGGAAGCTAACACGTTATTTCGCCGTTTCGCCACAAGATATTTTACACGGTTTGGGTCAAAAGGAGCGGAAGACTCGCCCAATCTTCAAAGAAAATAGCTCCATTCCCTACCACTTATCCTCTGATATCTCGTAACCATAGAAGCCATTTGTTTCTCAAATTTTACTGAAAGGTATCTGAGGAATAATTTTAAAAGTACTGGGGAGAAAACGTTCACGTTAAAATTTTCCAGAACAAAATCCGAAAAGAACCTTATTAAATGATATGAACCCCCAACTTACTCCACCTTAAATAAAGTCAACCGACCACCTTGTAATGTTAATGGTGAAAAGGAATAAATTCATCATGTGTTAGAGGTTGTTTAACTTTTGTTTGTTTTTCCTCATCTGTCTGTCATCCAAATTGAAAACCAAATGTTCGAGGATGTGGTTCTACTGAGATTTAATCAGATAGCGCCAGAAAATGAATATACTGTTTGCTTCCCTCTTCATGCAGTCAGTTCTAACGAATGACACTTGGAAGTGTTATTCTTTTTTATTATTATTTTCTTAATACGTAGACTATATTTTTAAGCAAAGTGCCACTAGACAGTTAAAAAAACATACCACATTTTGGTAGCCTTTTCCCCTGTCAGTGGAATTCCATTTGACGAGCAGGCATACGCCAAATTCTCTCCGACAGAATTTCCCCTTTCCTCCGGCGATGAATGAATTAGCTCTCCCGTATTTGCGATCTTTTGTGCATATGCCTTAGCTTGGTTGCAAAGATCTCGGTCTAAAGTCATCTCAGGAACTCCGTGCGTCTTTCGAAAGTTGTTGTGTGTTGTCAATGCTTCTTGCTCAAAGTATTCGTCATCTGTGTGAAGAGCCATTACCAATTAACCTTGTACTTATTTATTTGTTTGTTCCCTTCTTGCACCTTAGACAAGGAAGCTGTATTTCGGTAGCTCCTTCGTAAATTTTTGATAAATATACTAACAAATATTGGTGTGACTTCATCTGATTATGACATTTACCTTTCATTTACTCGTTTTGTATGAAAAGTTAGCAAAATAATTTCTAAGGACAAAACAAAACTCATCTATCCCCTTCGTTCTTACAGAATTTCAAGAACCAGAATTTCAGAATTAAAACATTGTTTGTAGGTTTGATCATAAATCTTTGCTAGAGCCAACTCTGAGATATTCCTTTTCCAGTACCAAGAATGAACATACTTTCCATATATTTTGCTTGAGGATCGGACTTATACCTACCTTGACGTACGTTTATAGGGACATTACTTTCACCAATGGCTCCTTCTTCTCTACCAGCCGTTGGACTGAGACCGGAATTAGGACCAGGAGAAGAATATGGGCGTATGTCTCCAGCACTATCAGCTCTTTCTCTTTCCTTCATTGAATCACTGTTAACCTGATTGTGCTTGTCTTCCTCGTCATTTTCTGGTCTGTTGTGTAAAAGTGGAATGCCTTTCGCCATCTTTAAAAAATAGACTATCTTTTGATTGCTATTGTCATGGTCCATTTTGCTTTCGGGTTGTTTTTGATTGTTGTTTCCTACTTTAGGTTCGTGTTTCACTGAAACCTCACCGGGGTGCTCAGGGTTCCCAACTGCAAATTCCTGTGACCCGGATGTCGGTGTTAATTTAAAGAAATTCCAAGATTCATTTGCTCCTTCTTCCTTGGCACTATTTTCTGAAACCTGTTGGGAGCTCGTCTCTCCGTTTACTGGCCTTGCACCGAACCCGTGCGAAGCCGTCAAGTCAAATGATGATCCGCTTTGCGCATCTTTTTCCATAAGAATGTGACCTGATAAGCCAGATAACTGAAATCCGTGTTCGTCTAAACCATTGCCTTTCCTATGGTCCAAAATTGGTGGGATTTCTTGGTTATGTTCTCTTTGGTTTCTATCGTCTGTTGATTTGTTTGGACCTTGGCTTTGCTGAAAGGCATATTTGGCGTTGTTCTGCAGATCATTCGCCACTTGATTTTCTTTATAAGAATTTTTTTCTTGTGTAGCTCCTTCCTTGTCACTTCCACTTAAAGGACCTAGTTGACCTGATTCCGGCCTTACTGACCACGAAGGAACTAAGTGCTCTCCATGATCTTCTGCTCGCAGATTATTTGCAGTACTAGAATTTGCTGTGTTACTCTGTCGGTAATGTGAAAGCAGAACATTCAAGAACCCTTGCTCTCTGGAGGATGAATATCGTTGTGGCTCAGTGGAATTCTCATCTGCTGAAATGTAAGGTTTTTCTGTCTGTTCAGCACTCTCTTTAATCTTATCCACATTTCCCTGTTCGTTATTTCCATCTGGATTGTTAACTAGAGGTGCATTTTGTTGATTGAGTCTCGCACCTACCGCGCCCGTGGGTAACTTTGCTTTTTCTTGTTGCACGGTAGGTCCCTTTAAATTGCTGCCTGTCAAATAAACTGATGTCGTGTCTGTGCTAGATGGAGATTCCTGAATTGAAGGAATTTCCTTTGTTGGCTCTTGACTTTGAGTCTTAAAATCTGAGGGGCTGCTTCCTTCTCGGTAGGTTGATGACAAGTGTGAAGCATCTAGCCCTGGGTACAGCACAGAAGATGAAGGCTTCTCATTTGGCGGCCTGGTATGAGCTTCGTGGGGATCATGCTGTTCAGATGGTATCCTTTGGGCAAGTTGTTCATCAAAAGCACTTTCTATTACCTTATGCGGTCTAAGATGACTAAGAAAGTTTTCAAATATTTTATCTGAAGTTGACGTTGTAGCCTTTTGGGAAGATCCTGTCGTGGAATCGTTTAATTTTCCAGTTTCTTGGTTCCTTAAAGCTTCGGCAGGGGCGTTAACGTCAATGTCTGAAGTCTGCTGCCTCATTTGTTCCCCAGCCAGTTGACCAGATGCGCTGTGCGAGTAGTCACTATGCCCATCTGGTGATTCATTGGTTGGTGGTATTGTTTCACTGCCTTTGTTGCTTTCATGAACACCACCTGTGTTTCCAGTGGAGACAGGACTGGTCTCTTTTAAATATGATCCCACTGCATGAGGCTTTGCATCCGAGGTTTTTCCAGATGAGTCCTCTTTTTGCACTTTTTGTTTCATTCCAGAATCCTCAGTTATAATTATCATATGTTGCGGTTGCTGAATTTCTTCCTGTTGTTGTTTTACGCCTTGCGGCCCTTTCTCATTTTCCGTAAGACTGATGATGTTTTGATTAAATCCCTCCTGTTGATCTCCTAAGGGATTGTCTCTTTGCTGATGCATAAAGCGCTCACGAGTTAAAGTGTTCGAACCTAATAAGTTTGATTCCTCGTCGTAAGATTTCACCTTAGTGTTGAGAGGAATTACCTTATTTGCCTTGTTCCCCTCTCTAAGCTGTCCGCTGCTCCCAACATTTTCTTTATCAAAATTCTCTTGAGTGTGACCTGTTGCCATGATTTCGTGCACATCTTCATCAGCCAAATTATCACTCTTTATGATATTGTTGATCAATTTTCTACCTCGGTATGCCTGTCTATTTGTCTCTAACTTATCCTGCTTATCCAAAGAATGAGGAGGTAGAGGATGCCCATCTTCATAGTTTTCCTTTCCTAGTTTTGATGATTGCCTTAAACTGGAGTCTTCACTTATGTCTTCACTCTTTTCTCCACTATACTGACCTTTATTAAGAATCTTGTTAACCGTTACCCCCTTGACACCTTCATCTGTGTGCATTTCTTCTTGTGTTTGATCATTTTTGTCAGCCCTGCTGCCATCATTGTCCTCATCCACAGCTTTACCTTGGACATTTTCCGTAATCCTCTCATTTGCGTTCAAAATGCCGATAGGATGATCAGTGGCATGTCCTTGTGAATACGTTCTATCAGAGGCTGTAAACGGTCTATCAGAGGCTGTAAACGGTCTTCCATTTAACAACGGCGTCCCTGTGAAGAGCGCTTCTGTGTAGCTGTAGCCACGATCTGACGTGGACCCATTTGAAGACGTTTGTAGTGTGTTAGAGAGATCGCTGTTGGAACTGGACGGAGCTGGAGCTGAGTGTTTGGATTCAGCCTTAGAAGTGTCGAAATCTCCACTGTGCTGAGACGCGAAAATCATTCCTAGTCCTTTGCGATGATGTCCGTCCTCGACAGGGCGTCCCATAAGAAGAAGATAATGAGATTTTCCCTTTGTTATTGATTGTTTTTTGGTATTCTTCTTTACAGACTTGCAACTTGTGTCTCGAGCTATAATGAGAGAGAATAAAAGGGATGATAGCATGTTTTTCTTTACACAAAATCGATCTCATCAAACTAATCCCTTTGTTTGATCGATAAAAAGTCAACTAAATTTTTCGAAAGGAAGTAATTCTATAGAACAGTTTACTGCGCTTTTCACAAACATGCGAGTTGTGAAGTTCAAAAGCCAACTAACAATTTTGCTTTTGGCCGCCGTCAATCATCTTAGCAGACCTCTTAGGAAACAAAACTTTTCTTTAATGAGATCTTAAGGTCATGGTTTGTGATTTGTGATTGGTGGATATCGATCCGTTTAGTGTGTTTCTGTGTTTCAAGGTTCGTTGCTTGTGATCGTAATTATGATTGACGGCAGCGAAAAACACAATTGTGAAGGCGGCTTTCGATTTTAAGGGTTCGCATGTTTGTGAAAAGCGCAGTAAGAGCTTTTTTCTCCTCCCTTTTGGTTTTTCTGCGGGGCAAACATGAACGAACCAACAGTGGCTTGCCTTCAGAGATACGCTTTTGTCTTGGTAAGGACGTCTTTAAATGATGGATGGGAAAATATTTTGGCTCTATTTTATCCCAGTAAGACCAGATCATTGTGAAGAACTTCCCTTCGTTAACCCGCCTGGTTTAACTAGAGTCTTTGATCAGTACTATTCAAGAAATTGTTAGTACGTTGTGTTGGAAAATTAGGTCTCCGTAAATAATACCTCAAAATAGACCTTAGAACCTTCGACTACGTTTTTAGGAGAGGCATAACCATTACATATGAACAAGTTAGAACATGCCATGCCAACTTACCAAAAGTGAAAAGCAAGAGCACCAAAGTAAACTTTGTTCTAAACATCACGCTGGGTTTTGGAATGTCCTCTACTAAACCAGAACGATGTTAGTTGAAAATATAATAATCTAAACATAAGAACAATGATTATTGCAATCACAGACTTTCAATTTCATAGACTGTCAATAAAACCTGTAACCACAGCAGATATTACAAAAAGGTTAATGATTACCACAGCTTTCATCTAGGAATTTCTGGATTTTGTTATTCCAGTTGACGGGGAATTGTATATGCGCGCGCTTTTTGATTAACAAGCTTCTCTGTATTTCTGTTTTCCTTTTTCTCAAAAACGCTAAATCTGGTGAAGAAATGCAAGCCTTCAGGAATCCTTTATGGCATTCTTCTTCCTTTATGTGTATTACTTCATAATTTGTTTAGTAACACAACAGGTAAGGTCATGAAACTTAAGTGATCTTCAACCTGATAGACATGGTGGCCACTTAAGCCTTGTTAACGTAAAGCAGTAGACTTGCGCTGGTCTCGAAGCAAGGGCTGAATGAAATGCCTAATTGAGATAAACAAAACCAGTCCACCCCTAAAGTTATAAAAATCTACGACTGCCTTACATATCCAATGGCTGAAGAGAATACGTTGAACAACTGTTTTTCTTTCCTTCTTTCCCTCTTTTTAGTTTCCGATAAATCTTCAAAACCGACGCGCTTCAGGACACGTCAGTAACCACGGAATAAAAAACTCTTTTATCCGATAACTTGGACTTGTTCAAGGGCTGAAACCTTAAAAGTCCTTCGAAGGATAGTCTTATAAAAAAGAATACTTTAATTAAAGAGACATGCATTCAAAAGAGGTTTGCTCCATTCAACTCAAATACCGCACTAGCCTAGATCATTTTCACCTACTTAAAAGAGCTTCTACTGTAACGTTCGAGCTGTATTCGAAGGAACAAAAGCCGCCTGCTAGGAATTTTCGAGGTCGATGAGCTAAATTGTTAAACGAAAGCAGCAGTGCTAATTAGTTTAATATAAAGCTTTCCCTGGTCATATCGTCGAATTTCATCTACTGCCTCGAGATTAAAAGGATAGAAGCAAAACTAAACTTGATTTCGGCAGGCGTTTTTGGGTTCATGGTAATCCTGTGGGGTAGAACAAGGGGAGGGATGAGTGTAAAACATGGAAGCGGAAAGCACGGGCGAATAACTGGCTGTCATAGAGTTACGACTGTAATTAATATCTACCCTGTATTTTGCTACTTGGGAAACAAGGCGGACAGGATGAAAATGTATGTTTTTCTCTAAGAGATTTCTTGGCCTGGCGAAACGTATGGCGTTATACCACAAAAGCAGCAACCTTGCGCATCACAAATAAAACAAAGTTTCGATTGAAAGCAGCCTCTCCCGCTCATTTTTTCAAAACCTTCAAGCGGATTGCAAATATTTCCCGTTATCGAGTTGAGTGAAATAGAAGCAAATAACTGCAAGAGCTCATAGTCAATTTTTCAAAGTCTTTATTAGTCTTTCTTTCATTATTTGGACATCTTGTCCGTTCTTGAGGTATACATCACTTTCAATTGTTCTCTGAGGAAACAAAGACAATACGATTTACTGAGTGAGTTATGTTAGTTGTAATAGTATGGCGGGGATTTGATTTATTTAGAAAGCTATAATGCTGAGTGCAATTTATATATAGTTCATGCTGCTGTATAACAGGTATTAATCGAAGTGTCCTTGCCAATATTGCTGTTATTGTGGATCTGTTATGGTGCGCCACTTGGCTAACTGTTGACATAATTTATTGTCTTCCTTATCAATCCCGGAAGCCAATGTCAAATTTACAGAAAGTTGTAATAGTGAGCATTACAAAGAATGTATGTAAGCTCGGAGTTGACTCTGCTCCTGTAGCGGTGAATGAAATTCAGCCTATCGTGAACAATTTTACCCATTTTTAATTAATATTCAGAGGCTCCTGGTAAACACAGCCACATTACTGAAACTTGGACTTTACCTATTAATAGATATTTTCCAATCGAAAAGTACCATAGTTTTCTTCCTTGAATATTCTCTTTTCGGTGGGTATCGTCCTTACCTAACTGCTTGTGTAGCTGTAAATCCATTTAGTATACTTGCTGACTCGGGCATTTACAGAGTAATACCCCGGATGGCAGCCCCCAGACCCCCAGCTAACCACGCCCTGTAGATACCATCTCCCATTGGAATCCCTGCAAACGATGGGCCCTCCGCTGTCGGTGTTGCAGGTGCTTATGGGGCTTGATCCACCGTGGCCTGTGCAAAACATTTCATTTGTCACAGGGATGCCAGCGTCTTTATTGTCCTTCAAGCACTCGGATTGGCTTACTTTCGGGAGCATGGCTTGTTTGAGGACATCCGCTTGGCTGCTCCAATCTCCAGGCACCGTTAAACCCCAACCTACAAAGTTAAAAACAAAATACAAAATAAGGCGGAAAAGGCAGAGGTTTTCCAGTGTTACTTCTTAGGCTTGAAATTGCTTGAGCGAAATATATAACAACGTGAGTGTGTGTGTAGTTGGCGTGATGTAGGTGCATTCTTTGCTACACATATGCCATCACAGCAGTTCAACCCAGGTATATAAATGGCCTAGCCAATGAGCTAGCCAAATCTTTGGCAAGTTAGCTTTTAGTAACACGCTTTTCTTCAGAAGAAAAATAAACTTACTTCACAAATATCGAATGAGGATAGAGCACTTACCGGTTGCATAACACTGCTTCCCATCTGGGATTATGAAGCCTTGATCCGGGAGGCAAACCAAGCTAACTCGTTTGTTTAGAATGGCGGGGCGGCTTAGCTGGATTAAAGCTGACAAAAAATAATGCAAATTTGTTCTTTTCACTCGCATCTCTATTGTGTGTGACCGGCCGGTGGCCAAAGTAGTATATGCTCCGCCTTGGCTACCATCTACTTAACAACAGAAACTAAGAATAAGCACGGTAAGTTTTATATGGAGAAGTTGATCCTAGGACTATTAGCAATTTTTCTGAAATTTTTTTCCTCAGGGATTGTACAGCGAGCGAAACGCACCCACGCGAGAAAAACGAGAGGCGATGGCAAGAGAGAAAATTTTTCTCTCTCACCACCGCGTCTCGCTTTTCTCGCGTGGGTTGATTTTCACGCACGCTAGCATAAATTCAAGATGGATTAGATTACTGGCATAATGTTGTGTGTATGTAAGGGCCGATCTGCACTAGCAAAAAAGCTGTTAATTTAGAGAAATCTTCTGTCATTACTAACGCCTAACAAATGAGGATGGTTTGTCGCGATTTTACAAATTTTGTCCGAGACCGAACAATCTTCAAAGGCGACGCGGACAAAATTTGTTCCGGATAAAAACTGGACAAAATCGAAAATGTGTTTTTCTTATCAATCATTTGTTGTAAACCATTATTCTTTCCATTAAGTAATGACAGATGCGACAGCCTGTTAAAATCAAATAGTTTACAAAGCGGATAAATTTTTTTCAAAACAAAAATTGCCACCATACATTTTTTGGCTTAGATTTTAGTTTCAAAGACAATTTCAAATTTGTCTATACTAGTGCGGATCGGCCCTTAACTAGCTACAATGGTCTTATTATCCTTTCTCGCCTTCAAACTCCAAAGCAACTGATATTTCACTAGAGAATATGTTGATTTTATGAGACGATAAGGCTGAAGGTAAGAGGCCCTTGAGAAAGGCAAATGGAAGGCAAATACAACCAAAGTAACATATAAGGTTTATAGATTTCTTTACCTATGTCATTGTTCACAATGGTAGGTTTATTATACTCTGGATGCTCAATGATATTCGCCACCTCAAACTCCTGCTCGTAGCCTTCCCATGTACTTCGTCGGTGCTCCCCAAGAGTTATCTTGAAATCTCCATAATCTTGTGGTCTTTTTGCGTGATTAATACAATGTGCCGCTGTAACGACCCATTGTGGGCTCACCAGAGCTCCTCCACAATGGTGTCTTCCTAGGTAATTTATCTGGACCATCCAGGGCCAGGAATAGGGAAGAGCATTCTGACCACTGATAATCCGGGTCCTTGGACGATAACCACACCTGGATGAGGCTACGAATAAGTTTAAAAAATTAGTTCTGACTGTTAAACTGAGAGCCGAGACTGCAACGGACCGATCGCGACTAATTTCATGAGTAGTAAAGTATGCACCGAGTTAGCCTTTTTTCTGAGCAGGAATCTCATTAAAAAGGGCTGGAGTACATTACCACCGATGAAGTCATATACTTTTGACTATGTCATGAATTTAATTCGAGAAATCTAATTAAAATAACGTGAGGTGCTGGCTTAGATAGTTTAACCGCTTTGACTGGTTAGTTTTGGTTATTTTTAGGTGGATTCTGTCCGTCCTCGTTGCCGTTGCTGTCGTCGGATTTGAAGGTCCCTTTTGTCATCCCGCAACCACCACGACTACCACAACCACCAACACCCCCTCCCCCCCCCCCCCCACAATTCTATCCATTGCTTTCCTTCCTGCACCACCAGTGAAATCAATAGAATTGTTCTCGCAACCACCATGATGATGTACTGCATGAAGAGGACAATTTGATACAGTGAAACTTCTATTAAGCGGACACCTTCGGGGCCTTCCAAAGTGTCCGCTTAATGGAGGGTGTCCGCCTAATAAAGGTTTGTAAAAATTGCGCAATGTTTGTTAAAGATTAACATTCAACTGTTACTATATACTGTGATAAAGGTCCATGAAGTGCTGTGCTTTAAGGAAGACTTTAGGTGAACTTTGATCGTGGATGACAATCATACGGCCGGATATCGGTGTAATTTCTAGTTTATAGACATCTAAATGTTTTGATTTATCTTCATTAATCGAGTACAGTATACGTATTTCAAGGACGTAATCCAATACTACTATTGTTTAGTAACCAAATACAATCTCTTTTAGTGTCCGCGTCCGCTTAATAGAGATGTCCGCTGAAAAGGGGTTTCGTTTTAAAGGGAAAAATGACGTTAATTTCGGGACCCGCTTAGTGTCCGCTTAGCCTGAGAGGGTCTCCGTTTAATTGGGGTCTGCTTAATAGAGGTTTCACTGTATCAGTATTTTGCTACCATCGAGTTGTCACAGCAACGAAATAGCGTCACCGTATACCATACAAGACAGCTTCAACCAGGCTTCAACCCTATTAGTTCGCACATCGCACACTTTTACATTGCCCATAAGACACCTTTTCCCCCCACCCCGCCCCCTCCGCTCAAATTTTACACAGCAAAGTTAATGACGTCATCGCATTACTATTGATTATAACAAATTTCCATTCCTTTCCATAACTACCGAGTTAGCCGTTTTGCTGAAAGATTTTCAATGACGAAGTCGTTCATGTTCAGACGTGGATGGTTTCAAATTAAATATCCAGTGGAACCGTCGCCGCCTATTTCACTTTCATAAACGCCACCATTAGCAACCAAGCCTTTAGTCATAATGGATGTAATATACCCGGAGAAGTCAATGGAAAAAAATCGGTATCGATTTATCAATCGATAAATCGATAAAAGTCGATGAATCTGATTTGATTGATATCGATTACATTGAACAATAGGTAGAAATCGATGACACACTCGTTTCGTTCATCGAGTTATCTGGATTGATACCGATTTCATCGATTTATGTCGGAAAATACATCAGTTCATCTGTTCATCAAAAAATTGAAAACTGAATTCATGCAAACAGGAAATTTCTTGACAATTGAGTTGTAATTGAGAGTCGAAGGATCAAACCAATAAGTTTAAAATAAGACAAATAATACGTTTTTGAATAGTCTTAGAAAGAACGACTTGAAGCCCAAGTTGAATTACGCGTTAAATGTTATCACCTGCTGTTTGATGTATCAGTTAAGAAAGACAGTTTGCTAGTTTATGCACTAAACGTACTAAATATTTTTCGCAATTGGCGGGTCGATATGGTCGTGTAGATATAAGGGAGAGAGATTTGGGTACGAAAGGTCCGGTTTCGTGGTCCGTGTTCTACCCTAGGTTGCGATCTTCTTTCTTTCATTAATAGAAACACTCTCAATAACAGGTCAAAAATTTCCTCAGTCTTGAAAGTGGCAGTGTCCGTCTACGAACGGGAAATAGGCGCCTTTAGGGTGCGGTCATGTCATATTGAAAGCAGTAGAACTAGGAAACTTGCACATACCTTCGACATCCCTAAGCGTACCTAAAAGAAAAACATGTTACGAAATAAACAACACCATCGATTTTAATCATCTTAACGAATGGACGATAATTTTAACATGTTTAATAAGAGATTTTCAAGGCTTAACTCAGTAATCAGCAGCATCATAAATGTTCAGCAACAGACTCAGAAATTGGATTGCAATCATTAAAGTATACCTGTACTGTAAAGGAATATGGTGAAAACCAAAAATGTTAACATGGACATCATTTTGCTCGTTTTTCACAGCTCCTGCTGGGTGCGTACCTAACAATTATTTACCGCTGGTATTGGAGCTTTTGCATGGATTTAAGAAGGTTATAGAACTTAAAGCACGAATATTTGAACAGCTTCGTTGGTCGTTAACTTACATACATTTTCAAACGTCAAATGCTTTGTTTTCTAATGACAATTCCGGTTTCTACGATTACATTATCAGATGAAATAGTTTCGAATTTCTTTTACCAAATTTCGATCGGTTTTTTGTTATACACAGACCCGTTGTCGGCTCGGAAAAAAAAAATATATAGCGGAAAACTAGAGGGTGTCTTTTCGGCGGAAATCAAAGTACTGGAATGTGTGAAGTGTTGAGTCAAACAAGTGATAACCATGCGCTCAGCTAAGTGCTTGTGCTGATAATTATAGCTGAGCAGGTAGTCATTTCAAAACTGCTTGATTTTCTCCAAAAAATAAAAAACAACAACAACAGCAGCAACAACAAAACAAAACTTTAAATTGAGTCCGTATCCAAAAATTGTCATAACAATGACTTGAGCCTTATAGGTAGGGCCCAACTCACTTAAATTGAAAATTTTAGGACGTCCTGACGAAATTTTAACTCTTTCCAATAGTTTGCTTTTTAATTTTTATGTTTGTTTTCGAGTAGTTCCAGCTGCATCTGAGCCAAATTGTATCAGTGAACAAATTTTGAATTTGACACTAGGTGTTTGCTTTGGAAACAGCTGTAAAGACTGATAAGAAAGCTGCACGTCAAATTGTACACAACAGAAGAAGAAAAAAGAATGACAAAGTCAACCTCTGAAAGCGCCTGGACATGCTTCAAACCATGGCACTTATGAATAGAAAAAATGTTTTCTTACCAAAGTGAAGTCAAGTAATGGGAAGAACGAGCAATTCAAGTTTCCATCACGGCGTGTTTATCACTCACCTTTTTATCGAGAAACGTCCCTGAAAATAGGGTCACTCTCCCGGTCGGCCGAATCAACTTGAGCGACAGACTCGTACCCAGTCGCTATTTATGTGTTTTTGGGGTGAGAGAAGATTGGGGGTTAGGTTGAGGCGCGCGGGGTCTCATGGGAAGATACGAAGGAAAAAATAGATTCACTATTTTTCCTTCGTACCTTCCCATGAGACCCCGCGCGCCTCAACCTAACCCACAATCATCTTCCCCCCCCCCCCCCCCCCCAAAAAAAAAAACATAAATAGCGACTGGGTACGAGTCTGCCATGACCGAGTTGACCCAGGAGGAATAAACGGGTATTACGAATTATCACGGGTATTACGAATTATCACTCGTAAGATATAAAATTGTGTTGTGGTGTGTGGATATTGCTTAGTGGCCTTTTCTCAGCTCACTTCTCTTCGTACCATCCCCATTATCTGAGAACCTGGGAAAGGCCAGTTGCCTACTCCCTTTCAGTCTTACGCAGTTGGTGATCGCACAATCATAGACGGAGCGCGCACGCCCTCCCGATCGATCCCGTAGAGATGTGAGAAGTCAATTAGGGAGAAACTCAAAGTGGAAGATCAGAGAACTTTAGGAACAAAAGCTGAAGTATTTTGACCTATTGAAAAGACGTTAGGGCTTGGGAAAGATCAGGTAGATGGGAGAAAAGAAAGAGGAGGACCAAGAAGGCAATGGGAAAGGGACATACTAGATGTTTTCGATACGTCACCAACAGACGGATGAAAGATTGGCACTTAAAATGAATCGTTCCGCTGTGCGGGCAAATATGCGTCGTCCAATAGGATGAGCGGTTAGAGTAGTTGTGACCGCACCATTGGCAACACTCAGGATTTATGAATTATCCGCAGTCAAAAACGTAAGCAAATGCGCTAGCGCTAGTAAAGGAATTGAAAACGTCTACTTTTACTCTCTTACTCTTTAACGTTTTTGCAGCGAAAAGAGATTAATAAAAATTTAAAAAAAAGTCTTTCATTTATTGCGTTCACGCTTGCGCCGGCGTTGACATGTCACTCGTTTGAACCGGGACAAAGAATCCGCAATTACAAAAGCGAGCTAATAAATAATCCTTAGTCACGTGGGATACAGGATGCATAAATGCGCGTGCACAGCTCACTGTACTTATGTTGGACTTGCGAAGATCTCGCGCGCGTGAATGCCTTTCGCCGCACATGCGCATGCGAACCAGCCCACTTCACGGCTGAAGTGATCCATATCGTTGTATCACATCCCTTAATTTTAGGCCCCGTTTGAATCCGCGACTTTTTCTTTCCGGATGAGGCTTCCGTCCACACGTATCAACTGACCGGCCAGACCCTTCCCTTTCGTAATGAGAATTTCACTATTACTCAAAACTATCCAGCTAGATCAGTCAAATCCTAAACAGTGCGTATGAAGATGGTTCTTCAGCAAAAACCCTTGGAAAAAAGCCGATTTCATTGTCAAAATAACTGGTCCGGTTGGCCAGTTTTGACAAATAGAAAGCCCCAGAATCCGCAACTTCCTGAATCCGCTCTCCAAAGTGGAAATTTTTGAGTAAGCTATGAATCCGGAATCTTGTGTACACTTAAGTTTTAATGAGTTAAAACCGGAGAACTCGTTTAGGTATTTTACTGCCATAGTACTGTTTATTACCGCACTCACTACCCAAAGTTGTTCTAAAGAGTCAGGTAGCCACAATAGACAGGGTTCGTTGATTACCATGGCAGTGAATTTCGTGAGAGCGACTAGCCCGTGGCGACAGAATAAAACGATAATCAAAGGCAACAACGACACTCTATATTTATTATTGCTCATATTCTTTAAAACATTTCCCTTCACGGACAAGGTTTGAGTACTACAATACAGCTCGTGTGAAGAGGGACCGTTCGACAAACAGTTGTAAGTGTAAAGAAACTTGACTGATTACATTCATAAAGAACCAAACAATTACACCGTTAAACCACAGGAACACATTACGAACTGTATCATTAGGGCGCCACAAAAAAACAAAAACAGAACAACTATTCACAATACATTATTGTCGATAAAACAGAACTTTACATTGCTCAGAAATGAGAGAGAACAGCAGACACCTCTGCAACCGAAATTCCCGATGAATTAAACGTTTCCAAAAAATTGTGGCTGACAACAAACAGCAAGCTATTTCTCTATGACGTTCATACTGGAACAAGAGTATTT
This sequence comes from Porites cylindrica, assembly GCA_964035525.1. Taxonomy (NCBI): domain Eukaryota; kingdom Metazoa; phylum Cnidaria; class Anthozoa; order Scleractinia; family Poritidae; genus Porites; species Porites cylindrica. The sequence continues at coordinate 34,806,362 of OZ037776.1, forward strand.
TCATGCCTGGTAAAACAAAAGGCGACCAGCACTGAAGACTGGCAAATCCGATAAATACTAAGAAACCTTTCATTTAAAAATAACCACTTACACAGTTTAGTTTCTGTAACCACATTGATACCGGAGTGCACCACTTTGTAGGCTGCAAGTGGTCTCTTTTAGTTGGGCAGCACGCGAGTTCAAAGGGGCCGTCGTTCCCCACGTGTACCTCACGTGCTACCCTACTAACGTTGAAGAACATAAGAGACCCTGATTACACAGGTTCGAACAAAACGAATATTTTTTTTTTACCTGTGCAACCCGTTTACATGGAACCGTGCAATTCTTTTACAGATAGTATTGTTTGCCGTTCAAAAACTAGCACAGTTCAGTGGGTCTCGTATAAACGAAAGACGAATATCCTTGCAAGTTTTTGTCCGTTCAAAAATTTGTTCGGACCCGTGAAAATGGGACCTGAGGCTACTTGTAGTCTCGTAATCCTGTAATTTTTCTATTTTTCCCTGCTGAGGGATCTTTTAAATAAGCCCTTCAGCACGTCTATAAAAAAAAATGGTGACTCCATTTTCACGGGATATTTTTAATACAATAATCTGGAATATCAAAAAGTGTTCAACAAATAGAAGATTTAATATTTTCGTTTCGGAAGCTGGGGGCAATGAAGCAGATATCTTCTCCCTTAATAAAACAAGCTGTGAGTTAACGCCCATATCCCACAAGTTTTCGGTGACAACGACACAATTTTCATGCAGGTGTGGAATTTGGCAGCGGCGAAGATGAAGATGGTGGAATGGGCGATCCAATCTGTTGAGTGGGGGTGTTACTGGACTGCATCGGAACTGGAGAGTTGATCACTTGTTGTCCTGAGGCCAGTCTTTGCTGTTCTTGTTTCACCACTGGGTCTACAAAAGGGCAGATAAGCCATTGAGAAGAACACACTCACTAAGTATAAAGCTATATTCTCATTATAGCTATAGCTAGTTTTTTTCTAGTGGTGCCACGAAAAGCTGTCCCTAATCCGGTATCACCGTATAGTATGAACAGCAACTGTCCGGAGCGACACAAGTCGTTCACACATATCGAACATCGCGCCGGCGCGGTTAGCCGAGAGGGTTTGGTGCAACAAATTTCAGTACTCACTTCCTGAACAGGGCGGATAAATGTTGGGCGGTGAAACGAGCGCTGCGCTCTTTGTTTAATGTGTGATGCGGAGTAGGACTGGCACGAGCGTTCTTTCCGCGCTTCCGCTGCGCTTGAAGGCCGGCGAAATTTTCCTTTTTGCAAACCGAAAATGCTATTTTCTTTCTGTAATTTCAGGCTACAATGTTAAATAGATAAATTCGTTTCATAACAATATCAATAAACAGTTATAAGTCAAACTTGTTGGTCGTATAATGCCAAAATTTGAGTTTAATTTGAAAGTGTTGAATACGTCCTCCTTCCACTAAATATCACCTAATCGTCTTTCGCCATTTCGTTTGCAAAAGCTTAACACTTCTTAACCTCAGTTTTTACATGTGTTAAAGGGGGATAAATTTTATATAACATAACTGAAAAATTAGACTGATATATTTTGATATAGTGGCCTTGTACTGCTTCAAACTTTGCTTCTCGGGTACAACGTCTCGGGCGCAACCTTCATCCGCCCCGCTCCTGAATATTTACTTCCGTCTCAGTGGGTCCCAATCCTCGCTCCCACTGATTTACTTCCGCGACGGGCCCGAATAGGCGTTCACGCTGCATTAGCGTATAACACAAAACCTATCCGATATGTGACGCTCCACTCTCGAGATCGGCTTGGGGCAGCTTCGTTCCGTCACAGAAATCGGCCCGCCACAATTGTTCTTGTGTGAACGGAAGCCCTATCCGGTATGGTTTTCTTGACAGCTATCCAGTATAGTGTGAACAGTCACTTAACCCTTTAACTAATTAAGCCCTAAGAGTGATCAGCATCAAATTTCTCCTTGTAATATCAATGCTTTCTAAAAACAGAATGGTCAAGAGAATTACGGACATGATCACACAACATGAATATGCTTGATACTTTATCAACTTCTCCCCACTACTTCTGTAGGAAATGAATAGGGGCAACAAATGAGAATTCAAATTTTCATCTTAAGGTTTTAAGGGTTAAAGAAGGAGGAACTGTTTCGATGTTTACCTCTGTTGTTTGTTTGACATTTTTTTGCGCTCGTCGTTGCTTAAAACGCATATGAATTCGGTTTTCGCGCATAAACAGTAAACATTATAACGAACCGCTATTGTATTGTTAACTAAAACAATCATGAATGGTAAAAGTAAACTTATAATAGCTAGAGAGTGTATGTGCCAGACGAAACTAGGTTGAAATGTTCATGCACGTGAAAAAATACTGCAGCTCACAGAAATATGGGTGTTCCATGGCTTCTCTTGCTGTGAGGCGCTCCTACAAGGGAAAAAAACAATACAAGACATTAAACACGTACTAATCTTACTGGTCCAAGAAATTATGAATGGAATATGAATACATATTAAATATGAAAAAAGATGTGCGGATAATTATGGTCAACTCCATTTAAAGAAACTTAATTGAGACCGGCAATAAGATGTTCGCCTCGTAGAGCGTCATGGAAAATGACTGAAGAGATGGAGGGGAATTAAGCGACTGTGTAAGCTGCTTAAGACTCGTGTGAATTTATTATATTTCTAGCTTTGCACTTGAAAACCTTGCCTAGTCCCTAGGCCTCATTTTTCCTCGCGGCCAAAGCGTTTCGGGTCACGTGGTCCATGCGAAAATGTTGTTTCCCGCCCGTTCGCCTCGGATACGTCACCGAAACGAATTGACCGAGATGGACCGGGAAACCGCCGTACAGGGACTAGGCAATTGAAAACCTTAATCCTAAGAAGTGCTCCTAACTAGCCTCGTAGCCCAGTGGGTGACAGCTCTGGTAGATCTATAACAGAGGTCCCGAGTTCAACCCAACTTCGGGTCAAAAACATTTTTCTTTGATACCTGGCTATATTCTTATCTCGTTTTTCTTTCTAGAACTTGCAGTACAAAAGGAGAGTTTCTCACTCCGCAACTTTCACAGTATAACACCATTTACATGAAATCTCCCCACATGAAGGGCGGACAAGCGTATGTCTAACTATGGACTAGAGGTTTTGGTTGTGATTATAAGAGAAGTAACCACATACCATGTACACGCAAATGCAAAATAGTGTGTCATGAGAAGTTTCAACTTACTGATATATCATATCTTAGGAGCTTGTCCAGCAAGTCGATTGCTTCTGGACTTACGAGAAGTTCATTTTCTGAGTGAGTGAATCTCTCCCATCTCTTTCTTGAATGTCTGCAACGAAAAAAGATTGCAGCGTTATACAACTTGACCAGCCTGTATTCTTAACACTAAAAATAGAACAGATCTAGGTAACAGTATGACTTCGTCTTTCTCGTGTTAGGCTAGATGGTAAAAATTATCCTTGTACTTCATGTAAGTATAATAGTTTCTGTGCATGTGCAACAACTGAGGGCAAAGCATCGCTACAGAGAGGAGAAGTTGTTGCGTTACTTTGACATGGATGAAATCCTGTGGTGTGACCATTCATAGGTAGCAATGGTAAGGAGGAGTGTTGCGTGATGACGCAAAAAAACGGCTGCGAGGGAGACCAAACAAACCGCGGTAGAAGAAAACAACAAAAAAATTGACATGACTGATTTGTTCGACTTTTCTGTGCATAATTACACTCAGGAACAAAATGGTGGCCCCTGCTTTTCTTCCATTGTTTGACATGCTTTGAGTTGTGCAAAACAACATAAAGCATTTGCAAGTTACCTTCCTAAGATGTCGTTGAATCTTGGGTCTAATTCTATATGGTACTTCTCGACGTACTCAAAGAGCTCATCTGTTCCTAACACTTTGGCTATTCTGACCAGCTGAAAATAAAGTTAAAAATTCACCCGGTAAGCTTGCTATTACTATACAGCAATAGATGGCAAATTGTGCCCTCCACAACTTTGCCAAAGAAAACAACAAAAACAACAACATTCTTGCATCTTAGAATGGGGTTGGTGAATCCAGCCCCTGTAGCTGAACTACTAAACTACATGTAGTAACGACAGTTGTACATGTAAATGTGCAGGAGAAAAAGATCAAGGCTATGCTCTTAGACTATTGAAGGGAGCCAAGTGCTCTCAATCTGTGAAATCTGGGGTAGCCAGTGAGGATTTCTTTGAAAAAGCGAGGATGTCGAAGTCACCTAAGACTGAAAGTGAGGTGCAAGGGGCCACTGTGCCCTGTTAGAGAACAATCCTGCTGTCATTCAACTCTTAAACACCAATGCATACTGATTCTCTTCTAACAAAGAGGCCATTGCTCTTATTTTGCACAAACCTGATCATAGTTGTCATGTCCATGAAAAAATGGCTCTTTTCTAAAAATCTACAACAAGAACATACATTAGTACATGAAATTAACAGTTAGCAAGAAGAACATATTTTTTTACATATAAAGTTATACAGCACTGATTATTGCATGTCTTGATTCTTGATTCTGGATCCCTGACTTGTGGACACTCGATGTTCAACTCACTTGAGGATCAAACATTAAGTGTCAACTCACTATTGAATGGTAATTTATACTGTACAATCAATAATAGTATGTTTTAGAGCTTAAGCATGAAGAAATTGTGGTTAGCCTCTACGTGATTTGGAACAAATTGATTTTTTAATTACGGATGTATTGCGGCTACTTTGAATGAAATCACAGGTCCCCAGTAACACCACATTGCATAAAACAAGCCACTGAACCCAACCGAGGTAGGGAGGTCAACCCAACTTGAACCATGGAGGGTGAATAGATTAGTTAATACATATGCAAGTCCAAAGAAAAAAACTAATGAATTTATTTGCATTATTGACATGTATGTCATGGCTGAATTTCAATATTGGTTTCAGGTGACAATAATGACCTTAAATCATACATGTAGCGGGTGCAACATCTGCTTCAGTGAAGCAATTTAATTTATTACTAAATAGGCTGGCAGATACAGATAATTTACTCATAAAAAGCTTACCATACTAGCCAACATACAGCCAAAACTCCACATGTCAAGGGAGTAGTCATACTCCTGAAAAAAAAAAACAAACATTATGAAGACCAATTTAAAGCAAAAGTTCTCTACTTGCAGCATTAAACTTTATTAAAGGCAGCTCAGCTGAGTGGCTATAACACTGGAATTTCAATGTTCAATTCCTTAAGTGACTGATGCAGGAAATCCTCTGTGCATAAGACAGTGACACCTTGACTGCTTGGTTAGCAAACCAGAACACAGGCTTTGCTTCATCTAGCCCACTTGCGGATTCAGCCATAATAATTATAACAAAAAGCTCAGGTTAAAGGCAAGTCAGGTACCTGATGATCCACTAGTAATTCTGGTCCTTTAAAATATCTGGAAGCCACTCGAACATTGTATTCTTGACCAGGGTGATAAAACTCTGCCAATCCCCAATCAATTAATCGTAACTAAGAGGATAACACAACAGAAAAAAAAAGGCATTTTAAGCTTAGTTATTGCCTGATATCACTGCTGATTGTCAATGAATCATGATATAACACTGACCAGTTAATTATAGAAATATGTGTATCTCAGTATAGTATGGTTGAATTGGGAAGGTTGGGTTGCATGGAGACAAAGGCCCTGAAAAAGATAGTACTAAGTGAATTTTTATTTGTGAATCAAGTGTTTTATTTCAAACAGCTACTTGTAGGTGCTTGCCTTAAGTATCATTACAGAATTCTCACCACCATTTCTTTCTATCAGTCTGAATAGACAAGATATTTTGTTCTGTAGTAATGAGGGGACTTTGAAAATGTAAAAAGAACTGGGCTTACTTGATGTACATGTAGTTTGGCATACCTTTCTGTTGTCATGATCAATCATGACATTATGAGGCTTAACATCTCTGTGCATTATACCCATACTGTGACAGTAGTCAAGAGCCTGACAACACAAAATAAAAATAAACAAGTAAATAACTACTTAAATAGAATACAAATCACAAACAATAGTGTACAATATACATGTAAAAGTGCAGAGTCAAATCTACTTTAATAAGGCCACCTGAAAAACAGGCAAGTATACACAAAATAAATAATGGTGGTGATATTTCAACAAGTACAGCTTAAGGTACCTAGGATTATATTTTTTATGAAGTAAAGATTTGTTTCTTGAGACCAAGGCTACTATCCTCAAAAGAGAGGAGAATTCATTATGTCAATTGATATGGCAGCAAAATTTCTGGATGACAACAAATCAAAAAACATCACTTAAAAATTCAATTTGCACTGTTTCAAACTTCATCAATGTTTATACTCAGTTTTATTTAATTTGTAAAATCTTGGTGAAATTGTCTGGGGTTGAACCTGAAAGGAACGTATCTGGTCTAGAAAAAGAAAAAGAAAATTTTGTGCTGTGCTCACCAACTCCATAAAGCCGGCGAGTGAAATGAGTAAGTTTCATGTCGCAGACTTGCAATGACGGCTAAGAAATGTACAAAAAAGTGTGATGCATATGCAAAGTTGTAGTTCTGCTAATATAAACTGATTGCTTTTTGGCCGTTCTTTTTTGCTGTCGCTGTTATTGTTGCTTAAGCTCCCCATTGTTGTGATCCAGAAATGTTGCTGCCATGGTAATGTGATGTCCCACTTCTCCTCTCTATAGCGGCCAGGTGTCTGGCCTACAGGAGTCTTCATGGGGAGGTTTTGCTTTTAACGTAAACAGTACAACATCATTCACCAAAGATAATAGTGACCTTTTAATAAGCAATGAGATGGTTGGTGTCAGAAATAAGAACTGAAGTTGATGTTTTCACTTTTCCAGGGTTCTGACTTAATTACAATACTAGGCAGGTTAACCACAGTACAGGGGTAGCAGGCAGCAAAGGCCTAACTTTGTAAAGGTTTTATTGCCAACGAGCCATCTGAGCGAAGACGCTCGGATGGCGAGGCGGCAGCAGAATAGAGCCGTGCAAGACTGGGCTGTAGGCAGAAAAATTCTCGATCGAGCTTCAAAAAGTGTAACCTCATGTAATGTAGATTCCCCTGAGACCAAGTGGTGTGACAGTTTCAGCCAATCGAAAGGCGGTAAACTATACTTGGCGCACATGTGTTCTTTCCTCGGCGGCACGCGAAGACTGAACTGCAATGTGGTACGCTTTTATTGTTTATTCACCTAAATCTGGCCCCGGCAGTCAAGGTAAAAGAAAACTTTATGTACTGTATTAAATTGGGGGGCCATTAATGTAAGGTTTTAACGAAGAGAAGCTTGTAAAACAACAGTGTAAGCAAAGAAAAGTTTTCCATGTGAAACAAGCAATTCTCACCACTAAAAAGGATCAGATTACACGAAGAGATAAGGAAAGCTTGATACGAAGAATATATAGTCGCTTCTGTTGGAAAATCTGATGTTGAGGAAAAATCTAACCAGCAAATGGAAAAGTAAGAATAAAAAAGAATTACAAGCCTAAAGCGAACG
>OZ037776.1:34821373-34946373 GCA_964035525.1 Porites cylindrica
TGTACTGCTAAAGGTAAGTTGACAGTCTCAACTCAAGACTCAAAACTTGATTCTCCTGTCTTGAAGCAGGAACAACTCATGTTTTGAGACACAAGAATTAAGCAGAGTCTCAACTTCAGCCTTTCAAAAAACTGGGATTTTCCAATATTCATCACTACAGTGTATACAGGTGGTCACAATCTGAACACCACCACTCAGATAGCAAGTGCCCGAAAAATTAAAAACCTTTAGAAAATAATGTTTTTTTTTCCTTTAGTATGAGTGAGCTTCCTCTCTTCTTTCTTCAAGCTGTGTCATTTTATTGTTTTGTTTTTAAAAACAAAAACAAGGTGAAATGACTGTAATTATACACGTCGCAAAGTTAGAAATTGTGTTGATGTAGTAAAAGCCAACTTCATCAATTGTAACAGGTACAGTACATTTATATCTGGCCTTTTCGTCATTTTGTTAACTTGACAAAATTATGTGGAAAAAATTGGGGCACATCCACAAGCTACAGTTGTAAGTGTGTCTATAAACCAAACACTATGGTAAGAATTCTTATTAAAATTTACTCAGTTGTGTACAATATGTCTCAGCCATTTTAAATTCAATTATAATAAGCAAACAGGCAACAAAATCTCAACATGGCATTTACATTTTGGCTTTGAGTCAAAATTCCCCCTCTTCTGAGATAAAAAATAATAACATTGCTTACTTTATCAAAATTAATGAAATGTAAATACTTGAAACATTAACCTTGGTGAATTAGAAACAATAATTATACCAGAAAATCTATTGACGCCAAAGATTTAGAATCGAAGGGCAATTGCTAGAGAACAGAATCGTGTGTGCTCAATTAATTTTCCAACTTCTACATGTCATAAAATATTAATTTGTTTCTCCCACCAAGTTAAGAGTTACTAGGAGCTGTGGTAAATTATCGAGACAGCAGCAACTAAACACTTAAAAATACTATAAAATACAATGGTAACATCAAAAACTCAATTCCAAAATGTGATAAGCTAAAGAAAAAAGAAAAACAAAAAAGAAACATCCAAGCTGAAATCACAGTCTTATGCTCCAAATTAAAATACATGATTGGGGTTATTTAAAATTACAGCTTTGGCAACCTGCTATGGCAACACCATTGCATAAATCTAAGGTATGGAAATACTAGATATTAAAAATATAGCTATGCAATGAGCAAATTAAGTCCAAGTGGAACAAAATTCCTTCACAGAGTAAGATACAGTTGTATCTGACAAAACAAAATCACCTTCATAAACTGATTAAAAAATATTTTAATCAGAAAGGTGAAAATATAGGGTCCTAAGCTAACTAAGCTGATAACAGATATGCACTTACAGTGTATGAAGTCGTGAGTGAAAATGGCATTTTACTTATTTAGAAGTGAAGATACTGTAGCTAAAGATGTACACAGAAGCTTTCTGAAATATAAATTTGGAAGTCTCCCCTCAAATTATTATAAAGCACTGTTACTTTCAACTACCAGGAAATATTTCACGTACATGGAAACTTATTATCCTTAGCTAGTGGACCATTTCAGCCTACCCGCCTCGTTTTGAACAATAAAATAATGATCAGCACGTTGCATGTCATTGTACAAGACCAAGTAAAATCTGCAAGCTGGTTCAAGGAAGAAAACTCTGTGAAACGGCGAGTTCTTACTCAAAACCTCTTCATTTTAAAGTGCGTATAAAACTGGTTAAAAATTAAGAGACTACTTACCCCCACTCTATGACATGAGATTCATAATCCCAATATTCTCTTGGACGGTGAACATTGACATCTGAGTAGACTCGGGAACGAGCTGTGTTCGCCATTCGTTTCACCAGCGTTCTATCATAAGACGCTGTTTTCAGGCAAAGTAATGTTCTCTGGCTCCAGCTCAGATAAAATGTCCTAAAGATTAAACGTGCGTATATCGTTGTTGAATTTTTTTTAGTTTTTGAGTTCTTTTCTGAGCAGTGCGACTTCTTCAGCGAAAAGCCGCCGGCGTCGTTCCTGATCGATCAGTCGGGATAGTCGCGATTTCTTTGTTTTACTTGAGGATTGTTTCCTCTTAATTATTCGTAATTATTTTCCTCGATCGGTAGAGGAAAGAAGAGTGTAATTACATTCGTAAAAACATCGAAGCAAAGACCGTAAATTCCGTGGAAACAACAACAGAAACAAACCCTTCCGAAATATGGCGGGCACCACGAAAGGAAGGAAATCGTGAAAGGCGAGTTGTTCTGAAAGCGAGGCTCACAGAGGCCTGGGATTGAGAGGGGTGAAACCATTATGGCGGACTGACGCACGCTTCAAGATGACTCGCTTCTCTGAAGTTTCGCGTCGTTTTTACGTTTTACACTCAGTTGTTCCGTTCGAAGAAGATACAACACATGAATTTAAAGGTCACAGGAATATTTCAATAGAGGAAATCCCGCCCTGGTGTTTTATTCCTGGGACAGACAGGCGATCCAGAAAAGCTGTCTCAAGGTGAGCTAAGATTTTTAGCGTTCAGGAAAATGACTGGGGTTTTAATATTGCTATTTCTGAGATTTTAAACTTTGAAGAGATAACTATTAAAATGGGAGAAAAAAATGTAGCTGTCTTATGCACACGTGATCATTCGGTAGAATACAATTTGCAAGTAGATGTGAAATATGGACTGTCACGTGATCGTCAAACCACACTGAAAGTAATAATCCCGCTTTGCCTGGACTGCACTTGCAAAATTTTCAAATTTTTTTGAATAAGGAAGATAATTTCACCTTGAAACGAGGCATCGAGGATCAATTACCATAAAGACAAAACAATAACAAAATTTGCCGTCATTTACCAAAGATCAATAGGAGGCTGGGTGAGGAAAGAGTGAAAAAACAACAACAACAATAAAAACAAAAACATGTAAAGTTGACCCAAAAATTCCAATAAAAATCTTGTTCTTGAAACTACATGCACTATACTTCCATCCAACTACCTGGTAGTCATGTAGAAGCTTAGCATGTACTTCTTCATTTAAACTCATCGCTAATGATGAGCTTGGTAGCAGGTGCCTTAAAGGTTAGTAGGAGGCCAAATGCAATAAGCAGAGAGGAGGTATCCATGGCAACCCTGGAAGCAGGAACCACCCCAACAGCAGCCACTAACCAGCACCGTCACATTGTACAGACATGTGTACCTAAGAGAATACTTACCCGAGAAAATACTGGTCACACTGTATTTTGGGAAATTTTGGAATGTCGTTTGATGAAGAAATCATTCATTGATAGAAAATTGCATTGTATCTGTTCTCTGTTGGTAGAAACATTAATGGTTTTCTGAACACTGGCAAAGGTGGCACAATATATCTTGGGATTGTGGATAATGGTAGCGTCAAGGGATTACACTTGACACTTTACCAGGTAAAATATTGACTTACATATTGGACAAGGTATTACAGGTCAAAATTATATTCAGGTTAAAATAAACTAGATTGAATCTCAATTTCCTTTTTCCCCTAGCCCTAATTCATGGATAATTAGGGCTAGGAGACCAAGGAAATAGAGAATACAGTGTAAATGTACATGTAGGTTAAAGAAATTGAAATTAACAGTCTGAATTATTAATTTTAATTTTGACCTGTGACATAGATACTGTATACCATGCCATCATCATCAGATCCCTTCCCAATGTGAGGGGGTTCAGGAAGGAAATATCATAATTATCAATCCTTCTCCAACAGTCTCTGTCTAGGGGAACGATGAAAGCCTTATATATCCCAGGACCCCAGTCAAAACTGCATTGTACTTTAAATTTGGCTCTTTCTCATGTCATGCCCATCTGATGGTTATATAGATGGTAGTGGTATGTGGAAAAGCTTCTTTCTTTATTCACGACACATGTCCTTTTTGACCACTCCACTGCCATGCCGCACCACTGCCTCCTTTTCATGTGCAGGCTCATTAGGCCCTCTCAGGGTGGGAAGAGGGTACGTATGTCTCTTGTGTAAATTTTAAATGCGGTAGTTTTGCGTTTTGAATAGTAGGCCATGTTCCTGTTAGGTATTTAACCCATCTTGTTTATGTCAGTGGTCACCATTTCGTCTACTCTCATGTCGCTGTTTCAGGGTCATGTCGCTTGTTGGAATTTTATACTAACAGGGGCTGGCTGGCTAGCTCTACTCTTAAAGGGTGTTCTTTTTTACCTTGTGCATTTACTGTACAAAAAAAATATTGATTTCTAAACAAATACTTGTTCTGTCCTTGCTTGTCTTTATTCAGAAGGATCATGTGGTTATTGCAGTCAAGGATGCACTTAGCAGATACACACCTCCAGTTCCAGAAGAATATTACAAAGTACTACATACATGTAACACATTCAGATGTAGTCAATTAATTACTATACTACAGTGCATACAGTGTGTATTATACTACAGTACACTTACTTTTATATTACATATGTACAGTATATTATACTGATTATACTACAATACAGTAGATGTTTTCTGTCATTGTTGTCAATGTTAAAGCTCGCTAATGTCCGTCAATCAAAAAAATGACAAATCAAGATCTGGTTTAGGGCTAGCACTCCATGAGGGGTTTTGAAATTTTTCACAGAGGTAGATTAATGTTGTCAATGCAGCTGGTCAAAACAATTAATTATTATTAACTCTTGCTTTCTGGTTCAAATCAAGGTAGAAATTGTACCAGTCATAAGGAAGGAGGAAGTGGGTAATGTTGAGACAGCACTTCAGCTCCAACATGACAGGTCAGTTTTTTGCTTCTGAGTTTGTTTTAATCAATTTTAATTTAGACATATCTCGATACAATGAAAGAAAACATTATGATTTAATCAGGATAAGACAGTCTCCCAAGGTTTTCCTAGTTGCTACATTGTATTGTAGAAAGCTGTTGATCCTGACTAAAGATAATAAAAAAATGTATGACGTTTGATATTAATTTTTATTTAGAAGTACATTAATATTATAGCAATGAAGACTGCTAGCATTGGTGATATTACTAAAAGCACATCATCATACACTGTAAACCATGTGCATGATTGTAAAGTCCCATTTATTTCCCCCATCGCAGAATTGCATGTACATATATTTACTTGACTAAATTGAAAGCTACCTTGGATAATAATAATTACACTAACACTAGCATTAAATTTTCACCTTTTGTGATGTGTGTATGTATGTGCAACAACTGTTATACCTTTTTTCAGTACCCAACTTATGAAATCTTTAACAATGAATGTTTGGAACTCATAGTGCAATTAAAAATGCACAAAATTATAAATGTTTAGAGAGACACTTTTGAACTTCCCTTTTCCGTTTTTTGACTTTACTGTACAAAACGCACCAATTACTGATTACGACTCTTCATAGCCAATAACATCATGGCTTAACTGACAGCCAACCAATAACATTGCGACGTAATTGACCGATCAATAACCAGAGTATAATACCATCAACTGACGTGATACGACAAGTCACTTTGACCTTGAAGATGACTACCGCACAGGTTGTCGAAACATCAGTCACCGTCAACAACAACAGTCCTATTCAGGACTACATTCACCCGGACAATCAAACTCAACCTACTTTTATACATGTAATTTCTATTTTTTTGTATGTAGAGATGATGAGGAGACTACAAATCGACACAGACCTCACGTTCTTCGAACATCAGAATACTGCTGGTGTGACCGAGAAGCTATGGATGCCTTCAATGAAGTGAGTGAACTGACCTGTAACTTGAAAATTGAAGCATCCAAAGTCTGTTTCACGCTGAACTAGTGATAAAACAGTCTGCTAACATGCAATGAATTTGTGCATTTCATTTAGGCTGGAACTGTGTATGCAGTTAAAAGTCTTCCACTCCAAAGTGAGTCTGGTCAAATAAAAACTTAATTTCCCCATCAGTCTCTTGGGTTGCCTTTCACTTTTTAAAACTTTCGGAAGCTTATGATCTTAAAAGTGAAAAGTGATTGGCTGATTAATACACTTGTACATGTAGTAATTTATATTACTGGACAGGATTTTCTGAAAGTGTCATTATGTGAACTTATCATTATAATGTGTTTTTTCTAGAGCAGATTAAGCATAAACACTAGCTACTTTGGCAGGACTGTTTCAATTTTCTGCTGACATTTTCATAAATCATTAGCCTCAAAAAAAGTAGCCTGAGAAAATGGCCAACAAGTTGTGACACCACCACTCACTGGTTACCTGCGAAATGACATCTGACAAACCAAGTGCAGAAATGCCACACTGATGACATATTACTGACTAGATCTGAGTAAAAGCTTCTGATCAGTTGAAGCAAATTTCTCTTGTGGCATGATCAATCAAAAGCACTACCTAGAACCTAGTTTTACTTAGTGATACAACATTAGTGACATCAGTGTGAAACTTCAATCTGCACTCGTTCATGTCACTTATGCAATTTGGACATCTTTTAGGGTTTTCCTGCACCCCTTTATGTTGTGGAAATTACAGTGTTTCCATGGAAACCAAAAGTGAAAACAGAGAAAGGTCAACACTGCCCAAATCTTCACCCAGTGTATGAGGATGAAGAAGGAAAATGTTATTTTAGACGACAAGCAAGTTTAGTGCAGGTAAATGTTTTGCTGATCTCTTATTATTAATTTATAATTATTTTGATATGAGCAAAAAATAATAATAATAATAATAATAATAATAATAATAAAATACTCAAGCATCTCTCTCATATTGGTTCAAGGCCTTTGCCTCAAACTTCCTTCAGGAATTCTGGCTCTTAATAAACATTTCTAAAAGGCTAAAGTATTCAATCCATAAGCTACATCTACGTGTAGCCATAAACTTTTTATCTTCATTTTTCAGTATTCAGTGCAAGAAGTAGTGGAACTTACAAAGCAAGAAGTTCACAACCATTTTAAACCTTTATTTTCAAGGTAAAATATGAATGTAAATGTAGCATTTTGTTGATTGGGCATAAAAATTAATAATAATAAATTATTATAAAATACATAATAGATGCATACAGTGTGTAAGTTGCCACAAGAATTGACTCATAAGTTTGAAACACACATTTGCATGTACAGTGTACTGGCACACTGTAAAATCAATCTTTTTTCACTGATTTATTACTATAAAATTGTAAATGCTGACTGCTTTCACTAGTTACTTTGTATGTTTCTTTCTTCATTTTTAGCATCAAAGAGGAGATGAAGATGATTAAAGAACACTATTTCTCTCTGTACAATCACACAGAAGGCAGTTAACATAAAGTTTCATTTTAGTTTAGTTATTATAACAGCTTTGCAGTTGGTGTAATTATTGTACATAGTATTTTTTAGGGTTATATCCATGCGGGATACAGTTCTACTCAGTCCCTAATGAACAAGCATGTTAGTTGCGAGTATGCTTGCTTGCATTTTGGCTCATTCTCTCTTCAGTATTGCTAGACCTTGACCTGACTGACAGTAAAGGGACTGCTCACAGTGCAGTATGAACACGCCTGTATGGTTTTGATGTATTTAAAATTAAGATGAAGCACCAAGATTACTTGAAAAGCTGTTTTTGATAAGGCCCTCTTGGAAGGGGGGGAGGGGGCGCGGGTTGTACGCATGTTTGTAGTCTGAATTTAAAATAATTTTTCTTTTTTTATGGTCGTTTCGCATGTTGAGGGATAGGCCATGTCCCTGTCGGTATTTAACCCATCTTTATGTCGTTTGTGGCCATTTCATCTTGTCTTGCTTACGTCGCTGTTCCAGGGCCACATTGTTTGTCAGATTTTACCCTAACAGGGCCTCTGTAATGAAGACCCCCTTTCCAACGATTGCTATTCTTCACCCGAGTTATAGTAATGTAGAATCATGGTAGAAGACCTGGTTATATTGGTTATCATACATGCATATACAGGTGTATCGGTCCCACTTTAGTTGTCATTGTTGCTGCACCATGCAGATCCAAGGGGGGATTTTTATTATTAATAATAATTATTACTGATGTACAGTTATTACATTTTGATCCACTCCCACTCTTTAATAATTCAAGGAACAACCTTACTTTACTAGTCCACAGGAATACATTGCCCTAACTGTATAGGTATTATTAGTGTTCAAAGCTCTTAGGCTAGGTGGAAAAGTTTATACCAATGGGAGGGGGAGGTGGTTACCCACCTTTTATTTATTTATTTATTTTTTTTTTGGGGGGGGGGGGGGGGCGGGGGTCACTTATGTATGACCCAGTGCCATACATGTGCAGACTATGTTATTTTCATTTCACGTAAAATAATGATTTGAGACTTAATGAAGAATGGAGTGAACACAAACTTATGTATCTGGTACAAATTATTTAAAAATAGCTATCTTACTTTCTTTAAATTATTTTAAACTTCTCTTTCAATGCCCTATTAAAGTGCCCATCACCTAAAATTTATTATTTTCTTATCTGAAACTACACCTTATTAAAATAACTTCTGCAAAAAAATTTTGCGATTTGAACCAAAGATGATTTTTTTTTATAATTTTTTAAAAACGTTCAAATTTGCCGCCATTTTTGCACACCATTCATCTTAGTCTTCTCTCAGAGGTATGGCGTCATATGACGTACTTTAAGGAACACTTGACCTTATCGACAGGAAAACATTAAGAGTTCTGATAGGTTTTTCTTTTTCAGAAAAACTTCCTTCTTGCGAAGACATTGTGATTCAATCCTTACTTGTAATTTATCTTTTTTGTGTACCGCTGGGTAATGCGAGTTCCTTAATTTACGTCACATGACGTCATATGTGAGCCTGCTAGTTTGCATGATCAGCGGCGCGGGTGTACCGCAAAAATGTAGACTTCAAAAACTGGTAAAAAAATCGTGTTTTGTTCACACCGCAAAATTTTTTCACAGAAGTTATTTTAATAAGGTATAGTTTCAGATAAGAAAATATAAAATTTTAGGTGATGGGCACTTTAAAGGTAATTATTAAATAACCATAAATTAAAAATTATGGTATTATCAGTAACTCAAATGAATTTCTGGTATTATTCCGTACTGCATATTTTATTTTATTATTATTTTTTTGTTGGGGGGGGGGGGGGGGGTGCTTTTTTATAGTAAGTAGGTGAACAGTTTTATTTATAATACATTGTAACCCCATACAGTAATTACTTCCTTGGTTCTCTTGTTTGTGGACTTTAATCCCCTTTAGAGAAACTTGGAGAAAAAGAGAGACTTTTTGCACCCATTGACCATGAAAAGTTAAAATTCTACAACTTTCGATACACATACTAAGGCTGTGCTCTAAGCAAAATTGAAGGGAGCTCAGTGCTTAGCCTGCGAATACAGCCATTTCTCCTTGCTCCTCGCCACTAGGGACATTTGCCAGGAGGAAATATGTCTGCGCCTTAGCGAAAGAAATTCCATACTGATAACGTAAAATCTGTCCGAAATGTGGTCAGGAGCTGTGATTGGTATAGCCATAGTAGTTGTATTGTTTGACGTATTGTTTACGAATGACAGACAAAAGACAAGAGGCCACGGAGGTAAAATATAAATGCCATGAATCTACAACAAAACAGCCAGTTTTCTTGGAATATATTCTTCTTTAGAAAAGCATCTGAGTTTTGCTGTAGCTCATTCGCAGTAGAACACAAAACTTTACCATAATCGACCAGGAGAAAACATAAAATCAAACAACTTTACGTTTGGAATGCCACATGTGACTAGATTTATTATGTCAACATTGATTCATGTCATCAGTATAGAATTTCTGTCACCGAGTCACAGACGTTCCTCCTGATGAAACGTCAGTAGTAGCAAGGAGCAAGGAGAAATGGCTGAATTTGCTCTGAAACTGTAAAATCTAGGATGCCCAGCATTATGATTTGTATGAAACAACTAAGATTTTCTTGTTGCCCGAGAGCAAAAGTTAAGCACCAGGGGTCACCAGGCCCTGCTAGAGAACAGTCCTGCATACATACATGTACACTGTAACTTAAATAAAGGAAACTCATTTGAAAGGAGACTTTTTAAAAATTCAAAATTTTATTCATACAAAGGTGAAAAGTGCTGATAAATTTTATATAAATTATTTTACGCACATTAACTTCAGATAGATGTAGAATTAGCTTCCTTAGTTGTCAATAGCATTAATGTACATCCTTGGTATCATTTTACTACTTCTTAAACGAATAAAATTGTCTTTTGAGAAAACTAAGAAAACATGTTAACTTCAATGTGTTCCAAAGATTCTCACAAGTTGTGTCTGTACACACCAAATAATGGACAAACTTGGAAAAGGGAGTAGTGCACCTGGAGATGCTGCAATATTCAGATCTGTCCAGTCTGTGGCACTGTTTGATGTATGTTTTAATAAGCATATTGTGTGCTTTGTTTAAACTTGAAGATGGTTTACTAGCTTTTGTTTTCTCCAGGAACTGCTGTGAAGATCCTTAATCCATGCATTTGTTTCACTTCATCGGCAAGAGCCTAAAAAGAAAAAAAGTAAATGTATTAAATGAATACCTTGATTCAACTATCTGTATTACATGTATGAGAATTATTACTACTTGGACACTGAATTTGCCTCATCATGACGATGATGTTAGCTTACTTGATTGACGAGTCGATGTTGTTGAACCTGTCTTTTCCCTCTGAACTCTTCAGATTCAATAAATATTTCATACATTGCTCCACAACCCCCTGAAATTGGAACAAGCAATTTCAGCTTAATCAAAGGTTTATCAACTCTTTCATTAGTTCAAGTAGGAGGTGGCAACTGCTGCCTACAGTTTAAGATGTTGTGCAAACAGGTCTGTAGGTGTTTTTTGTGTGTGGGTGGGTGTTTTTCTACAAATAACAGAAGCACAAGACTCCATGGGTACCTGTAGAGTTTTAGGCGCATGTATGTTCCTCCGAGAAAATGCTGAAAAATGATCAAGTCTCCACAAACTGCATTATTTTTAATGGAAATAAAAACACTGATGGACCAAAAACAACTCATTTATCTCTGTTCAGTATAATTGAATGATAATTTCACTCATTTATCGCCCTTACTGAATATTAAGGACCACAGAAAGTATCTGTGTAGCATTTCTGCATAGCACCATTGTGTGTTTTCAGAAAATACCCACACTCACCCCAGGCCATGAAGGGTCATAATTAGAAATTCTGAGGGAGAGGGGATCTTAAAGGCTATTTCTTTTAAAGGAAAGTCTGAGATTTGACTGGAATACCCAAGGGGACAGGGTCAGAAGAGGGAGCTTAAAACAAAAACAAAAAACCTCACTAGGATGTCCGGAAATAGCTACTGAGGCGGGTGAGAAAATGACTGTGAGTCAAACATGTATGCCTAATACTCAGAGCACATACTCTGCCTAATACCGTAAATCCTGTATTAAGCCCTTCTTCTCAAATATGCCCCCTTCTCTCCAATAAGCCCTGCCCCCTGCCCCTTTTGAGGGGAAGAAAGTTAATAAGCCACCCCTCCCTTATAAGAAATCATACCATAGGTTTCCACACCCCATGAAAGGTCACTAGCTTGGTTCTGTGCAGTCACACCGTCACAATCCTTAGCGTGGGGGGAAGGTGGAGGTGGAAGGGGGCACGCACCACTCCATCATCCATGCACACCTTTCCTACCCACAGACCAGGTGACGGGTATTAAGGATAAAATTAGCACAATAATCCATTGATTTTCACAAAATACTGACCTGAAACATCCTTGACAGCAATATGAGAGGCACCAAATTTTTGCCTTAAAATTCCAGCAAGCTTCTTTTCCCCTTCAGATTCAGCTTGAATCTGAAGAGGTCTTAACAGAATTTGATATGATCGCAAACACTGGGAAAGACAAATGATAAAACAAACGTTGGGTTCTGTACATCAAGAACCAACATAGAGATACTTTATAAGCCCAGAAGTTTCTAATATCCAACAAGTCAGTACCGTATTTATTCCATTAAACGTCACCCTCCAATAAATGCCACCCTCGATCAAACGCTACAGATGGAAGCAAAATAACCAATAAACCCCACCCTCAAATAAACGCCGCACCTAAACAGAAGAATGCAGCGTTCTCTCGAGGATAATAAGAAAAACCTCGGTACAACCATCCAGACATTTGCGATTCTATCTCAGCAAAATAAGGGATACAGTGGAACCTTTAAATTCAGGTGCGGATCTAGAATAAATACGGACCGATTTCCTATTCTAGGGAGGTCTGGGGGAATGTTCCCCAGGGTAATGTTTTGGATTTTATTAACTCCCCAAAGTCCCCTTTCCTGGGTTTCTGAGCCATTCAGACAGGATATTTACTGACTCTCCAAACCATTTTCCAGATTTCAACTTGGAAGGTTTAAAGTTTTTACTAAAAATATATCTATTATGAAATATCTGACCGATTTCCGTAAAACGGTGGAAACCGGTATGGATCCGCGCCCGAAATTACATAATATTTACAAACGATTTACAATGACTGTTGTCAGTGATTTAAAAAAAGTGATTTCGAAATAGACGCCGCCTTCGAATAAACACCGCCCTTGAATAGACGCCGCATTGGAAACGCTAAAAATTTAATAAACGCCGGGGCGTTTTATTCAGCTGTTTTATTCGAATAAAAATTAATAATACGGTACTGAATCAAGGTCGATGGCACTTGAGTCTCTATTTATCATTTTAAATGTAAAAAGGCAGCTTCCATATCAAACCAGGAATTCAAAAATAATCTTAATGTTTTGATTATAAAATATACCCTGTTTTGTTTGTTTGTTTGTTTGTCTGTTTGTTTTTTTTTCCTTACCAGATGCCGCGATTTTCTCCAAGCAAACCAACTCATCCCAAGGCTTTGTAAAGGACAATTCGTTGTACAGTAAATGAAGCCTAAAGTTGTTTGCACGCTGACCGACTGTCCCCAGTCTCCCTCTTATCCATTTGGTCTTCACTAATGCCTGGACGATGTCAGTTTCTTGTGATTTTGGGGGGCATCGTTTGCCAACTGATTTGGATATCAGAATATTTCAGCCATGAGGGGTTTGTTCAAAGACCGCAGAACGGTGATTTTTCATATTTTGTATGAACGTTTAGTCATACTTCTGTAGATACTTCATGAAAAGCACAAAGTAGATTTTTTAATTTGGGACACACAACCACGACATGGTCTTCATGCATGGCTGGTCTCAAACCCTTTTTTGAGATTTTTTTAAAGCATTTCCAACTTAGTTGTTTCCAGTTTTTGAATTACAATGACACTTAGAGCAATAAGTAATATCTTTACTATACATCGCAAAATTATTAAACTAGAAATACGTTATCGCAATTATGCTATACAGTGATAGGTGAGGTCAGTGGTGAGAATAATGGGAAACAAGCCAAAGGGGAAAATTTTTGATCAAAAAACAAAAAAAGACAAAAACAAAAACTGAACAGGAATTTTTTCCGTGTACTGCACTAAATGCTTACACCGAGAAATATGTCTGGTAATGCAAGCTTAATGTCTTTTCCAACCTACCCTACCCCAACTTCTAACGAAGCAACCCCTTCTGGCAAATGTTCTCTGTAGGAGAAATGCGGGGTCGATGGTAGAGTAAACTTTTTTTTTTTTTGTATAGATCAAGGCAAGTTATCTGCCCTTCCAACGTATGATTTAGTCATTGGAGTCTTGTCTGCAAGAGGCAATCATGAGCAACGCCAGGCAATCAGGGACACATGGCTTGGATATATCATGCAACATCCATCTCTACAAGAACAGTAAGATAACCTTAAAGACTTAATTGATTGTCATATTTGGTTACACATGTGTTGAAATTTCAAGGCAGGGTGCTTGGCATGGAAAGAGCATAAACCTGCTAAATTCTCCTTTCATATAGCCTTGTGTTTGCTTGGTAACCTCCATTAAGACCCTTCAACCACATACAAATATCCCAGACTGATCTCCACACATTGCCATGAGGATTTGCATCATGTACTGTAGTAGTTCTCCTAACCCTAAAAAGCCAAGTGTGGTCCAACTGCAATGTTGATCATTTTAGTCAAATCTCATTACCTTTCCTAGGCCTCTTGATGTACAGTATTTGCATGGTCACAGTTGTATAATCGAAAGTGACAATAATAATGTTGCAGTCAGTAATAATATTATAACCTCACAGTATACATTGAACATTATAATGTGTTCTCTCTGAGTACCAAATACATAGACCTGAATGCAACTACAACTGGCCACTATTTATGGGGACACACCAATAGTATTGCCCAGATGGTTTTAAGAAGAACCAGATCTTTCTCATATGCCATAATGAATATGCCTGCTGCTCTCATGAATTTGAAAAAGTGGTTGTAACTAGAGCTGGTTCAGCTTACAAGAATGAGCTCTCACAAAAGAAATTTTAATGTTTAATGAGTGTCTTGATATCTGAAATAGACATGCAGCTAAACAAATTCAATTTTTTAGACCAAAATAACCCCAAGATCTTTACCAACAAACCATTGGCTCAGTTTGCAGTTTCATTTAAGTGTTGATTTATTATGAGAAAACTCTGAGTGGTCACTTACAAGAGCTTAACCCATTCGCTCCTGGAGATTTTGCCGAAAAACGTGTTTTGAAGCTAGTCGAGTGGTTTTCTGGTCACTGTCGTGCTATAAACAGCTAAAACTTTCCACAAACCGGTTTACAGGTCGTACACTTGGCGACCTTCTGATCCAGATGCAGATCAATATCAGCTTGCGAAGTTCGGGCATGCGCAGAAAGCAAAATTTCGACATAGTTTTTGGGTTTAAAAGTGACACAGCAGTCTTGACTTTTACTTTTCGCTTTCTCTCCTCCCTTCTTTTTTCGCTTTTCTTGCCTCATTTTTTTTTTCTCTTGCTGGGCATTTAGTAGGCTTCATTTTGGTGGGAAGAGTTTTTAGGAAAGCTTTTAGGATCTTAGGATTGGGTGAAAGGAAAGGTAGGTGGGTAATGGAACAAGATTTTCATGGAGATTTTCAGGTCCTTGTCACGTGGTTTTTTGCTTCTTTCTCCGGTGTCCTTGACTGAATTGTGCTCATTCTGGTATGGTTTGAAAGATCTCTTCACTCTGCACAAGTTAGCGAAGAAAGTTGTCCTTGACCGTTAAAACTGATGACGTCACAAAGGGTAGAAAGGACCTGGATCCCCACGGGCGGTTACGGGCGGTTCAGGGGCGAATGGGTTAAAAGTAAAGGAAAAATCCAGTTGGGCAAATCCCAGAAGTGGTTGCAGTCACTTTCAGGGGCAGTCGCTTACGAGAGCTTTTCGTTAGAATGGTTAAGTCACAGTTCAAACGGGGTTTCACAATAATTAATGTCTTCATAACTAGAGCTGGTCACTTATGGGAGTGGTCACAAGGAGGGTTTCAACCATATTTATACTTAAATTTTTCCACCTTGTAATACTATAATTTATTCCAATTTGACGTAACATAGCTATCATTGCCTACATTATGTCTTGAATAAGACATTATGCCCAAGTAAGAATGCTCTACTTAAAGAGTGAGGTAGATGAACCTGTATTATGACGACATGATACATTCATGTCACATAGACGTCCTTACCTCCTGGTTATTTTTATCTGCCCTCATGTGTGGCTGATGTCCAGCTTTTTTCATAATAAATCTGTCAAAACCTGTCACTTTTAACCAATAAGATTGTTGCATTCTTCAGCGAACTAATGGGAGGTTCAAAAATCAATTGCCCACAGGCAGGCCCATTATTCCTGGAGTGCCAGTGACTTTGGCCTGAAATTTTTTCCTGAATTCACACAATGAGCCTGCTCAACGGCTGAGAGGCTAACCTCTACTTTACGTGAACATCTCTAGCTCACATCTAAGTCTCTACCTTGTCGCTCCTTCCTAAGCTAGTCACTGATATAAAGTGTTCTTAAAATGTTTGTTTGATCATTAAATTTGTGCAGGTATGGATTAAATCCATCATCAAGTTTATTGTTATCCACTCTCTGTATTTTGTTATTTTGAAATTTACATAGGGTGGTAGTCAAGTTCATCATTGGTAGTGCACCATGCCTAATCCCACCCTTAGATAGATATGACCAGTATTCTTGTGAGCCAGATCCTGTTACTGATCCAGGTATTTTCATGCATGAAAATAAGATTTATTTATAATTCAAAGTTACGTAGTATACTGTGCTCTAAAGTCAAAAGATTTGAATAAGCCCCAGGTCCTATTAGCCTCTGAAGTCAATATATCATTTTGACCCCTTTCCCACAATCTGGATGATTCAGGATGATTTGGATTCACTTCCTACTACATCTTTGAATTATACCACGGGAATAACTGCCAACCAGACAAGTTTAGTTTTAAAAGGACAGGGAAAAGGTAATTAATGATGACTGAAGAAAGTCCACATGGGCAGAAATAAAGAAAGTAAAACAGCAGTTCATTTGCCAAAAAATATAACTTTGATGAAGATCTCTGATTCTAAAGCTGAAGTCAAAATGAGTCCTTGTAGGAACACTTTAGCCTAGGTATTACGGTTGTACAGTTTCCCTGCCAACATAGTCGCTTTGATCTTAAATCCTGTTGATATGGAAAAGATCGAAGTGACTCTCCTTGCGGGGTGTACAGTATTACTGGTGAAAAATACATGTAAACAAAGTAACCCAATTTGGTGTTTACCATCCACGTATTTTGTAAACTGTGGTGTTCTTTAACAAATTGCTGTCTTGCCTGTCTGAAGGTGAGCAAACAGACACTCACATCTCCTAGATCAGGGTAAGGCATATATTACTTGAACACATGTGAAAGCTCTAGAATGAGCATGTGAGAATGTGTCTTTAAAAACTGATCTGTAATTCCTTGAATGGGGTATCTTATTCACTGGCACATTGTCAGTTATAGGTCATCACCATACAAGATGTTTTTGGCAAAGTCTTGAGGATTGCACAGTTGGTTTTAAAGGAAATAATTATTTCCCCAGCTTTTTCCTTGAGCAGATAATCATTTCGAACTTGACACTAATGAATAGCACTTTTCTGTTCAGTACTAGGCAAAGACATCATAGCACACAGGGTACCCAAGGGAGCTTTTGGACATTATCCTCACCAAGGACCTGTGGGATGGGACTTTAGGGTAAGTCACAGAAACCAAAAGTGGCCCGTTGAGGGGCATAACGCTAGTTGGGTGAGCATCATGATGGCTAGATGAGTGGCAAGGAAGCCCGTGAACAGAGTGAACTTGACAATAGTCATATAAAAGTAATAAATTTTGTAATGATGGTGGTGATGGTGATGATGATCATGATCATGATCATTATTATTATCATTCTTATTATTATTATTAATGGTAGCAGGAATGAGTGGAGTCCAATTCGGTCTGTAATTGTACGAGTGATTAACAAAATCGAACGACCGCGTAGCGGGAGTCGAATTTGTTTAATCATGAGTATGATTACAGACCGAATTGGACGACACAAAGTTCTGTTACCAGTTAATCATAACTTTAACAAAATTTGTGATATAATAGGCTATTTTTTTAAATCAAAACACAAGAAATTCGAAATTTTGTTTTGCTAGCAGTGAAAAAAAAAGCCATTAATTAAGCGTGCGCGTGATGGCGCATACTATCCAGTTTACTTAGGCGTGACGCGCACTGTCCTATTAAACTGTCCAATTAAGGCTGAAATCAGGGCAGTTGATAGCCAATCAGATTTGACAATTTTGTTATAGTTATGATGATGATGATGATGATGATTATTATTATCATTATCATTATTATCTTGCCATCATCAATATTAACTTCTCTCTAGGTGAACTTCCCAATTGTCATTACTCAACTTGGAGTGTTTGATAGTGATTCGGATGGACTTGAAAATGGCTTAACAATTCGCCTTTATGACAGGATCTCACAGGTGAGCATTCTCATCAGATAGTACACAGTTCAGCAAGTTTGGACTTGTGGACCCATTCCAGTAAAAAAATGGAAGAAAAAAATTCAAATTGTTTCAAATTTGACTGGCTTGCCTTAAAACTGGCCAGTTTTAATAGATCAACTTAACCACCTGTGATACTACAGCCAGGAACAACAAATCAGTTATTTTGTTCTGCAAATTTCACTCACTGCTGTTCAGTGTTCAAAGCTCCCACCATTTGTAACAACACGGGATCTAATAAAATCTTTAAAAGGAAACTTTGTGTATCTTTTTTATTTTTGTTTTTATTTTTAGTTATATTTACATTTTATTTTTCAATAACAATTTTTTAAAGGTGGAAGTGTTAAGTGTGAACTTTACTCCAGAGGACCCTGGAGAATTGATTGGAGGCAACAGATTCAAATCAGTTGATCAGTATTTACTACCCAAGGTATGATCCAGTTGAAGGTCATAAAAGGTTTACTGTAGTGATCATATTATACAGTTCATAAATATGCCCTTTCTGAATGAGGATGAATGCAGCAAAAGATAATAACCAAAGAATTAACCGTGTGCAAGAATGATGATTTTGTTACATTAATTCTTGTACTCTCCGTTTGCAATGATGTCATTGCATACCTCGCTTTGAAGCAGAGGCTTGGGGTGACTTGGAAATGATCTATTTGATTATGAGGTGGAGGAAGTTATATGTGTACAAGAAGAGAGTCAGTTTTATGTTTCACCTGTTAAAATTAATATGGTAGGGTTTCTCCCATGACTGATGAGATATACATACCGGTAGATTCTTTAAGTTTGGCTTCATACTAATTAGTAGATGGATAGTCTAGGCCTTGGTTGCTCAAAAGTTGGAAACCACTATCCACCGAATAAATTGGATCCAGTGGATAACTCCAGTTAATATAATCCAATTTTGAAGTGTTGTTTGCATGTTTTTTAGGGTTTTGAAGGCTCCATTGTGGCAGAAAATTTCAGTTCATCTGACCCTGGCATTAACGTACCCCACATGCATGGCAGTGTAGACAGTGGCGGAGGCTTGGTGTCATTTCTGAACGTTAGTGAGAACTTAGTTTAAAAAAAAAAACATTTTGTTTCTTCTTTCCTGTTACTTTTTATCTTTCTCTCTCTCTCTTTTTATTATTATTTTTTTTTGTTGGTGTATTATTTATAATTATTAATGTGATTTGTAGTATATATTTTTTTTCTTGGTGTTTTATTCATAATTGTTAACTTGATTTATGGTAATTGGTGGGAAGGTACAGAAGCACTGGACTGATCTTTCCTTATGTGGTAAAGGATCTCAGGTTAGGGCCTGTAGTTCTACTCCCACTTTAAGGGCACCTCATTATTATGGACACTTTGCTTTGTCCCTGGGGGAAGAAAGCTCTTACATTTTCTCTGAACTCAACCCGTTTAATATGAGTACCCCATTAATAGGGACATTTTCTATGCACCCCTCAGTGTCCTTATGAACGGGGTTTGACTGTATATTTATTTTGATGGTCTCAAGTTGGACCTACAGTACCAATCACTAATTAAAGATCCGGGACTTGGCAATCTCGCCCAATTTCTCAATGTAGGTTCCCTGTACCGCTCTGTTGGAACGCTTACCGGTCATTTCGCCCTGGTTACTTAGCCCCCTTTTCTAGAACGAAGAATATTATATTTGAAGCGTGGTTGTTTTGGTTTATGGCTTGCTCCACTGCGGGACCACAGGAGCAGCATATTCAACTTGTTTATTTGTTTATTTGTTTATTGTTTTGTTTGCCAAAAATTATACAAATCAAACAAAATCTAATTTCCTTAACTCTCATGGCGAGGAAGCCCAAGAGAAGCCACCGGGCTTATAAGGAATGGGCTCCCTCAGTTAGATAATTAGAACAAAATAGTATCATAATTACACACGGGAAAATCAATGGCAGAGCTACAGTAAATCTTAAAATAAGTATATTAGGCTCTGACAGGTTCTGTTTAACAGCTAAAAATCAGACGATCGGTGATGATACAAACTGGCAAAAAAAGGTTACCATGTCCCTAGTTCCCAGTGCTCTTCGGTTCGCTTCATAGAGTAATCGCGCCTCGCACTGCCACATGTTCCCCCATCGCATGATAACAGTAATTAATGATGTCATTGCTTGAAAAGAAAGCCATTGGGCTCACCTGCTAAATTAACACACGACTGATATTCGACCGATAGTTGACCGATATACCACCGACAGTTGACCTATATGTCAGCGACATATAACCGATAGTCGGTCGAGGTGCGTCATCGAAATATCGACCGATACTCGGCCGATAGTCTATCCCACGTTCAACTGACTATCGACCGACTGTCGACTGACTATCGACCGACTGTCGACTGACTATCGACCGACTATCGACCGACTGTCGACCGACTATCGACCGCTATATCGACCGATAGATCGGTCGACACTACCTACAGTAAACAAGATCCAAAAAATGTACAAAACAGCGTGAAGCACGTACAAAGTTGTTGTTTTGCTAATCTAAACCTGTTGCTGTTTTTTTTTTTTTTTTGCCATTCTCGTAGCCGTCACAGTCGTCGTTGTTTAAGCTCCTCAATGTTCGATCGACGCTTGCCTCTTGACTTGTACCTCACCGCACTGCTGAAAATTCTAAAAAAAATAAGGTCGTTCTCATAGTCGTCCTCATCTTAGAATCTAAAGGTCTCCGCCAATTATCTACCTCCTAAACGTCTTGCCAGTTTTCAATCGCCAGTTAATTGAAACGTCAGACTATGTCGTACAAAATAGTTTAAGTTAAAACAAAACATTCTCTTTCTGTTAAATAAGCTTGTTAACGTACGGTTTTGTCATGTTTCTAGGTGAGTAGATTTGGTTTTGAACAAAGCGTCTTCCCAGAAAATGAAGAGAGATTTTATGAAGATATAAAACAGTACGTAGCTGGAACATTTATGTATCGGGCTTACGGTAAGATAGTGATCTATAATATAAGGCTGTGTGTCTCTGCGAGCTAACAAGTATAAGTAGGTTCTGTGTTCTGATTGGCTACCAGAGTGCCACGTGACCTTACGCTTGGAAAGCAAGGCATACAACTGTAGTTAACAGGCCTGAGCCAGACTAAAAATAAGGAACCCTTGTTGATAAAGTTTAGTTTTTAGTGAAATATTTATTATATTCTTGACAATCAAAACAACTCTTAAAATACCCGTGTAAATTGGTATAAGTTTTGTTTCGAATTTCTTTATGCAATATCAAAACTGTACCGTTTATGCTCTTCAGAAAGGTTGACTTTTGTTAGGTCGAAAGTCTCTCCACTTTTGTAAAAAATCTTTGCAAATTGAGACAGAGTGCTTCAAAACTTATCACAATTTAACCCGGGATTTTCTGCATTTAAGCTGCAGAAGACGAGTTTTCTAAAGTGAAGTTAGAGGAAAGACGAAAGCAAAGACAAGAAAGGAAGGAGATGTGGCAGTCAGTGTTGCAACGGGAACAAAATGAACTGCAGCGTGAAATGTCACAGTTTGATGATATTCTTTTGGTTGATGTTGTAGATGTCTATCGCAGTCTCCCACGGAAACTTCTCAAGTTTTATTCTTGGTACGAGCCGAGGTTTCTCGTCTCTTAGATATAATAGCTTCTTTATCGAAAAATGTCCTCTTTAGGCCCAATGTACCTAGTTAGTGATTACGAAGTAACGGCATAGCTTGGGGGATTTTTCCTTCTCCATTTTTATTTTAGGACTGTGAGAAGCATGTTGTTTAATTTTACTCTAAAAACAGACGACGACTGCTTTGTGAATGTAGATGAAATCTTAAAGGTGAGTTTCACTGCCATTTTGTTTTGTTTGTTTGTTTGTTTGTTTTGGAGCGGACAGGTTCCAAAGTCAATTTTTCCCCCGACCAGTAGGCGTGGTTGCTTAGACAACTGGAACAGCAGGGGTATGAAAATAGTAGGTGACGGCAATATAGAACCTGTTACGGCCTCGTTGCCAGGGCCTTTCGCGCGAAAATTCCGAGCGGCGTTTCTGAGGAGAAAGACCTGGGAACGAGATTGGAGCTTAGTAATTTCTTTAGAGATATGAAACAGTTCGTATTTGTGATTAAAGGTGCTTCAAGAACAACTGCCGTGTTTTCTCTTGACTGAGACACTGATGACTCCAATAGTGCAGATTCTAAGGCTGTGGGCTCCCTTTGTTTTCTTAGAGGTTGTCAATCAAACTCAGAAAAGTACAAACGTAGGGTAAACTCTGCTATTTTTAAAATGGAAAATTTGTCTGTGGTAAATATTTTCTGAACAAGAGTAGTAGAGTATACAGTTTTGACTGAGTCAATTAATAACGCGACGCTAGGAACAGTGTATTTCCACCTCCATTTCCATACATCATGAGCGCTTAGTGTCATTTTCTTTTTTTGTATCCAACAATCTCACTCTAAACTAAACACGCAATGCGCACTTCAGTAATCACCCCTGTTCGTTCCTGTATGCTACTTCATATATGGAAATTTCAAGGTTGCTACATTTCCGATTTTTTTGTTGTTGTTTTTACGCTTTAATTGCATTGGCAAAACGCACTTTAATTATGTGGTGGGATTTCTTTACGGTTTCAGAGCTTCTGTTACCCTACTGTTAGTTAACAGGATAGTGGATTATTATGTACACCGATGGAGGAGTCGATGAGATGCGAAAACTAACTCTTTAATTTCATTACTCCTAGGCACTAGACAAAAGAAAACTTCGAGGGAAAGAACGTATTTGGTGGAGCAGGTAAAAGTTCCTAAAGAAACCGCAGGCAAAACTCAGTAAGTGTATATGATTTTATTGTACTGTTCATGCCGTCAGGTTTCGCAGCAACTGGGCAGTGGACCGCGTGGGAAAATGGCGGGAAATGGACTACACTGCTCCTGTATATCCATCATTTGCTTGTGGTGCGGGAAACCTACTCTCCGCTGACCTTGTGGAATGGCTGGCATTGAATAAGGATCATCTTAAGATGTACCAGGTATACAAACCCTTAATCTTTAACCGATCACAGAAGGTCATACATTTTCTTGTCTGTAATACCAACGCTGAAATGTTCGTTTGTGATCACTTATCCAGTGTGGGTCCTCGAAACTGTGGAGTCCTGTGTTTTCCTAACATTCTGTAGTGGTGATTTTCAAAGCGCAGATATGTTTGCGAGATTGACTGCCTGCGACGCGCATGAATTTTGAATAGTTAAGTTGCCCTATCAGGAGGCGTAAAGGATATCAGTTTTGTCATTAACTTTCTTGTGACTGTCTTAGTAACAAGTACTTGGTCTTGTAGGGTGAAGATGTATCGATGGGAATCTGGCTTTCAGCGTTAGGACCAAACATTGTCAATGTAAGTTTGTAGTGCAGCAGTCTCTTTGATCCACCTTAATTTGGGAGATATGCTTATCCAATTAGAAAAGGCTATTTTTTTATTCATTTATACATCCCTACTCCCCACCCCCACCCCCACCCCCCCTCCCTCCCTTTCCCTCTTTTCCTCTCTGTATCCATCTCTCCATCCATTCATTCATTTCTTCATTCGTCTACTCATCATTTTTGCAGGATTACCGTTGGTCATGTGGGCGCGAGTGTGACACAGGTGTCTTCACTTCCCCAGAAAACGATCCCGAGGAGCTTAGAGAGATGTGGTCAGATCTACAGCTTTGTGGGGATCCTTGTGGCTGCTCTGAATAACATACGACGCTCAACAGGATTCCTATGACCTCTCTCCGTGCAGGATCGTTAAATGACATTAAAGAATCATATTCAGTAGCTCTTCCTGTCATTGCCAAGCACCACAAGTTGTACTGTCTGCTACCGTGACAATAAGTCAATCTTGATGCTGACAGCTATTGTAAACGTCTGTGTCCTCACCTGTGGCGTTTACGGCAAACAACAAAGTCGTCCATAGGAATGCAATGGCCTCGATCCACAGTATTTTGGGAGAGAAGGGAGAATGGCTACAGAAAAGGTGGAGGTTGCGCTCCTTGTGTAAAAAGCCCAAGGACAATTTGGAACAAGTTACGTATGAAAAGTTTCGGTTTAGCTTTCTTCGACGATGACTTTTGAACTTCGTTATGCTGTTGTAGACCTTGATTTACAAATTTGGAAGAAGTCCCGAAAGGTTGCGCTCTCCTCTCTGCATTTTTGAGAACTTGTTGCTCAACAGCTACATTAAGTTAGAGACATTATCTGCATGAATCCTTTTTTTAGCATCGAGAAACAACTAACCTGTGCTTCCGAGTTCGTTCCTCACCAAATGAAACGCGATAAATTATCCGTAAAAATTGGAACGTTTTTCCTGGCTTTTCTTTGCCGTTGGCAACTGGTTGCAATAAGAGAACTTGACCCCACCCTCTTAAAATGCCCTAAAAAAAGGATTCATACCACCTATGCATTCACTGAAAACGCCCCCTGATCACTACCTGCCGGGCGACGACCGGTGAATTCTTTGTTGAGACTAACAGCAACAGAGATAGATGGAAATAAAGTCCCTCTACGATATCAGCCGCAGGAATTTTTCTTTTCTTTTCTCTTTTGTTCGGTTGTTGCTGTTGTTTTTGTTTTGTGTGTGTGTGTCAGGGGCACCCAACGAGAATATAGTTCAAAACCACTTAAACATAGTATTGTTAAACGTGTTTTAGTATTTAAACAGTGGATATGGGCATATTTTTATCCCCTATAAATTTTTCATCTGTTCGGAGTCTAGTGATCCGAAAATTATAGGGATCAAAACTTACCTGTTCGAAAATTTCAGCCAGAAAAAAGGCTACCGAAAATTTTAGGTGACCTTTTTAGGGTAAAAATCCGTTGAAAATGGGCAGTTTTACCATTTTTTAGATGTTCGAAAATCCTAGGAGAGGCAGGCAAGCAAGAAATTTTACAACAAATGTTCCGAAAATTCTAGATCTCAAATCGTCTTCCGAACAGATATTTTTCCGAAAATTGTCGTTGAGTGCCCCTGGTGTGTGTGTGTGTGTGTGTGCCTGCAGATAAAATCATTAATTTGTACGGAGATCATCCGAGCCATTCAATACACAGTATCTGAGCATACATCCCGGGTTTGCCCTTTCGCCCTCGCCTAAAACTAAAAACAAAAGTGATGAGATTAGAGACAACAGTGTGACGTCTGGTACACTAGTCATGTTGAATTTATGCCAGTTGTTTTAGTAACGTGTATGTCGATGACGAAAATTGACTATTGCATCTGTTCTTTGTTACGCTCTTTTTAAGGAATGATATACTAACAGCTAGTAACAGTAACGTAGATTTCGGAAAGCTTTAATCCGGTCTGGAAAGTTTTTGCCGTAAACAGAATGAGTGTTTCATGGAGATTATTTTGATGGAGGTAGTGAACTTGGTTTTTTGTTAAAAACTATCTTTAGTGTGAGAGGACAAATTAGTTTCCTCTTCAGTGCCCACAAGAACAAGTAGTCATGCTTCAGCAAAATTAGGCCTCGTTGGTTAGGCTTTTGTACATTAGGCTTTTGCTTCCCTACTAAAACGCTCCACCTTAATGCTCCATTTTTCCCACTAAAATGCTCGGTCTCCCCAAAAAAGTCACTAAAATGCTCGGATAATGCTCATTACACTTACAAAAACGTGCAAGTATTGCAAGTAACAACGACAACGTGTACAAGTTCATAAATACAGCCAAAATAACCAGCTGTAGTAGGTTTTTTGTGAATTTTGAATTTTAGTCTTCATTTTGTTGAAAAAAGCAGGAGCTCATGGGGCATGGGCTCCTGAAAAAAGTTAATTTCTATTTTATTTTCTCGGAAAAATTAATTTTCCGGGGAAAATGCCACTAAAATGCTCGAATAATGCTCAATGCTTTTGGCCCACTAAAATGCTCGAAAAAATGCTAGCATAATGTACAAAAGCCTACCGTTGGTGTCTTTCCCTGTCTTCCCTTTTATTAATATGCATAACTGAGAAACGGCTTCCTATATCTTATTTAGCGCTAAAACTCAGATATATAAACAAAACAAATACACATATACACAAAGTGGAAGTAAAAAGTCTCTATTTCAATTTTGTCTGACTTACAGAACCGCGTTTTCTCCTATCTATCTCGAGGAAATGAAAAACTATTGAAGTCTCAGCGTTTCACGCACCGTTAGTCAGG
Source organism: Porites cylindrica (assembly GCA_964035525.1). NCBI lineage: Eukaryota > Metazoa > Cnidaria > Anthozoa > Scleractinia > Poritidae > Porites > Porites cylindrica. The sequence goes on from OZ037776.1 coordinate 34,847,345, forward strand.
TAATTATGCAAGTTCACAAGCCTATAGTTTCCTCCTTGAGTTTGGCCTTAAAGGCCTAATTTTGGCCTCTTTGGCCTTTTGAGGGAAAACAATAGATAGACCACACTTTCTATGGGTTTACTGGCGTGATAACCTACTTTGGATGTTGGGAGAACACTCGAAAAGCTTGTAAATCACTCGCCTTCGGCTCGTGATTTACAAGCTTTTCTCGAGTTCTCCCAACATTCCGCGTGGGTATCACGCTGGTAAACCCATAGAAAGTGTGGTCTATATCTTAAATAAACTATGATCTTTCAATGATAGTATCTTTCCTTATCTTTCGCTGCCTAGGTTTTCTATCAGAGCATGTACGGGATCATGCCCTTGCAGCAATACGGTGGTTCCTACCCTTACACATCGTCAAACAAGCAAGGACATACGGCTGTGAATGACTACTGCATGGCTGTTGGAGTGATGCTGGCAGGTACCAAAGCAAACGGATGGAGTCAGAACGCCAACGGATACGACTGTCCAAAGAATAACAGTGACTGGTCTAACGCACAATATAGTCACCAGTCTCCCGATGTCCTTTTGTGGCTCAGATGAAGACTGCAGCATGGGCGGAGCCGTTGATGCACTTTCCAGTGTAGACGTCGCCTGTACACAGACGTTGTTTTATTTTTCTTTTCGTTCTTTTCAAAAACATCGGCGAGCTCGCGAGCGCGTCAATAAATACCCATGCTCGAGGGACTTTGAAGAGAAAATAGAGGGTCTGTGAGTAGGCTAGTTTAGACGAGTGCCAATGAATTGTTCTTGCTTGTGTTCGTTTTGGATGCTGTGTTGTGAAAGTTGGCAGCCGATAATTCATTAGTGCCTCAGTTTTACGTTTGGCTGTTCAAGTGTTTCTTTTTAGAACCCATGCCATTATACACGCGTGTACGAATTAAACGATTTCGGCACAATTTATAGCAGCCAAGTAGCCACAAATTTGACGATGAAAGAAACTTATTACAAGTTCGCAGCGATTTTCACATATAAATGCAAATTTCCCAATTTTATTCTCATAAAGTAGCAAACAATTAATTAAGTCCTTCAAGCAAATATAATTTTCGCTTCATTTTTTAAGTGTGTAGCAAATATCACAGCCGATATAACAATGTTATCTTAGAAAGGAACTCAGTTTCATGAGAGTTAACATTTCAGCATTTCGAATATGATTTCAAAACGTTGAAGTTTAAGAACGCAGAAAACTCTGTACAGATAAATGTTCATTCAGCCGGGTTACAATTTGTTTTACCAAGATTCATTAGCAGTAAGAGGTTCGGATCTTATTTAATCTTAGATGGGATAACGAAAGCTGCTTAAATATTACTTGAAGTTTCCGTCCCTAACGAACTTAGTGTAAACACAGACTAGAATCAGGATATTAGCAATATTCAGCACAATAATCTAGAGCAACTGAAGTGTTCTCAGCTGCTTTTTTAATTACCATCCTTTGTACGAGCACGTTTTTAACTAGGAGGACATTTGTTGTTTATTCTGCTGTAAATGTTATTTTACATGAAAGACCGAACATAGCATTTGAACGTCACACAAATGAACGTTTAAAAGGTTAATTTTGTAATATAAATTAAGTTTCGAATTAAGCCGCGTATCACTGGTATGAAGTAAAACTTGATGTAAATTGTAATGTATCATAATTTATTACGGTTAATTAGATTGCCAGCATTATAGCGCGTGCCAACCTCACAAAAGTTGCAGCTAAAATATATTTAAGTTTTAGCTTTGATTGATTGGTAATTGGGAAAACCTTTTACTACGACCAACTTATAGAATTTATATTTGCACGTTCACAAAGTTGAGTTATGTATTGTGTTTTTAGAAATTCTGATAACATATAGGACTGAAATCTGCATAATGTGATTGGCGTTTGCTGCATGAATGTCTTCAAAATTTAAATGAACTAACTAAACATTAATGACGCCTTTGATAATGTCTTTAAACTAGATTTAACTGAAAACAAATTGTGGAAAATTCAATTATTAATATAGTCCATGGTGCAAGGCAGCAAACCGGAAGTGTCGAAAATTGCTTCAAAGGGGGTATGTTTGAGCCCTCGCAGCTCGTAAACGAATACCGGCACCCCCCTTTTTTATTTTGATTTCGAAGTCCTAGTATGATGAATATTTAAAAGACAAAATTTGACAAAAAATCAATTTAACTTGGATTGAAGGCCAGAAACTACGTTAGGTATTCATTTCTCAAATTTAACCGCAGGATTAGTTAAAATTTCTCGTTGGGTTTGTTTTGACGGTGAAACTGACGTAGTTATTATTGTCAAATGACCAAAGGTATTCGCTTCAGGCCTGTATTTTCCTGTTTTGGATTCAAAAGGTTGATGATTCTAAGACCTTGGCGTTTTCACTTCTGAACAATCGGGTGAAAATGTTTCGCTTGTTCGTCTTGGTATTGGCCTTGGCTTGCCCTTCTTTGTACACTTCCCTGTCGCTGGAGAACCGCCATGTAAGGTTTTACAGTTTTATAATTTTCTTTCAAGATATTCACTTTTCTGTAACATTGATTCCATTAAGTAAACTTCAGGCTGACAATTTTCGCAAGCCTTGCCAGAGACGCAGCGCTTTTGAGCGCATTTGATCATGCTTTATGGAATATTACATTTAACATAAGTTTTAATTAATTGTGGTTAATTGACTAAAAAGTTCCCATCAATGAGACCATTTTAGGCTTGCGTTCCTATGTGGCGAATTTCCCATGACGAATCCTAAGTAAACTTAACTATGAAACTTCTGTTTATCCAAGCAAATTTTTAGACTGGTCAAGTTCTGTATTAATCCAATTGATCTTGCGTATAATTTTCCATTTGTTTATTTACCTGTTTTGAGGGCTCAAAAAATGTGCGCGAAAAAGGTATTTTCACCGCTTCATTTTGGTGGAGGAAGCAATAACTTGACTTGCGCGAATTGCGATTCGACATAAAGGTTGATTAGACACGCGGTTATGTTGTATGTTGACAATCTTTGATTTCGCTGTCTAAAGTTACAGATGCTGATGTAAAAAATGAGAGTTTTAGCGCCAAGAGCGTAAAAAGTTCAAATAATTGCGCCAAGTAAGAATACTTTTGGGATTAGTGCGCATGTTTCCTACTTGAGATACCTTAAAAGTCACTTCGCCTCACATCATATAAGTTGATTCCGGAAGGGGCTTTGAGGGACGCAAAAAAAGCAGTTATTCGCACTGTAAAATGCGCTTGGATTTTAAACAGTTTTGTCCAAGATTGTTGATTCACAGGAGACGCGTGTGATGCCATGCATATTGAATTGACAGCAATTTATCCCTGCACTTCTATTTCTTTATTTTGAAATTATGCTTATTTTTCTTAATTTTCGATCGTTCTAACGGCTTGCATAAAAATTCACTGAGATTTTAAAATTATGTGACTTTTATAATTTTTGCTTGATTTTGCGTTTTGGAAAAAGCCGCAAAACTGATTGGTCCGGGCTAAATGACGTTCGTGTAAAATCAAACTGTCAAAACAAAATAGATGAACAGATTAGGTTATGTTGTATTAATTAAAATTCTCAGCACCAAGATTTGTTCAGTTACTTTAGTGCAAGAATAATCATGTACACTTTGATAAATTATGGCTGTAGTTTGCCGTTCAGAAAGGCTGAAAATTAATAAACCAAGTATACGCGTCAGCATAAGGAACATCTCCAGACCTTTTCTTCAAGTACCAGTAAATCCCTCTTGTTGTGGATGAAATGCCTCTGTTTTTATCACTGACCAAAAAAAATGAAATTAAAGGAAAAGGAAAACTAGACACTGCGTCTGAATTTTCTAAAGCAAACTCTCTGGACGACGAGCAACTGTCGAAAATCACGACCTTTTCTTCCTTAACGGGCGTGATGTTTTGGATCATAAAGCTCATTCGAAGACTATTCGATTCCTTTCCGAAAGGAGGAGTTTTCCTTGCGAAAATGTAGTCTTAATTGTAATACACGCTATTCGTTAAGACAAAGACGGCGTCAGTTCACACATTAATATTAGCTTCATATTGTGTATTCTTTAATTTTTAGATTCCGGCGGTGTTACTTGCAAATAATAAAGACGAGGTGGAAGTTGAGACGATTGACGACTCGCTTCATAATAAAAGATTTCAAAGAAGCTTGTTGTCTTCCGATCAGAGCAAAGACGACTTCTGTGTCAAGACCATCAAAAAAATGCAAGATCTTCTGAACCAGTTTACTAAAGGGCAGGTTCTTGATACAATGTGTAAGGACAAATACATGGTGCGAGGTTTCCACTACAAACAGAGTATTCTGATAGAGACGCGCTCGGCATTGCCAGTTCACTATACATTAACCGCAGAAGGTGAGGGGAATTAAACTCGGCTTTTTTTTTTCTGTTGTTCCTGCCTTCGGCAATTTCTCAAATCTCATGAGGAATAATTCAGTAACACTAAGTACTAAACAAACAATAAGGCTGCATTAAAAGTAAAAGCCAAACAATGAAACTTAAAGAGAGCAGCATGAAAAAAAAAAAAAAAAAAAAAAAAGGGAATCTCATACCTTGCAGTTCCCGTTGAACAGTAATATTTTAGGAAAAAATTATGCTAGTCATGCATTATAAGGGTTAAATTGAGCTATGTCAATTGCCAGTGTTTGGTATTACATTATTACAGTAGAACCTCGATAGCTCGAACTCCCTGCTAACTCGCACAAAGTTCGATTTCCCTTGGATTTACCCCCACAGTTTTACTCGGTTAACTCGTGGATACCTCGAATTCCCCGCTTACTCGAACTAATTTCCTTTCCCTTGATCAAAATTTTCACCGAAATTTGCCCCGCTAACTCGAATTCTGGTTCTTGTAATTCCACTCGGATGCCACTTCTTCTTGCATGCAGCAATTTGATTCTAATTGGTGTAATCATAAAATGCATAAGCATGTTACTTACCGTTTCTGTTGAAACAACTTAAATTTGCACTGTACTGTTATATACACTGAAGTGCTGAAAAATCAGTAACCATCATTGACATGGCCAATTCAATCGATCCCAATAACTCGAACCCCCGCTAACTCGAACTGTATTACAAAACCCTAAAAACACATTGGAATCAAGGAAAGCCCCGAATAATGGCTCTGTTTTATTTACAATTTCTCGCCCCTAGTAAACCTATTGTAGTCATCAACTTGAAGTTTGAACGTGTCTTTGGCCAGGATGGAACCAGGTTGCGACTTGATACTTTTTTTAGAACTTTTTTGCTGTCAAAAGATGACAAAAAACCGATGACAGAATTATCCTTTTGGAGTTCCAAGTATGAGATGACGAAGAATACTTACCGTATTTCCTAGAATAATACCCGTTCCTCGATTAGTCGCCTCCCTCGAATTATCGCCCCTCTTTGGTGAAAATATTTAAAATAATCGCCTCCCTGGAATTCTCTTCTCTTTCTTTTATCCTCTCCCTGTCAAGTTGAAGTGGAATCTGATCCAGCAAAACTGATCAGTGATGATTCAAGCTCTGAAAATCAATCAACGAACCAAATTTCGAACACTTAAAAAGCCCCATGTTCATTTTATTTCATGTGATCATAAAACAAAATATTTAAGGCACCACTTCAGTGAGCAATATTTGAAATAATAGCCTCCCTCAAATAATCACCCCCTTTTGATGCGAAAAAAGAAATAGTCGCCCCCGGCTATTATTCGAGGAAATACGGTAGTTTAACTTAAGCTTAGCTTTAACCAAAAAGGAAAGGAATTCGCCGTAACAGCCACTTTAAGATAGAGTTGTACCCTGGTAGAGTTAAATAAGCTAAAACAATCTCAGGCACGGCCAACAACTAGCCTGATATAAATATAAGCTCTGCAGCTTCTTACGAAATAAATCTTTCAGCTAGAACGACTCTAACAGTTGCTTTAAGCCCATTAACATCTTCTCATAGGACGTCTCCCTTATAAACGGGGAAACAAAATCCGCATATCGATTAACATATTTTTATTTTCAGTGAACCACAAGGCATTGGTTGATGAACAGAAAGCGTCGTTATCTGGGAAAGATCTTCGAGTATTCTATCGTGCCAATGAAAGTAGCTTGCCGGTTGAGATTGACCGCATAATCAGCAACGTATATACAGCTAGCACAAGTGTTCAGTTCAGGACCCAAGAGGCGATAACCGCAAATACTATTGATGCCAAATCGTACGCCCTAGTTTTTGGTGGCAAGCCACCTCACGGGGTCAAAGCTGACAAAAAGAACGTCTTCGCCTTCTTTGAAGATTTCTCCACCTCAGACCTTAGGGAGTGGACCCGAGTATGGGGAGAGTGGACTGTAAAGAATGGGCATTTGTTTGGAAAGACTGGAGAATCTACTTTTGGCAACGCTGAGGTAGGACTTTACCTCACGAAAGGTAAAGCATGGAAGGACATTGAAGTAGACCTGGATTTTATGGAGACGAGCTCTCACGCAGTCTATCCCGGTCCTTTATTCCGAGTTCAGGACTTCAGGCTACAGCATACAACAGCCTGGTGGTTTGAGTATTACACAGATCATAAAGTCTGTACCATGAGACCCTTCATTAACAACAAAGACGGCGGTTGGATTTACAAATGTCAGCTCCCTGAACCACTTGTTAAAAATAATTGGTTTTACTTTAAGTATCGTTTGATGGGGAACAAAATAACTCAGTGGGCCAATGGTGTGTCCATACAAAACACTGTAGTAAGCAGCACGTGGATGATCCCCAGCGGCACCATAGCTTTGGGCTGTCATAGGAGTGGGAGTCTCACCGGCTGCAGGTCATACTACGACAATATAAAGGTCCGCATCCTTGTAAAAACCAAACCCAGAGTGATCACAGGAAACATTTGTCGCCTCCCTCTCCACAAATATCCGACCCTTGGAGGAAAAATTAAGCCTGCTGACTCTTGCAAGCAGATCTACGATGCGAATCTCACTGGGAAATCCAAATCATCGGCTGTTAATGGGGTCTACTGGATCAAGACAGCAAAAGCAGGTACGAAAAGCAGCCCAACGTTCTGTGACATGGACAAAGGTGGATGGACTCTTGTTGGAAAAATCAGCGGCCAGGTGGGAAACATCTTCAATTCGTGGCTTGTACGAAACGTCAACAGTAACCTTTTGAAGTCGCCCGGAATGAACTCGGGCAGCATTGAGTATGCCTGCCTGGATGCTCGACATCTTGCTGTATGTCATTCGTCTGAGGTTATGTTCTCGAGCAGCGAAAATCATTCCGGAGTTGGAAACAGGTGGATTCGATGGAAGATGCCATTGGACAGAAATTATGGTACTTGGTGGAATCATGGCGTCGGTCAGGCAAAAGTGGCAGCAGCTACTGCAAACCAAGTAACTGTTACGGCATCGAATGGGAAAAGCCAGGTACGAGATGAGCAATGCAAGAAAAAGGAACGAATTTCATGTTTGCCTAGCTAGTTACCCGAATAAGTAGTCGAACCAGTGCAGAGTGAGATAATTGCATGCCCAACGAAGCAATTCCTTATGCATCGCTCCCACAGATTTACCATGTTGAACAAGCTGGCCACAATTTAGCCACTTTTCATGAAATAGTTCTCAGAAAATAGTAGACAATGAACTTAAGGGTTGCCGAAGACCTTCTATTCTCTTTCTTTTGCCTTACAATATAACATGTAGTGCGCTCGATAGTCATTTTTTATAGCAGTTTTTCGCAAATCCGCTGGGTTTGTTGCCGTTGTTTTTATATCTTTCGATAACATCTGTCTTTCTTTCCATTAGGTTTGTTACCAGAACATGTACGGGATAATGCCATTGCAGCAACACGGTGGTTCGTACCCTTACGCCTCGATTAACAAGCAAGGAAATACTGCTGTGAAAGACTACTGCATGGCGGTTGGAGTGATGTTAGCAGGTTCCAAAGCAAACGGATGGAGTCAGAACGCTAATGGATATGACAGTCCTAAGAGCGATTCTGATTGGCCAAACACACGATATGATCACTCCACTCCCCATTTGCTGGTTTGGCTCAAGTAAAAGGCATGGAACGAGGGACCGAAGTAATTAAAGCCTTTCTTTAATTGCTAGATTATTATGTTCTCTTTTTTTTCTTAACAGCGTCTCTAAAGTGGTTTGGTAACTGACTAACTGATTGATTGATTGATTTAATGACTGATGGATCGATTGATTGATTGATTGAGTCAGAATTGGCTGTTTGATTTATATATTGACTGATCGTTTTGAGATCTCGTACTGTACTCGTAACAATAAACTGAAACTTGATAATATTTGGTTTGTTGAAGTGCTAGAGCTGGTAACATACTTGCAAGATAAGCTTAGGGTGTACATTGAGAAATAAAGGAGTAGCCCATAAGCTACGTTAAATTTAATTGCCTCTGTTACTACTCAATTGCTTGAATTATGTACGTACTTCACTCCACGACAATGCTTCTACCTAAATGCCCGTAAGAAATTTTTTGGTTTTTAGTCCGTCTGTTGCTCTTGAACTGTACAAAGGTTCGTGCTTTAAAGAAACGCAAATTGTCGCTCTGGGCCTCAACTATGGGCACTTAAAGGGAGACAGTCAGCTATGGGACCCAGCTGACCTGGACACTACTTTTGTCAGTTTGAAAAGAGTTTACCTCAACCCGAAATCAAATGAACGCGTCGGCTACATCTAGAAATCCGCTTCAGTCTTAGTGTTTCATTCGATCCGCGATATTTTACAGAAAACCTCTTTTTGAGAAAACTTTAACTCATCTTTTGACATTATTTCATAAAAACAGTATCCAAAGGAACATGAACAGAAGAGGTGACAAACGCACAGGCGCCTGGCGGGAGAAATTGCTTTCGTTTACCTAAATAACAAAACAAATGTATCAATAACAGTGGCGAGCAAGTTATATGTATTTGGAAAATCGATGGAAAAAGTTACGCATGTTTGGAAAATCAAGCTTTCTCGACCTTGAACCTTCGACAATGATTCATGCCGACTCCGTGTCATTTCTCATCTCTACTGATGATCGAATTCAGAAGTGTTCGTCGATGTTTGGCTTTTCTTGGACAAATCCATCGGTCAATTCTCAATGGTATATAAAAAATGTGTGCTTTGACGTGGCTTAGGGTCTATAATCACGATTTGGGCTTATAACTAGTTCAACTCTACAAGGTTTGATTTAAGTATTCCGGATACACTTCTCACTTTCTGTTTCACGCGCGTTTCTTGTGACATGCAAATCAGCTAAGAAATGGTATCTAATGTGCATGTGCCCCTTGACTGTGTCCCTTTAAGTATTTGCAAATTATGGGAACGATTTGCAGCCTTTCTCTCTGATTGCGAGAATCAGTCCCTTTGAGAACAGGGGGAAAGGCTTCTGAAAAGGAAATTGGAAAATATTAAGAAATTTGGTGACGTTGGGTATTTTCTTTTGTCAACAAGCAGTTACTGATAGAGCTGGGGTCCTTCATCAAGAGGACGGAAGCTGGGGCAACAGGGTATGTGAAACTTTACAGAAACTCCTGTCTTTCTAAAGCAATGATATATCGTAGGACAATGAAGAATTCTATGTTGGTCCGCTGGGATGGTAGATTCTGCTGTGTAGGCTGTCAGAATAGAGAAACGCAGCAGACTGGTTCAGTTCCTGAGGACAAAGGATATCGCGGCCCATTTCAATAAACTCTGGAATAAGCTCTGAGTTGCAATCCCTCAACTCTGCTCTCATGTCTGGTCCCTCCTGTGAGATTTCACGCCCGCCCTTACAAAGATCCTGTAGTGTAGGCGCTAACTGAAGCGAATGCCGTCTCATACTATGAACATGTCCCTCTCCTTTACGTGTCAGGGTGAAAGCACTCTTTCTACGGATGAATGCTCCTCCGCCACTTAGCTTTTTCATATGATGCTTATCTTCTTTCATTAAGGTGGACTGGAGAGTAGCCAGTTTGACTCTTAATCGTCTCATCTCTTCCTACATACAAAAGAAATGTTACTTCTGTAATTTTTACAGTCGCATTATTTCCTTAAACAGCAGATTACACTACTTTACATACTTCTAGATACACATTCCGTGTTTCCCACTCCGCTCTGTTACTTAGGTGGCTCGAAGGTTGTTCGTACTTGAAGGTTTTTCGTACTTGAAGACTTGTTTTTGGTGATTTAGGAATTTTGTACTGCTTGTAATGGGATTAACTTTAAACCAGGCTTTTGACTATTTATACGACGCCGCCTTCAGACAGCATGTAAAGGAATTGACCTTAAAGGTATTAACAGTCATAACCAAGGCAATAATACAGCTCTGTGAAGTTTTATCTATGGCAAAATTTCTTTTGAAAAGAATCACCCAATTACTCGCTCAGCTGGCATGATTTTGTCTAAAAATTCATTTCCTCAGAGAGAAACATTTTTTAAAAACAAACTTTTCAAATCTAAAACGTTTGCACCCATGTCATTTCTCCCTCAACTCCCCCTCTCTCTTCTTTCTTTCATTAACGCTACTGTATTGATGATTCTCATCCATAACGTTCTAGTGGTACCTTAAGTTCTTGATTCTCTTTTCTCAGCGACTGTTCTTCCTGATGGGCACTTTGTTCTTCAACTATCTCCTCCTCAGGAACCAGCATGTTATTATGAGACGACGTACAATCGTTCACTCTTCTCCGCATCCGGCGTACTAGTGAATACTAACAACAAATAAAAGGTGTGATTGTCAGTGTATGTAATCAATTCTCTCTTGATCCGATATTTCTAAAAAGTGGCTTGGTACTCCGGCATTGGAGAACTGTTGTCCCTGGTATTTGAAAGTATTCTTGGCCCTTTGTTTGACACGAGAAAGAGCAATAGCAACAGCAAAAACTCTCCAGAAGGCCCAAATTTATTGCCTCTTTTGATAAGGAAAACTTCCTAGGGATAAATGGGGATCGCTGCCGCTGTTGTTTTAGACTCTGACTGGAAAATTACACATCTTACACTGAAATATGTAATCAGGTGTGTGCTGCACGTGAATTTTTTCTTCAATAAAACTTGAGACATGAGTAGTATGATAAGAAATTGTTAGGAAAAAACATCAAAACAAAACAATAAAGCATTATGAGTCATACTAAGTCTGCTGCTTGCAATAGTCTGCCGAAGAGGAGTATAAATGATTCTAATACCCTGTCCAAGCAGATGCCTGAAAACCGCAAAACGTTGGTGTTAATATATATAACCGTGTTGAAAACATCTCCCAAATTCTTACACCTTTCTCATTTAGCTGAGGAGTACCGAGATCACGTGACCCCAAGCTGCCAAGGGCATTCTCCAGGTAAGTAGACTTTTTCCGTAGGGAGCTAGCAACGTAGAAGTTAATGGAAAGTACACAATCTTACACAAAACTGCACAAAGACATACCACTAAAGTGCATCGAACAAGAGCGATACCTTATGAGCGAACATGAGGACTATCACGGTAGAACAATCCATGTGAATCAGCACAAAGTCCAGCCCGTACAACAAGTCTGGATTTGTGTTTCCTTTCGTGGTTGTCCTAAAGTCACGGAACGAAAGAGAAATAAGAAAATGAAAAGTCATCACGATATAGTAGATGCCTCGCCTCGTCTCCTAGGTAATGCCCCGTCAGTGTCAGCAATCTGTAGCCTGCGAACGAAGGCGTATTTCCGGTCGTCGCTATACTCTCGGGTGGAGACAAGCGACGAAAGGAAATATGTCTGGGTTCGCAGGCTACAGGGTAATCTGTGGTTCCATAAAATTATTTCACTCACCCAATCGTAAGTATCTCTTCGCATCCATGAATGTGTAGTTGATCTAATCCTTAAGATGATAGCGACATGCACAGTAACACTTTCGCTTGTTCTGTGTCGATGTGTAGCAACCACTTAATTGCATCACATCGGCCGAGGGTGCTCAGAGCAAAACAATTGGAATACTGACCTTACAACCATAAGAAAACTGGTGACAAACATGGCGCTATAAACGGCCCAGCTGATCATCTTACTCTCGTTGTAAGCTGGAGGGGCATTTCTAATCTTGTAACTAAGCCACATTCCCCAGATCAGCACCATCATATCTCCTGTAATGATAGGTTAAAAAAAACCCTCGATCCACTAGGTGTTCCCATCTAGGTGTTCCTGCGCGCAAACGATTCCTATTTCAGACGTCCACATTTGGAATACAGTCGAACCTCTCTAACACGGACACCGAAGGGACAGAGCAAAGTGTCCGTATTAGAGAGGTGTCCGTTGTATAGAGGTCATGAATATTACGTCACTTTAAAGGCTCCATTGATGGTATTAAGTGTTCTTTAAGTCAAAATTGGCCCAAACGGCAAATATGGCAAACTATAATACAGTTTCCGAACAGTAACATAATAGAACAGTAACAAGTGTAGCGAACACTAACATACAGTAGAGTATTTAATGAAAGTTCTTTGTTATTGATTCATTTTGCGTTAAAGAAGTCTGTAGATCCCATGTGAATATATTTTCACTGGACCGCACAAACTCATTGAGCGTTTGGAGAAGTGCTTGGATCTTACAGAAAACCCTGCTGTCCGTAAAGATAGTCTTTCAAATGAAAATGTCGAAAAGAAAAGATGTAGAAAAAGGAAAGCAACAAGTGGAGTGGAGTGTCCGTAATAAAGAGGTTCAGTTTGTATGAATTTTCTCTTTGGGGCCGAGAAATCGTGTCCGTTGTCCGTATTATAGAGGTTCCGGCGTATTATAGAGGTTATTTTTTTCAAAGAATGTATGGGCATTTTTCCGGGACCAAGGGAACTGTCCGTATTAGAGAGGTGTCCGTAAGGAGAGGTTCGACTGTACACCAGTTTGGTATTTTGACCACATCAAAAGTACCAGCAGATTAACAGTATAGAGGCTGCACAGTGCAAGGCGGTGCGCTTCTGCGAGAACTGCTGGTATTGAGAACCGGACGGGGGCAGTGACGCGTTTGATCTAGGAACTTAACTGGGAGCCTTTACGGATGAGACGAGGAAGAGCAAGGCTGATGCTGTTCTTCAAGATAATCAGGGGTGTGTTGATCCCAGTGCCCTCAAATACATGTCAAGCTACTACATTACAGCAGAACCCATTAGTACCATCCCCCGAGATACATTGCTGTGAACTGTGGCACTTAGGCGAACGGGAGTTTCTTTCCCAGTACGATAAACTTGTGGAACAGCCTAACTGCTGAAGTGATTACTCAGGGAAACATGAAAGGCTTCAAGGCTGGCCTGGAATATTTTTTAAATGCATTGATAATTAATTTAATTTATTGATTCATTTAAAACTTTCTTGTTTATTTTGTTTGTTTTGCATTATTATTATTTTTCTTTCTTATATCCAAGTGATGGCTATGCTTTTGTGGATTACCTGTATAAACGTAAACGTAAACATCTTTGCAAAATATGTTATTCCCAATATTATTCCGGTCTTACCAAATATTAGAGTGAGATTGAACCAATTTTCGACACATCTTTCATATTTGAGGTCACCAGATGTCCGTGCTGTTTCAACAACGGGTGGGTGAAATGCGGTCCAGGCAGTCAAGTAACTACAGTAAAGCAGCACGAGAAGGCATAGGCGTCTGAGCAAAACCCCGTCAGAAAGTGCAAGCTTCTGAGCCGAACGCACGCGGAAAATTAATGCCACCCTACAAAGAAAGGAGGAAAAGAAAACATCGAGAGCTCTGGAAGTATTTATGTTATTTTTAACTGCTGAGTTATGCTTGCTATAGAAAGAAGTTTGATGACCTGAGAAAAATACTTGACTCAGACCAAGCTAAGCTTTCCTTGTTCGTTTAGGTAAAGGATGCCACCTTCCTACCACTACTTCCTTGTTATTTCTAGAAAACTGAAGTCATATCCGACTCTTCCTAGTGACCAGCGTTATCACCAAATAAATACTGAGGTTTAAGCTCATACGGTCGTAATAAACAAAGTTTACTGAACGACATTTAGATGGAACATGAAACAATATTTGAGCAAAGATTCCTAACAATAACAATGTTGAACAGTAATTACCCTACCCCATCCTGAAGGGTATAGGTTTTGCACGGAGTTTATGAAAAAGATTTCGGACGAGAAATGTTTTCCCCGATCAACCCTGTATTTTATCAGGGTCAGTTTAACTGCAACAATCAGATCTACTTTCATATCCCTATCCGCTTTTGACTTAAATTTATTGCAAGCCATGAAGGCAGTCTATTAAAAAATGAACTTTCAGTACAATCCAAGGTTGAGACAATTTTGAAATGACAACAGGTCCCCGGTATACGTGGAAACTGTAGTGGCTGCGCTTCACTGTATGGCTATCATTGGACCTTCCTCATAATGGTGGACTATTTATTCACTCTATAATCACCACCTGAAATATGGGACTGGTTTTAAATACCGCAAATGTCTGTATCGCCATAAGAAGTGAGGCAAGGGTACAGATGCTTGAAAATACCTATACCATCATTTTATGTGTAACCAAAAGTAGTTTTCGTATCGTTAAGAAAAATCAAGAATTCTGGAATCTTATGTTAATAAACAGATTTTTGCAATACCTCCATGTTTTGAGAGCCAAGGGTCCATACACGAGTGAAAAGCCAATGTGCTGGAGCCAAGGTTTTATAACACAGCTGATGTCGGTGGGTTTGAAGTACGAAACGATGAGCTGCGAAAAGAAAGTACCAAGATGCTGGAAAATACCGTTTGATCATAAGAACACCGAACCGTGATGAAAAATGATTAATTCGATTACTCTCTGTAATATTTCCCCCCCTACTCCTCTTTTTATTGTTGGATCGATGTTGGGTCGATGTAGGGTTGATGTGGGAGGCGATGTACGGCCAATAGAGAGTCAATGTGGGGTAGATAATGTGTAGTTGGAGAAGGAGGAAAACCAGTAGAAATGCGATCGTGGTGGTGGTGGCGATGGCGGTGGAGGGAAAACAATAGAAAGGTAGTGGTGGTGGTGGTGGTAGTGGCGGATTGGGGGAAGCAACACAGTACAAATGGGTGGTGGTGTAGGGAAAACAACTGAAGTGTGTTGTTGTTGTTGTTGTCGTTGTGGTGGTGGTGGCAGTCGATGCAAAACATTACACATGGGTGGTGGTGGTGGTTTAGGGAAACAATTGACGTGTGTTCCTGGTGGGGGTGGTGGAGGGAAAATAGAGATGCGGTGGTGGTGGTAGAGGGAAAACAATTGAAGTGTGTTGCTGGTGGTGGTGGTGGTGGTGGTGGTGGGGGGCGGGGGGGAACACTAAAAATGTGGTGGTGGTAGCTGGTGGTGGTAGTGAATGTAAAAGAATACACATGGGTGGTGGTGGTTTAGGGAAAACAATTGAGTGTCTTCCTGGTGGGGGTGGTGCAGGGAAAACAATAGAAATATGTTGTTGGTGTTGGTGTTGGTAGAGAAGATAGAAATGCAGTGATGGTGGTCGTGGATGTAGAAAAAGCTAGTTTGTATTCAAAATTACTACTATGCACGATTTGCAAGCTAAGAATCAGTGAATCGGAAATGGAAAAATTTGTTGCACAATGAAAGTGGCAGGAAATAGAACTTCGGTGACTACGAACATGAATCAACCAATGAACACTTTTCTCAGTTTTTAGTCAACCATCTAAAAAGCAAGACATTTATCGACCTAGAAATAATAGGAAAATTTGTCCAACGGGGTAGACCACCCATAAATAGCACACGAACTTATCTTCATGAGATTTTCCTATTCATGAAAACAAAAGGCTATGACATTATCGATGATAAAGTATCCCTCAAAAATTTATGAGACTACCCCTCAGAAAAGGTGTCTAATCGTTCCCTACAGTACTAATATATAGCCAGGGCTAAAAGAGGAGATCCTATTGATAAATTTGTAATTTAAATCAAACAATAAACTTGTAATCCACAATCTGTTAACTTAAGGGGTACATTCATGTGAATTTGAGGGAAAGGCTCATTTATTTTAGAATGAAACAGCTTACATCGAGTTGATAGCCTTACACGTGCACCCAAAAAATAGCAAACGTCTTCGATCATATTCAAGAGCCATAATGGCTCTTGTTCACAGTAGATTAGGCCTCGAAAACAAATTATCGGAAACCAAATCAGGCGAATTTTTTTGCGTTCGACAGGTTTGCTTTACAAATTCTTGCCAACAAATCTGGGGGTGTGTAAACCAACCTTTTATACTTTTTATACATCACATCTGAGGTGAAACAGTACTACTTATATATCATACAGACCTTGGACAGAATGCGGTATTTCACAAGTTTTCAAGCCAAATTGCACTTAGACAATATTCAGGACGATCAATCGTGGGCCTTTAGCGAAACCGTTCAAAAAATTTCCAAAATCACCCATACGGCCAACCGGTTCTCATTTCTAGTGCGAGCTGTCAGTGTGGTCGAGTGTTTGAATGAACTTTAATAGAGTTACGCTTCAACATAATAACGAATTTATTATTATTTTTTGTTATTTAATGGTTTCACTTATAACGATGTGTAATCCTATAACGCGTTTGATACGCGCGACATTTTTGAGTACTCCTGCAAGCGATGTTCATCCAGGAACGATGAAAACAAACGGCACGTAAAAGCGATTAAAATTGCAAGAGAGACTACTAACAATCAATAAAAGAAATATAATTCGGTGAAACATTTACAGAGACAACAATTTTCATTCTCGAAGACAGGTATTAAAGTGTCTTTAAAAATCCTGAGTCTTTAAGCTTAAGGCTTAAGCTTAATTTAATTATGTTTTACTTTAAGCCGACCTCCCGGTGTTTGCTTTTTTCAAAGATAAAGTCCTCGAAGCAAGAAAATCGCTCAAAGTTTTCTTTCTACAGCCAAATTTATAACTAATTTCTTTCTATTTGGGGTGAGAAAATATATCTGAAGGCCTTTTAAAGTTCTGTAAGCTTATATCTTCCCCCCCTGATAGTAGGTCAGATCATTGACTCAAATCTTACAAACGTGCATAAACGTGCCGCACTGTGCTCGACTTCATGAAATTAGATATAACAAAAACAAAGATCAAATACAATAATTACTCAAGCTTACCATTCGAGATTCAGTTCCTAAAAGCTGTCAAGGAAGACACAGTTGCCTGAGACTTTTAAACCCTGTTTAATATACGCATTAAGCGAGGTGAAAAACGAAAACGATGCCATCCGAAATCGGATTACCAAATTTTGACAAGCGACGCATTTCTCAACCAAAACCCCAATAAACAAACCAGCCATGAATAACAGAAGGCTCTTGATAACAGCTGTAATTCACTTTGTACATCCACTGGAAGAGGACAGTTCAAAACATCACAAGTTGACACAAAACTCTGTCAGCTTCAGCTGTCAAAGTAAACAAGTTTCAAGATACTGCATAAATTTTCCGCATGAACTCACCTGTCAAATTTTGACCAATCAGAGCATAAAAATTGGACGTAGAGCGTGACCAACGCGTGACGATGGTAAGAAAAGGTATTCCCGCATGTATTTTTAAAAATCTGGCTGAATTTTCGCGTCCTAGTTCAGTTTAAAATCAAACTCTTAATAGTGCGGGGCCATAGTGACATAAACACAACATATTGCATATGAATCATTGGAAAAAATAAACTTGAGCCTGCGATCATTTGAAACTGGTAATTTGTCGGCGGATAACTTCAAAAAATACTCGACCTCGATGGGTCGATACTTGAGCCCGCGGTACGGTCAGGTGGTACAGTGGATACCCTGGTGGTCAGTGGATACCCTGTTTTGACACCTGTCAATTGATCACAACATTGGTGTGCAATTAGTTTTCTCTTGGGCTCCCAAACTAGTTAGAGAGTGTGAGAGTAGACATTGGCCTCCCTGTGGCGCGGTGGGACCGTCGTTCCTTCGTTCGGTGTACGGTCACGTGATTACCAAATTTTCTGGCGTGGGTAGATTTCCTTAGATATGGGCCCCCCCGCACGCTCGACGCTTCGCGGCTCGCGTGGAGCTCCGCTACTAATACGCTAAGGCAGGAGGTATGGGTGTAAAATGACAATTTGTTTTGAGGGAGTACAACACGTAGGTTTTGTGCTCAGTTTATGCTTACGGTATTCAATCATATATAATGTATAGAGATAAAATAAACAAAAAAAAACTTGAATAATGTTTCGAATGCTAAATACGACAAAACGAGCATTTGGTTCGTAACACTCGCCATAAGCATCGCAGATAACTGGGCTCTTGACACAATCAAAATACGATTGCCGCGATTAATCATCGGGCAATACGAATCAAATTTCGCGACCATTTTTGACCATTTCATCAGTCAGCTGAAAAAACTGGTCGTCGTGGAGAGGTTATTATGGCAGTTGGGGACACCCTTTAGAAAACACCAATAGAAAACGATTTCCGTGTTTGCAAAGCCTGATATAAACAAGAGAGGGGTTGGGAGAATCCGAGACAGTTACGCAAACCCTCGACATCGTCTCGGGTTTGCATAACTGTGTCAAATTCTCCCAACCCCTCTCGTGTTTATTTCAGTCTATGCAAATACAGGTAAAAGTTTTCTATTGCATTTATAAATTAACTTTCTGAGAAAAAAAGCAAACCCTTTTTCTATGGCACTGATTAAAAGAGAAATTCTTACCAGTCGCGAAGTCTTACAAGCAAAATCAGTTCTTGTTTTGCAGAAAATATGGATTTTTCTCGCTTAAAATGTCAGCTTAAGCGAAAAAAAAAAAAGAAAAAAAATTGGCATAGCATGTTTGTAACGATTTTCCAAGTCTCGGTTGACGAGGGAAAGGGTAAATAAACTGAAATTGTCGAGTTTTCAACTCAAAAACTTTTTCAAATTCATGCCTGCATGATTAGCGCGCTAAAAGGAAAACATCTTGACGTCACAACCACGTTAACGTACTCTCATACAAACACGCCTCTCGGCCAATCAGGGCGCGCGTACTATCTTTATTACTTTATAAATGGGTTTAGGAGGAAGGTAACTATAAAGAGTAGGACATATCCCGCAAGGATGATAAAGGTTGACGACGTGATAAAGTTTGAGTACTAACCGTTGAGTACATTAGCAGGGCACCCAGGAAAATGATCTCCATGAAGCGGGGACTCGAGGCCTTAAAAATCTAGTGAGGAAGAAGAAAAACAGAATGAAGTTATTCCTTGATTACACCCCTGCAATCTGTCTCATTTTTGTCTGCAAATACCAGTAATGGTTTAAGAAAAATGGCACACCAGGAAAATGGGCCTAGTAGTATATTATAAGGCTACGTGGGCCATCAAATTTAAGTTTCTATCTGTCTTCGACCCAGATCTATAGCATTATTGCGTTCTTAACTGAGTTAATACCAGATGTTTTCTCTGTAACTGGCTCCAAGTACCCGGAGTGTATAAAATGAGCTTAGATGAGCCTTTTAAGATAGTTTCAATCACTCCTCCAACTTTCGTACATTTGATTTATTTGGCTGTCTTAGTATCTGACTTAGGTGGAATTTGAATACAAGAATACAAGAAATATACGTAATATCTGAACTGCGGATGAAGCAAATGAGTAATGAGTAATAGGAATAATCTATTGAGTATTTGACTCGTCCCCAGAAAGCTGTCATTTAAACACGGGTATCAGATAAGTCGCGGGATATGTGCATCTTTCTGGCGCACTTCTCATTCATTTCTAAACTGTGTAGTGTATAAGCCGAGTAGAGTCGGATGAAACTTAATCTGTTAAAAAAAAAAATTAGGAAATTTATTAAAACCATTTCCGAGACAGTCATACCGCACACGTGATATTCTTTGCTTGAATACCTTATCCTTCCAGTGGAGAGCCACGTACTCAGCAGACACTATCGTCAAAACCATAACAGCACCATTTAGACAGCACAGTAACAGTCGGATCACGATCTTCAAAGTGTAAATACATGGACTGCCATCAACACACTCGTCACATCCCTCACTGCAACGACGGCAGTCGAAGTTATTTTCGTAGGCGTTCGATTCTCCGCGGAGCATCCGATCATGTTCGCGTTCAATAACAGAGCCGCTGAATGCTTTTTCTGGAGCAAGTGCGTCTGGGAAGTAGAAGCCACGTTTGCATGTGCAAACATAGCTTCCTCTCTTGAATCCTTGGTTAAGAACTGTCTCACACTGTATCGGAGAGTAAGAAAACAAAGTCATTACTGCAAAAGATTTTCATGCACAAGAAAGTGATTCTCGTGCCCCCCCCCCCCCCCCCCCTCCCCCCACCCACCGAAAAGGCTTTATCATCCGACGAAAGCATTGTTAGTGGTTTTAGGATGATTTAACCTAACATGAACGCAGGGATTCTAAAATCTGAAAGTAATTTGGAGAGATGCATATTTTTCCGCACTCGCTAGACCTGCACAATACGATTGATTGTATAAGAATGTGTAATCAAATGGTGACGAGTGAAATTAGGCAATAATTTCACGCGCGTTTTGTCCACATCCTGATAATTTCCCGAGCCTTTTCACCTATTAATATCATGGGTGACGAATTAGGTTAGCAATCTTGGATTTCTGACATGTTTATCCTGAATCGTATCGATCGAGAACTCCACTCTCTGACCCTGTTACAACAGCGACTATACCGTACATCAGAGGCACCTCTGAAACTATTGCACGTATATTACAACCTTGCAATACACGTGTTGCACACAAACCGATAACCACTTTACGGCGACTGCTTACTAATGTCAAGGACAAAGACAAACCAGAGGACAGACAGGGAGCAGTACACAAGATCAAATGCTGCGACTGCCAGGCTTCTTACATTGGTGAAACCGGCAGAAACCTAAGCACGCGACTGACCGAACACAGACTAGTGACGAGGAATGTTGACGTCAACAATCACATTGCTGAGCACCATTTACAGACGAAACATCAAATTGACTGGGACTCTACGACATGTATAACGTATTCTACAGACTGCTATCAACGTCTTGCTTTAGAAAGCTGGTTTACTAACTTAGAACAAACGCCACTGAATCGTAGCTAACAGTTACCAGCGCCGTAAAAACGACTTATTGACGAGATCAAGCAAAACTAACTACGAGAGAACGACTGGCCTGGAGAACTGACACTTTGACTAACACTAGACGACTGTTTAACTGTGACAATAGACGGATCGAAACGCACCAATTACTGATTACGAGTCTTCGTAGCCAATAGCATCACGGCTTAACTGACAGACGACCAATAACATCGCGACTTAATTGACCAATCAGATCAATAACTAGAGTATAATACCATCAACTGACGTGATACAACTCACTTGGACTCTGAAGATGACTACCGCACAGGTTGTCGAAACGTCAGTCATTGCCAACAACAACAGTCCTATTCAGGACTACCTTCACCCGGACGATCAAACTCAACCTACTTTTGAAATAGTATGTATTCGCCTATGAACAACCTTTGGCACCTTTTTTATGATTATATGTGTGGCCTGTTGAAGGGAAATCCAGAATGAGTTTTGCATCTCAAGAAACCAAACTTCGAAAGGATTTATCAGATGGAATCTAAAACCTGATTTCCAGGTTCATGAATAGTATGTTCCCTACGGCACAGATTCTCTTCCCCGCTGAATCTCGCCTTAAAGGGTTTTTGGATTTTTCGTTTCTCCCGACGTAATTTTAACTAATCTAAAATCTTCAATTATCTTGGATTCTCCTAAAGAAATGACGTTTAGTCAGCTCTACCTTATGTGTTTCTGCTTTTAGGGATTGATTGATCAAATGTATTTTCAAAATGTCTTTATTCACATGCTCTTGCCTTTGTTGATGGCTTGCACAAATGAGTTCCCATAAACTCTATTAAATTCTCTTTGTCTCCTTGTTCAGAGGTGTATTGGTTATCACATTGGTTGATGTCGATATCGCTAAGAGCCACATCAACGCTGACCACACCACTGGAAAACGAAGGAAAAGTGTGATTAGTCCTTTACAGGGTTGACACAATGTAACTGCTTTTAAAGCGAGAGATGCCATCTTAGCACTTAAGAACCTAAAGTCTCTGATTCACTGCCTCTCGCTGAGTGAGTCATTTGAACTCGATTTGAGCCAAAAAGCTCTTGTAATATATAGATTTAGCCAGGGCTAAAAGCAAGGCTCCCATTAATAAATTTATAATTTAAATCAAACAACAAACTTGTATTCCACAATTCAGCTAACTGTAGAGCACATTCATGATGTGACTTTTCAGGGAAAGGCTAAGGGATTTTAGAGAAAAATAACAGCCCAAGAGTGAACCAAATCTTACATCGAGTTGATAGCCTCATATGTACACCCAAAAACTCACAATCGTCTTCGATTACATTTGTTAAGAGCCACATAAATGGCTCTTGATCACCGTAGGTTAATTAGGCCTGGAAAAAAATTCCGGCCGAATTTTTTGCGTTCGACAAGTTTACTTTACAAAATCTTGCCAACAAATCTGGGTGCGTGTAAACCAACCTTATATATCATTTATACGTCACCTCTGAGGTGAAACAGTACTATGAGGCACTGTTTTTATCATACAGACCTCGGACAACAGAATGAAGCTTTTCACAATTTTGCAATACAAATTGCTATCATTCAATATTCAGGACGATCGAAGCACGCGTGGGTCTTAGCTAAACCGTTAAAAAAAATTTCCAAAATCACCTATACGGCCAGCCGGTTCTGACTTTTGCAGTGCTAGCCGTAGCGAGTGTTTGAATGAACATTAACACAGTTACGCTCCAACATAATAAAGAATTTATTATGTTTATTTTTTATTTTAAAATGGTTTAACGAGCGGCATTTTGAGCACTGCGGGAAGCGATGTTCACTGAACGACTGAAAACAATCGGCACAGCGATTAAAATTACAAGAGAGACTACTGATAATCAATAAATGAAATATAACTCGGTCAGATCATTGTCTCAAATCTTACAAACGTGCATAAACTAAATACCCGCATAAACTACGCTCGTCTTCACTAAATTAGACATAAAAAACAAACATCAAATAAATAATTACTCAGGCTTACCACTTGAGATGCAGCTCCTGAAAGGTATCAAGTAAGGCCAGTATCGCTTCACACTTTGCAACCGTCTTACGCATTAAGCAAGTCAAATTTTGACCAATCAGAGCATAAAAATTGGACGTAGAGCGTGACCAACGCGTGAACATGGTGAGAAAAGTCAAAAGCAATTGTCTTCCCTGCCTGTAGCAGCTGGCTGAAATTTCGCGTCCGAGGTCAGTTTGAAATCAAAATTTTAATTGTGCGGCACATAAACAGAACATATTTCATTTCAATTTAAGAAAACATTGAATTTGAGCCTACGATCATTTGAAAACCAGTACCTTGTCAGCGGATAACTTCAAAAAAATACGTGACCTCGATGGGTCGACACCAGAGCCCGCGATACGCTCAAGTGATACTGGTCAGCGGATACCTTGTTTTGACAGCTGTCAATTGATCACAACATTGATGTCCAATAATGTGTATCAGTTTTCCTGTGCTCCGATCCCAAACTAGCTAAAAACTATGAGATTGAACATTAATCGTGATCTAGTAAAACAATTAACTGGTCAGCGGACAGCTTCCAAATAAATCACGTCACCTCAATGACTTGACACATGAGCCCGCGATATGGTCATGGGATACTGGTCAGTGGCTATCCTGTTTTGACAGCTGTCAATTGACCATTGTGAATGTCCGATGTAAAAGATGTGAGACACCCCTCCCTTCCTCTTGATAGTCTCCCCTAACGTACCCGTACAATCCGTAGACGCGTACTTACGTACGCACGTACGCTCGGTCAATCACGTGAAAACCAAACGATAAGAGGTTGACCATATTCTATGAGTATGGGGCTCTGTCCCGCGCGCCCGAAGCGCGCGTGGGAGTCCCGTTAAAAACTGTCTCATCCCATTCTGGGACTTATTTAGACCAATGGGTCCAAATCAGCTTCATTTTAAGGCCGAAATTACTATGAATCAATAACCCCAACGGTGTACTCTGAAGTTTACTCGACAACGACTCCCAATGAATTCGGGCTAAAACAGGCCTTTTAAATTTGCAGTGATATTAGTATAGGTAATAGCATGATTTGTAGTGATATTTGGCATAAATACCACAAGTGATATTTCAAAATTGTCTCAAATTTCTCTCGCCTAACGGCTCGTGAAATTACGTACGTAATACGTAGCTTTAATTCTGTTGATCATCATGTGCCATACAACCTAACAAAGCTGAAGAAAAAAACACCTGTTTTCTCCAAACGAAATAACACCTATTCAGATAACTGAAAAGTTAATAAGTAATGTGATAACTTCAAATGCCTGGTTGGAAAGATGCGTATACTTTGTTTTAATCCCACTGTTGACTTAATGGTTTAAACATTATCGGTGTTTCCATTTTATCTAATTCGGTATATGGAGTAGTTCGCTGCATTATTCAAGACATCTTTCTTCTTTTTTTTTTTTGTTCGTTCGCTAATTTTGCCTATCAACAAAGACAGAACAGTGTACGGCCCTTTACTACTTCTTGATGACAATTGGATGGTTATAGGAGTTTTACTTTAACAAGAACACCTAACTTTTGTCTATAAAGCTAGATAATTAAGCATGCACTTATTAGATGTCAGTTTTTCGGATCTTATCAAGCTTTTAATTAAAAGCCACTTCAATTATTTGATAACAAAACAATTATATGGTTTTTACAAACTTTAAAAAGCCTATTGGAAATTTACTGCTGCCAAATTGTTCCTTTTTGAAAATAAATAAATAAATAAATAAATAAATAAATAAATAAATGATGCACATGAAATATCCTGATGAATACTAAGACAAACCTTTTTATGAACGTATGTTAGAGATTGGTCCCAAGATTCTGAGATTTTATTTAAGTTATATATATATTTTTAAGGAAATTTTCAATTTTTTTATTAATGTGAACCGCTTGTGGACTCTCAAGGAATAAGCGCCATATAAATAAATTGTTGTTATTATTATTATTATTATTATTATTATATGATGATGATGCAGGTCGCGCAGTTGAACATGTCACTGGATGTCACAGATGCAAGTCTTAAAGAAAATGCTTCAGTCTCATTCGTCCATTTAAGTAGTGGTTTATTTGAACGGTTTTCTTTTACGAATTCTGAGGTTCTCCTCGTACGATTTTGTTCCATTCCTTTAAAGATAGCATATTCCTTGTTTTCGTGCTATCGTGGCTACTTAACGTAATAATTAGGTATGCACTTATTACATGTCAGTTTTTCGGATCTTATCAAGCTTTTAATTAAAAACCGCTTCAATATTTTGATAACAAAAAAATTATATGGCTTTTAAAAGCTTTAAAAAGCCTATTGGAAATTTAGTGCTGTAAAAACCGATATTAGTTTTTGTTCCTTTTTGAAAAAAAAAATAAATAAATAAATAAATGATTCAGATGAAATATCCTGATGAAAACTAAAACAAACCTTTTTATGAACGTATGTTAGAGATTGGTCCCAAGATTCGGAAATTTTATTTAAGTTATATTTTATTTTTTACTGAAATTTTCAATTTTTTTATTAGTGTGAACCGCTTGTGGACTCTCAAGGAATAAGCGCCATATAAATAAATTATTATTATTATTATTCCTATTATTATTATTATTATTATTATATGATGATGATGCAGGTGGCAAAGTTGAATATGTCGCTGGATGTTCCAAATGCAAGTCTTAAAGAAAATACTTCAGCCTCATTCGTCCATTTAAGTAGTGTTTTATTTAAACGGTTTTCTTTTAAGAATTCTGAGGTTCTCCTCGTACGATTTTGTTCCATTCTTTTAAAGATAGCATATTCCTTGTTTTTGTGCTATCGTGGCTACTTAACTTAAATGGTAGTAATGGAATCGAGAAATGCGATGTGGTCACCTACTGGGTGCAAATTTTATGTGATCATTTAGGCATAGAATACAGTAAGCTAAAGGATGTAGGGAGACTTAAGAGTATAGTACAGGAGGGGCCTCTTTCAGAACTCTGCCCTCCGTGCTATAAGAAATTTGTGCCAAAATGTTCCTAAAATGACATCTCCTTACTGAAAAAAAATATGCAGTCGTAACTGTATTGAAGCAGATAATGCAAACTTCAGCAGGACAGAACAAAATTAATCGGGTGTAATCCTTACGAAAGTAAATTATGCAAAATATATCTGACTATTTAACTTGTTAGTCGCATGCAAATATTAAAAATAACAAGTTAAAATTTACATTTGCAGTTCAGTTTAAGCAGACAAGCGGATAATTCCACTATATGAATTAAAAAAGAAAAATAAACACCTGACCGATTGTACTTTTAGAGCAGTTCTTGTTGTGATGGGTGAATTATCCGCAATCGCAATAAAACAGTCGCACTAGAATAGATGGTTTTCACAGTGACGTCATCAAATTGTAAAGTCAAAATAGCGAGGTTTTACGAATTCTTATATTCACTAGGTTGACGATAAACAAAAAGTGAATCTTTGTACAAGTTTCCATTTCCGTAGTATTTTTCATTTCGAAAATACAGCAATTTGAACTTCCAAGTTGTCACAGTGCGTGACACCAAAATTGGAATGCTGTCTCATTGAAAAAAAGTCTCTCCTGTTGATTTTCAGCAGTATAACCATTTCAAGTGTCAGACGATATGTTTATCCGCACGTATGCTAGTTTTCGAGTGAAAAGAAAGAGCTTTTGTAGAAAAAGTGAACTCCAGATGTTTTTGTCTTTTTCCGTGGCCATATTGGTGCACCAAAACGGTGCATCAATATGGCGTCTCCATACAAAGCTCTACAAAGGTGCGTGAAACGTTTCGACAAATAACTCAGAAACTGTGGGCAACAAAGACCTGAGACTTGGACAAATTGTTTAAAAATTAGTCTTTTATAACATGTCATTTTCTTGGCTTCTTCCACCGGACGGTTTCCAATTTATTTTTTTTGTTGCGTGACAGATTAAATTGCCAACATAGATAATATTATACCTGGCAACGAAACCTTTAAATTACTTTCCCTTTCTTCTGTTTATTCTTCACGCAAATTTAACGCAATAAAATCAGAAGACATCTAGCTAAAACACACAGCAGAATTCAACAGGAAACACTGATGCTTACAAAAATTCATCTGTTTCATTAAAAATTGGCGCGAGATATGTGACCATCCAAACCTTGCCTCCAAAGCAATCGAAATAAGGTCGAGT
This sequence comes from Porites cylindrica, assembly GCA_964035525.1. Taxonomy (NCBI): domain Eukaryota; kingdom Metazoa; phylum Cnidaria; class Anthozoa; order Scleractinia; family Poritidae; genus Porites; species Porites cylindrica. The sequence continues at coordinate 34,874,501 of OZ037776.1, forward strand.
CCAGGTTCCACTTTCAAACGTTACACGAGGAACTACCACTGTCTTTTTCGCCTTTCTCGCGGTTGCGTTGAAACGCTCCTCGTACATGCTGGAGGATTTTGCGGGTTTGAAGGTGAGAGCATTGTTTTTTGGTATGTGCCACCAGGGCGTGTTTAGATCAGTGGTATAGTCAAAATCCCCATTGGCTATATCAAACACATGAACACTCCCGTTTAGGTTGGAATCTCGGAAGGCGTACGGGCAAAATCGTGTGTAGTTTTTGTACGAATTGTTGTCAAAGCAGATCGCTGATCCGAACACAGACGGCGAAAATAACACGTTTGAGCGGACATAATGGTAAAGCAGAGCATCGTTTGCTGCTACAGGATAACCATTATCCCCGGGAACGCGCCATAAAGAAGTCATTAAGTTAGCAACTTGCACGGCCAAAAGCGCCTCTTTTTTCCATCGCCGTTCGTCGAATGTTATATTCAGCAGATCAAACTTGTTACAGCCTTTGTTTTCATGTAGCTGTCGCTCAACATCTGCAACTTTGCGAAGTGCCTCTATTACTGATTCAATTCGGGTTCTACTGCTCTCTCCACCAAGACTATAAGACGTTTTTTCTCCAAGACTATTGCCCATTGCACCTGGAAACGTCTCCACCCAGCCCTTTCTACTCATAACATCATGAACTAATACCATTAAAAAGAAGAATGTCAATTTTCGTATCTTCATCTTTATGTGAAATACTATTTTTCCATCAAAGCTATATTGATGAAAAATTCTTTTTTTTTTTTTTTTGAGGAAACTTGACTGGACGAAAAGGAAGAAAGGCATCCTTAACAAACAGCGTATATCGGCTTATGGGTCACAAAAATGGCACTAAAAGACAGAAATCCCCTGACAGGTGTTCCGGAAATGAAAACTGTCATTTTAACAAACAAACGCGGACATACAGTTCACCAAGGAGATCGAAGAAAATGGTAAAATGCATTTTCTAGACTGCTTGGTCACTCGCGACAACAACAAACTAAAAACGACTATTTACAGATAGCCTACGTACAGACGTCCCCTCTCCCTCAGAAAAAATTGGGAGAAGAGACGTCTGTGAATCGCCTTCGTTAATCGTGTTCTGGTTACATTTGCATAAATTTTTTTTTTTTTTTCTCTCTGTCAGTTGAAAAGGTGTTGACAGACCAACACTACTCTGGACGTTTTTAGAGCACGTACGCAGTTATACTCTCGGATGTTCTCGACTTTTATAGCTAAGCTAATAAGCTCTAAATAAACAAACGCGGACATACAGTTCACCAAGGAGATCGAACAAAATGGTAAAATACCTTTTCTAGACTGCTTGGTCATTCGCGACAACAACAAACTAAAAACGACTATTTACAGATAGCCTGTATACAGACGTCCCCTCCCCCTCAGAAAAAATGGGGAGAAGAGACGTCTGTGAATCGCCTTCGTTAATCGTGTTCTGGTTACATTTGCATAAATTATTCTTTTTTTTTCTCTCTGTCAGTTGAAAAGGTGTTGACAGACCAACACTACTCTGGACGTTTTTAGAGCACGTACGCAGTTATACTCTCGGATGTTCTCAACTTTTATAGCTAAGCTAATAAGCTCTAACTAGAATATCTATCTAAAATGTCATTTACAACGAGTATATTATGCCTTCTTCATATATTCTAACACATTCTTCGGTCTTCTTTTAGCTCATGCGTCTGTTTACTGTGCATCGATTTCCTGTGGATTTCGGTTTGACAGAGTTTTGATCTCGGAAGCACTGTTTACATTTCCAGTCAAGCGTTTTATGCAGGAGTTGGTCCATTCAATGATTTCGAGTAGGTTTCACGCAAAGGATCGTTCAGTTTTCTTTAGCAAGGAATTATAATAGAAATAGCTCTACTTTTGCCCAATTCTACGAGTCATGACCGGCACATGTAGGCCGAATGAGCCTTTTACAGACGCCAGGGGGCGTCTGTAACAGGCTAGCCGAACATTTTCACGCAATGTCCATGCTAAAATCCAGATATACGATCTCTGATTAGGCGTTGAATTCTTTACGTCCTTCTCTTTTATTTACGATAGCCACCGACAGGGAACAGACGCACCGGCAACCGGTGCAGTAAACATCCGTTAACTTGACATGCCTATTCCACAGAGCGTTAATACAAGTAAACAAATTTAAATGCGGTAAGCTGTCCACAAAGGCTGAGGTTTTCCCTGGGGAATCTATTCTGAGATTTATTCACCAGTAACAACACTGGAAATTATTTGCGCCATCGCAATAACATTACAACGAATCAGAGGCTTTCCCCAGCATTCCGGGGAAACGGGAACACGATTAACGATGGCGATTCACAACTTCTCTTCTCCTGATTTTTTGCTGAGGGAAGGGGGACGTCTGTACACAGGCTATTTACAGAAAACTGACACATACCGACCGATTACTAGACCAGTCTTGGTACAATCCGACCTCTCACAAGGCTTCTACTATCCGGACTCTGACGAGACGAGCGCAACTAGTTTGCGACTCACCTGAAAGCCTACAAGACGAGACTGATTATCTTAACAACGTTTTTAGTAAGAACAATTACAACACGGACTTTGTTAGACGGGACACTCACAGTAAATAAGGAGTGGGAACCTTAATTGAGAGTCAGTCCTTGGAAACATTTTTTATCAAAGGCAAATAATGACTAAATTCTGTATTTACTATTAAAGCTACTCGGATTTGTTTTCTGTCATTGAGCCATATGATATCGAAAGAGCTCGAAGTTTTGAAACTAACTAGAAGGAAATATTTCTTGGCCGAAGATCTTGGCCATCAAGTTTCTAAACTTAAAAGAGTTGCGTTAGACACAAAGTAAGAAAGAAGTTTGTATTCAAGCATTTTCTCTGTGTTAGAGGTAATCAACAAAAGCATGTAGAATTAAATGCTAATCGAAAATCACAATTAAGGAAAGCGAGTAGGAGTTACACGACACCGCTATACCAAATCTTGCGTGATGATAAATTGGCCAAATTGAGCTTGTAAAAAATGTACAGGCAGGAGCGAGGCACCTTCCAAGTTTATTTTTTAATCATTTTGTCTTAACACTAATGTGGGCCAATCAACTTTTTCGTCAACAGGGCGTAGACCTTCAATTTGAAGAAATGACATAGTTGTAATGCGTCTAAGATCTATTGAAGAAAAACAACAGCTCTCAAATTTGGTCAGGAAAAGCTTTGCGTGTTATATAATATCCAATCTTACTTTTTTCACCTAGAATTTCAATAGCGGAAGTCTGGCCAAATTATTGCTGAAAAGTTGGCGAAAAATAATTTTAGACACAGCATGAAATTTGTGGGTCTTCAAGTAATATTACAAAACGGCCGACTTCTTAGTTTTTTTTTATAATTATTTTACTTCGCTTTTTATCCATCCTAAAACGGTTTCCATCGAAGACTTACGCTGTGCTCACGTCAGGGATAACAAACATGACATGTTTCCATTGTTTCATCCATGATTTTTGTTTCTTTGACAACGCTTTTCTGGCCCTGGTTTACACCTATGCTGTTTTGAGGAACAGACAGAAATTCGAATAAAAATTGGCTATCATCCAAGAGCCGGTAAAAGAAAACAAGTACAGTCTGAATCCAAATCGGAATATTTCATGATTTTGTGATTTTGTTTAACTTGCTGACCATTGGAGATTAATTGACATCGGAGAATTTGCAGGCAAATAACTTTCGCGCTTAATAGCGCTTTCTACTAATGACATCACAAATTTCTGGTCCCTGCTGTGACTCAGACATTAAACCTGACCAGTGTAAGAGTTTAGTATGGGAAAGTCACGTTCGGTAACAAATTTTCGTCGTCTTTGAAGATGTTTATCGTTAAACGAAACAAAATCCACCTTGGTTTCGATAATAAATATCCTGAAAATAATCAACTCGTGCCAAGACAGCGTTAAACGTGGAAAAAACTGTACAGATGAGTGATTTTATTTCTTATGCGGCGTCATATTTGCTGTGGGTAAAATTATGTTAAAATGTGTGGAGAACAGGGCTTCATAGCTATGCGTGAAACGCTGCATTTGGTTAAATTTATAGGCAAAGGTTGCTCAATTTTTTTTCGAGTGCTTATGTTACGCTATAGTACTACGGGATATAAAGTACTAAAGTATTCGTCGCGGATTCATATGGTCTACCTGGCCGCACAACAACAGAACAAACTTATACTATTTCCGGTTTGTGCTAATGTTGGTGTGCTTTTCACCGTAGATATTTTGTCACAGGCCTGCGAGAAGCACATCCCAACTCGATTTTCTCTTTACCAATTTCGGTTTTGGAGTATTACACAGCCAATAATGTTATGTCATGTTTCAGTGCATAGCGGTGCTTTCTGCCTAAGACACAGAGCTAGGGATCCGATTTCAGTAGCCTTCTTTGATCGAGTCGCTTTATTTTCTGATTTTAACCATTTATTTGAGTTACTGGACCAGGTTTTGCTCCCAATAGCAGTAGGGCCTTTTATATATTGGAATTATGTTCAAAAGACATTTTAAAAACGCTAACTGCGAATTTTATGAACACTTTTCATGTCGGAAACGTATGTTTCCCATACAAAGCCTTGGAGTAGAATGCAAAGTTTGTCTGAGTCACGCGGGGGGTCTAAGGTGACAAAACCTATTTTTAGTAATAGTATAAAGCGCTATTGTTTCACCCGGCATTGGCTTCAAACTATCACGTCAAGGTGTTTCGACTTCGTTTATAAAATGAACGTATGCATTCTGTTACGCCCCACCATGTAACAATTAGCGCAAAATGGAACAAAGTGTTACGCAAAATGTAACACAAACTAGAAAGTTAACTTTTGACGTAGGATGTACGAACTTTTTAATGCCAAATGTGGCAAGTTTTAACGCAGAATGTAACAATTTTCTTTAACGCGAAGTGGAGCAATGCAAAATGTGACAATTCAATTCTTAACCATCAAAAGAAACCCAGAACAAGGGAGGAGGGGGGTCTAAGAGTGTGTTTGATCCTCGATGAAGCGATACATGTTAAGCCACTGTGTAAACTCAAAGTGTCACATTCATTCTCGTGGTGATCTTCAGGAAACTGGAAAACGGTGACGAAGACATTTTTAAACTGTTTTGACATAACACTCTTCTAAACTTCTCCTGGTGGCGGTTGAGATAGGGACGAGTACAGGAGTATGATGTTATGGTATGAAAATTAAGAGGGCGGGCGAGTAGAAGTTTGCAGCAATCGAGTATTCCGTTATTTAAAACTTAAACAGGTCAGAGATCCTTCTCTAATAGAATTGTTACTTAATACATGGAATAATTTGTCATCTGAAATTAGCCTAGTAAATGCTTTTAGAACAGTTTGAATGGCAATTGAAGTACGCATCTTGTAAAAGACTTTTTACGATGAGCTACTGTTTCTACCATGTATCCATATGCAGTTTTTTCTTTTATTTGTTAATTATTTACATTATTGCCAATTGTCATTGAAAAACCCCTAGAGGGAGATGCCAATAAGGTATTGTAAAATAATGATAATAATAATAATATAATAATAATAATAATAAATAAATAATAATAGTAATAATAATAATAGTAATAAATTTATTATACCCTGAGTTCTTGATTCTCTTTGCTCAATGATTGCCCCTGATGATGACTAGTCGGTTGCACTTCGATCTCCTCCTCGGAAGCCTGCATGTTGTTGCTGTGTGATGACGGCATCTGTCCTCTGCATCTGATGTCATCTGTTCCTTTCATCTGGCGAACTAATAAGTACCAGGAAAAACAAAATAAAAAAGACTTGGCTGTTAATGGGCCTGATATCTCATGAGAACTGCCTTGTAAATTATTAATGTGTAAGAGTATTCAGAGTTTTGCTGTTTCGTGAAAGTATTTTCATGTTGGCCGTTACTATGGCCTAGGTAAACATGGAGCACACTTTCACTGGAGTGTAGAACTAACCAGATGGTAAAAAATATATATTACCGTGTACAACGAAAGAATATGACATTCATGCCGGCCTGTTCAGATACACTTCGATTCAAAGAAAAACATGCACAGATCGTTCACACAAATGAAATATCCAGAGGATTAGCAACCCTCTTTTGCGCTTCATTTTCAGTTCCAAGGCTGTGCTCTAGCAGCGCCCGGTAGCCTGAGGCGCCTTCCCGGGCGCCTTACGTTTTTTCATATAGAAACAAAGACACATGCTGGGCATCCTGGAATTCACAGCACTGGGCATAGCACTGGGCGTTCAATGCGCGTTCGTTACTTCACGCAAACTTTTGGTTATCGCGTGTCGTGGAAGGGTTGACTCTTTAAGGCCTAGACTATCACATACAAATTCCCTGGACTGATATCTTTTAAGAATTACCATAAAATTCCGAAAATCAGCCCCGGCGCTTATATGTTAATTTTTGAGGGGCTTATTTTTGGAGGGGCTTATATTCGGAGGGTCTTACTTATGGAAGGAAATTTGCGTTTCAAAATCGATTGGGGTAGCCTTATTAGTTGGAAGTAAATTTACCCTTTTTGCTTTGTTTTACTTTGTATTTGAGGGCAATTTCCAAGTACAAGCCCCCGGGAGGCTTATATTTGGAAGGGCGATTTAACGGAGGGTTCATTGGCGTTAGGAGTTTGGGGGGCTTATATTTGGAGCGGCTTATACTTGGAGGGGATTATTTTCGGAATTTTACGGTATTTTCGAAATTTGATAAAAGATCAAAGCATTTTCCCTTTGGTGATTATAATTTTTAATTAATCATCATAATGCTCTTTATATTTTTGGTGATTATAATTTTTAATCAATCATCATACTGCTCTTATTCCCCTTGTCATATTTCCCTGATGATATTCCCCTCATCGTTTTTAACCGTCCGAGTAAAACAACACAAGTCAGTATTTTGAATTTTGATTTAATGAACCTACCAAATTCTCCTTGCCTGTAGTTGTCACAGCACAGTATTACCCTTACATGATGTATTATTATTCTCAGTCTTAAAATGTCCATGCATCTGCATTGATTTGACTAGTATACATTTCAAAAGTCTTTCTCTTCTTTTTGCCCAAAGTTGGACCAATAACTGGTACAATTTCACTACTGGTATGTCATTTTTGCGGGATCTTCTGTCCAGTACTCCCCCTTTGATGAGCAATATTTGAAATAATAGCCTCCCTCAAATAATCACCCCCTTTTGATGCGAAAAAAGAAATACTCGCCCCAGGCTATTATTCGAGGAAATACGGTAGTTTAACTTGAGCTCAGCTTTAACTAGCCTGAATTTCATCCGAGTACCTCGAGTCGTTGTTACTCCCTCAGTAACGTCTGAATCGACCGGCCGTTAATGCCGTCCAGTGACGTCACTACTCCTTGACCTTTGCTTTAATTTATGCAAAAAGTAAAACACTATTTTCAAGTGGCAAACCAAGAAATATCGTTTGGAAATGTCTGCATGATACAGAATTGCTTTATTTTTTCGATCGTAATTCATGTTTAACGTTCAAACTATCAACTGTATGCAGTACAACTCCGAACCGGTTGTGCTGAATTCTATAATCAAACTCGGTCGCAATCACGTAATGAAATAAACACACCGCACACGAAAACCATAAGTTCAAAAACACAATGATTTCTTTAATTTCAAAGAACACTAGAAGCTATTTGGTTTTTAACGAAGAAAAAACAAGGAAACAAGAAAGAAAAACTAACACAATCATTATACTTGACGGTGAAAAGCAAGAAGGTAGAATTATAGCGGAGCATAATAGGTAACAAAATTTGGTAAACTATCCATCCGAGAAAATTTGGCTATGACGTAACGTACGCCCGCCTGCCCGTCCGTACACACACTTCATGTAAGCTGATGTCAAATGTCACAATAGATCTTTCACAACTTGACTAGCCTTTCAGTTATGTAATCCATCCATATGAGTATGATTAGATTGACAGCTGTCAAAATCAGACATCCACTGACAATTATCACATGACCATCTCTTGGGCTCAGCTGAAAAACCAGTCGTTTTGCCCTACATATAAGCTGATCTAGTATGTTACACTTACCAATTCAACATAAAACGAAACTACGCGGTCAGTAGTTTAAAGTTATATACACAAGCCAAATTAAGGTCAATCGACAGCTGTCAAAATGGGACATGTGCAGACCACTGTCAGAAAACTAATAACGTGGGCTCAGGTCCGCTCAGGTACACGATCTGGCATTTTCCACTACAAGCCGGATGGATATGTCTTACTCACACTCGTAGTCTGTTAATTCGAATATTCGCGATTCTGATGAAGGTTAATTGACAGCTGTTAAACTAGAGTATCCGCTGACCATCATCACCTGACAGTATTGCGGGCTCATTTTTCTACCCATCAAGGTCACGTATTTTTTAAGTTTTCCGCTGATTTTATTTGATCACAGGCTCAATTCGAAACCCTATAGCTTAGAAAATCTATACACACCGACCACTTGACCTTCCGTCGGTCCGCACAACAGGCATACAATGTTTAATCTCACACTTTCTCGCTAGTTTGGGGGCCTGCAACCTGATATTGTACATCCATGTTTTGATTAATTGACAGCTGTCAAAATAGTGTATCTGCTGACCAGTATCGCCTGACCATATCGCGGGCTCGGGTTTCAACCCACTGATTTTGAGTGTTTTTTGAAGTTATCCGCTGACAAGTTGCTACTTTTCAAATGATCGCAGGCTCAAGTTCAATTTATTTGAAATGCATATGTAATAAGTCGTTTTTATGAGCCGCACTTTTAAAATTTTGATTTCAAAGCGATCTCGGACGCGAAAATTCAACCGGCTTTTACATGCTTGGAAGGCAATCACTTTTGACTTTTCTTGCAATAGTCACTCGTTGATCACACTCTACGTCCAAGTTTCATGCTTTGATTGGTCAAAATTTGACAGGTGAGGTTATGCAGAAAATTTATGCAGCGTTTGGAAACTTGCTTACTGATAGCTGAAGCTCACAGGGGTTTGTGTCATCTTGTGATGTTTTTAACTGTCTTTTTCTACTTGATGTAGCAAGAGAAATAGCGCTGCTAACAAGACTGTTCTGTGTAATTCATGGCTGGTTTTTTTATTGCGCTTTTGGCTGAGAAATGCACCGCTTGTAAAAGTCATTGGAAATCCGGTTTCGAATGGCATCGTTTTCAAAAATAAGCTTACTCACTTGCCCTTGCTTGAGGCGTACAAAGGGTTGAAAAGTCTCAGGCGATTCTGGCCTGGCTTGATAGCCTTCAGGAGCAGCATCTTGACTGGTAAGCCTGAGCAATTACTGTATTGATGTTTTTTTTCGGTTTCCTGAGGTCACGAGTAGTTTATAACCTACAATAGTATAAGGTTTAAAAAACCTTTAGACATTTTTTGACCGCAATTTCAACGAAAGAAAACGTTCCGAAGAATATTTAGTTATGATTTTGGCTGTAAACAGAAAGCTGATTTTCTTACCTCGAGTTCATCTTGAAAAACAGCAAACACCGGGAAGCCGGCCTAAGACATAAATAAGCTTATGCTTACCTGATTCATAATTTTCAGGGACACTTTTACGCTCAATACTTGTCTTCGTGAATGAAAATTATTGTCTCTGTACATGTTTCACCGAATTATATTTATTTTATTGATCGTTAGTAGTCCTCTCGCAATTTTTATCGCCGCACCGGTTGTTTTCAGTTGTACATAAACATCGCATGCAGGAATACTCAAAACGCAGCGCGTAAATATCACTCGCTTATATTAAAAGATCTAGATTACACATAACAAACCCATAAACAGTTTTATACATAAAGGGAAATGAAACCTAAACACAACAAAATCTCTATCATTTTGAAGCGTAAATGTTAACTCTATTAATCGCACTGCAAATATGGTGCCTGTCAAAAGTGAGAACCCGTCCGGCTGGCCGAAAAGGTGATTTTGAGAATTTTTTTTATCGTTTAGGTGCACCATAGCTTTGGGCTGTCATAGCAGTGGGAGTCCCACCGACTGCAGGTCAAATTACGACAATATAAAGGTCCGCATCCTTGTAGAAATCAAACCCAGAGTGATCACAGGAAACATTTGTCGCCTTCCTCTCCACAAATATCCGACCCTTGGAGGAAAAATGAGGCCTGCTGACTCTTGCAAGCAGATCTACGATGCGAATCTCACTGGGAAATCCATATCATCGGCTGTTAATGGATTCTACTGGATCAAGACAGCAAGAGCAGGTACGAAAAGTAGTCAAACGTTCTGCGACATGGATAAAGGAAGATCGACTCTAGTTGGAAAAATCAGCGGCCAGGTGGGAAACATCTTCAATTCATCGCTTGTACGAAACGTCAACAGTAACCTTTTAAAGTCTCCCGGAATGAAATCGGGCAGCATTGAGTATGCCTGCCTGGATGCTCGCCATCTTGCTGCATGGCATTCATCTGCGGTTATGATCTCGAGCAGCGAAAATCATTCCGGAGTTGGAAACAGGTGGATTCGATGGAAGATGCCATTGGACAGAAATTATGGTACTTGGTGGAATCATGGCGTCGGTCAGGCAAAAGTGGCAGCAGCTACTGCAAACCAAGTAACTGTTACGGCATCGAATGGAAAAAGCCAGGTACGAGATGAGCAATGCAAGGAAAAGGAACGAATTTCATGTTGGCCAATTTACCCGAATAAGTAGTCGAACCAATGGAGAGTTAGATAATTGAGTGCCCAACGAAGCAATGCCTTATGCATTCCTCTCAAAGATTTACCATGTTGAACAAGTTGGCCACAATTTATAGCCACTTTTCATGAAATAGTTCTCAGAAAATAGCAGACAACGAACTTAAGGGTTGCCGAAGACCCTTTATTCGCTTTAATTACAATAAAACATGTAGTGCGCTCGATAGCCATTTTTTCTAGCAGTTTTTCCCAAATCCGCTGGGTTTGTTGCCGTTGTTTTTATGTCTTTTGATAACAGCTGTCTTTCTTTCCGTTAGGTTTGTTACCAGAACATGTACGGGATAATGCCATTCCAGCAACACGGTGGTTCGTACCGTTACGCCTCGATTAACAAGCAAGTCGGAAATACAGCTGTGAAAGACTACTGCATGGCGGTTGGCGTGATGTCAGCAGGTTCCAAAGCAAGCAGATGGAGCGATTCTGATTGGCTAAATGCACGATATGATCGTTCCACTCCCCATTTGCTGGTTTGGCTCAAGTAAAAGGCATAGAGCGAGGGACCGAAGTAATTAAAACCTTTCTTTAATTGCTAGATTTTTATGTTCTGTTTTTTTTTTTTCTTAAAAGCTTCCCTAAAGTGGTTTGGTAACTGACTAACTGATTGATTGATCGATTGATTTAATGACTGATGGATTTATTGATTGATTGATTGATTGATTGAGTCAGAATTGGCTGTTTGATTTATATATTGACTGATTGTTTTGAGATCTCGTACTGTACTCGTAAATATAAACTGAAACTTGATAATATTTGGTTTGTTAAAGTGTTAGAGCTGGTAACAAACTTGCAAGATAAGCTTAGGGTTCACATTTAGAAATAAAGGAGTAGCCCATAAGCTACGTTAAATTTAATTGCCTCTGTTAGCTTTTCTCTCTGATTGCAAGCATTAGGCCCTTTGAGGACAGGGGGAAGGGCTTCTGAAAAGGAATTTGGAAAATATTGAGAAACTTGGTGACGTTGGGTATTTTCGTTTGTAAACAAGCAGTTATTGATAGAGCTGGGGTCCTTCATCAAGGGGACGGAAGCTGGGCAACAGGGTATGTGAAACTTTACGGAAACTCCTGTCTCTCTAAAGCAGTAACATATGGTAGGACAATGAAGAATTCTATATTGGTCCGCTGGGATGGTAGATTCTGTTGTGTAGGCTGTCAGAATGCAGAAACGCAGCAGACCGGTTCAGTTCCTGAGGACAAGGGATATCGCTGCCGATTTCAATAAACTCTGGAATAAGCTCTGAGTTGGCATCCCTTAACTCTCCTCTCTTGTTTGGTCCGTCCCCTGAGATTTCATGTCCGTCCTTGCAAGGATCCTGTAGTGTGGGCGCTAACTGAAGCGAATGCCGTTTCATACTCTGAACATGTCCGGCTCCTTTACGTGTCAGAGTGAAAGCACTCTTTCTACGGATGAATGCTCCTCCGCCACTTAGCTTTTTCATATGATGGTTATCTTCTTTCATTAAGGTGGACTGTAGCGTAGCCAGTTTGACTCTTAATCGTCTCATCTCTTCCTACATACAAAAGAAATGTTACTTCTTTAATTTTTACAGTCGCATCATTTTCTTTAAAGGTCACATGAACCAAAATTTCGACCTTTTTTTTTTATTTTAGTTCAATTCTAGTGAAATGTGTTTAATATGAACCAAATAAACATACTATGAAGTTACAGCTCAATTGAAGCATGTATCTCCGAGATATTTGCAATTAGAAGTTGCTATTTTATGGCCCTTATCTTCGTAGAGCGGTCGGAAAAGTCTTCGGAAATAACACCTTGTGACGTCAATGTTGGTCAGGTGAAAAAAAGTGGGAAATTTCTCTAACGGCTACCGCTGGCGCAGAAGTGGTTTGTGCGGCCATAAACCTGGAAAGAACGGGCCTCTTGTCTTCAAAAGTTGCAAGCTGTGGTTATCATCTTATTACTTAATTTTCTCGAAGAATACGTAATAGTAAAACGGACTTTAACGACATTTACTATTTCCTTGAGCTGTACTGGAAATGTGCGTGCGTAAGTCCGATGTTTTTCAAGATGCATTAACAAAATGTGTTCATATAAGGAAGTTACTGGATATATAAGGTCCGGAGCTCCACCGTGGACACACAAAAAACAAAATATCTTTGTATAGTAATCTGCCCAAAGAAATTCAAGTTTGCCCACAATGTGTTTGAAGTCACTGAACTTTGTCGCACTCGAGCTGATATTTTAAAACCCACGCTCGATCGGACACTTCTAGCTTCGCAGATCACTAAAATATAAACAAAATCCTCAATGTAGAAGTTTTGACGTTGATATGTGGGCAGAAAAAGAGTTAATCATTATCTAGTAAATCTTCCCCAAGATCGGTTTCAAAGCAACAATAGTTTTTTAAACTTGATCGTTTCGAGCAGATTAATTTTGCGCTGTGTTGTCAAGTTGAACATGGCTTGCATAACACCTGTCAAAAACCTACGCGTAAGTAAGATTTCCTTCAAACAAAGTCAGAGTTACATTATTGCAAAAACTTCTTTCCAATTATGTATAAGATTTAGTTACCGATTGAGGTCTCTTTAAGGACCACAGACACCACTGTAAGCTGGCAAAGAGATGCGACAAACAAAGAACAATTCAATCATGCATAAGATTCAGCTTAAGTGAACTAAAAGAAGCTTCAATAATGTAGCAGAACAACAAAGTTTCATTAAAACAACATAAGGCTTAAGGCTCTTATACCTGCTGACAAAGATGAAGTGAATTTTCTGTACGGAAACAACGTACCTAAAGATCTTAGAAGCAAAAGATCAGTTGAAAGCTTCGCAGCCAAGCCATGATTCCGACTGCTTAGCTAGATTAGTAACTTTTAATAACTGGTCCATGCGAGGATCTTCATTCAAGCAAATTAAACTCAGCAAACTGAATCATTAGAAAATACAGAGAACTGCACATAAGGATTAATTTTGTTTTGCTCGCTTCAGTCAAATCCAGCTCCAGCAATTGTGCATGTTTACGGGCAAAGAGTCGATTGTTTTGGAGTCACTGCCGGCAGTTGTCGTTCTCCGCTACTTCACAGCGAGTGAAAGGAAAATTTGCATACAGAAAGAGAACAAAACTATGTAATTAAAACTGAAAAAACTAAAGGAAAAAAACTCTGACTACTATTACTTGAGCAACAGAAAAATGATCGAAGTAGTCTTTTCTTCTGGAGTAAGCTTGCTGGCCTTCTAAAGTTCCGAGAAAGTTTTTAAAAGTTAAAAGCGCACAAGGTTGTTCACTCGCATGCGTTAGCCGTTACGGTTCTTTGACTGAAGACAAGGATAAAGCTGGTTCTGCAAAGGTAAATAAATCTGGGCATGTAAAAAAAGTAACCATAACTATTAATAACAGAATACAAGCAGGTTTTAATTCAACCCGGCGAAAGAAGGCGAAGCACTGGACACAAAATCAACTCACAAATCGAATGCACAATTATCAGAAAAATATAAACCTGTTTGGAAATGTTTAAAACGTTTTATTCCACCTCAGACTGACGGAATGAACCGATTTTATTCCAACATTGGTTGTTCTGAATCCAAAGTAATTTTCAATTGACGAAAAAAAAACAACAAAAACAACAACAAAAAAAGCCTTTACAACGAGTAAACGTTCACACCTCGTGTATTTCATTCAGTCTCAGTCAGAACTCTCACAGAACAAGACAAACAAACGCAGGCAATAAGGACAGTTAAATAAGGATGCGCAGAAGCTTGCGCAGAACGTTTTTCCGCCCTGAAAGACCAACATTGACGTCAAGTAGTCTCCAGTCTATCACGCGGCCATTTCAGAAACGTTTTCGTGAAGTCTTCGGAAATGCTCGGATTTGATCTTTTATCTTTCTATAAAGGCTTGGGAAGAAAAATCTTTACCCAAATCTCACTTAGGATGGTTCTTTTTAGTGTTTGGTGAAGGTAAAGCGACAAAAGAAAATATGTCAATTTTTTGGTTTATTTGATCTTCAAACAGCAGATTACACTACTTTATATACCGTAAAGTCTTCTAGATACACATTCCGTGTTTCCCACTCTGCTCTGTTATTAAGGTGACTCGAAGGTTTTTTTGTACTTTGAAGACTTGTTTTTGGTGATTTAGGAATTTTGTACTGCTTGTAATGCGATCAACTTTAAACCAGGCTTTTGACTATTTATACTACGCCGCCGCCAGACAGCATGTAAAGGAATTGACCTTAAAGGTATTAATAGTCATAACCAAGGCAATAATAAAGCTCTGTGAAGTTTTATCTATGGTAAAATTTCCTTTGAAAAGAGTCACCCAATCACTCGATTAGCTGGCATGATTTTGTTTAAAACTTCATTTGCTCAGAGAGAAATATTTTTGAAAAACAAACCTTTCAAATCTAAAATATTTGCACCCATCTTATTTCTCCCTCCACTCCCCCTCTCCCTCTTCTTTAGTTTTCTCTAGGGTTACTGCATTGATGATTCTCATCCATATCGTTCTAGGGTACCTTAAGTTCTTGATTCTCTTTTCTCAGCGACTGTTCTTCCTGATGGACACTTTGTTCTTCAACTATCTCCTCCTCAGGAACCAGCATATTATTGTGTGACGACGTACAATCATTCACTGTTCTCTGCGTCCGGCGTACTAGTAAATACTAACAACAAACTAAGAGTGTGACTGTTGGTGTATGAGATCAATTCTCTTTTGAACCGATATTTCTAAAAAGTGGCTTCGCGCTCCTGCATTAGAGAACTGTTGTCCTTGGTATTTGAAAGTATTTTTGGCCATTTTTTGACCCGAGACGTAGCAATAGCAACAGCAAAACTCTCCAGAAAGGCGAAATTCATTGCCTGATCTTTTGATAAGGAAAAAGTCCTAGGGATAAATGGAGATCGTTCCCGCTGTCGTTTTAGACTCTGACTGCAAAATTACACATCTTACACTGAAATATGTATTCAGGTGTGTGCTGCACGTGAATTTTTTCTTCAATAAAACTTGAGACATAAGTGGTAGGTAATTATTAGGAAAAAAACATCAAAACAAAACAATAAAGCATTACAAGTCATACTAAGTCTGTTGCTTGCAATACTCCGCCAAAGTAGAGTATAAATGATTCTAGTAACCTGTCCAAAACTAGCGGTGCCCGAAAACCGCAAAACGTTATGTTAACCGTGTTGAAAACATCTCTCACATTCTTACGACTTGTTCATTGTGTTTTTAGCTGTGGAGTACTGCGATCACGTGCCCCAAGCTACCAAGGGCATTCTCCAGCTAACTATACTTTTTCAGTAGGGAGCTAGCAACGTAGAAGTTTATGGGAAGTACACAATCTTACACAAAACAGTACAAAGACACAACTAAAATGGAGCTTACAAGAGCAATACCTTATGAGCGAACATGAGAACTATCACGGTGGAGCAATCCATGTGAATCAGCACAAAGTCCAGCCCGTACAACAAGTCTGGATTTGTGTTTCCTTTCGTGGTTATCCTAAAATCACGGAACAAAAGCGAGAAACAAGAAAATGAAAAGTCATCACGATATAGTAGATGCCTCGCTACGTCCCCCAGGAAATGCCTCGTCAGTATCGGCAATCTGTGTAGCCTGCGAACGAAGGCGTATTTCCGGTCGTCGCTATACTCTTGGGTGGAAAGAAGCGACGAAAGGAAATATGTCTGGGTCCGAAGGCTATAGGGTAATCTTTGGTTCCATAAATTATTTCAGTCACCCAGCCGTAAGTATGTCTTCACATCGATGAATGTGTAGTTGATCTAATCCTTAAGATGATAGCGACAGCAACTCTTTCGCTTGTTCTGTCTCGATGTGTAGCAACCAGTTAATTGCAACACATCGGCCGAGGGTGCTCAGAGCGAAACAATTGGAATACTGACCTTAAAACCATGAGAAAACTGGTGACAAACATGGCGCTATAAACGGCCCAGCTGATCATCTTACTCTCGTTGTAAGCTGGTGGGGCGTTTCTAATCTTGTAACTAAGCCACATTCCCCAGATCAGCACCATCATATCTCCTGTAATGATAGATAGCAGCAATGCTGGTTAAATTAGACGGCTAGCAGACACTTAAAGCAAATTTCGGGAAGGATGAAGTGTTTTTTACGGGAAATTAAGAATACCGCATCACTGTCCCAAGGACTTTTGTCCAGGATTGCATTTCCAGGATTTTCTATCTAACTACAATAAAGACCTCTCAATAAAGGGATCGACTATTTACCAAGTTAAGAGTTGAGTTGAGTTTGAGTTGAGTTTGAGTTAAGTTTGAGTTAAGTTTGAGTTAAGTTGTAGTTACCGTTTTTACTTAAAATGTCGTTAATACTATCCACACGACATAAAATGTGCGGATTATTTATATATAAAAATTATTATTTTTGAGGTGGTATTTTAGTTTTTAATACCCGATCGAGTTGGGTCAACCAAATCTGCGAGCCACGCGAGCCACGGTGCGAGTCATGCGAGCCATGCCTGTGAGCCATTTTTGAGTAATTCCGTTTTTCTTAAATTGGTCGGGGAGGTCGTCGATTATTCCACCAGCAAACATCCCTGGAGTTTTACCTGCGACTTGCCTAGCCGCCATCTTGTAAACGGAGTTACCTCGCTCCCAGGTTCCTCTCTCTCTGGCGCGACGCGAAGCAGTGTTCCTCGTGATGGCTCAATTTCGGCTCAATACGGAGATCCAACTAGCCGTCAATATAGTGCAGTATTGCCGTCTCAAAACAAAAATTCTTGCTATACGCGTTATCAGGTTTTTGTTTTGCAAAAAAGTTTCGAAAAACCCGACTTTTCACGCCATAAATTACTCATTGAAACATAAAAAATTCGAAAGAACATCTTTCTGAAGTTTTTCAAAGAAACATGCGTCGAACAAAATGAGTAAATAACGCAAGTTTGCCAAGTTTTTAGCGAAAACTTTTTTTCAAAATTATGATGGCGTGATTAGCCCGCGCATAGCTCAGCTCGATGTAAACAAACCGTATATATCGAGATATCGCAAGTTTTTTTGTCTCCAGTGAGTTCAGGTTAATTTACATACGCAGCGACTAAAGCGATACTTTAACCTTTGATTCGAAACGTACGTTGTTACGCATATATATCTGCCTCTCAAACGGGGAGGTTGAATGGAATTGTCATTAATTCTATTATTCTTTAAGTTAATGACAGAAAAGAAATACGAAGAGAAAAAAACACAGCGTGCATAGCCTGTGTACAGACGCCCCTCCCCTCCCCTCAGATTTTTTTCTGAGGGGAGGGGAGGGGCGTCTGTACACAGGCTACAGCGTGCACGGATTGCTTTAGTTTTGTCGGACCGTAATAACTTTGCATACCGACAAAAACAATATCAAGCGACACCTTTAATACAAATGCAGTCACTTCATTCGCAATGCTATAAATAACTAAAAGACCCTAAAATGTCTCGCTACACAGGCTTAAAAATTCATCCTTTATCTGCTGGAAAGAAATACATAAATTCAGGACTTACGGGTTTTGTTAAATTTGAGACCGGAAGTTCGCGAACCCCGCGCCGATTTCTGTTTCAATTCGTGAATTGTAAGTAAACAACAGTTTAATTCAGTTCACTTCTACTTCATTTTTTTAGATCAAAGTTCCCAATATAGCCAGGTGTATACTGGTAGTAAACAACAGCATAGAAAACTTTAGTTCATTTCAATATCATCGAATGTGACCGGTCATCTTGACCGTCAAGGCCAACAAAATGAGGACAATTCAACGCTTCACGTTTGGGAATGTAAAATTATTAAACACTTTTTCATTCGTGAAAAAACGAACAGTCGGTCAATTTTGTGTAAAAACGATCTGGATCTTCCATTAACCACTTTTAAGTTAACAAAAATGAAAGCAACGGTAACTCAAACTTAACTCAGACTTAACTCAAACTCAACTCAAACTCAACTCAAACTCAACTCAAACTCAACTCAACTCGTAACTCGGTCATTAGTATCTCTCCTCAATAAATTGCCCAACTGGCACACGAAATTGCCCTTTGTCTATGTTGGTAAGCACTTGCAATGGTAAAAAGTCCCGATCCACCAGGTGTTCCCATCTAAAATTCAAACGCTAAAATCTCTTTGTGAAAGGTTTTGAAACCAGGAGTCATTTCAAAAGTAGGTTGAGTTTGATCGTCCGGGTGAACGTCGTCCTGAATTGGACTGTTGTTGTTGACAGTGACTGACGTTTCGACAACCTGTGGGGTAGTCATCTTCAGAGTCAAAGTGAGTTGTATAACGTCAGTTGATGTACTCTGGTTATTGATCTGATTGGTCAATTAAGTCGCGATGTTATTGGTCGTCCGTCAGTTAAACCGTGATGTTATTGGCTATGAAGACTCGTAATCAGTAATTGGTGCGTTTCGATCCGTCTGTTGTCACAGTTAAACGGTTGTCTATCGTTAGTCAAATTGTCAGTTCTCCAGTCGTTCTCTCGTAGTTAGTTTTGCTTGATCTCGTCAACAAGTCGTTTTTACGGTGCTGGTAACTGTTGGCTACGATTCAGTGGCGTTTGTTCTAAGTTAGTAAACCAACTTTCTAAAGTAAGTCGTTGATAGTAGTCTGTAGAATACGTAATACATGTCGCAGTCTCAGTCAATTTGATGTTTCGTCTGTAAATGGTGTTCAGCAATGTTCATTCCTCGTTGCTCGTTTGTGTTCGGTCAGTCGCGTGCTTAGGTTTCTGCCCGTTTCACCAATGTAAGTAGCCTGGCAGTCGCAGCATTTGATCTTGTATATTGCTCCCTGTTTGTCCTCCGATTTGTCTTTTTCCTCGACATAAGTAAATGGTCTGTAAATGGCGTTCATTGCTGAACACCATTTACAGACAAAATATCAAATTGACTGGGACTCCGGACATGATGATAGGGTTTCTAAGGGTCCTGGCGATTTAGATGCACGTTCCATTTTGCGGGGCTGTAAAGTTCAGAAATTAAAAATCGTAGTGTGATCTAGTTTTGAACGTTATTTTGATTCCTTTTCATGAAAGACCATTTTTTCTGACTTATTTGGCCTCAGGTGTTAGGTGTCATACCATGGATATTGAGCTATGCAGAGCGACGGGTCTTCTCTCACAGACCAGGACATAGCACGGATCATTGCGAGAATATGCCATCTAATGGGAACTCAGTGAATGCATTTTAGACTCTACAGGTATTTGAACAGCTTCATGACGCAGAAATTCAAACCAGTTAAGCTTCATGTCAGATTTTGTGAAACATAATATCATCCCCGCAACAAGACTAAAAACGGCGATGTCACACCAGTGAACCTGTCCCTGCCATTTGGAATACACCAGTTTTGTATTTTCGCCACTTCAAAAGTACCAGATTAATAGTATAGAGCCTTCACAGTGCAAGGCGATGTGCTTCTGCGAGGACTGCTGGGATAGAGAACCGGACGGGGAAAGTGACGCGTTTGATTCAGGAACTTAACTGGGAGCCTTTGCAGATGAGACGAGGAAGGACAAGGCTGATGCTGTTCTTCAAGATAGTCAGAGGTGTGTTAGCCATCCCAATGCCCTCATATACATGTCCAGCTACTACATTACAGCAGAACCCGTCAGTACCATCCCCCGAGATACATTGCTGTGAACTGTGGCACTTAGGCGTACGGGAGTTTTTTTTCCCAGCACGATAAACTTGTGGAACAGCTTACCTGCTGAAGTGATTACTCAGGCAAACCTGAAAGACTTCAAGGATGGCCTGGACCATTTTTAAATGAATTGATTTATTAATTTCATTTATTGATTCATTTAAAACCAAAACTTTTCGTTTATTTTATTTGTTTTGCATTATTATTATTTTTGTCTCTTATATCCACTTGATGGCTATTCTTTTATGGATTACCTGGATAAACGTAAACGTAAACGTAAACGTCTTCGCAAAATATGTTATTCCCTATTTTATTCCGGTCTTACCAAATATCAGAGTGAGATTGAACCAATTTTCGACACATCTTTCATATTTGAGGTCACCAGATGTCCGTGCTGTTTCAACTAAGGGTGGGTGAAATGCGGTCCAGGCAGTCAAGTAACTACAGTAAAGCAGCACGAGAAGGCATAGGCGTCTTAACAAAACCCCGTCAGAAAGTGCAAGCTTCTGAGCAGAACGCACGCGGAAAATTAATGCCACCCTGCAAAGAAAGGAGGAAAAGAAAACATCGAGAGCTCAGGAAGTAATACTGTTATTTTTAACTGCTGAGTCATGCTTGCTGTGGAAAGAAGTCTGATGACTTAAAAAAAAATACTTGACCAAGACCAAGCTTCCCTTGTTCTTTTGGGTAAAACATGCCACCTTCCTACCACCACTTCCTTGTTATTTCTAGAAAACTGAAGTCATATCCGAATCTTCGCAGCGACCAGCGTTATCACCAAACAAATACTGAGGTTTAAGCTAATACGATAGTAGTAAACAAAGTTTACTGGACGACATTTAGATTGAACATTAAATTATATTTGAGCAAAGATTCCTAAAAAAAACAGTGTTGAACAGTAGATACCCTTCGCCATCCTGAAGGGTACAAGTTTCGCACGGAGTTTATGAAAGAGATTTCGGACAAGAAATCTTTTCCCTGAGTATGAGTTCCTTTTATTTCTCTGTCAAAGTTTGCTAAATTATGAAGACAATTGCTATTGTTTTTTACGGTTTACGAGATATGGTGTCATAAGTAACATGAAGCCACTCTCAATGCCATCATCCAGTTTTATCACTGACTTTTACGGACTCACAATTGGCCTACTTCCCAGTAGGCTTGATTGGCTCAAAAGGATGGAGCGTTGCGTCCGGTCACCGCTAACTTCGAGGTTCGATTCCCAATCAACCCTGTATTTTATCAGGGTTCTCAGGTTATTCATTTAACTACAAAAATCAGATCTACTTTCATATGCTCATCCGCAGTTGACAGAAATTTATTGCAAGCCATGAAACCAGTCTATTAAAAAATGAACTTTTCAGTACAATTCAAGGTTGGGACCATTTTAAAATGACAACATGTCCCCGGTATTCTTGGAGACTGTAGTGGCTGCACTTCACTGTATGGCTATCATTGGACCTTTCCCATAATGGCGGACCATTTAGTCACTCTACAATCAACACCTGAAATATGGGACTGGTTTTAAATACCGCAAATGTCTGTATCGCCATAAGAAGTGACGCAAGGGTATAAATGCTGGAAAATACCTATCCCATCATTTTATGTGGAACCAATAGTAGTTTTCGTATCATTAAGAAAAGTCAAGGTTCAGGAATCGTATGTTAATAAACAGATTTTTTTGCAATACCTCCATGTTTTGAGAGCTAAGGGTCCATAAACGAGTGAAAAGCCAATGTGCTGCAGCCAAGGTTTCATAACACAGGTGATGTCTGTGGGTTTGAAGTACGAAACAACGAGCTGCGAATAGAAGGTACCAAAGACGCGTCTGCTTTTGATCATAAGAACACCTAACTGTGATGAAAAGTGATTAATTCGATTACTCTCTGTAATGTTTACCCTCCTCCTCTTTTTATTGTTAGATCGATGTAGGGTCGATGTAGGGTTGATGTGGGGGGAGATGTACGGCCAATATAGAGTCAATGTGGGGTAGATAATGTGAAGGTAGAGGAGGAAAACCAGTAGAAATTTGATCGTGGTGGTAGTGGCGGTGAAGGGAAAACAATACAAATGTGGTTGGGTGGTGGCAGTCGATGCAAAACATGACACATGGGTGGTGGTGGTGGTTTAGGGCAAACGATTGGCGTGTGTTCCCGGTGGGGGTGGTGGAGGGAAAACAATAGAAATGTGGTGGTGGTGGTGGTAAAGGAAACAAATGCAGTGTGTTGCTGGTGGTGGTGGTGGTGGAGGCAAAACAATAAAAATGTGGTGGTGGTGGTGGTGGCAGTGGATGTAAAAGAATACACATGAGTGGTGGTGGTTTAGGGAAAACAGTTGAAGTGTGTTCCTGGTGGGAGTAGTGCAGGGAAAACAATAGAAACATGGGGTGGTGTGGTGGTGTTGGTGTTGGTAGAGAAGATAGAAATGTGGTGGTGGCGGTGGTGGTGGTGGTGCCTTAGGAAAAACAACTGAAGTCTGTTGATGATGGGGCTGATGGAGAGAATACAATAGAAATTTAGTGTTGATGGTGGTGGAAAAACAATAGAAATGAGGTGGTGATGGTGGTGGGGGGAAAATAAAACAAAATGAGGAGGAGCGAAGTAACTGGATAGTAGAAGACAGGAAACGATAAGTGAAAGGTTTGATTTGGTGCTAGAAAAAACTAGCACGATTTGCAAGCCAAGAGTCAGTAAATCGGAAGTGGAAAAACTTGTTGCACAATGAAAGTGGAAGGAAATAGGACTTGTATGACTACGTTACGAATCGGTGATTTCAATTCATTGACGCTTATTGAACATGAATCAACCAATGAACACTTTTCTCAGTTTTTAGTCAACCAATCAAAAAGCAAGACATCTATCGGCCTAGAAATAGTTAGAAAACCTGTCCAACGGGTTAAACTACCCATAAATAGCACATGACCTTATCTTAATGAGCTTTTTCGGACTTAATTCATGAAAGCAAAAAGCTATGACATTATCGAAAAAGTATCCCTTCAAAAATTAATGAGATTACCCCTCAGAAAAGGTGTCTAATCGTTCCCTACAGCACTACTAATACGCTGAAGTAGAAGGTAGGGGTGTAATATGAAAATGTTTTTTTGGAGGGAGTACAACACGTTTTGTGGTAAGTTTATGCTTACTGTATCCAATCCTATATAATTTATAGGGATAAAGTAAAACAAAAAAACTTGAATAGTGTTTCGAATGCTAAATACGACAAAACGAGCATTTGGTTCGCAACACTTGCCATAAGTATTGTAGACGATTGGGCTCCTGACACAATCAAAATACGATTGCCGCGATTAATCATCGCGCCACACGGATCAAATTTCGCCACCAATTTTTGCCCATTTTATCAGTCAGCTGAAAAAACTGGCCGTTGACGAGAGGTTATTATGCCAGTTGGGGACACCCTTTACTGGCCGTTGCTGTTGTAATGAGATTTAAAAAAGAGTCAATGTATGAACTGTCCGCAAGAACAAAGAAAAGTGGCCTTTGTGGAGAGGTACGTAGCTGTTAGTGGAGGTTCGACTGTATTGCTATATAAGCAATATAATAGAAAACGTTTTCCGCATTTGCATAGCCTGATATAAACACGAGAGGAGTTGAGAGAATCCAAGACAGTTATGCAAACCCGAGACGAAGTCAACGAAGACGAGACGAAGCCAACCCCTCTCGTGTTTATTTACGGCGGGGCCAAACCACCCCCCAAAGGGCTTATCAAGGCTAAATTTACGTATTTTTCACATTTCTTTTTATTTCTCGACCAAACTTGCCAGATAGACTACGATTGTTGACCAAATGATATTAAGTTTTTATTTGACTCAAAATGTTAAATTGTGACGTCACAAAGGCTGACGTCACCAAAATGGGATAAATGCAGTTTATAATTTCAAAGTCAAACTTATATCATTTGAAAGGGCTTTAGAAGAGGAGTAAAGCAGTGAAAACCGTTTCTGGCTACGACGCGTAAGACCCGAGTTATAAGACTTCAAAGAAATTTGATTTCACCCCCCCGGAACCATACTTTTCCTTAAAAAACGTCCCCGTGGTATTTTGTTCACAGTTTTTGGCAAAATAAGCTGATTTTCCGGTGACAGATACCTTTTATAGTTGGCCAAAATCGTATCATTTTAGATTTCTGTTTTGGACTCAAAAACACTAATTTAAGCAAACCAAAAAAATTGATCACGTAACATTTATGACGTCACAAAACTGTTTTCCGGGTTTTTGCGCAGTTAGGAATTTCTTTTTTCAAATTTTTCTTTTTCCTTTAGCTTTCGACAGTAAAGATGTGTTATGTGTAACTTAAACAGCAAGGGTGACTCGACAACAAAACTCTGAAATTAAGACTTATTTTAAAAGGGGGGTACCCCGTTTTTGTGCTCCGAATTTATCCAAATTCAAAATGTCATATCTCAGCTCATATTTGAGATACTGAAAAATGTTTTTCAGCTTTCAACTTCCCTTGAATAGTTCTGTCAAAAACGATATAAAAATTGGGAGATTCAACAGTTTAAAATTTACGTATAAATGACGTCAACAAATATGACGTCATAATTTGACATTTGGTGTCATCCTATGAGCGATTTTGATTGGCCTGATGTTTCGTATTTTCAGGCCAAGTTTGGTTGGGAAAAAGTGAAAGCAAGCAAAGTTATTTTAAATTATTCGAAATTGTCACGTTTTGATAAGCCATTTGGGGGTGGCTTGGACCCACCGTGATTTCAGTCTATGCAAATACAGGTAACAGTTTTCTATTGCTTTTATAAATTAACCTTCTGAGAAAATACGCAAACCCTTTGTTATGGCACTGAAATTCTTACCTGTCGCGAAGTCTTACACGCGAAATCAGTTCTAATGTTTTGCAAAAAAAGTGCTTTCCAAAATATGGATTTTTATCTCTTAAAATGTCAGTTTAAGAGAAAGAAAAATTGACACAGCATGTTTTTAAAGATTTTCCAAGTTTCGGTTGACGAAGGAAAGGGTAAATAAAGTGAAATTGTCGATTTCAAATTCGTGCTTGCATGATTAGCGCCCAAAAAGCAAAACATCTTGACGTCACAACCATGCTTACATAGTTACTCTCATGCAAACACGCCTCTCGGCCAATCAGAGCGCGCGTACTACCTTTATTACTTTATAAATGGGTTTAGGAGGAAGGTAACTATAGAGAGTAGGACATAACCCGCAAGGATGGTATAGGTTGACGACGTGATACAGTTTGAGTACTAACCGTTGAGTACATTAGCATAGCACCCAGTAAAATGATCTCCATAAAGCGGGGACTCGAGGCCTTAAAAATCTAGTGAGGAAGAAGAAAAACAGAATGAAGTTATTCCTTGAGTACAACCCGGCAATCTGTCTGCAAATACCAGTAAGGGTTTACAAACAAGGCGCACCAAGAAAATGGGCCTAGTAGTATATTGTAAGGCTACGTGAGGCCATAAACTATAAGTTTCTATCTGTCTTCGACCCAGATCTATAGCATTATTGCGTTCTTAACTGACTTAATACCTGACGTTTTCTCTGTAGCAGGCTCCAAGTACCCTGAGTGTATAAAATGAGCTTAGGTGAGCCTTTTAAGGCGGTTCGACTCTCTCCTCCACCTTTCGTACATTTGATTCATTTGGCTGTCTTAGTGTCTGACTTAAGTAGAATTTGAACACAAGAAATATACATAATGTCTGAACTGCGGATGAAGCAAATGAGTGATGAATAATAGAAATAATCTATCGAGTATTTGACTTGTCCCTAGAAAGTTAAACGCGGGTATCAGATAAGTAGAGGGATGCGGGCATCTTTCTGGCGCACCTCTCATTCTAAAATGTGTAGTGTAGTCGGATGCAACTTGATCTGTTAAAAAAAAGGAAATTTATCAAAGCCATTTCCGATGCAGTCATACCGCGCACGTGATATTCGTTGTTTAAATACCTTATCCTTCCAGTGGAGAGCCACGTACACAGCAAACACTATCGTCAAAACCATAACAGCACCATTTAGACAGCACAGTAACAGTCGGATCACGATCTTCAAAGTGTAAATACACGGACTGCCATCAACACACTCGTCACATCCCTCACTGCATCGACGGCAGTCGAAGTTATTTTCGTAGGCGTTCGGTTCTCCGCGGAGCATCCGATCATGTTCGCGTTCAATAACAGAGCCGTTGAATGCTTTTTCTGGAGCAAGTGCGTCTGGGAAGTAGAAGCCACGTTTGCATGTGCAAACATAGCTTCCTCTCTTGAATCCTTGGTTACGAACCGTCTCACACTGTATCGGAGAGTAAGAAAACAAACTAACATGAATCCAGTGCTTCTAAAATCTGAAAGTAATTTGGAGAGATTTTTTTTTTTTGCACTGGCTAGACCTACAGAATACGATCGATGGTATAATGATGATAAGTTTTCCTCGTATAGTTTTCTAAATGTCTTATATATATATATATATTTTTAAAAGGTAAAAAAGGTTAAAGAGACCAATTTTATTTCGAATTGTCCCGAATTTATGCCATTAATGGGTTAATATTTTAATATGTTAATATGGTATGTATTGGCCTATGAACAACCTTGGCACCTATTTGTGATTATATGTGTGACCTCTTGAAGGGAAGTCCACAAAATGTGTTTTGAATCTCAAGAAACCAAACTCCGAAACGATTCATCAGATTGAATCTAAAACCTGATTTGAAGGTTCATGAATCGTATGTTCCCTACGGCACAGATTCGCTTCCCCGCTGAATCTCGCCTAGAAGGGTTTTTGGATTTTTCGTCTCTCCCGACGTAAGTTTAACTAATCTAAAATCATCAAGTATCTTGGATTCCCCTAAAGAAATGACGTTTAGTCAGCTCTACCTTATGTGTTTTTGCTTTTCCATTTTAAAAATACGCCCTTTAGGGATTGATTGATCAAATGTATTTTCAAATGTCTTTATTCACATGCTCTTGCCTTTGTTGATGGCTTGCACAAATGAGTTCCCATAAACTCTATTAAATTCTCTTTGTCTCCTTGTTCAGAGGTGTATTGGTTATCACATTGGTTGATGTCGATATCGCTAAGAACCACATCAATGCTGACCACACCACTGGAAAACGAAAGAAAAGTGTGATTAGTCCTTTAAAGGGTTGACACAACGTAACTGCTTAAAGCCTTAAAGCGAGAAACGCCATCTTAGCACTTACGGATGTAAGGCCTCTGATTCACTGCCTCTCGCTGAGTGAGTCATTTGAACTCGATTTGAGCCAAAAAGCTCTTGTAAAAACTAACTGTCTCATCCCATTCTGGAACTTATTTAGACCAATGGGTCCAAATCAGCCTTATTTTAAGGTCGAAATTACTATGAACCAATAACCCCAACGGTGTACTCTGCAGTTTACTCGACAACGACTCCCAATGAAATCGGGCTAAAACAGGCCTTTTCAATTTGCAGTGATATTAATGAGAAAAGATGTACTGCTGGGCAGCTAATGGAGAGCGCAGCTGCTAGTAAAATTCGATCCTAGGATGCTTAGGATCTCCACAGTGATAGCGATAATTCTGTTGATCATCATTTATAACTTAACAAAGCTGAAGGAAAAACACCTGTTTTCTCCAAACGAAATAACACCTATTCAGATAACTAAAAAGTAATAAGTAATGTGATAACTTCAAATTTGTGGTTGGACAGATGCATATACTTTGTTTTAATCCTACTGTTGACTTTATGGTTTGAACATTATCGGTGTTTCCATTTTATCTAATGCGTATATAGAGTAGTTCGCTACATTATCCAAGACATCTCTCTTCCTTTTTTTTTGCGTTAGTTCGCTAATTTTGCCTATCAACAAAGTCGAAAGAACAGTGTACGGTCCTTTACTACCTCTTGATGACAATTGGATGGTTATAGGAGTTTTACTTTAACAAGAACACCTACATTTCGTCCATAAAGCTAAATAATTAGGCATGCACTTATGAGATGTCAGTTTTTCGGATCTTATCAAGCTTTTAATTAAAAGCCGCTTCAACATTTTGATAAAAAAAATGGTTTTTACAAACTCTAAAAAGCCTATTGGAAATTTACTGCTGTATAAACAGGTATCAGTTTTTTTTGGCCTTTTTTAAAAAAAAAATGATGCAGATGAAATATCCTGATGAAAAGAAACCTTTTAATGAACGTAACTATGTTAGAAATTGGTTCCAAGATTTTGAGATTTTATTTAAGTTATATTTTATTTTTTAAGGATATTTTCAATTTTTTTTAATAATGTGAAGCGCTTGCGGACTCTTAAGGAATAAGCGCTATATAAATACATTGTTATTATTATATGATGATGATGCAGGTGGCGCAGTTGAACATGACACTGGGTGTTACAAATGAAATTCTTAAAGAAAATGCAAATCAGTCTCATTCGTCCATTTAAGCAGTGTTTTATTTAAACGGTTTTCTTTTAAGAATTCTGAGGTTCTCTTCGTACGATTTTGTTACTACCACTAACTACACACCACCCTCCCCCTCCCCATCGAACTCACTCCCCTAATTTGCAATTATTACTAGTCTTTCAAGAATTATGAGGTTCTCCTCGTACGATTTTGTTCGATTCTTTTGAAGATAGCATATTCCTTGATTTCGTGCTATCGTGGCTACTTAACGTAAATGGTAGTAATGGAATCGAGAAATGCGATGAAGTCACTTACTGGGTGCAGATCTTATCTGATCATTTAGGCATAAAATACAGTAAGATAAAGGATGTAGGAGACTTTAGAGTATAGTACAGGAAAGGCTTCTTTCAGAACTCTACACTCTGTGCTATGAGAAATTTGTGCCAAAATGTTCCTAAAATGACGTCTTCTTACGGAAAAAAAAACGCAGTCGTAACTATATTGAAGCAGATAATGCAAACTTCAGCAGGACAGAACAAAATTAATCGGGTGTAATCCTTTTGAAAGAAAATTATGCAAAATATATCTGACTATTTAACTTGTTAGTCGCATGTCAATATTAAAAATAACAAGTTAAAATTTACATTTGCAGTTCAGTTTAAGCAGACAAGCGGAGAATTCCTATCTATGAATTAAGAAAAGTAAACACCTGACCGATTGCACTTTTAGAGTTCTTGTTGTGACGGGTGAATTATCTGCAATCGCAATAAAACAGTCGCACTAGAATAGATTTAATTGTCATGATATATAATATTATACCTGGCAACGAAACCTTTAATTACTTTCCCTTTCTTCTGTTTATTTTTCACTGTTAAATTTTACGCAATAAAATCAGAAGGCATCTAACTAAAACACACAGCAGAATTCAACAGGAAATACTGATACTTACAGAAATTCATCTGTTTCATTAAAAAATGGCGCGAGATATGTGACCATCCAAACCTTGCCTCCAAAGCAGTCGAAATAAGGTCGAGTCCAGGTTCCATTTTCAAACGTTACATGAGGAACTACCACTGTCTTCTTCGCCTTTTTCGCAGTTGCGTTGAAACGCTCCTCGTACATGCTGGAGGATTTTGCGGGTTTGAAGGTGAGAGCCTTGTTTTTGGGTTTGTGCCACCAGATTGCGTTTGGATCAGTGGTATAGTCATAATCCCCATTGGCTATATCAAACACATGAACACTCCCGTTTAGGTCGGAATCTCGAAAGGCGTACGGGCAAAATCGTGTGTAGTTTTTGTACAAATTGTTGTCAAAGCAGATCACTGATCCAAACACAGACGGCGAAAATAACACGATTGAGCGGACATAATGGTAAAGCAGAGCATCGTTTGCGGCTACAGGATAAACATTATCTCCGGCAGCCCGCCATAACGAAGTCATCAAGTTAGCCACTTGCACGGTCAAAAGCGCCTCTTTTTTCCATCGCCGTTCGTCGAATGTTATATTCAACAGATCAACCTTGTTACAGCCTTTGTTTTCAAGTAGCTGTCGTTCAACATCTGCAACTTTCCGAAGTGCCTCTATTACTGATTCAATTCGGCTTCCACTGTTCTCTCCGCCAAGACTATAAGACGTTTCTTCTCCAAGACTATCGCCCATTGCGCCTGGAAACCTTTCCACCCAGCGCTGTCTACTCATAATATCGTGAACTGTTACCATTAAAAAGACGAATGTTAATTTTAGTATCTTCATCTTTATGTGAAATACTATTTTTCCATCAAAGCTAATGCTCACACCGATATTGTTGAAAAATACATATTTACTTTACTGGTAAGAAAAGGTGAAAGAGTGTGCGTGGTTTCAGGGTCGGGCTGTATGATATATCAGGGACTGCGAGCCGTATTTGCATATTTATTGGTTGTAACCATATTAACAAGTTAGCCGTTCTTCCCCACTGTTAATTCAGTCATCAAAAGATCTATTTTTTATACTTAATTGTAATTTTTTTTAGAGATCTAGACTGGACGAAAAGGAAGAAAGGCATCGTTGAGAAACAGCGTATATACGTATGTGTCACAAAAATGGCAATAAAAGACTGAAATCCTGTGACAGGTGTTCCGAAAATCAGAAATGTCATTTTTGACGGACTTAAAGCTTTTTGTTCACGACAGGAAGAAGATCCATTTTTAAAATTTTTCGTGTAGTGGTTTTGTTTTTGTTCTGCTGTTTTTTTTAGAAATTTATATTGCCCACCTTTTTCACATTCCTTCATTCCTCCTACTTCAAGATCAAAGGTCATTTGCGTTCAGGGAAAGAAATTCTTTAGGGAAAAACTATTATTACGAAACCTATTAACCTCTTGCCTCCTTGCTCAGGGTTTGACATGTCAACTCATAATGAACTTAAAAATAAAGAAAATGTACTATAATATTTTCTTCTTTTCTGCTCATGTTAATTAAATGTGGCACTAATTCTTTTTAAAACCGTGTCAAGGACCAGTCAAGTTTAAGCTGTAATCTTTGTGTAGTTGCTACCAGTTCTGTCGGAACTCAAACCTTTGCATAATGCAAATATTATATTTTTAAATAAACGAATGTAGAAGCGAGCGTCTTCCATGCAGCGAATAAATTAGTTCGTTTGTTAAAATATTGAAGATTAAAATTGACTTTTGGCTTTCCCAATTGACAATAATTCATTCTCTGGCCGTTATTCCAACTTGAAAGGAATCAAGCCACAGGAACAAAAATAAGATGAACAAAAATAATTAAAAGCACTGGCATTTTTTTCTACGTGTAATTACCTATTTGGGACACTACAGCAAATAGCAAGAAATTGGCATTTGCTTATAATTCGATGGACCTTCCTATGGATTTTTGTTTTCATCGTCTAAACATATCTATTCCTCATTCAAGTTATAAAAGTGTCTCCCTTCATGACAAACTTCAGTTGCTTTTAGGAACAAATTCTGTAAGCTACTTCTAGAAAGCTAAAATGCTCCTTTCATGGCACCGAATATTTCAACTCAGATTTTCTTAAATTAAGTTCACTTGTCAAGTTAGCGAGCAGGATAAAGATAAATGCAAGAACATTTTCCATTTATTAAAATTGTCGATGTTTTCTTTCATCTATTATCAAACATTCAAACTAAATTGTGCTTCAAAGAACCGACATTAAATATCTGTACATGGTAATAGTCCTTGTAACGGTCAGTGAGTGGACGCGATCTTAACATGATCTCAGGAAGAGAAATCGCACCAATCAAATACCCTAGATAGCACGATCATGCGCAGAACTGGCGAATGATTGACGTGCGTAGAGGAGGATAATTTTGAGAAATCCAGTCGCATAGTGCAGTTTCTGCGTTCTGCGATGTACTCGGTTATACAAAAAAATTGCGTACAATAGAAATTTTGAATAAATGGACAGTGGGAACCTTAGTTGAGAGACATTCCTTGGAAACATTTTTCATGAAAGGCAAATAATGATTAAATTCTGTATTTACAACTATAGCTACTCGGATATGTTTTCTGTCATTGAGCCATATCATATCGAAAGAGCACGAAGTTTTGAAACTAACTAGAAGCAAAATAATATTTCTTGGCCCAAGATATCTTGGCCATCAAGTTTGAGAGTTGCGTTTAACACGAAGTAAGAGAGAAGTTTGTATTCAAGAACTTTCTCTGTGTTACAGATAATTAACAAAAGCATGCAGAATTAAATGTTAATCGAAATCGCAATGGGGGAAAGCGAGGAGGAGTTACACTACACCGCCATACCAAATCTTGCGTGATGATAAATTGGCCAAATTGAGCTTGTAAAAACTGTACAGGCGGGAGCAAGGCACCCTCCAAGTTTATTTTTTAATCATTTTGCCTTAACATAATGTGGGACAATCAACTTTTTCGTCAACAGCGCGTAGACCTTCAATTTGAAGAAAATGACAAAGTTAAAATGCTTCTAAAATCTTCTGAAAAAAAAAAAAAACAATATCTCTCAAACTTGGTCAGGAAAAGCTTTGCGTGTTATATAATATCCAATCTTACTTTTTTTCACCTAGAATTTCAATAGCATAAGTCTGGCTAATTTATTGAGAACTTGGCGAAAAATAATTTTAGACACAGCATGAAATTTGGGGGTCTTCAAAAAATTACAAAACCGCCGACTTCTTAGTTTTTTTATAATTATTTTACTTCGCTTTTTATCCATCCTAAAACGGTTTCGATCGAAGACTTAAGCTGTGCTCACGGCATGCGTAACAAACATGACATGTTTCCATTCTTTCATGCATGATTTTTGTTTCTTTGACAACGCTTCTCTGACCCTGGTTTACATCTATGTTGTTTTGAGGAACAGACGCAAATCGAATAAAAACTGGCCGTCATCCAAGAGCCGGTAAAAGAAAAAATTAAAGTACAATCTGAATCCAAATCGGAATACATCATGATTTTATGATTTTGTTAAACTTGCTGGCCATTGGAGATCAATTGACATCGGAGCATTTTGCAGGTCGATAACATTCGCGCTTAATTGTTTCACCTGGCATTGGCTTCAAACTATCACGTGAAGGTGTTTCGACTTCGCTTAAGATGAACGTATACATTCTGTTACGCCCCACTATGTAACAATTAGCGCAAAATGGAACAAAGTGTTACGCAAAATGCAACACAAACTAGAAAGTTACAGCCTCCTCCTCAGGCGCTCCGTTTTTCGCATGGCAGAGGCAAGCGCGAACGGAGTGACTGGTTATGAACCGCAGGGGACCATGGGAAGGGTACAGACGGCAGGCGAACGGCTGCCAGATCTTGTGTCGTTTTCTTGGCACGGCCCGATTTTTGGTCTTTTTAAGTCTTGGAAGCGATCAATTTTAGTAGCATATTGTTGTAAACATTGTAAACTTTGAGTAGACAGGAAAATGGCTTAAAATTTCCAAAACCTGAGGTAGAAATAATCGACAGGCTGCAAAGGAGTCGGATTCTTACGAATCGAAGACCTCTAACAAAATATTTGATGACTTGACGGTATATGGTAAGTCTTATATTTTAGTATTTAACTTGTCGTTTATTGCAGAAACAGGATTAGTAAAGTACAGCGCAGACGACCATGTTTCTATTTTTCGCTCTTTTAGGCCAATTCCACCGAACAACGAGCAAGTAACCTTGTGAACTGAAAGAACTGCAAGGCCTAGCTAGATTGTGCAAGGTCAGGAGTTGATTATCAAGACCACATCATGTCCTTACACCAAGATTTAAGTCTGCGACGTTACTAACTATGAAACCAGGGATAGATGGATATATTTAAGTTGATGCTTTTGACAAAAAAAATGAAAATGCATAACTTGTTAATTAAAGCTTACAATTACCTGACTCTCGGTAAAGATCCCTAGATTCTCGAGAGATAAGTAATGAACTTTATTTTCGGATCAGGGAAGGAGTTGAAGAGAAGGAAGGTGCCAGCATTGATCAATCCATCATTTTGGACTACCTCTGTCAATCTTGAAGAGGGAGACGAAAATCTCCAGCTATAAAGGCAGTCTTTTCTAGCTTAATTTTTTTAGTATTTTGTAATATTGTACAATAATTAATGCCATAATATTTTTTATCGATTTTATTTTTTTTAGGAGATTTTGTTATTGCTATCATTAGTTTTAACTTTATTTCATTTTATTTATGGGTGTAACGATTCATATTCCTTGCGATTCGATTTCGATGATTTCGATTCGATTGTGTAAATGTTTCTTAATTCTTATAACATAACATGTAGTGTAAACAGCATGCAACCCTAAACCCTCAATATAAGAATAGTAACAGGGACAGGAGGAATCACAGTCGCTTGGTTCGTCGCCATGTTTGAGAACCTGACAAAGAGTGTGTCGCACATGGTTAATTGCCTTATTTGGAAATTCTCAAGAAGAGGTTGAAGGACAGCATTTTTACCAGGCAACAGAAAATGGCGCACGAACTACTATCGTCTTTGCTCATCAATGAAAAACGCACTTTGAACTGAACAGTCATAATCACGATTAATCGAGAATTTGATTAATTGTTACACTACTAATTTTATTTAGCTAGATGTCTGGCATGATGGCACCCCTATTGCAAGACTAAAAATGTTTGAATGAATGTTGAATAAAGTATATAGTTCAGTTAAAACACAATGATTCAATGACCACACTACCACATTTCATTCAAACTTCAGGTCCATAGTCTCAATGTAAATTTATTGGGACACACAAATGTAAAAGAAGGGGAACGGGCTTAGCTCTTTTTTGACAGAAGTCAGTTCAATGACAACATGCCCATTCAATAATCTCAGTAGCCCATGTACAGGGGAAGGGGCAACTGTACACATGCTTTTGTCACAGTATTAGCTAAAAAACACACATCAACCCAATTTCTATTGTCCAAAATGAAGGAATTATAGCCGGAGCAAAGTATTTTATTACTTTGCGCAAGACAGCTAGATCGAGTTTAAGTTTGATTAGGGGTGCAGGTCTTCTTTTTTGCTGACCATAGTTCAATGACCTGAGCACATCTCAGTTCAATAATCTCGGCAGAAGTTCATAAAGCATTCATCAATTCAATGTCCAGTGACACTAATTTAAGGAATAAGAGCAACATTTTCTGTTTCTCTGGGTGAGGTGGAAGCAATGGAAAGGGGTGAGGGTTTTGCATGGCTGAGCTTCTGGCCCATTTTTCACTGCTTGGCACTGTTAATGGACCCGACATCAGCCTACTAATAGTGTAGAGTAGTGTTTTTTACTGCATACTCTTCCAGTTTGTCCAGGGGCCTGTTTTTCCTGTTCTTTCCATTTGATGCTTCTATCTTGATTATAATTTTGTAGTTAAAATTTCTAGGAAGGGGCTTGGAGGTTAGTAGTTCTGCAGAACCATCTATACTTATCTTAATGTCTTTTGCATGATATTATTACTATATGATCTTGTATTCCTCTGAAACTCCAAAGCAGGTCAAAAACTACCCCTTCAGAAGACTTGTGAGGGGAATTTTATGCTACCACAGGTTTGTCAAGAAAGGAACCATGTATAAGCAATCACAGGAACAAAAATGTCGAATCTGGGTAGAATGATCCCAAGAACTTCATAATACTCAGTCTTACCTACCACCAGTTGGCATTAGGACAATACAATCATTATTCTCTAAAATGGCATTCACAGCATCTTGTTTGCCATGAAATTTGAAATATTCAAACACAATTATTTTATTAAAAAAGTGTCTAGGGCAATGTCTTCCTGTCTTGCTAAATGGTAGTTACGATGGTATCTCATCAACTACATCGCCCTCTTCCATCAGGGTAACAAAATTGTCTATCAACTTAAAATCAAAGTTACCAATAATTTAAAACACAAAATGATGTGTTATAAAAGAGCACGGCAAAACCAAATTGGTCTACTGTGTAATACCACAAAAACAAATAAAAAACAATACAGACCAGGCATTTCAATAAAAAGTAAGTAGGATTTATTTACACCGGGCTGTGCATTCAGTGACAAGTCTAGTACCCAGTGAGGTAATCGAACAATAAAAAAATGCAAGTAAAAAAAAAACCTAGAGCTAGTTTTGTGGCTGTTTTGCCTGTAAGTACATAAGCTTACATTGTCGAGCAAAATAAGGATACACAATGCGAAATCCTGAGACAAAAATTTAACAGATTAATTGTCTATTTCATAACATAACTTAGAAGTCTTGAGACTAGTCAGACTGGTTTGTTGCCTTTTCGAGTACTCAAGATGCAGCGTGCAGCAAATATAGTATCAAAGCTTTACAAAATATTTGGCTTCATTCAGCTTCATTTGGCTTTTGCAACAATTCTCAGCTCACCATCATGTTTTCACTTCGACTGAAGAGATCGTTTCATCACTAGGGACCTTAACAGAAACGATTACTAACTTACTAACTTTCCTGACCGGCTGTTACCTTGGCGTGCGGCAGTTTCATTAAAATTAAAGGCAGTACTGTCCCGTCCGCGGCTAGTAGTTTTTCGATTAAAAATTCGGTTGTAATTATTATGTAGTTCGGTAGAAAACATTATGATGCTTGAGTCCAATGTGTGGGGTGAAAACAGCTTCCTCTTCATACACACGACGTGGATTGGCAATGATTTGCTTGAAATTCGCAAAACGAACAGGGCTGAACTTATTTTAAAAATTGCATATTCGTCCGCCATTACTCTTCCCGCCATCTTGAAAACAAGATCTGCCAGACGTCTCGCCCGTTGTCTCCTTCCCACCTTCCTTTGCGGGCTTAAAGAGAGACGTCTGGGTACGAGGTAGAGAAAGTTAACTTTTGACGTAAGATGTACGAACATTTTAACGCCAAATGTGGCAAGTTTTAACGCAGAATGTAACATTTTTTTTTTTTAACGCGAAATGGAACAATGCAAAAAGTGACAATTCAATTCTTAATCATCAAAAGAAACCCAGAACAAGGGAGGAGTGGGGTCTAAAAGTGTGTTTGAGCCTCGATGAAGCGATACATGTTAAGCCACTGTGTAAACTCAACGTGTCACATCCATACTCGCGGTGATTTTCAGGAAACTGGAAAACGGTGACGAAGACATTTTTAAACTGTTTTGGCATAACACTCCTCTAAACTTCTCCTGGTGGCGGTTTACCTAGCTTCACCCAGCCTCCTTAGGGAGTGGAGTGTGTTTACATGATACATGGGACGACTTTTGTATTGGGGTGAGTTCCCGCCGCGGTTCACACTCTGTATTTCAGTATTTACATGATACCACCAGAAAATGTCATACAGGAACGAGTCATACCGGCGCGAATTCGGCCTGGTTGCTGTACCGGAGACGAACAAGAATTTTATTCCGGTGAGAAATTTTGCAACAGAACAGACATACCTGAATTAAGTCAACCTAAGAACTCACTTACCAAATCCTGGAAATCACTTCCCTTTATTACTGTAAAAGCGGTCACCTCTACTAAGCAACTGCGGTCACTCTTTCCGAGGTCGCAACGAGTTTTTATTTATTTATTTTCTTCACCTCTAGGGTCACTTGGTCTAGAACCAGCTTACCAGTAAGGAAATAGATACATTGTGCATGTCTTTTCAGTGGTCGGTTTTACTTACCTTCTTTGGGCACAAGAAGAGGTAGAGATACCTTGAGGTATTTGGATGTCACGCTTTGTCACCATCTTTATTTTCTTGATTAATTCTTAGGTTTGTCTCGTCCCATGTAAAAGAATCCAGGACAGTCTTGGATTCTGCATTCCACGCTGTGGATTCCGGATTCCAGGTACTGGATTCCAGTGGATTCTGGATTCCTTGAGCTGTATTCCGGATTCCATAAGGAAAATCACCTCTAGGATTCCGGATTCGACAAGCAAAAAGTTCCCGGTTTCCGGAATTCGGAACAGTCTTGGATTCTGGATTCCACGCTGTGGATTCCCGATTCCACTGAGGTACTGGATTCCAGTATTTGTCAGTAGAACTTGGATTCTGGATTCCAATCGTGAACGGTATTCCTGATTCCAAAACTCAGGATTCCAGATTCCATAAGCAAAATCACCTCCAGGATTCCGGATACCACAAGCAATAAATTTCCGGATTCCCTTACATGGAGCGAAAAAAAAAAAAAACCGTCAACCTGTATTAAGCGGTCAGTTGACAATTCCCAAGGTTGCTGGAGCACGACCGCTTAGCCATCATAAGACTTCCACTTTCATCACCCGTATCAGGTGTTGTGTGTTACGGCCCTTAATGATAGCTTTGAATCCTATCCCAATGCAGTGGAATTTGGATCTGGCTGATCTATTTTCACTTCATCAAAAGCCAAATTTTTGCACCCTAGCTTAGTACTGTGTATTTGGGCTGATTTATGTTTATTTTACTAAGTTCAGAATTTCTGCATCTTCGCTCAGTGCGGTGGATTTTGGCTGATTTATATTCATTTTACCAAATTCAGAATTTCTGCATCTTATCTCAATTCTATTCTCATTTTATCAAACGCAGAATTCGTGCAATAAAGGAAATAGGAAATAGGACGTCTGCACATAGGCTACGAATCTTCGATCAAAGGTCAAAAGGAATTTCCGGCAAAAAAGAGAAACAGTATCAATCTATGTTTATCAACCCATGTTTTATTGATCCATGTTTTCTCAACCCGTGATTTATCAATCCATGTTTTATTAACCCATGTTTTATTAACTCGTGTTTTATTAATCCATGATTTATCAATCCATGTTTTATTAACCCATGATTTATCAGTCCATGTTTTATTAATCCATATTTTACCAACCCATGATTTATCAGTCCATGTTTTATTAATCCATGTTTTATCAACCCATGTTTTATCAATCCATGTTTTATTAATCCATGATTTATCAATCCATGTTTTATTAATCCATGTTTCATTAACCCTCGGACGTACAAGGGTGGTGGGGGTGGTGGTTGGTTGCCACCCCCCTCTGAGGATTTTCTGTTTTTTTTTTCCCTAGACGATAAAACATCAGCATCTGAAGTTTTCAGTAGTTGCTTGTTTATCTCTCTCGCGAATTTTGAGATAAGTTTAGTGATGGTCAGTTAGTATGGTTACGCGATAGGACGTCATACGTAGCAGGTGGTCAAGCCATTTTTGAATGAAAATGCATGTTTTTTCAACCATGTTTGGTGACATCACAGGCCTCCAGCAGAGCCACCACCCATAAAATATACCTCATCTTGTTAAGAAGATCAAAGCTTTCCACTAGAGACAAAATCGTTTGGAAATACTGCAACTTATCAAAACCTCAGGGGAGGGGTTCTATCAACCCGACCTTGTACAACGGAGGGGGAAGGACTTTGCGTGTTCGTCCGAGGGTTAATCCATGTTTTATGAATCTACGTTTTATCAATCCACGTCTTATTAATTGTTGACCAGCGTACACCACTACTGACATTGATTGCACAACAACGGCGCAAAAAATCAAGTTTATCTAAAGTACGATTTTATAGGAACTGAAACAGTAATACCATGTTTTAGAACAAGGCGGTTACCACCTTTGTGCTCTTAGCCGCGGATGTTCCACCACTTAATATCTTGTTCAAATGATGGTTATCCTCTTTGATTACGCTGTTCTGAAGGGTAGCCAGTTTGTCCCGCAATCGCCTCAGCTCCTCCTATAAAAGCATAACTATTATAGCCTCTTAGAAATAAAACTCGTTTTAAGGCCGGACCTGGGCCGCATAGTTCCCTTTCAACAGATTACATTACTTAGAACCAAAGAGACTTGTACACATTGCACGTCTCTCATCGCGCTTTTTTGACTAATAAAAAACGAACAAATATATAAATAATAAGCTGTTACTCGATATTTTGAACACAAAAAATGACACAACGTAGTATAACAATTTTATATTAACCCATTCGCTCCTGGAGATTTTGCCGGAAAACGCGTTTTGAAGCTAGTCGAGTGGTTTTCTGGTCACTGTCGTGCTATAAAGAGCTAAAACTTACCACAAACCGGTTTACAGGTCATACACTTGGCGGCCTTCTGATCCAGATGCAAAATATCAGCTTGCGAAGTTCGGGCATGGGTTTAAAAGTGACACAGCAGTCTTGACTTTTACTTTTCGCTTTCTCTTCTCCCTTCTTTTTTCGCTTTCCTTGGCTCACTTTTTTTTTCTCTTGCTGGGCATTTAGTAGGCTTCATTTTGGTGGGAAGAGTTTTTAGGAAAGCTTTTAGGATCTTAGGATTAGGTGAAAGGAAAGGTAGGTGGGTAATGGAACAAGATTTTCATGGAGATTTTCAGGTCCTTGTCACGTGGTTTTTTGCTTCTTTCTCTGGTGTCCTTCACTGAATTGTGCTCATTCTGGTATGGTTTGAAAGATCTGTTCACTCTGCACAAGTTAGCGAAGAAAGTTGTCATTGACCGTTAAAACTGATGACGTCACAAAGGGTAGAAAGGACCTGGATCCGCACGGGCGGTTACGGGCGGTTCAGGGGCGAATGGGTTAAGAAGTTATTATTATATACTAGATACAATGTATTTAATTCGACTAAACAGCGGGTAGCAACTTTTAGCCGAGGCAGATCTGTCGTAAGAGTCATTAGAGGAAAGGAAGAAGAAAGAGTATAATTTAAAATAAAGTCAATGAAAGGGTAAAGAAACTTGAAATTTTCTGAATCAAGGAATAACAAATGAATAAACTAAGTACAGTAAATAGAGAGCATAGAAAGAATTGAATAACAGATTTGTCATTTTAAGGCCAATCATGCTTTTTTTAATTGTGATTGGATCTCAGTACTAATATCAATAAAAACATGTTGCTTCTGATAATGCGGATAACTTTTTAGCTATTTACGAAGCTATCCTCAGGTAGGCAGCTTCGTAGTGGAGAGAGACAAAGAATGTTGCGTTCAAGCTTTTTGAAGGTTGCGTTTTCTTTTCTTTTCGAGAAAACGACTTTCGAGACATAAGCCGTCTAAACGAGTAATTGGGGCAACCATTTACCAAAGAGAGAAAACGGTATTATTGAGATGGGTACGAGTATGATGTTATGGTATGAAAATTAAGAGGGCGAGCGAGTAGAAGTTGGCAGCAATTGAGTATTCCGTTATTTCAAACTTAAACAGGGCAGAGATCCTTCTCTTATAGAATTGTTAATACATGGAATAATTTCTCCTCTGAAATTAGCTTAGTAAATTTTTTTAAAACCTTTTGAAGGGTAATTGATGTACGTATCTTGCAAAAGACTTTTTACGATGAGCTACTGTGTCTACCATGTATCTATATACAGTTTTTTCTTTTATTTGACTGTTAATTATTTACATTATTGCCACTTTTCATTGAAAAACCCCTAGCGGGAGATGTCAAAAAGGTATTGTAAAGTAATAATAATAATAATAATGATAATAATAATAATAATAATAATAATAATAATAATTATAATAATAATAATAAATAAATAACTAATAATACTAATAAATTTTATTGTACCCTGAGTTCTTGATTCTCGTTGCTCAATGATTGCCCCTGTTGATGACCAGTCGGTTGCACGTCGATCTCCTCCTCGGAAACCGGCATGTTGTTATGTGATGACGGCATCTGTCCTCTGGATCTGATGTCATCTGTTCCTTTCATCTGGCGAACTAATAAGTACTAAGAAAAAAATAAAAAAAGACTTGAATGGCTGTTAATGGGCTTGATATCTCATCAGAACTGCCCTGTAAATTAATGCGTCAGAGAATTCAGAGTTTTGCTGTTTTTGTTAAAGTATTTTCATGTTCGCCGTTACTATGGCCTAGGAGCACATGGAGCACACACTCACTGGAGTGTAGAACTAACCAGATGGTAAAAAATATATATTTCCGTGTGCAACGAAAGTTTATGACATTTATGCCGGCCTGTTCAGATACACTTCGATTTTTTTTTGGGCGTAAAACTCGATCTTCTTGTTTAAAGATATAAAAATTGAAACTAAAAGAAAACCATCCACAGATCATTCGCACAAATGAAATCTCCAGAGGATCAGCAGTCCTCTTTTGCGCTTCAGTTTCAGTTCCAAGGCTGTGCTCTAGCAGCGCTCAGTAGCCTGAGGCGCCTTCCCGGGCGCCTTAAGATTTTTCATATAGAAACAAAGGCACATGCTGGGCATCCTGGATTTCACAAGTTCATAGCACTTGGCGTTCAATGCGCCTTCGTTACTTCGCGCAAACTTTTGGTTATCGCATGTAGCGAAAGGGTTGACCCTTTAAGGCCCAGACTCTCACATACAAATTTCCTAGACTGATATCTTTTTTCTTTTTTTTCTTTCTGATATCTCGTTTAAATTTTGCAAATAATTCTTGCATTTTTCCTTCGGTGATTATTTTATTAATTCCCGTTACCGTTTCCAGGGCCCCAGTTGATAGCAGGTACTAAGGCGTCTGAATGGACTACCCTGATATGAATAAAAAAGCTCTCTCTATCTCTTGACTATGTATTCATGTTGTTAGAAGAAAATTGATGTTGGTCATTCTTGGGACTTAAAACGGTCGGCAGACTAATAAAAGATGACTTACAGCCAAAATAGGATGTACAAGAGCTTACCTTATGAGCAAACATGAGTACTAGCACAGTAGAACAGTCCATGTGGACCAGTACAAAATCCAGCCCGTACATCAGGTCTGGATTTGTGTTTCCTTTCATTGTTACCCTAAAAAAAATTCGGGAAATAAACAAAAGAGAATAAGTTACAGGGTCATCACGTTATAAATAAGTGCATTATGTATACTTCAAACAGAGGGTAAAATCTCCCCCTATATGGGTGGTTACTATAGAGAAGTATGAAGAAAATCATGTATCACTGACTGGATCTAAAAGGGTGCAAAGGGTGTTCATTGGTTTTCGAGAGTCTACATACATTTACAACGGACGTATTCACGCTGTTTTAAACTGATAATACAAGCGAAGACAGTTGAAGAAACTAAGTACCCCTTAATACCCCTGTATTTTTAGTTCATGTAATTGTTAATATGAAAGTAATGGTTATTCTTTCGTTCGTTCTAAATGGCTCTATGCGTGGCTTCATAATTTAACCCATCCACGCCAAGGGTTATCGGAACAGAATCTCTGACTTAGTGCCATGAAAACTGACCTGAAAACCATGAAAAAACTGGTAACGAACATGGCGTTATAAACGGCCCAGCTGATGATCTTACTCTCGTTGTAAGCTGGCGGGGCGTTTCTAATCTTGTAACTAAGCCACATCCCCCAGATCAGCACCATCATATCTCCTAAGATAAACGACAGGTTCAGGTTCGTTTATTTCACACTATTTAAGGAGGATCAAAGTAGCGAAAGCTTTCTAGTTGACCACCACCTACTTTTAAATGAAACGAGAAATGACACTGAGCTTTACATATAGTAGAGAATGTTTGTAGAGCGTAGGACTACTGTACAGGACAATATATTTATAAAGGTACGTTATTGATATAATGAACCAAAAGAGAAATAAAGACAAAACAAATTAGCCAAAAAAAAAAAACAAAGAAAAAGAAAACAACAATTAACAACAACATCAACAGCAGCGACAGCAAAGACAAAATTAATGCAAGCAGACAGGTAGGATACTGGCTAAACAGACCTTTTCCGCGGTTTTTTCAACTTTTGACATGGCCAAGATAGGGAAAATCCTTCAGCAGCCGTACTTTCGGTCGTCGCTTCTCTCCGGAGGGAGAAAAGCGACGACTGGAAACATGTTTGCTGTTCGCAGGCTATCTTTCTAGTGATATTGATATTGACAGATTTTCCGGCCCTAACTGGTCGATGTCAATGGTTGAAAAAACCGTGGAAGGGTCTATTCGCCATTCGTCATTTAATTGTCAAAAGTGACGCGAAACAATAAGCAGTTCGCAGTTAAATGAATAACTATTAGAGGAGGTGGGTGAGTGGGATTTCACTTACAAAACTATTTCCGAGAATTTCGGGGAGAATGTAAATAATAAACTGTTTCGGTTTGCTGGAGTGTAAAGTTTCCGTAATAAACGTCTTTGGAGCAGTAGTATCGACCAAAATTTCCCCAAAAAAGTAAGTACCATGCACCCTCAGGCTATACGCCATATCATGTCAACATGAAGGGAAAACTGAATTTTTAGGCCATTCGTGTGTTTTGGTCTAAAGATAGCAATTCAAGTCAAGAGCAATTCTTAATGGAGTAGGAAAGAAGCTTTCATTTTTGGGTCTCGATAGTTTAGATGCATTCCAACAAGTCACAGTTCACACTGCGGAGCGCCAAGTAATTTTAAATTCGTCTCCGTAGCCTGTTCTAGTCTTCAAAGCCATTTTGATTACCTTTCTTTCAAGACGGTTTTGTTGGTTTATTTCGTAAATAATGCCTCAGGTGTCACTTTATGCAGTGTAGAAGTGAGACATCAGTGAGTTTAGTTTTGTGGTAAGGGGTGAAGATTGAATGGTCCTCTCTCACAAGCCGATACACACTATAAGGCCGGCAATGCACTGTCCTAACCTGCGATCACAGGTTATATAGTGCGGTCTCTGCAATACCTACTCTTATGTGTACTGAACGGCAGGATGCACTGGATATCTGAGTCATGAAACATAAATTAAGACCAGTTGAATTTCATGCAACATGTAAT
The DNA here is from genome assembly GCA_964035525.1 of Porites cylindrica. Taxonomy (NCBI): domain Eukaryota; kingdom Metazoa; phylum Cnidaria; class Anthozoa; order Scleractinia; family Poritidae; genus Porites; species Porites cylindrica. The sequence continues at coordinate 34,919,246 of OZ037776.1, forward strand.
GGGGACAGCGTTTCGTCCCGTAACAGGCCTTTTTCATAAAATCGGTAATCTCACACTAACGAATTTGTCGCGGCAAAATGCTTCCTAGTGCGTCCCCCCGTCTTACCGAATATGAGAGTGTGATCGAACCAATTTTCGATGCATCTTTCATATTTGAGGTCATTAGATGTCCGTGCTGTTTCAACTAAGGGTGGTTGAAGTGCTGTCCAGGCGGTCAAATAAGAGCAGTAAAGCAGCACGAGAAGGCATAGGTGTTTTAACAAAACCCCGTCAGTAAGTGCAAGCTTCTGAGCCGAACGCACGCGGAAAATTAATGCCACCCTACAAAACAAGGAAGAAAACAAAAGCTATCAGACCGGCAACTTCAAGAACACTGTAATATTCAGGGGCGTAGAAACTACCTATACGCCAGTACGCAGGTGCTTACCCGAAAATAAAAAGGTCGAAGATAAACAATGTAAAATAGAAAAACAAAGCAAAGGAATAGGAGGTAAGTAGGGATAGTTAAAAAAACGCCGTAATTGCCCATTAAACTCCGCTTAACTTCTTTCACATAAGTTTAAAATGCTGTGTTTTTTTCAAGATTTGCCGATCGTCAAAGTCGTTCCTGCTGCCCTACACGGTCCTGGGACCCGAAGAGATGATCATCTCACTATATTGGTAAATGACGGAAATATAATCAAATCACGCACGAGAATAATAATAAAAATTGAAAAACAATAAAGCTACAGGTACCTCCAAAAAATTTCTAACTACGTCCCAGATATTACTGTTTATCTCAACTGACCACAACCCCACCTCGCTCCCAGGGAGTAAAGTCGGACTATCTGACAATGTAACATTGACCCAGGGGAGGTTTTGTGTCCTGCTGTTTTAGTGATAAGGCTTTGTGGGGGTTGCTCTATCTCGCGGGCTCACAAAACCTCCCCATTTCGATCTTACCTTATTATAGGAGATTAACGCTCCATGAAATTAAGGTATTGGAAATTAACGCGACTTAAATTAACGCGAATTTAATGGGAAACGACTTTCGAATAAAGAAAATTTACGCGAAAGAAAAGGTAGAATTTCATAATATAGGAAATTAACAGGAACAGAGGAAGTCTCATATTCTGTCGAGAAAGACTATGTTGACGATTCGTAATCTATCTTGGCCGAAATCAAAGGAGAAGATATTGACATCACTTCTGACAGCGACAACGATGAAGACGAACTCGAAAAATTGTAAACCTTCGCCTTAGCGTTTGTGAAAGATGAAAAATAAAGGGTAAATGGAAAGAAAGAAAGCTTATAGTTAATGTTTTTTAGGTGTCAAGAATGTCTGGACAGGTTCCAAAATTGGGGTTAAAATACTGGAAATTAAGAGCGCTGAAATTAACGTTCAAAAAAATTAACGCGACTTAAAATAACGCGAATAGTAACGATTCGCGTTAATTTCATGGAGCGTTAATTTCCTATAATAAGGTATTTTGTATTTGCCCATTTAAAAGCATAGCTCAACCCAAGCTGTCATTAAATTTTGTATTGTATTACATCTAAACAACACCTCAACACCAGAGAAAATGCAGAATTCAGGACACTTGTATAGACAAATAGGTTTTTTAAATACCTCCATGTTTTGAGAGCCAAGGGTCCATAAACGAGCGCGAAGCCAATGTGCTTAAGCCAGGGTCTAATGATACAGCGGATTCCAGTGGGTTTGAAGTACGAAACGATAAGCTGCGAACAGAGAGTAGCAAAAGAAGATCCATAACATAAATTTGACAGGATCACCATTCGCGGCTTTCGCTGTTTTAACTAGGGAGAGCTTTTGTCTGTTTGTGTTTCTTTTTTGTTATTTTTGTTATCCTTATTATTGCCATAACTATCATTATTATAATTATTCTTATTATTATGATTATAATTATTGTTATGATTATGATTACGATTATCACTATTATTGGGAATAATTCGCGGATGGCAGTTACTTCAAATGTCTCATTACCAGTGAACTGGAATGAATTCCTCTGAGAAATGTGCGTCCCTAGGAATAAACCAGGGGTGAAACTAAGCTTTCATTGTCTTTTAGGCAATATTTCTACCTGAATAGCTATATTCAAGAGAAAATGAGCTATATTATCCTTTGCGTCGTTCAGCTGAGGACCTATATTAATTCATGAAACTAAAACACTATAAGAGTTTGAGGGCTTAGGTTCAGCGCGCATCATATGCGTTGTTGACCAAGCGTGAGTCAAGATGGCTGGTTATTGCGTTTTCTTTCTATTCCAGTTCAATAAAAATCGCTAAAAAGAATCAGGTCCATATCCAGCCATCTTAACCGAACAAGCTTGTTCAATATAAAGGATTTAATGTATGGCAAAAAAAGACAACTATTCACACTGAATAACTAAGTTAGAATCGGAGCATATAAGCCCAACAAATTAGATCAGATGCAATGGTATAGGTATACCAAGCGTGGGATATGACCGCGTCTTTTGAAGGGTTTCAAAGGGACCTATTTATTTTCCTACCCACCCTCCCACGACTTTATTCTTGCTGCGACTCATGTCACATCATTCGCCGAAGTTTTTCCCCTACCTGAATGCGATGCGATAATTGTTGCAGTGTGGAATAGTTTACTTTTTCTTGCGGAACCAATGCGGGGAACCCCGAGCGGTCATAATGGGCACATCCTTCCCCTGGGGTAGTCAATCAAAACACAGCTCAAGGTTGCGCTTCACCTTGCCCGCTCGCGAATTCAGCCATATAATAAAGATTGGTACTAACCGTTGAGTACATTAGCAAAGCACCCAGTAACATGATCTCCATGAAGCGGGGACTCGAGGCTTTGAAAATCTAATGACAGAGAAGCAAACCACTCTTACGACTAATCTGTTGTACCTCGACAATACTCGACAATAATCTGTAGCTACGTTTGTCTCTACGAATGAATGTGAGAACTGTTTCCTGTATAACTCTTCGAATTTCTTTAAGAATTTGTATAATTATACTTTTATAAAGATTATTATTATCATTTCTCTACGTGTATATGGTACCTAGTCTTTTAGTTTTTTAGATACGCATCCTTGCTTAATGGTACTCGGAACAACGATCTTTACTATTTGTAGCTTTCCCCCCTATTATCTCTTTCTCACCAGTTTTTGCAATTTTTATCCGTTTGCGCTAAAACTTTGCGGGAAAACAGAACTCGGTATTTGCGTTAATCGCATGTTTTTGGATTAGCGATTTTAACAGCTTTTGGCCGGAAAACGACTTCATAAAATTGACAGAAAAAATTAATTTTCGTCCTTTGACATAAAAAGTAAGCAACTTTGAAAGAGTAAGGACTGCGGACGAGTGAGATACAACCTGAGCTATTAAGAAGCATAAAATGGCATATTAAAAGGGAAACGAAAACTATTTCCGAGGCACTCACACCGCGCGCGGCATTTCTTTAGTACATACCTTATCTTCCCAGTGGAGTGCCACGTACACAGCAAAAGCTATCGTCACAATCATAACAGCGCCATTTACACAACATAGTAACAGCCGGATCACGATCTTCAAAGTGTAAGTACATGGACTATCATCAACACACTCGTCACACCCTTCTCTGCACCGGCGGCACTCGAAGTTATTTTCATAAGCGTTCGGTTCCCCTCGGAGCATCCGATCATGTTCGCGTTCAATTACGGAGCCGTTAAAGGCTTTTTCTGAAGCAAGTGCGTCTGGGAAGTAGTAACCACGCTTACATGTGCAAACATAGCTTCCTCTCTTGAATCCTTGGTTAGGAACTGCCTCACACTGTTTCGGAGAGTAACAAAACGACGCCGTAACGTTACTAGCATCAAAAGATTGAACGTACGTTTCATGCACTCGAAATGTATGAGGTTTTCATACCCCACAAAAAAAATAAATAAATAAAATAACGTTTTACTATAAATAACGCATTGTTAGCGGTTTTGACATCACTAAGTGAAATCGAATACCAAACTAAATAATGCTTTGCGGAGTCTAAAAAAAGGTAATTAATTGATTTAAGCTTTTATTTTACTTGTTTTATTTAGTTCTCTGAAATGAAATCTGGAATGAAAGGTTACTGTAATTTCATGTATAACAAGTTACATAATAACTCCGAAAACCGTGGACACCCAAAACAAACAAACAAACGAATAAACTAACAAACTGAACAAACTAAGTAACTACCGTATTTTTCGCTTATAAGGCGCAGCATTTTTCCAACGAAAGTCTGGTTGATAGCTCTAAATCTGTTGTATTTTCGGGGTGCGTCTTATAACCGAGTATCTTCGGGCAACAGAACAAAATTGAGTCAAATCCTTGACTCTAGCTGCTCATCCTCTTTTTTGTTATCGGTTTTCAATGACTTCTACATCTCGGTAATTGCCGCTGCTGCTTGCGGTTTAGTTTTCTCTCGCATAATTGGCTTTCTCCTGCCCTATGAGCAGAGGCTACATTTTCGCTGTATCAGCTGGCACGCTTCTTTTCGCACGCCAGCTCATACGGCAAAAATGTAGTCTCTGCTGGCAGGGTAGCTTTCTCCTTGCAACACTCACTTTCCAGAAATGTTTCAGGTGTTCACGGTCTTACGAGTTTCATTGTAAAATTTCAGGTTTCATAATACTTAACCCTCGGATCGGAAGTACAAGGGGGAAGGGGGGGGGGGGGGGGGTTAGAGTTAGGGTTAGGGTTTTTCTGATTTTTTTCCCTAGACGATTAAACATATTCAGCGCCTGAAGATTTCAGTAGTTGTTCGTTTATCCCTCGCACGCATTTTGAGACGAATTTAGTGATGGTCAGTTACTATGGTTACGAAATATGACGCCATAAGTAGCAGGTGGTCAAGCCATTTTTGAGTAAAAATGCATGTTTTTTCAGCTTTTTTCAGGATTAAAAGTAAACTTGTGGATAAAATGATGCAAAGTAATTATCTATGTGTTATTTTAGATGTTAAGCGCAGAAAAGTATTCATTTTCACTGTTTTTACCTGATTTCCATTTCTTGATAAAATCCAAGATGGCGGCCATGTTTGGTGACGTCACAGACCTCCAACAGCGCCATCACCCATAAAATATACCTCATCTTTTAGAGAATATCAAAGGTTTTCCACTGAAGGCAAAATCGTTTCGAAATATTGCAACATATCAAACCCCTTCAACCATCAACCATCAACCCCTTCCCGTACCACGGTGGGGGTATGACTTTGCCCGTACGTCCGGGGGTTAAAAGTAAAAATAAATGGCTCATAAGCCTTACGTAGTCCCTCCAGCAAAATGTTCTTTTTGTTAAGAGAAGAACTCTAAAAAAACAAATACAAACCTTGTTGGGTGGAACCGAACGCAGTTTTTTGTACCCGAAGAGTAAAATGGGTTTATGTAATATTTATTTTGGTCAAGTACTTGCCTTTGTTGATGGCTTACATAAATGAGTTCCCAAAAACTCTATTAAATTCTCTTTGTCATCTTGCTCAGAGGTTTCTTGGTCATCACATTGGTTGATGTTGATATCGCTGAGAACCACATCAATACTGACCACGCCACTACAAAAAAAAACCTGAATATTTTAAAGGTTGATTCACTGTAATGCACATTCTTCATCACCGTCCGCCAGATTTCGTGATAGGGCCTGCAGTTCGTGTTGTTAGTCCAGTCAGTAGAAGAAGACAAATACAAACGGAAAATAACTCAAAAATAGGGGTTCTAGCTAGTTGGTAACCTGTACAATATTCTAGATATTGCATAAATGTTTACGTATCCAAATATATAACCTGCCAAAGTTTTAACCAGTCTGAATAATATTGGCCATCAAGCGTGCCCAAACCATGCTGAGAAAAGCAATGAAAATTTGTTTTTGAAAGTTTTCGTCGTAAGCCGGTTCACACGAGAATTATTATTATTATTATTAGTAGTAGTAGTAGTAATAGTACTAGTAGTAGTAGTAGTAGTAGTAGTAGTAGTAGTAGTAGTAGTAGTAGTAGTAGTAGTAGTAGTAGTAGTAGTAGTAGTAGTAGTAGTAGTCGTAGTAGTACAGAAATTACGAACGTTCTGATTGTTTTTGAAAATCGGGTTGTATCTTCACATCCTAAGGAAATAGCAGGCTGTGATACCCTTCTTAAAAGAAACATAGATACAATCCTGTTATCAAACACAGAAATCACTTTCGTGGTTTCTGTATTACAGCAAATAAATTCGGTGAAGTGTACGACCGCAATGCACACTGGTTGAAGGTGCCCTTTAAAGCCTTGGACTCCTAACTCTCCTCCACTCCTAGCTCTCACCCTAACTGGTAAGTGAGATATTTCACATTGGTGTCCTGCAGCGCGGACAGAAGTCACGTATCTACTAGGATTTCTTGGATAAATAGCTAACTCCGCCAATAGTGGTACTTACAGAAACTCATCCGTTTCATTGTAAAATGGCGCGAGGTATGTGACCATCCAAACCTTCCCTCCAAAGCAATCGAAGTAAGGTCGAGTCCATGTTCCATTCTCAAAAGTTACATGCGGAAAAGCCTCTTTCTTTTTTGCCTTTTTTGCAGTTGCGTTAAAACGCTCCTCGAAAAAGCCCAAAGATTTCGCGGGTATGAAGGTGAGAGCTTTGTTTCTTGGTTCGTGCCACCAGATCGCGTTTGTATCAGTGGTATAGTCATAATCCCCATTGGCTATATCAAACACATGAACACTCCCGTTTAGGTCGGAATCTCGGAAGGCGTACGGGCAAAATCGTGTGTAATTTTTGTACAAGTTGTTGTCAAAGCAGATCACTGATCCGAACACAGACGGCGAAAATAACACGATTGAGCGGACATAATGGTAAAGCAGAGCATCGTTTGCGGCTACAGGATAACCATTATCCCCAGGAGCGCGCCATAAGGAAGTCATCAAGTTAGCCACTTGCACGGTCAAAAGCGCCTCTTTTTTCCATCGCCGTTCGTCGAATGTTATATTTAGCAGATCAACCTTGTTACACCCATTGTTTTCTTGTAGCTGTTGTTCAACATCTGCAACTTTGCGAAGAGCCTCGATGACTGATTTAATTCTACTCCTGCTTTTCTCTCTGCTGTGAATGTGAGGAGGTTCTTTTCCAGGACTGTCGCCCAGTGCGCCTGGAAAGCTATCTGACCGACCTTGTCTACTGATATAATCGTGTACTGTTATCATCAAAAAGATGAACGTCAACTTTCGCACTCTCATTTTCTATGTGTAACTCTTATTTTGCCATCGAAGCTAATGTTCACTCCTATATTGATAAAAATACATATCAACTTTAGGAAAGGACCAATTTAAGTGTTTATGTGGTTATTGTGCTTCGGGTGATGTGATATATTATGGACTATGAACCTTATTTGCATCATCATTGACGTCACCATCTTTATTTTTACACAGTAATACAAACATTAGTCGTCCTAAATATAAGTAAATATCAGTATCAGTATAATGAAAAACTTAATATAGAAATAACAAAATTATTATAATTATCTAATTCGTCTGTTTTTCATGAGTGCAGTCAGAGACGTTGCTTGCTTGACAGCAGACTGTTTCCAGAGAGCTGCAACAATACTGTAACCAAATGTTTTTATAAGAATACGTGGCAAGGGAACATCAGGCTTATTTACTCCGAATCTCGCAGTTTGTAAGAATTAACAATATCACTTCGTTGAGTTAATTTTGAAGATAAATAACACACGCAGGGTCATTGACGTCGAGTTTCTAATTTGTCCCATTTTTAAAAAGGTGGTTAGCCGCACCAGCTTCGTAGCTGGAGTAAGTACGCGAACCACACAATTTTGCAGTTTCTGCAATGTTTCAGGTAATGCTTTGCCAGAGTAACCCCATCCAACACTATAACAGTGGACGCACGATTGAAATAACCCGTGAATGATATTTTGTGGGTTGCAGGAGGCCCAAGTGGCTATTTCGATTTTTTTCGATATTGCATCGATATGATCACACCGCGATAAATTTTCGTCAATAAAGACACCAAGAGACTTTATTGTTAAATTGACTCCGTTTAATTGTGTATCACAATTTTCAAACTGAGGGAGCCGACAGACTGTTTGATTTTTGCCTCGAGGCAATTTTACATAATTCAGTTTATGTCGTGTTGAGAATCAATTTCTTGGCAGTGGTGCATATTGGACAAATCTCGATTTTAAGAAGCATGAATGGAGCTGAGATATGCAAATACACTGTATAAGTTAGATGTGTATCATCAACATACATTCTTACATACATTCTTGATTCAGAAAATTGGCATGCGCAAACAATGGGTAAATCAATATGTGGGAAAAACAACAAAGGTCACAGTATTGTCCTCTTGAGGATTCGGAAAGTCGAAGCGCAACTTCTACAAAGGAAACCTCTTACGCTGCATTTCATTTTTGCATGGGATGTTATTAGTATAAGGAAAGGAATTCATAGGCAGTTCCTTTGAGTCCACATAAATTTGATTTGGATAATAAAATAGAGTGGTTGTCAAACGCCTTCATACGCTTTAAGATACAACGGCGTTCACATATTAATAAAAACCAATAAACTAAGATAGGTCCATGTGGAATAGCTCATCATCGTTTATTGCACAAGCTTACCAACCCAAGCCGCGAATCCGCAGTAAAGTACCAGAAAGAGAAGCTCCCTCACAAATAAATCCTTTATCAACGCTTTTCTATCTAGCAACAAATTACACGAACGTGCTAGGAAAAACAGCGTTGGCAAGAATCAAGAGTGCTTGATCAGGTCTGGAAAAGACAGCGAGAGTCATGTTTGACGACGGCTTTGACAAAACTTGCATTAGGAAAGTACTTGCGGATGAACTTCGATTAGACGGAACCAAAAGAAGCAGTGGCGGTAGCAACCTTCAGACAGAGTGTGGGAAAGCCTGTTACAAGCCGCAAGGTTGAATTTCATTTGGCTGCAGACAAAGAAGGAAATAATTGGATTAAAGTCAAAGCCCTAGCTGTTGATGACCTTGGTGCCCCTGTAAATAAGAGTTACCCCAAGTGCATGGCCCCATCTTGGCCAGATCAAATTCGCAGAGAGTTACCCAAGAGGAATGAAATTTGTAGATGTCTTAATCGGACAGGATTTTGAATTAGAATTTGCAACATCTAAGCCAAAGATCCTTGGTCCTAAAGGTAAGCCTGGTACCATTAAAACTACTCTTGGATGAATTTTGTGTGGTCCACTCAATGAAGTCTAACGACGCAAAGAAACAAGAACCATGAGAGTGGAAAACACAAATGAAAGGCTTGATGAAAACATCAGACGACTTTTTGAAGTGGAGACTATGGGAATGGAATGCAATAATGAAACCGCGGCCTCCTTAAGAGATCGAGCAGTAATGGAACGGTCTGATAGGAATATTAAGCAAGAAGGTGATGGACATTACAAAGTCGTGTTGCCCTGGAAAAGTAAGAAGCATCTTCTTAGGAGCAATTATGCTCAAGCCAAAGTGAGATTAGAGCAAAGCTAAAGAAAATGTTGAAACCAGATCCTGCAATGCAAAAGGAATACCAGGAAGCAATACAAAAGTACGAAAAAGTGGGTACTTCAGAAGAATGTCCATGCAATGAAATTATCTCAAAGGACGGTCTTCCCGTTTATTATGTACCTCATCATGTCGTGATCAGACCAGAACGAGAAACAACCAAGTATCGGATAGTGTTTGACGCATCAGCAAAAACTGAAAACGGCGTTTCATTAAATGATTGCTGAGAAACAGGCCAAGCATTACTGCCAGAACTTGTTAGCATCCTACTAAGTTTCAGAGATCATCGCGTTGCAAGACCGTGAAACTCAAAGAAGAAGATCGTGATGTCTTCCGTTACCTTTGACGCGACATGGACTCTGGTGCTCCACCGCGAATCATGCGAATGGTGACTCTATGTTTTGAAGTAATCCATGTCCCTTTCTGGCAATAGGGACAGCAAGATATCACGCGGAGAAGAATAAAGATAAATTCCCTCAAGCTGCACAGGTAGTCAAAGACGACTTCTACGTTGACAACCTTTGCTCAGGAGACATCAGAAGGAGAGACATCAGATGTCTCGACAAAGTCACTAGACTAAATCATGATTTGACACAGCTTATGACTCAGTGGTTTTCAACTAGCTAAACGGGCAAGCGATTCAGAAGATGTGATGAAAGAGATTCCTGATTATCAAAGATCAACGGTGACGAAAATTGAACTCAAAGATGACAAAAAGTTTCAGAAATCACTTGGTGTAATTAAGTTGCAATCCAAGGTAGGACACCCTTAATTTAAGTTTGATGCCCATGAGCTCAAAAGTGGAACTAAAAGAGAACTTATCAGACTCATGGCTAAGGTTTATTATCCTTTGGGACTATTGAGTCCATTAACTGTGCAGTCAAAGATATTGGTACAAGAACTATGGAAAGATCAGTACGGCTGGGACGAAGTATTACCCGTATCCGCTCAGACAAAATGGAGAAAGTGGCTTCAAGACGTGGAAGTGCTGGAACAGGTAGAAGTTTCTCGACGCTATTTCTCCTCATTGCCAGATCCAACGAAGAAAGAAATCCATGCCTTCTGCGATGCTTCACAGAACGCTTATGCTGAGGTAATCTACATTAGAACTGTTACACCATTAGGTAATGCGCAAGCGTCATTGGTGATGGCATAGACACGTGTAGCTCCACTTAAAACAATGACTATCCCAAGGTTAGAGTTGAATGGCGCACTTATCGCAGCTCGGTTATGCAGTTACAATGTACCTGAAGCAAGTACTCAAGTGTAGAATTTAAAGGACCATTTGCTGAACAGACAGCTCAGCTGCTCTTCACTGGATTGGAGGCCCTTCTGCTCGGTACAAACAAGACGCAGCAAACCAGCTCAACGAGATCATCAATTTAACAGAGCCTTAGTGTTGGAGGTATTGCCCCAGCGATGACAACCCAGCAGATTTACCATCTGGAGCATCACTGCAACTCAGCTTATATCTTGCAATCACTGATGGAACGGATATTCATTCTCAGCCAGAATGCCAATGGCCGTTAGACTTGAAGACCACATAGAATATACAAGAGGAAGAGAAACTATTTTTCGGTGATGAAAGTGAACTCTATTAAAAACACAAAATCCTTCATTGAATCGGAAAGGTTTTTCTTCTCTTCGGCAGTTGCTACGAGTAACTGCATAAGTGTCTTGCGATTTCTGGAAAATGCTAAAGGCTCGCCAAGTGAAGGAACACGGGAGTGCTATCAGCGGAAAAATTGAACGAGGCTAAGGTTCTTTGGATCAAACCCACAAACCATGACGATTTTCGAGATGAAGTAGTCATCTTAAGGGTTATGAAGTCTTACCAAAGAAAAAGAGGCTAAAAAATCTATCCCCATTATCTTAACAGTGAGACGGGGTTAATCGGAGTTGGCAGAAGAATTCACAAGTCAAGCCTTCCTGGGGAAACAAAATATCCTGCCATTCCCCACCAGAACAGATTCGTAGACTTGCTAATCTAGGAAGCTCATCAGAAGCAGTTACATGCGGGAACCAATGAAACCCTCACGCACTTAAGACAAGGGTATTGGATAATTCACGGAAGAAGTGCAGTGAAGAAAGTGGTGAATCAATGTCGCATTTGTCGTCTGTCTATTTACGTGTTGTGCAACAGGTGCAGTACATCTTGAGCTCACACGTAGCATGACCATCGAAAGTTATCTATTGCCTTTGACAAGGATGATGTCGAGAAGAGGCAAGATTGACGTGATTTTGTCTGACAATTTCAAATCTTTTAAAAACGCTGACAAAGAGCTCCGCCAAAGCCGGGACGTTACCTCCAGCGATTTCACACAGGAAAGAGTCCAGGGTAGTGCTATATTCGTTGGAATTTCATTTCCCCTCGTACATCCCACTGGGGAGGATTTTATGAAAGATTAAGGTGAAGTTAGTGAAGACACCCATAAAAAAGACGCTTGTAAAAGTGATGTTGAATGATCGAAGAAGAAATGAGGACAACACTTACAGTAGTCGAGGCACAAATAAACAATCGTCCCTTGATGTAGCCTGAATTTCATCCGATTACTTCGAGTCGTTATTGCTCCCTCAGTAACGTCTGAATCGACCTGGCGTTAATGCCGTCCAGTGACGTCACTACTCCTTGACCTTTGCTTTAATTCATGCAAAAAGTAAAACACGATTTTCAAGTGGCAAACCGAGAAATATCGTTTGGAAATGTCTGCATGATACGGAATTGCTATATTTTTTTCGATCGTAATACATGTTTAACGTTCAAACTATCAACTGCATGTAGTACAACTCTGAGCCGGTTGTACTGAATTCTATAATCTGAATCAAACTCGGTCGCAATCACGCAATGAAATGAACACACACACGGAACACTTAGTTCAAAAACACAATGATTTGCTTTAATTGAAAAGAAGCTATTTGGTCCTTAACGAAGAAAAATACAAGGAAACAAGAAAGAAAAGCTAACAGAATCATTACACTTGACGGTAAAGATAGCAAGAAGGTCAAATTATAATATTGAACTCAGAAAACTTCGCGTAAACAAAATCACCGGCCGCCGAAACCACAAAGCGGCTCAAATGAAAAACCTACCGACTCTCCGCAATGACCCTTCATTCGCAGCTCAATTTAGCGCTTCAGTTTCGAAGACAAGGGCAATCTGTGCTGTTTAAGATAAAGATTAAGCTTATCGAAATGTTTGAACTACACGAAAGAATGCCAGGGATGCGATCCGCTGAATATCAAGCGACAATCCCGCTAAAAATTTTTCATAATTATACATAATTATGCGAATGTTTAGACAATCAACCAATCAAAATCACTACCCGGTTTTCGGGTAGTGAGTGACGTCACTGGACGGCATTAAAGGCCGGTCGATTCAGACGTTGTTGAGAGGAGAAAACGACTCGAAGCAATCGGATGAATTTCAGGCTACCCTTGATGCATTGCAGCGACGAGAAAGCGACCCGCTCCCACTCACACCAGCCGTAATTATCATAGGTCGACCCTCTTAGTCAGCAACTTTAAAGTTAGAAGATATGAAGGGCAGTTCTTCACGAAGGAATTTTTTTTCATGCTTGGAGTTATCGTCTAAAGTTGGCTGATAGCTTTTGGAAACGATGGTCACAAGAGTATGTGACTCAATCGGCGGCTTACAAGAAATGGGAACAAATTACTCCTGCAAGTTGGGGAAGTAGTCCTAGTGATGACCGCCCTCCAAGACTGCGTTGGAAACGTGGACGGATACAAGAAATATTCAAAGAATGAGATGGGCTGGTTCGTTCCGCTCTTGTAAAGACGTCAAAGGAGTGGTCCGTCGACCAATCACCAGATGTTAGAGGTTGCTGACACTTAAAAAGTGGACAAACACTAAAGACAGAAACATTTTTATTTTGATTGTTTGCAGATACTTTGCTTTTTAAAAACGCCTGCGTTTGGGCGGGAATTCTCTGAAATATTTATGGAATTTAAGGTATTCACATTATGTAACTTGAATAAGAACATTTAAATATTCAAAATAAATCATTCAGTCCTCAACGGTCGAACTAGGAACATACAGCTGAAACAGATTAAAATAATACGAGGACGCGATTATTAAAGCTCATTTGTTGTCCCTAGAATTTCAATAACGTAGGCATGGCGAATTTTTTTTTGAGAGGTTGCATGGGGAAAATGATTTTAAAAGCATGTAATTAGTAGGTCTTCAAATAATTACAAAACCACCGATTTTTCGAGTTTACTTAACATTATTTTACACTTTTTAATTCATATTAAGACTGCAGTTTGATGGAATATTCATGTTGTGCTCACATCAGACACAAAACAGGTTTGCAAAATTAAAACAAAACAAAACAAGGACAAAAAACCAAAGGCAAGAAACAGGCAGAAACTCAAATAAAAGCTAGTTATTCAAGAGCCCATGAAAAACAGAATATACATCTGAGTGTTGCATGCGGAACCTATTTTTACCCTCTCCTCATTCCTTTCCCCATTCTCCTACTGGCACAAATGAGCCTCTGTTGAGGAGAAAACCTCAGGGGCTCTCTTCACTTAACAAGGGGAAAGTGGAGTCTGGGAACGAGCGATCTCTCGTATGAACCCATTTCAGAGTGAAAAGTGTTTGATATTAAGGCAATACATGTTAAGCCACTGTGTGAACACAACATAAGAGAAACATTCATACTCGCGAGTTCAGGAAACTAGAAAATGGTGACGAAGACATTTTTTTCTGTGTGTGATCGTCACAATGTTCATCGTTCGTCGAGGAACGAATTCGAGAAAGACTATTGCTAGCGCTCTTTATGTGCTTATTTTTGTCCTTCATAAGACGAGACTGCAGATTGGCAACTTTGTTGGCTAGTCTCTTAACTTCCTCCTGTAAAAAAACAAACAAACAAACAAACAAACAAACAAAAAAAGACATAAATTACATTTTCATTACAAACTAGATAATTGCGTGATGGATTACTAAGATTGGATTGCGTGAAGAATAATGATTGTCAACGTGAAGCAAAGCTATCAATGGGTAATTGTCTATAATCCTATTGACTATAATGTGAATGGTATTTTTGGATATTCTAAAGAATCGTAGCCTTACAAATGAGAAGAAGAAAAGGAGGATCTTTCAGAATCGCGTCAAGGCTACTAAGTCACCGCAGCTCGAATTTCAGGACTAGTTGACCTTCTTCTCTCTCGCCATAATGGTTTTCCGAGTATGAGCATCCATTTATTGATAAACCGATGGCCATGACTGAGCCCGATATATCAAGCAAACGGCTACTAGGCCTGGGTTTGAAACTATATCCTAGCAACATGTCGCGCATGCTCAACAAAGATTTTACCCGATTCACGCAGAATACACCAAATCGAACGAGTAAAAGAAAGGCATTGTTTGCAGGGTGGGGCAATTCTGAATAAAAGAGAAAACGTTCTAAACAAAAACTACCTTTAAATCCTCGTTTTCTCTTTCCAGTGATGATGCATCATGTAAATAACTTCCGTTGGAGGTCTGGATTGAGCTTCTTGGTTCATGACTGATTTCAGTTAAACGACGGCTGAACTCCTTCCCTCGCATTTTACGTAGTAAGACAAGCTATTAACGAATTAATAAAAAAAACTGCCACTTAGCAAAACCTTAACAATTTTTTATTTTTCATACTTGTTTATTTGAGTGCCTTAGGACCTCTCCACACTAACATTATCCACTAGATAAATCTCTATCCACTGAATAGCGCAACTGGTTTCGGTAATAGTTATCCGCTGGATAGTAATTTATCCGGTGGATAGCGCTATCCAAATTTTTAAAAAACCCGGGCCAGTACGATATGTAACTATGCGTTGTCTTTTTTATTTAATTTCAGGAGCGTTTTCAAATTGTTCTACTCTACTCGAGTACAAATATGATCGCCAGATCTGACACGTGGACAATTTCATTACGGATACTCCAGAACCACAGTCAACATTCGTGACCAACTCACCTACGCTGGTGTAGGTTAAAAACCTCAGTTTTTATCCTTGTTGCATACCAGTTGCCTCAGCAGCCGAAGGGGGTTACAACGGGAATATTGGACAGCATTCACACTAGGTGTCCGGGCACGGTGCACAAGTACAGTAATCGCTGGACACTACTGTGAACACTCCCCTTTTTCAAGCAACCACGCTAGAATTCGGGCACGTTGCCGACGCCCAAGTACTAGGTTTGATTTGTTTCGTGTTGATGGAAGGCTTAACCGGAGACAAAAACGAAGGAGGCCTTATTCAAAAATCAGGATAAAAACAAGCAAACAAACACACTTTAAAATCAGTTACCTTCGGTAAAAACAATAACAGCAACGTGACTGTAGCTGTCATCTGAATCAGTATAAACTTTGTGGCGAACAGAATGTCGGAATTGGTGTTGTTCGCAGTAAGAAATCTGAAACAAAAGGTGTTTCAATTACGTGTCTGACAGGCATAAATGGAGGTTTTTATCATTTCTAAGGAGAGGCACTGAACAATTTCAACCACTTTTAACTTACCTTAATACAGCAACAAAGCACGTGACGAACATGGCGTTATATACAGCCCAAGTGGTAAATCTTGTTTCGTTGTAGGCCGATGGTGCATTGCGAACGCGGAAACAAAGAAACAAGGCAACCGCCAAAAGAATAAAATTACCTGGATAGTATGAATGATTAAAAAAACACAATTAAATAGGGGAAGTATTACATTGATGAATGTACATGTACTAAGTGTCTAGCCCATATGTATTCATTTGTTTTTTATGAAAAGCGCGCAGTCACTGGTGAAGTAAAACATAGTTGCCATGTAGCCTGAGAAAACAGCCGACATTTCGCGACGCCTTTACTGTTTTCCCCACGAAATAACGTCTGAGAAACGACCACAGAAGTTCCATATTGATAAACGCGTTACAACCCAGATCTGGATAGACACGTCAGCCGCGTCAGCAGTATGGAGTTTGTGCGCCCGTTCCTCAGACGTCATTCCGCGGGAAAACCTGTGGAGGCGTGGTTAAATGTCAGCTGTTTTCTCAGTGCTCTGGAGAAAAGTAGACTAATAATACGAGTAAACATAGCAAGGTCAAAAAGGAAAATAACTACATTGGAGAGGAGGTCATAATTTGTTTAAAACTTCGGGAAAAGATAAAAAAACAAACAAACAAAGCAAAAGCACGAGATAAACTATGTCCTCTCACGAATACAAGTATGTCTATGTGTCTCGTCATTGACTAAGAGCTTACAGTTAATTTTGAATAACAGCACATTACCTACACATTAGTCAGTTATCTGCTACCAGATAATTAACTTAGCAGAAGGTTGCTTGCAATGTATGACTCCAAGATCAATTTCAAATTGCGGTCCGTGCGACGGTGCTTTTGTCATTATTTCATTTTGTATAATAAAACAATTGCATTGTATAATAAAACAATTATTAGATAAGGGTTTTGTAATATCAGAAACAATCAAGGTCAGGGTACGTATTATCAGCATTGCCGGGCAAAAACGTTATTTAATAACTATTTTTATCTTTTAATCTGAGAGGGTCGCTGATTCGTTTTTGTCGTAAGCAATACGTCTCTAATCTGTATTTTGAACTCACCGCAAAAGTTAACGTAATTCATGTCACCTAGAGAGCACTTTTTGAATCTCAGCACACTGGTATTGGTAATGACGTGAGGAGGCATTAGCAAAGTCCACACGAGTAGGTAAATAACAAGGCAAGAGAACAAGATAACCAAACGGCCAGCCATCATGCCTTCCGTCACCTCAACTCGCCTTGGAGAACGGACACGGAAAGAAGCTGATACTCTGAGAGAAAGTAAAAGGTTTTAAAATGAAACAACAACACAACAACAAAATGCAAAAAATGCAAAAAGTGGAAATGCAGTCAGCTGCTCTATCAAATGAAAACGAACACGATCCGCTGCCGTCGTAACATGGAATAAAAATCTCGACCGGGAGAAGAAAAACCCGCAAAGAATTTTAAAGAATGTAGTTGAACTCGCAACGACCTCGTCAGGGAGCGACTTTACTATAAATTATCTCCTTTAACTTTATTTTATAATACAACGTAGTAAGCGAGCCCATTCAAAAGGATTAGGGTAATAAATAAGTAGAAGTATACTTGATGGAGAGTATTATTATGGCCTGTTCACAGACCCTATATTTTCTCTTATAGAGATCGTCGAGTGAGCGTATGAAAATAAAAACCGCGGTGGATTTTTAACCACTAGCGTAAAGGGGGTGGGACGCTCCGCGCTCGCCCACGCGCGTCCGCTTCGCTCGCGTGTGTTAGAAAAATATTGCGTCATTGTGGCGGGAAAACTCGTCACGTGATCTGAGAACTGAACTTTGCGCAAGAGTCTTGGAACTGTGTAGTCGTTCGGAGTCGTGGAGCTGATCGAGTGTGCAGATTGAGTGTAGATCATCGAATTTTTACGCGAATTGATGTCGATGAATCGTTTAAGGTGGCTGAACACAGTTTTAGCAGTTTGTGAGTAAATGTCATTCGCCAAATCATGGCAAGAGGAGGGTTGCAGCTCACAAGCTGAAACTTCGCAAGTGAAAAATATACTGATGAAAGATTTTCACTGACAGGTAAAATTTGACATTTTCGTAGTTTCCATGGCAACATGAACGATTGAATACTAACTTAAAATTTCACTTTCGCTCAGTTTACAGAAAATTCACTCATTAGATTTTCGTATAAACTTGCACATAGCTTACTATAATTAATCATTACCATTTGAAACTTATTTGACCAAATTTTAACATAGGGGTTTTTAGATAATCAGTAATATAATTGTACTGTAATTATTAAATGTGTCACAAAAATCGTCTGTTCAACTTCTATTTTAAAGTTCTCATTATCTAAGATACGATAAAAGTAAAAATTCCTCCAAATATCACAAAATTTTAATGAGTAGATTTTGAGAAATCGCCTTCTGTTTACCATTGCTTTTTCGCCGCCATGTTTGTTTGTCTACGTTAAAACACTTTCCGTCATGCGAGTTACCGCTGACCGCACGCAAAACTGTGTTCAGCCACCTTAAGTGTAGAACAGAGTACAGAATTCTAAAATATGAACATGTGAAGACATATACTTTCAAGGGAGTGAAGAATTAAAGCTACAGAGAACTGACTGTATCACACATAATTTGTAACAGCGTGCTCGTCGATTTTCGGAACGAAAAGAAGACAACGTCATGTACAGGGTAGTATTATTGTTATCATCATTATTGCCTTTGTTACTCTTTTTTTAAGAAGGGGTGTGTAAACACAACAATAGATTTTCCTTGTAGGAGTAACAGAAAAACATCAACGAAATTGTCGAGTGCATGAGCCTTACCTCCAAATTTTCAAAACAATGGTTCCATAAACAACAAAGAATCCACACTGGTACAACCAAATTTCTATCGTACAGGTCAAAGAGGAGGGCCCAACATAAGCTGCCGCCAACTAAGGCAGAAAGTTTGAATCATTGGTTAAAAAAAAGAAAAAAAAAATTAATATGAGAGTAATGCAGAACGAAATAAAGAGAAAAACAGTGAAAGTCGCACGACTTACCGATGAATACATGAAAACAGAACCGACAAGAAGAATTTCCTGAAAAACAGGACTTGCCACATCAAATACCTGACCGAGAGAAGAATAACTAATGTAAAGATTTAGCCAAGGCCAAAAGCGAAGCTATTGAGGGATCTTTTAAGAAATTTCTTTCTGTAGTGATTCAGCTTTTGCCATAAGCAAGAAGCGAACTAAACTCCTCCTAAAAAAAAATGAACCTGAGCCTGCGATTAATTGAAAACATAACTGGTGAACGGAGAACCTTAAAAAAAATCACGTCCACACTTAAGCCCGCGATACAGTTATGTAACAATGGTTTGCGGATACCCTTTTTGGACCATTCTCAATTGACATAGATACCCAGGATTAAGATTAACAGATTGGATATTCCTTGGACCCCAAAGCGAAAGTGTGACATATCATATTCCGCTAACATACGGACGGACGTACGTTCATGCATAGGTAAACAAATTTTATTACCCATGGTGCTCCGGTATAATTATTCATTATTATGAAGTGATTTCTAAAAAGGCTTAATTGATAGACTGTGCTCGCAAAAGTAGCACAATATGCTACTAGAATTACTCGTATATTTATGCCAATAATTATGCTAGTTTTTGTAAATTATGCTCATTTTAGTGACAACTGCTGACATTATCCTTGTTTAGTTTAAATTTGGTTAAAACACCTCAATAACTATGCAGCAAAGAAGTAAATGGCAAACACATTTACCCTATTTATATCAAGAAACTTTAAGAATGCACAATTCTTTGTCAGACAGCTGTAAAAACTCAAACAATTAACAATCGGTAACAACTAGCACTCGGGCGCCATCTTGGGTAACCGAGCTAGTTATGTGCATGCGCCGAGTCCCGTAGAAAGAATCCTGGGTCACTTCCTGTGGGATCCAGGTCCCATGAATAAACAGACAATAAGCAGACAAAACAATGATTTTGTTACTTAAATTAGCCTGTAACATTAATCTCGGGCCAAACAAAGTGGTTGCTTGATCGATGAATGACAATTTTGTGCTGCAAAACTAAACAAAAGTGAAAATTATGTTAGCAGTGCTTTTTTCAGGAAACTGGTGAAAATTATGCTTGTGATGACCGAATTATGCCAAAAAATATGCTAGCACAGTCTATCAAAGCCTATCTCTAAACATAAACAAAATCCTTTTTTAGTTGGGATATAATTAGCTAGCCAAACTAGGAAATATCACTGAAATACCTTGACCTTCCGTCTGAATTTAAAAACGAACGAACCTAGCAGCTATTACTTACTTTACTGTCCCGGAAGTAGAATACCATAACTCCGATCATAACAGCCATCATGGCAGCTAAGCCATTGACAGTGATAAGGACTATCCGAGGAATTATTTGTTCCTTGTAAATACAAGGGCTGCCGTCCGTACATTCCTCACAACCCTCGCTGCATGGAATGCAATGAAACTTGTCATTGTAGTCTGTCTGGAGTCCTTTCATCTTTTTGTCATACTCTTCTTCGATAATGCTGCCGTTGAAAGCTTTCAAGTTTGCGTTGATGTCTGGGAAATAGAATCCTGGTTTGCAGGTGCAACGATAACTACCTCGTTTGAATCCGTTATTGGGGATCGGTTCGCACTGAAACACAACAAAGAAAATTGCACCGCGTCCTTTTTGCATAGGTAATCATACCACTTCTAGCTCAATATGGCATTTAAATGCGGTGCGCCGGGCAAATTCAAATTGAGCTTTTTCCACTGTTATCAAAGCTTTGTAGACGTTTTTTGTGTTATTTTTATCGTTATTTGAAAATGTAAACAGCATACGAAAACAAAGGCAACAAAGGGTAATGAGGCCGAGGAAATCAATAAAATAATAATTCAAATGCAACGTAACAAGATTAAGGGCCTGTTTACATGGAGTGAGGGAGCCCGGTCTAGTGGGTTTGGTTTCTTTTGTTTTCACGCTCTGGAGGACACAAAACAAAAGAAACTTACCCCAGTAGACCGGGGTCCCCCACTCCATGTAAACAGGGTCTAAGTATCACAACAGGCAAGAGGCAAACCAGCTGGGTATTTTACAAGCTTGGCCTAGGACTCGAACTCAGGATCTGATCTCCTGCATTATCAAACAATTCAAAGTACTTTGTAAGTGGCTGTTCTTCGGCTACCTGCAAGTGAAGGGTAACGTCGTCGACACTCGAAACTGACTACAGTCGACTCCCGATAACTCAAGCCTTCAAGGGAAATCGAAAAAGGTTCGAGTTATCGGGAGTTCGAGTTATCGGGAGCTCGAAGAAAATAGCCGGGAGTAAGGAAAAAACAGTTTTTACAGCACAGTGAGCATTTCAATCACATTTAATTGTAGAAATGAAGAGTGAAAATTGAAAGATATTTTTAGATTATTAATCAGAACGCAAAGTAACAAAACGTTGCCTAAATAGAGCATGCATTTTACTTTTTGAGAAGTAAAGCTATTTCACGTTAGATTTGTGGCAAACAACATCAGCCTCCACTATCGATCCACGAGTAAACTATATGCCTACAACACGTCAGTGGGAAATTCAAAATTCTACGTTTCGGACGCCAGTACACGGTTTTTTCCCGACTTTTTAAGAGCTCAAAACATGGTTCGAGTTATCGAGGGTAAAATTATATAGAAATGATCTGAGGGGAAACAAAAATTACTTCGAGTTAGCGGGAGTTTCGAGTTATCGAGGGTTCGAGTTACCGAGGGTAAAATCACAGTAAATGTATGACGTAAATCCAGGGGAAATCGATTTTGTTTCGAGTTAGCGTGAGGTTCGAGTTAGTGAGGGTTCGAGTTATCGGGAGTCAACTGTAATTGGAATTTGCGGTTGAAAGAAAACAAGAGAGAAACGAAGAAAGGACACCAATAAGCAAAAAACAGAAATATGCTGTCGTACTGCCATATCTATCCTGGGAAAATAGCCGACATTTCTTGACGCCACCACTAGTTTCCCCGCGAAACGACGTCTGAGAAACGAGCTTAGAAATTCCATACAAATGACGAATCACTGCCCAGATCTGGCTAGTGCATCTGATTGGTTGAAGCAAATTTCTTACTCTGTGCGACCAACCAGAAATACTACCTAGATCTGGGTAGTGACGGGTTATCAGTATGGCATTTCTGCGCTTGTTTCTTAGGCGTCATTTCGCAGGGAAACCATGCAGTAGTGGTGTCGCGGAATGTCCACGGCTGTTTTCTCAGGCTATGCCACATCTAGACAAGACCTGAAGAAGACTTTATTTTACAATGCATCTTGCTTAAAATGTAACCAAGATAATATGAAACAGTCGTCATTTCTGGAGGGGATTTATTACCTTTGTCGACTTCTTGCACTTGTGCGTGCCCATAAACTCAAGAAGCTTCACCGAATCTGTGCTTCCTGTTCTGTCACTTTTCCCATTTTTCCCGTCACCAATTTCTTCCTTGGAATCTTGAGCATCGCACTGATTTATATCAATACTGCTCAGCTCAACGTCTATACTCACTACACCCCTGAAATAAGTAATAAATAAATAAATAAATAAACAAGTAAATCTAAAAAAAACATAAAGATTGAACGTGAAAAATTAGAAAGTAAAATGAAATTGGGAATCAAATTAAAGGCACCGAGGTTTGGTTCTGATATTTCCTGAAAAAAAAGAATGTGTATTACATCTAGGATGGTCAGGGAGAATTTAAAGAATTCCACATTACAAATCGTCTCCTATTTCCAAATGAGAGAAATGTACGGATGGTAGTGAAGGTGGTAGAAGTGGTAGTGGTAGTGGTAGTGGTAGTGGTAGTGGTAGTGGTAGTAGTAATGGTATTGGTAGTGGTAGTAGTAGCAGTAGTGGTAGTTTGATTATCATTATCATCATTGAAACACAACACACAACAGTATTCAGCACCATGGGTATTTATGCCTCACCCCTTTTAAAAACTGAAATCGTCTTTCCACCTACTGAAACGTTTAGCTGTACTGAACGGAAATGGGGTATTGAAACAAGTTTTCGCAAGCAATCAGTGTGTTTGCTCAGAGGTCAAAGGTCTTGAAAGTAGAACGTAGTGCTCATCTACTGTTACAATGTTCAAAACCATCACAGAGATGATGGGATTTAAGTTTTATCGCTTTAAAGCTTTAAGCCGGACGATAATCTCGCTAATTGTAGCTAACCACAGACCAATCTAGTAAAAACGACTTTTCCTGATAACATTTGCTTGCACATTCATGTAACTTTCAAATACCGTATTCCTTGATCTATACCCCCCCCCCCCCTCCCCCTCACTTCCTAATATGTCCTCACCCCTATACCCACCTCAAAAGCTGCCTTTTAAAAAGTCCGCAGTATGGGGCGCAAAATAATAGATAAGCTTCCCGTCGTAAGGGTTCGCTGTGCATAATTATAAAGCAGATGGGTTTCAGCATAAAAATACGCACGCTCTATTGATTTTAAATCATATTCATTGGCGAAGACTCTTCGCAAATAAATATGACCTTGCTGTTAGTGTAATGCAATAATTGCTTTAAGGGCATTAAAACTCATCGAGACAGCCTAATGGAAAATCCAAATAAAAGACGCGAGTGAAGGCATAGGTTGGAAACGGTAGAAAACGAGACAGGTAGAACTTAATTTTCCCATGATTGTTCAAGCTAGCCAGACGCTGATTTTGAAGGAGAAAATCAAACTCGGAACGCGTTTAAAAGCAGAAATAACTAGATTTGGAGGATTAAAAAGAGCGAAAAGAAAAGGAAATGTTGAAAAAAAAAATTCTTAATGAGGGCAACCTGTTTTCCATGCCGTAACTGTAGAATAAATGGTATGGAAATAAGCGGGTTCACCGTACCCACTGATATTACCCCAGCGGGAACGAAGCAATAATAGCAATGTCAAAACCACTCTAAAATATTATTTATGAAAACAGAAGGCGACTGCCACCCTCAAATACTTCTTCTTCTATTTGATAGTAAAGATCCAGAAAGTGAAAACTTCCCTCTTTCCTCTTTCTTTCTTTCTTTTTCTTTTTCCTTTTCTTTTGTTTTCTGGACTATGAAAATTCAATTCGCTCTTTCGTACCGCTCGTTTTCTGCCTACGGCCAAATGTAGGTAATTAGTTAGAGTCCGCCATGTTATGAAGTTTCTGTGCCCATTCGATGACCAATTATAAGTCATATACCTTCCTAGGATTTCCTAGATAAGCTGGCTTTATCTAATATCCTGACTTAACTAAGAAAACCGAATCGACAGGGAAATATGGTCCCGATGTCTCCTCACACGGTAGTATTGATGACGGTATTCCAGTGGTGATTCATACCAGTAAAACCATGTTTCAGCCGCAAAATTGGGTTCTAATATAGAAATAAACGCGTTTTAACTTGATACGATTAAAATGAAACAGCGCTGCCTAGATAATGAACAGAGGAAAAAAAATTAAAATAAATGCGTAGGAAAAAAAGAAAAATTGGCTTTGATCTTCTTTTGACAAAGTAAACCAAAACCTCTTAGGCCTGTCGCTATTGAACAAGTATGTCTTAACAGCTGTAAGATAATGAGGCAGCTTTTGAGGATTTAAAGACTGCAACATGCATTGCGGTTCGTTCTTGTTAACGATGGTTTCAATCAACTGTTTGCTCAAATACTGGGTTATAAATTACTGTTGGACACGCTTACACTTACACCGATCATAACGGGTTATTTTTTTTAATAAGCCGATTATATAAAATATGTCCAACTTCTCACTGAAATTTGCTGAACATTTTACCTTAATTTACCCCACGGCATGTTAACTTTTCAAATTATTTTCTATAGAACCATTATTTTCAATGAAATTTTTAAACTTTAATGGTCTGGTCAAACTTCTGTGGACACATTTGCATCGCAAACACGTAATTCCGCATGAATCATTTCCCACACACTCACCACCAAAAGCTAACGATTATAAATATACTAATCTTTTCAACGATTATACGTGCCAAAAGCCATGTAAAAGTTATACGAACCGTAATTATTTTCTTTCGGTTTTCATCTATTGTATTCATTTTTATGGCGCTACCTCAAAATTTACATTCTTAAATGAAAATGATTTATGATGTTTCGGTATTTACCAAATCTTCAAGTTCAAGATACTTCGGAAAATTATATTGCTCAAGGGGAAAACAACCGCACAATATCAACTATCTTGCCTTCCATAAAGAAAAACGCACAACTCCTTTTTTTTTTTTCATTTCTAAATAAATTTGTACTAGCTTTGATTGCCGTCTCCAATGCAACAGATTCATAGATAAATGATAAGTCTTTTCGAACAATCAGTCTGCTCTATACTTCCAGCGCTTAAATGAGGCGAATAACTACTATGTAATACGTAACTACATGTATAACGCAATAGCAAGCACGTCATGACAAGTTAACATACAAGGAAAGAAACAAATACTCACAGAAATTGATTTGACTCGTTAAAAAACGGCGCTAAAAATGTGATCATCCAGATTTCTCCGCCAAAACAATCGAAGTAGGGACGAGTCCAGAAACCATCAGCATCGTATTCTACGACTGGTACCGAAACGTTACGGCGAGACTCTGCGGTAGTTTGGTTATGTCGAACAGTGTATATATCAGTATCCTTGCGGAGCTTCGATGATCGCCTTAAATTTATTTCTCGTGGCTCCCGCCACCAAATGGTTTCTGGACTTGTTAAATAATTATGACCGACGGAAATGTCTTTAACATGGACAGCACCACCATAAGTTTTGTCCCTGAACGCATACGGGCAAAACATCACGTAGTCCCTGTACTGGTTTTTTTCAAAGCAAATGACGGAGCCGAAAACGGAAGGCGAAAAAAGAACGTTCGATCGAACGAGATTATAAAGAAAAGTGTCATTCTCCGCCATGGAGGAGTCATTCGCGTTTCTTACTCGCCATAATGAAGTCAAGAGATTTGCTACTTTTACGGCAAGCAGGGCTTCGCTCTTCCATCGAGCATGCTGAAAAGCGATATCGAGGATAACAGATTGATTAGGCGTACAATTCAAACTCTTCGACATTTGCCTCTGAATCTTCTCCACATATTGAAGCGCTGTTAACAATTTTTGCCTTTGAGTATCGTCAGGCTTTCTCTGTGAACGTGAAGAATTGTCCATCATCCCGGCTCCATCGGCTTCAACGGAATAAATGCTACGATAAGGTCCCAACAAAAACAGATCAAAATCGTTTAGCAAGTAATAAAACAGTAACCAGAAATGAAGCCTGTCAGTCCTCATATTTTTGCGTGTTTAAGAATAGTTTTAGACCACTGAATCATATGAATTCAACGACGAATTGAAACGGAAACCTTCAGTCAGTTGATGGTCATTGGGTCAAACAGTTCAATCTGAAATTATACTTGTCAATTTCGTAACGCTATCCATGGTCACGCTTGGATCAAACGAATTCGAGGGGACTTGTGTCTGTATCCCAGACATAAACAAATCTTACACTGTCTTCCTTACAACCTTTTAGCATATCATATTTCCTGTTCTTTAAAACTACAAAAGAAGACTGCTTAAATATTCATCTTTGTTTTGAAATACAAAGAAACGACTGCAAGCAAGCTGTTGACAGTAATTAAGGCTATTTCGCAAGACGTCGTAACCGGAAATACAGGAAGTAGTACGTAAGGCTGCCCTGAAGCACTTTACGTTTTCTGTATTATTTAATGAATAATAACATGAATAAGAAGGGAGGTCTCTGCTAGCTATCTCACATTCGAACGCCAACAACAAATGTACACATTATCCACAATGGATTTTTGTCGGCATTGTTTTCTTAGTATCGTCACAGTGTATTTTTCAATGTTTTTAAAATGGCATTTTTAATACGTGTAAACAAACTGGCATTCGTTACAGAAAAAAAAAAAATTAAAAAAACACTTTCAGCCAGAGATCTATCGTATGTTTAGAGAACCCTTCTGTTTGTTTTGTTCTCCTCGATAATGAAATTTTGCGATAAAATGTCAACTTGAAAGCACTTTCTTCGCAGGTTTTGTCATTTAAGCGCTAATGGTTCGCGACATGACAATCGACTCCCGATAACTTGAACCTTCTATGGAAATCGA
>OZ037776.1:34951373-34961373 GCA_964035525.1 Porites cylindrica
ACTCGTGTTCGACTGATCGCAGGCCTCTACCCCTTTCTCCCTCGGTAGATGCAACAAAGAAGTCAGGCTAGCTGGGTGCTTGCCACCGTTCTCAACTATGATCTTCCGAGCTGCTCTGTCCACATCTCTTAACTCTGATAGAGGCAAATGCTGTGTCCACATTAGGTACCGCAGGACCGGGAGTGCATACTGATTAGTTGCCTGCACACGGTTACAATCAGACAGGGGGCTGGACCATATAATAGATATCCTGCCTAGATACTCTTTAGCCGCGCAAGCTAGGGCCAGCCGTTCATCCTGTCGAACGTTCTCTAGCACCCCCAGTAATTTGTAGTGTTTTCCTTCCCCAAGAGCCGTGATGGTAGTTGTCTCGTCCATCCTCATACCAGACTCGTCTAGCACTTGGGCTCCCCTCTTCACGTGTACCACTGAGCACTTTTTCTGATTCCAGTGGAGGCCGATGTCCTGCATCGCTCCTCTCGGAGGCAGCAAAAACCTTGAGGTCGTCGATATACAGGAGATCGGTGACTTTGACTCCTATAGGCTTGGATAACCTGTATCCCTCTGTTGCCCGCAGGCACCACGCTACAGGGTTCAGGCACATTGTAAGCAGTCTAGGACACAAAGCGTCCCCCTGGGGTAGTCCCTTCATGAACCTTATTTTTCTAGAAGTCTCTCGCCCTTGCCTTGTTGTAGCTACTACTTTAGTATTCCAGCTCGCACACAACTTGCGTATAACCTCACCCAGCCAGACGGGAAGCCTGTGTACCGGTCGTTGCACATAACCAATCATGATTGACGGAGTCGTAGGCTTTGCGCACGTCAATCCATGCCATACTTAAATTCCGTTTGCCTCTGTGACAATCCAGCATTACTGCTCTATCGATTAGCAAGTTATCCATCGTACCGAAACACCCTGATTTCGCTCCTATTTGCTGGCCTTCCATCAGCCCATAATGGTCAAGGTGTTGGTCCATGGGTGCCAGGAGGCAAGATGTAAACCACTTATACATGTTATTCAGACAAGTAATAGGTCTTTGATTTTCACTGAGGAACTCGCTTTCTTTCGGAATGAGGGAGGTTTTCCCTTCAGAAAACCACTCTGGGTAATTTTCGTCGCTCTTAGAAACTTCTTTGAAGCTCTCGACCACACCCTCGTGCAGGGTGCTAGCACGTTTCCACCAAAAGTTAGTGATTTTATCAGGCCCTGGCGCACTCCAGTAGCGCTTCTTGGACAGGACTTTGACCGCTTCCGCTACTTCGAGAGCCCATTCGTCGCTTGTCGGTGGTGGTACTTGCTCTTGGATCGCGAGCCTTACTTAATGCAACCAGGCCGCGTTCTTATTCCCAGTCCCCTTCTCTTCCCACAGTTTTCTCCAAAACCCGCTTGCCTCTTCAATGTTTTCAAACATTCGCAAATCATCTCGAGCACGTTTTCCAGGATCTTTATATCTTGGCCGCTCATTCTCTTGGTCCCTCTTCAACATCTCACTCAAATTCGCAAACACTCTTCCAGGGACCGTTTTAAACTGTTGGTTAATCACACGCGAGACCTCTTGTTTCTTTTTCCTGTCAAACACACGCTTTAACTTTCGGAGCTCCGACTTTTTTTTCTCCATGTAGCTAATCAAACGTGCCACAGGTCATTATTATTATTATCATCATCATCATCATCATCATCATCATCATCATCATTGTCATTGTGGGGGCGTATTACCATTATCGGAGCAAGTCATGGAACAACTGGCGGATACACATCCAGAGGCACAACGAGCTTAAGTGGGCTCTGTGTTATTCGGACCAGTGGAGGATGTTCCGGCCATCCTATATCAGCAAATAAACGGAGAGATGGTGCAAGAAGTAGCATTAAGAACTAAAGGCTCTTGTGGGACCTCTTGCGTGGATTCGAACGGGTTCAAGAGAATGCTGGCCTGCAAGTCTTTTAAGAAGTCCAGCATGAACCTTTGTGACTCCTTGGCTACTCTAGCAAGACGACTGTGTACAGAGTTTGTTGATCCCCTCACTATTGAGCCAATTTTGGCAAGTCTGTTGATTCCACTTGATCAAGAGCCAATAGCTCTTGACTTGATAAAGGCAATAAGGACGTCAGGCCGATCGGTGTAGGAGAGGTTATCAGCAGAATTATTGGAAAAAGGTGACCAAGCAAGATATTATTGAGGCTAGCGGTTCACTGCAAGTCTGCACAGGATCTAAGAGTGGAAGTGAAGCAGCGATTCACGCGATGCATAACATATTCGAGGCCGACAATACAGACGCTGTCTTACTGATTGATGCCTCTAATGCGTTCAACTCCTTGAATAGGGCTACTGCTCTGCATAACGTGAGGGTATTATGCCCTACAATAGCCACTTGCGCAATTAACACCTATAGAGAACCGGCACGTCTGTTTATCATTGGGGGAAAGGAACTGAGATCAGAAGAAGGTACAACCCAAGGGGACCCCCTTGCTATGTGTCTTTACGCAGTAAGTCTTCAGCCATCAATAGCACCCTTGAATGCCTCTATGTTCGTAAAGCAGGTTCCTTGGGGGAAATTGAAGAAATGGTGCGGTGTACTAAACGAATCCGGACCGAACTTAGGATATTTTCCCAATGCGAAAAAGTGCTGGCTTATTGTGAAGCCCGAGAAAGAAGAGGCAGTGAGGGATCTTTTTGGTCAAACATCAATTAACATCTCCACTCAGGGTCAAAAGCATTTAGGAGCAGTATACTCGGCTCAAGATCTTATCTTAAGGAGTATGTAAGTGAAAAGGTGGATGATTGGGTTGGCCAGGTAGTGAAACTGGCAGAGTTTGCAGCAAACCAACCACAAGCCTGCTATGCGGCATATACCTTCAGTTTGAAGCACAAAGGGATACACTACGTAAGAACATGACATTATGTGATATCGAGGAACTGCTAGAACCATTGGAACGCGCTATTAGTGATGCCCTAATACCATCAATTACGGGCTATACATACACAACGAGTGAGCGAAAACTGCTGGCACTACCAGTGAGGAAGGGGGGACTAGAAAACCCAGTTGAGCGAGCTGGATTCGAACACGCAGTGTCTCTTCAGGTAACCGCCCCTCTTGTCGTGCAAATCGTATCCCAGGCGCCTGAACCTCCAGATGATGCTCTGATAAGATCTTTGCTGTTAATCACGTTTAGAGAGAGAGATGTGAGACTGGACGATAAATTAGAAGACCTGAGGACCTCCCTACCCGAAAAGACCAAGAGAGCAGTCGATCTCGCAGCAGAGAAAGGTGCTTCAAGTTGGCTAACTGTCATCCCGGTAAAGGAAATGGACCAACATTTTAAGAGAGAGAATTTAAAGATGCAGTCCATCTAAGGTATGACTGGCAGATAAATGATGTATCAAATGTATGTGGCTGTGGGGAGCCCTTTTATGTTGATCATACAATGATTTGTAAACGGGGGGCCTTCATTATACAACGTCATAATGAGCTGCGGGATCGTGAGGCGCAGATACTCAACCTGGTCTGTCATGATGTTGAAATTGAACCTGTTCTGCCGGAGATTACCGGTGATTCGTTAGCCATCGGGGCTAATACAGCCCCCGATGCCCGGCTTGACATTCATGCACGGAGTTTTTGGTCTAGCTAGGGTCCCACGTTCTTTGACGTACGGGTGTGGCACCCAAATGCGGAATCTTGCAAGGACCTCACCCCTCAGCAAATATATCGCCAGCATGAAAACGAGAAGAAACGTATGTACGCAAGCGGAGTTATGGCGGTGGAAAAAGCCACGTTCACGACGCTGGTGTCCACCACTACTGGTGACATGGCACTAGAGTGTCAAATCTATCACAAGCGACTAGTGGAACTCCTGTCAGCCAAGAAAGGCGAGGACTACTCGACTACGATGTTTTGGATAAGAACCAGAATCTCATTTGCCATTCTGAGAACATCCCTCCTGTGCCCAATTAGGGGGATCGCATTCAATGAGGAGAGTAAATCTCATCTTAAAAAAGATGGACTTTGACATCGAAAGAGACTTTTAGGACGCTAGAGTTTGATTTAGAGAAAAGATATTGAATATTGCGTATTCAATTATTACTAAATTATGACTGAATTATTATTGCATATCCCATTATTACTACTTAAGGCCTCACTAAAACAGTTTTATATTTCTTAATTATGCTGCTGAAAGACAACATGAACAGATTATTCAATAATTAATACTTTTAATATTCTTATCGTTGTTGGCTCATGTTGAAATCGTGGCAGATTTTAAAGAGGAATTTAATAGCGAAAAGATGTTAAATATTGGTAGTGACTGCTAACAGTGCTAGTAATAACAATTAGCAGTAGAGAAACATTTTCGTGGATTATATTTCAAGAGGTGTTGAGACATTATGATCTTTTTTTTAACAGATGTTAAGGTACAAATTTCGTATTAATTGTTTTTTTATGTCAAGTACTGTACATAGGCCTTTTTTTGAGTACTGAATAAATATTTTTTATTATTATTTATCTATTTTATTTTTTTCCGGTCCATAAGTAACACTCTAGATCATTATGGAGGTCCACTGTGAGTGATAAAGACGTCCGCAACACTGAAAAGGTGTCCAAAGTTCGACTCACACATGCAAGCACACTGCGGGTATGCAACGGCAGCACTTGGGTCAGGTCCCCTTCCTTGTAGGCCTATCTCTTCTGGTCGAGATCGTGCAGCCCTTTTTTTCAAAGCCTTGAACGCCATTTTGGACGGCCATCCTCCATGCCAGGCGCTGGGGTCTGCTAGTGGGGGGGGGGCGAAGGCTTCCCATCCAAGAGTGGCAATGCCTCACAGACCAAAGGATGCCTTCAGCCCGTCTCTTTGAACCTCTTTACTGGGCGTCCTTTGTTGCGCGCAACAGTGGCCAGCTCAGAGAAGAAGACCATCTTCGGGAGGCGCGTGTCATCCATCCGAACCACAGGTCCAATCCACCGCAGCTGTGCTTTCATGATGAGTGCCTCAATGCCTAACATGTTGGCTCTGCGCAGAAATGCGCATGACCTTGCGAGTGCAACGGCAACGTGCAATGACTTTTGTAGAGCGTCCAAGTCTCACAGCCATAGAGCAGAGAAGAGATAACAATTACCTTGTACACCTGCAGCTCAGTGCGTACCGTGATTACCCGCTTTCCCCATACTTGTGTCCACAACCTGCCAATGGAAGCACCGGCTATAGCCAGTCTGTTTAACACTTCTTTGTCCATGATGTAGGTTGAAGTCATAGTGCTCCCCAGGTACTTGAAGCACTCCACGTTGTCGGGCTTTGTGCCCTTGATCTCCATGTTCGGCTTCTGACGAGCAAATCCTGGTGCAGGCTGCAGCAACACCTCTGTCTTCCGCAGGCTTATGGTCAAAAGCTTTGGCAGCTGTTCAGTGACAGGTCTGTTTCATTCAGGGCTGCAAGGTTACAGACGTCTGCAAAGAGGAAGTCGCGCACAAGGGCCTACAAACGTCTCAGATCAATGAATCTGTCATCACATCCGTAGCGGAAGGCGATGCCAGTATCTGTGGCGAAGAGTGAAGAAAACAGCGTGGTAGCGAACATCATGGTGAAGAAGTTGGAGCCAGTACACAGCCTTGTTTGATGCCATTGGAGACAGGGAAGGGGTCAGACACAAATCTTTTTTTTCCAAAGGATCGGAGAGACCTGATGATGTTGAAAAATATCGGTGGACAGCTAAGTTTGAGGAGTTATGGCCAACAGACCCTCACGACTGACTGCATCAAAGGCCTTAGTCAGGCCCACAAGGAGGATGTACAGTTTCTGATTCTGCTCGCTTACTTTTCCTGGATCTTTACTTCTTATGGCGAAGATTATGTCGATTGTCCCTCTTTTTCTCTTAAAGCCGCCATGCTGACTCTCGGAGATGACATCATCTAGTAGTTGTGGGATATGGTTCAGTACGACGCGATGTAGCACTCTCAAGTCCTCCTTGGGATGAGATAATTAGGTTAATGAACCGAGATCCCTGTTGGCACTCTTGTAGCCCTATTCACCATAACCCAGGAGGTAAGGACATTAGAATTGAGATCTCAGTCGATATCAGCGATCACGCAACAAGCAACAGGTATCGGTAAAACAGCCAGCACAGACAACGAGGTTCGGAATCCACCAAACATAAGTAAGCATCAATGACGATCCTGCAATTTAAGAATCGGTTTCGTCGAACTTATTACGCAGCAGACGACTGAAACTAAAAAACAGCTTTGTCCATCCTGAGATAAATGGCCAAGAAATCCTGGGCTATTAATTACCTAAGACGTGTTAGAACAGAGCAGCTAATTAGGTTTGTCAGTTTGGTCATGTGTTAAACTAAACCAATGGGCTAGTGAAATCTGGATCATTCTTAGATGCTGAACAAAGTCCCCTATATAGTTCTTACAATTAAAAATTATATAAAAATGCTCTATATAACTTAATCCTTAAAGTCTTAACTTTAAGACTCCTTAAATTATTCACTTTAAGACCTCTCAAAGTGTTCACTTTAAGACCCCTTAAAGTGTTCACTTTAAGACTCCTTAAAGTGTTCACTTTTAGAACCCCTTAAAAGCGTTTACTTTCAGACTCCTAAAAGCGTTCAGGAGTTGCCATTTCGGCGTCCAGGATCGGCTTGTGGCTGTTTGAAATAAAGAAGAACAGTCTCGTATGTTTCATACTTAGTGGATGGGATCGTTATATGATGCCAGATTTTTAGTCCTTCTATTTATATTTATACCTACAGTAGCATGAACAGTAGCATGAACCTCGCTCGAACTCGTATAACTATAATTTTCCACTTACTCGAACTAGATTTCCTTTTCACTGAAATGTACCCAAATAACTCGACTGTTGTTCGTTTCCCTCAAGAGTTCCAGTTTCCGGGGTTCTACCGGATGCAAGTTTCAATTCTTACCAGACATCACACAAACATTCGTCTGGGAGATCTTCATCGATACGTAAATAATCAAGTATAGTATGTCATGGTCCATAGTTCGAAAGACTGTGAGCAATACACTGGTGCTGAAGCAGATCGAAGAAGTGTCGGTACTCGCTGAAATTCTAAGTGAAGGAAGAACCAGAGGAAGGTCACGTGTATGGTCACGTGGGATCAAAATAATTAACTCACGTCCCCAAAGCTGTGATCATCATGTCGAGTTATCTTTTTTCCAGCGCACCCGAACTCTGATCGAGAAACGTTTCGCTGTTTGCCGCACGCCAACTGATTAGTTAGCAAGATTTTGTTTCGGCTTATTGGCCGAAAAAAAATTTACCCTTCTTAATATGTCTCTTATTCCTTTCTTTTTTTTTTTCCTTGACCGATAAAGTCTGTTTTCTAGAATTCTTAGAGCGGAATGAGCAAATGTTTTCTTGCCCCTTTTCTCTTACTGTACAGTGGCTGCGTCTGGTTTCTTATCTTTGCTGCAGTATCCGAAATTGACCTCCGATTGCTAGCTAAAGCTAAGATGATAGTATTTCCTTTCTTATTTTCAAAAGTGACTTAAGAGCCTTTAGGGTTTGCTTGTATAGTTTCCTGCAAAGTATTGGATCTGAGTATTATTCAAACATTTTTTTCCCTGGTATAATTTTAACACGCTGGACCCAGCTCGTTAGCGTCTCGTACAAGATATTGAAGCTTCTTTTAATTACTCTTGTAGGCAAAAGACTCTTGTAGTAGAATTGGCATCTAATTTCAAACTAAAACAAGTACAAAATTGACATAATACAGCAATATAATTCAAGAAAGTTTCCTGTGTCTTTTTCAAAGCCATTCCTAAGCCAGCCATTAAGTATTTTAATATTTTTCTTATTGATATTGTTATCGTTATTGTTATTGTTTATTGGAGATATAAAGTATAAACCGAAACAAATACATCTACTGTAGTTTACTATCACCCTGCTTCTCAATGCGTCAATGCTGTTTGGCATTGACTGTTCCAGTACGTTAAAAGTAAGTTTGTTTTGTTTTTTAATTGGTTTGTTTCTTTTTGATTTTGTTCAAACGGGTTACCAGGGAAGGAGGGTGTTGCTTGACCTTGAACTAAAACTTTAGTTATTTGCAATCACGTATTATCATTTACTTTTGCGATCTGAGAGTTTAATGTTTAGCTCATTCCAAGAGTAATTTTAATGTTAAAACATGAAGAACTCCTTCATACCGTACAGACAATTGGCGCTTGACCACGTTTTCAGAATCTTAAATATTCAGGTTTTCTTTCGTATAATGACAGTCTTTCAAATTGAGTTTGCCAATTTTAAGTTGATAAATAATTAGAGGTGGCCTATTGACAAGGCACCTGCTGCCTCATGGTCTCCATTTTTAATACTGGACGAAAATAGCGAAATGTGTTCAAGTTCTCAGTTAAACAGTCATAATCTGTTTCAACCTGTTGAAATCATCGCTTTTGTTGGCAAAGCTTCTTAAAAAGCTTAATTTGAATTCGATAGTTCGGGAATCAGCATTATCACATAAGGAGAAACCGCTATACTCCGGAAAAGAGCCGAATGAGACAAATTACAACAATAGAAAAAAAGATTGTTTTCTAACCCATTGATCTCAATATAGCGCTAGCTGATATGATTGGGTGATGTAAGTTCCTATTCACCTTTTCAGCATATCCCTAGCGCAAAAACTACAAAACAAGACAGAAAAAAAGTATGCTGAAACACAATAACAATAATTGTGGTTTTCATTATAGAGATATGCTACCAGGCTTCACAAAAATTCGAAATTTCATTTTTTTTCCTAGATAATAGACTTGCCACTCATGTGGTAAGAAAGGTAAAAACAATCTATATGTTAATTTATAATGCTTATATTAGACAATCACCACTAAATGTGGCGAGGACGACTACTCCGCCATACAAGTCTCAAATTACAGGAAAAAAAATGATGAGCATGCCACAAACGCAAGTCATGCCTAATTTACGTCTTGCATAAAACAGCCCAAAACTGTCGGCTCGAAATTAAAGATTTATGGCATGTTTGCCATGGTGAGAATTTGTGGCGACCGCCTGAGCTGATACGTAAAATAAAACATAATTACTTGAACTGTCATTTAAAGAAGTGGTTCGCATAATTTATTCAAAGAACCTTAAAGCCTGTAACGGACAGTGTTTCCTATTATTTCGGGAGAGGAGAATATGGCCGCAGATTCAGCACAGGCGAAGCCTTATGTGACTTCATTCCAAGGGAAATCGAACATAACATCTAACGATTTTCTCAAGATTTTTAGGAGATTTGATAAAGACGGTAAGTTTTTTTCACATAGAATTTTACGCAGACACGTATTTTCCTTTTTAGTATTTGAGAGTGTTTATTGATTCAAATTTATACGCCGCAGCAATCGAAATTTTTCGAGGTTTCTGTTGCCCCTTGCGATGTGTGATCGCTTATTTTCGGCGGCTTGAAAGCGAGCCAAACTCATTTGGCGAAGTTGCAGGCGCGAAAACATACAGCAAAATCTGGTGCAAGTTTATAATTAGAATTATCAGCATCTTCTTTACCTCATGGCTATACCTTGATTAAACCTCAAGGGTTGGGCGAAAAAAATTGCACTCAGTTTTTTTCACAAAACTAAGTCTATTTAATATGAATTAATATAAAATATAATCCTCTTTACCTCGTAGAAGCGAAATTGTACAAATAAATACTTCCAGACGTTAAGAGTTTTCGCATTATCAAGAAATATCCATTTGACGCTTTTATATCATTATATTTACGATCGTTGTATAAATCAGTCTATATTTGCCTTGCCATTTTCAAATTTTGCAGCAATTTCAGTGAAAATCAGCATTTTGTCAAGGGCGATTTTCAGCTTTATTTGTTAATGAAGTAAAATCTCACGAATCTTGCAAGAACAGAATATAATCTCAATCAACGGCATCACCGCACTGATCATTATCACCTTGGTTCGTATGATTTGACCACCCAGTATTTCTAGAAAATGATTTAAGTCAAATTTATTATTGCAAGGCTATAATCGACCACTCAAGTCTAAA
>OZ037776.1:34966373-34988873 GCA_964035525.1 Porites cylindrica
TCATAAATAAACTTCGATTTTTGAGCCAAAATTTTCTTGTTAGAAAAAGCTGAGTTCACGAAACGGCTTCTTCTACGCGAATAAACGGGAGTTGTAAACAATCCATCGAGCACAAAACTCAGCTACAGTAAATTGAGAAACGCCGTATTGAATCCTTCCAAGTCTTTTCTTGCTTTAATAAAAGTCAGCCCTAGGATTTTGTCGACTTTTAAAAGATCGTTCTCTAAAAAAAATGGGAAAAACACCGAGCTCACACATTATCCACTCTCCAGGAGGTGAATATTGTTGAATAGTCCGAGATAGCGAACCAATCAAATTGCTTAAATCACCAAGATGACTGAGTGTGTATATACTAATGCCTAATGGTTTTGCTCTTCACCCAGCTTGTAGATTCTGTGAAACCTGGAAAAGTTAATACAATACTGATCGATAACTCAGCAGCGCCAATGCTTAACTTTACGTTGGCTATATGAACAAAATTCTACAAGTCATTGTCAGCTAATCAGAAGAAAACCAATCCAACCTTCTGCTGATGTTTTTGCTTATGCAAATCCTTCTTTATGAAATTCACCATAGCCCCGTCCACAAGTATCAGTTTTTGCTTGAAAACGGAGATTTTTCTCTGCGGTTTGGCCTACCGTCGACACGTATTCCGCCGAAACGGTCACAGGAAACGCATCTTTTCTAAAAGGCTCTCCAGAGTGAAATTTTCTGAAAACGCTGGCTTCTCCGTTTACGTGAGGACGGACAAAAACGGGTGTTTTCGAATACAATGATACCATGCATCATTCATTTACTACTAGCACAACGCATGCTCCGTAAGGGATGCCATCGTATTTCCATTGATTGACGATTTCGAAGAGACAGGCGAAAACGATTCCAATACGCTACCTGTCAGTAAGAAAACGGAGGAAAAAAGTCCGTTTTCCAAAATATCCGAATACGTGTGGACGGGGCCTAAGTAATCCCATGTGAAGTTTACCGTAGGTTTTGTTTCTCGCTATTTTTGTTACTATTTCTAGGAACATAAGCGTAAATCCTCACAAAGCAATAAAGCTTTCCCCAAAATTTTCCCATTCGATTTCGTCCCCTTTATGCTCTTTATACTTCTTTGTACCACCATTAATTAATCGTGAAATTTTAATTTTGCCTTTTAATCTCTTAACATCGTAACTTCCTGGTTAACGACCGTTAAAATTGAAAAACAAAAATGATCATTCAGTTGTTTGGAATACAAAGCTCTTCCATCCTGCAAACCAATGAGCCCAAACTGATAAAGACTGCAAGAGTTGTTACTGGAACTCCATTGTAGTTTCATGCAGGCTCTCTGCTGACTCGACGTGTTTGTGTGTAACGACAATTATAAAGAAAACCTAACTATGGACAGTGGAACCTCCAGTACCTCTATATAACGAAGTCCTCGGTATAAAGAACGAATTTCTTTACCCTAGTAATAGCAAGATATATGAAAAAGGACCTCGATATAACGAAACTTCGTTATATCGAGGTTCCTATGTACGTGTTAAACACGATTCTAAATCTCTGTATTTACAAATAGTTTCATTCTTACCCATTTTTTTCGCCTGTTTAAGGAGCAACACGACCCAAAATCAATTGCAGAGATGAAAGAGGAAATCTTATATAAGTACGACGAAAATTTTGATGGGAAACTTGAATTGGAAGAGGTATTTATGACTTTCTTTTATAAGTTTAGTATTCTGTTTTTTGTACTCTCCCGATCTTAAAACAGTAGCGCCCTGCTACTTTGCTATCTTTTTTTAATAGTCCATTTGAATTTTAATACGCTTCAGTTATCGAGTCCGATTTACACCACATCGATTGTCCGACAAGTAATTAATATTTAAGTGAAATAGAAGTCTGTGTTCTGCTGTAAGGTTGTCAACTGTCTAGGCCATGTTACATATTATAATCTAGGCAATTTCACCAATTACCAAGACCGAAACGATCACAAAATTTACTGAAATATCAAATCAGGAGATCAGAAAACCTACAAAAACAAAACAAAAACAAGAGCAAATAAGCAAAATGAAAGACGACTAAAAGGAATTGCACTCTGGAGTTTTTCGGCCAGCTCTAAATTGATGTAAAAAGGCAAAATTATTGAGAGGAACGAGCTTGGTCCCTTTAAAAAAAAGTTATGATAGAGAATCAAGTGTAAGGCAAAAAGAACATTTCGGGACATTTTTCAAATCGTAATATATTAACTGCCGTGTTAGACAAGGAGTTTAACACCCGTTCCTCATTACCATATAAGATTAACTTTTTCTTCAAACACAGGGAGCTATAGGAGGTCACAGTGTTTCTCAGGTCATTCAAAATCAAAGGGCCAAAGAAGAAAACAAACAAATCGCCGTTAAATTTACCCTCTCTTCAGTTATATCACTGACTGTTAAATTTCTTCTTCACAGCTCACCAGAATTCTACCAACCGAGGAGAATTTTCTCGTAAAGTTTCAGCACCATGATTCCTTGACGAGCGTGGAATTCTTTAAGGTTTGAAATTTGTTACGTTCACTTACCGCAGTTTTTCGTATGAAATACATGTACAATTGAGCTATTAATTACTTCGATACAGTTTTTCGGAGACCATACCGATATTCAATGGAAAACTATTTACAATTGTGAATATTTTAAGAGTGAGAAAAGGAAAATCAAGCATTACTAAGAAAAAAACTATCAAAAATCTAGGCCTAAAATTATGAGTGCAGATGTAGACCAGCTACAGCGAAAGTGAAGTCTTCTGAGACCTCACGTGGTTTCAATGGATATCTAGAACCTCTGACGCATCTGTGTACACTGAGTTCTTAATATAGCAAA
Source organism: Porites cylindrica (assembly GCA_964035525.1). Lineage (NCBI taxonomy): Eukaryota > Metazoa > Cnidaria > Anthozoa > Scleractinia > Poritidae > Porites > Porites cylindrica. Next base: position 34,969,211 of record OZ037776.1, read on the forward strand.
TGAGAGCTGTTTTCGAAGCCAGGAAATAACGCTGGCGTAGGGTTCATCGTTCTTAGTCGAAAGCTTATTTGCGAGAGTTCTTAAAAAGTCCTGACAGTCGAGTCCCATGCCCCCGTTTGTACCAAACACCAGTGGTTTAAAGGTTCCCATCTCTACATCCATCACTCTCTGGTTGTATTTCCTCTTCTTCTCGTTTTCTTGCTCTTTGAACATCGTTTTTGTGTACTTGCCGTGGTTGGACCGGGAGTTAACATGCGTTACACGTACGTCAATTACCTTAAAAGTGATTTTATCCTTGTGCGATTGCCATGAAATTTTCACCACCAACTGACCTGGGATTGAAGTTTGTCAATATGTTGTTTCAATTAAAATCGATAATACCATGACGACGATAAACACAAATCTTTGAAATCACTTAAAGACGAATTTTTCAACATCTAGACCTGCCATTGAAAATGCAACATCAGGAATTTGTGAGTGAGGTGTTTGGCAAATAACCTCCGTGAAAATAGAAAAAAAAAATGTGTGTTTGAACCTTGAAATGGTCTATTCCGAAATGAGGGACGTCTTTATTAGTTGTTTTCGTCTATTTTACTCAGTGTTTCTCACAGTTCGCGCTCTATCTCGACCGACTATCTTTGCATAATTTGGCGAAGTGGCATTTGAAACGGATTGTTTTGATCAGTCATCGTCAAACTTGGCAAACAGTTTTAGCTCGGTGGCCTTAACAACATGTGTCATATTCATTGTTGAAATATTACTCACGTGACCTGAAAATGATCGTTAACGGTCTAAGTGCTCAAATTAAAGCGGGGGAAAGGAAATGAAAGAGCAGCAAATATTATTGGGCACCAGTGTTTTTCCCATGGCCTGGATATTATGAAATAGCGCTGCATTTATGCCTAAGTGGAGCAAGGATTACGAAATAAAGAAAAACAGATCACTTGACTTATAAAAGACTTTAATAACTCTTAATAAAAATGCTTTGCCTTCTAGATAAAAAAAAAAATTAAGTGGAATAATCGGGGGGTTGAGAAAAAATGGTGATTTTAATGAATGATCATATTTTAACTTGTTTTATTGTTTTGTGCTTTAATTCTCTCTTTTTAAAGGTGTGGACCCATTATGACCAGGATCAGTCAGGTTTTATAGAGAGCGATGAGCTGAAGGTACGGCACGCCGAAACCAAAGATGAAACGATATTTTACTAGATCTTTCTTAAAAGTTCTTATACTAGAAAAAGGTTGGAAAGTACCCAAATTTTCGATAATGGTATTGTCAAGCAGCATCACATAAGGAGGTAACGCTGGTTTAAAAATATATATCTTCCAATAGGACAAACTTAAAGCAAGGGACACACATACACCAACCCATGCCATATCACCCTCGCAGTGGCAGCCATTGACAGCTCATTGGGGCTTATCAGCATAATGATAATAATAATCGTCTTTATTCAATCAAAGAATGAAAATACATATCCTAAGTTACAATATGATTATTGTAATTATTGATCTCTCTATTAATTACCTATTTCACCGACTCGATTTCAGTAATTCAAGTAGATCTTTCAACCCTTTCTCCTATCCCATGTAGTGATAGTACTGTAAATAAGTACTCAGTACAGAGTGAAATATTTGTAATATATGTGTAAGATCAATTATTGTATCTCTGTCTGTTAATTACCTATTTCACTGATACCATTTGAATGAATTTCAATAGATCTTTTGTTACCTTCAGGGAGACTACTTGTAAAAGCCCGTAAGGGTTTCTTTAGTCTTCCTCCCAAATGTATTACATTGTAACACACCGTATGTACTGTATAATATTATGGGAAATAATAAACTCAACTCAAACTCAATGAAAATGTATTAAGAGATACACGATGAAATACAATAATAATATAAGATAGAATAACACTGTACTAAATTATATTTAAAAATACGTCTATTTACAAAAGTCCTCCTCTTCTCCTACGCAAATTATATACTAATTCTTTTTCTTTGGGAATGATCGCACCTAGCATATGATTATTAATAGCTCTTTTGAAAGTGGATATATCTTGCTGTTCTAAAAGATTAAAGATGCTGACTGTTTGAGAGGTAAAATGACGCTTATGGCACCTGTCTAAAAAACGCTGTATAACATTTAAATCAGAATCAGAAGCGCCATACACAGCGAGACCATATGTGAAAATGGAAAGAACTAGGGTTTTAAACAAGTGATCTATTTCCTTCTGGCTAAAGAGTTCCTTTCGTAGAGTTCTGAGAACGTGAAGACACTTGTTAGCTTTTGTAAGCTTGAGTCTGACGTGCTCGCTAAATTTACAATTAAGGTGAAACGTCAGTCCGAGCAATACAAGGCTATCACATTGAGGAATGTTATTGAAGGGAACGTACTGATGGCGTGTACCGCTTCTTTTCTTCTTTCTAAATATCAGTTCTTTACACTTGCTCGGATACACAGCATGGCCATAGCTGTGAGGTCTACGAACGGGCAAACAGTGCGGTTTCAAAGACCCTTTACTGCCGAAGCGAGTGTAAAGCACTCCTTTAACGCTAGCTCCACTATTTGATGCCGTATTGTCTCATTGTAGCTACCGGCTTAAGATCAGGGTAGCTCCTGATACTCGTGAGTCAATTACAGTTGCAAGAGATATGTTTACAAAATCTAGCTGGATCTACTTACCATCTATTCATTTTATTAGGGGTTTTTGCGAGATCTTCTTGGTCGAGAAGGGCATACATTGAACCCACAAAGACTTGAGGATTATGCCACTGCCATGGTAAGTTCTGATTGCAGTTAGAATATGTTTGTTGTTCAAACCTTGTCGGATGTTTAGTTGGACGCTTACAGTTGCGTGAGAATGCTTAGCATTCTATATTGGGAGACGCTGGCATCATGAGACGGCCCCCAAAAGGGTTCTTCGATCCCTTCATGCTAATCCAAAATTTCACTCAATCCTGGAATCCCTATTATGATTTTCGGCATCCAGAATCCCGTACATACTTTCAATCCTGAATCTTGCCCCCGTCAAAGTTTTGCTTTAAAATGCCGAACTTCGGTCTTCAGGTAAGGCAAATTGTGGACCCTCTCATAAGTTAGCAAATATATTTGGATAGGACCTTGTATGATCTTAAAAAATTATGCAGCTCTTATTAGATAATCACTGAATTATTTGTGTTAAGTCACTATTATTTATTTTTATGTAGCATAGCTTGAGAAATGTAATCTTCTGAACTATCATTCTCTCTGGGCCACCATACAATGGAGAATCTCCCAAGGACGTAAAAATTATTCGAGTTCGGCTTTTAGTCTTGGCCCGCTGCCGAATCAGTCTATCGCTATTACGCACCTCATCACGGAAATGATGCCGTTGATCAGCGAAGGCTTGGATTTTGGATTTTACTATTTTAAACAGCAGTTTAAGGCCTCACTAGAACAGTTTTATATTTGCAGATTAAGTGTGTTTAAAATATACTTGCCTATCAAAACGCCGTGACATTAACTTAGTTTGGGAGTTCCTGAATGGCTCCAAATAATACAGTGTAGGCTGCTTGAAGTAATCGTTGTCAAATGTCGTCGTTAGAACACAAATGGTAAGCACACGGTCAAAAGACAATTCTCCACATAAAATTCGATCAGCTGCAGTGAGGAAAATAAATGTCCGTAAGAACCTACATACTAAAGACCCAGCATTGTTAGATAATTTAAGATAAGATACAATAATTAACAGAAGGAGGCTGAGTATCTTATGAAGAGTTATGGAGATCGAGGAGGGTGTCATATGTCGAGGCCGTAGGCTGAGGCGGATCACACCCTCCGAGATCTCCATGATTCTTCATATGATACGAAAGCCGAATTCAATGATTGTTCTATTATTCATTTAAAATAAGTCCCATATTAGTTTAAAAACATAGCTAAAACATGCTTACCTCCATCGATGTTAAGTTCATCTTCGATAGTGCACCTTTAGGGCTGTTCAGCCCCGCAAATATTCTCCAAATAGCAGATGTCGCCCTTCGAGTTGTCTTCTTGCTGTTCTTGCCATGTTTTTAGCTATTTTTTCGCCTAGTTCTTACTCTCGAAACGAGTGAAATGTCCGCCATTTTTGTTTTCACAACAAAAACAACTCAACCTTGTCTCCAGGTTCATCTCGGTTAACGGTGCATTAACCTGCAAGGAAGCTGCAAATTTGACGTCATCGGTTGATTAATCGCAAAATTCTTCCATATTTGGTCATCAGTAGCTGGTTATGGTGAATTATGCATGTTTAGTCAATCAGAATCGGGGAAATATTTTGAATGAATAATTAGCGGCTTTATTTAAAGAGGGTTACACGTGACAGTAATTGAAATTATGATAAACTAGTGGCCCACTAAAACTAAATTAAAAAATACAATGAAATGAAATAAAAACCAGGAATAGGTTATTATTTGTTGGAAGTTAGATGTTGCGTACGTTTGCACACCCTGTTGCATATTGTTGCGTGTTGTTGGGCCGGAGTTGTTACGCAAACTTTTAGCCCCGTGCAAACGGGCGTAACATTGTTGGGAGTTGCTGCGTCCGTTTGCACGTAGCTTAACTGAACCCTTCAAGTTTCTGCATCGTACTTATTAGATTTGTCATGACAGTACAAATTTCCTTTCTTACATGATTAATAGTTCCTACATGTAGCTTACTTTTCTTTCAGCTGGACTTATTCGACAAGAACAAGGACGGGAAGCTGTCATTGTCGGAAATGTCCAAGTAAGTACGAGCTGCTGTCACATGACTCATGGTATTCTTGGGGTAAAGATATTTTTTTTCTAGGGAGGAAAAAACTGGAAGGACATGCTTTGAAGTATAGGTATCACGAGTTATTATAAAGTTGAAGAATCATAGGAGAGATCAATATCCCTGGAAACCTAGTGCAGTTGCCTCCCCGCCCCACTCTCCGTATGACCATAAACAACTACAGCCTTTTATTTTGGCATTAAGTGTTAATAAATCAACAACTATTTATTTTGACGCCAATTTTTTTCGTTGTAACATTAATGCCAACGACTTCTGTTGCCAAAATTATGATCATTCGATTTAACGGCCTGACAACATCCTCCGTAGATCACCGACATTGACGATTAAATCCGCTCCGCTGTCTGTAAGTCTGAGAGAAAATCGGGGCCAAAACGTTCGGGTCCTTGCTTGATATTTAGTCAAAAAGGCGTCTTTATTTCTTATTTTGATTTCTGTGTCTTTATAAGCTATTTACCGACTTTTAGAACTAGTTTTGTGAAGCACTGTAATACTTATTCGTTTCAATTGCAGGATTCTTCCCGTTGAAGAAAACTTTATGAAGAAGTTTGGGGTAACATTTCTTACTATCTGTTCCTTACATCTAGGGGGCATTTCTTCATAGGAAAAAAATGTACAAGTTCAATCTCTTTTCTCAAACTTCTTTGTAATTAATAACTCTACAAATACTAACAAGTGTGGCTTATTTAACATGGAATCAGATGAGAAACATACAGCTCACTGCGTAGTAGAGAGTGACATTGAAAAGGGACAGGCTAATATCCGACTTATTTTCCTACAAGTGAGTTTTCCTTTAAAAATGAATCAATGAACCAATCAAACAGTCAGTCAATCAATCAATCAATCAACTTTAAAAACAAATTAAAGCGATCAAAAATACCGTAACACTACTTTTGTAGGAGTCACCCGATCGGGTTAGAGGTCGGGTTAGGGGCATCATCTGTGATCTTTTAAGGACTTATCGGTCTCACCAAGCTGTGAAAAAGATGAGGGGCGGCTGTACACGGCTATGAAAAAGACTTATAAACGGGAATTGATCCAAAAGTAAGCATTCTGTATAGTATTGCTTTGTTTGTTTAGGGTAAAAACTTGACCGAAGCACAGTTTGACCAAATATGGAACAAGTACGACGAGGCAAGTAAAAAAAATAGCCCTTCGTTTTGTTTATACTAGAGGTGGACTAAGCATAATAGTGATGATAACGTTGATCAATTCTAACTTATGTTTTTTCAACAACACTGGCTAAAAAGAACACATTTCCTCGCATTGAATCGAAGTAATAGGGATATTTAGATACATCAGGATCCCATGGGATCTCGCTTGGTATATACTTATATAAAGAAAATAATTAATTTAGGAATGGCTTTATTTACAGACATATACACCTGTACTAACCGCTAAGTAACGAATGTATACGTTGCGATTATCATAACAATCGTCTTCACAATGACCAGGGGGACGGAGCCAAATTTCGCATTATGGGGCTGACCTGTGAGCCCTTTGCAACTCGCAATCACGTGACCTTCCTTATGGAAAAATTATGGGTTGCAGCTGACAAAATAAGAATGAGGCCTCAGGGCTGCTATTTGTCTTTAAGCCTTGTAGATCCAATTAGGAATTCTCCTTTCTGACTGCTATATAGTACACATTTTAAGTGAATGTCCAATAATAGAATTTGGGATGATACCAATATAACATCCTCTAGATGATGAATTTGCCTATTCTCACTACCTATCTGTTGAAAAATGTATTGGATATTCTAAGGAGAAGTTACATATGATCACTTCTGGAAGTTTAAGGCCGGGTTGATATCATGGATACATCACTACAAGCCTTGAGTGCAAATTACCCTCCAACAAATATGGCTGTACGTAATTCCAAATCCCTTACCATGTTTTTTTTTTTTTCTTTCGTTTTCCTTTCTTTTTAATTAAGGATGGCAATGGTTATATTGCTGATGAAGAACTTGATGCTCTCATGCATGACATTTTGGCTAACTCCAAACAGGTAACTGCCTGATTCAATAACAGATCACATATAATTAATCGGTACGTTAATTTTTTACTTTGTGCATGGCATTAACGTACTCCCTTAGAATTTATGTATCTAATGTTTGTTTGTCCGCTTGTTTGTTTTCCTATCAAGATTTTCCATTGGTTTGAAAATGTTGTGTGTACTTAATGAGAGACTCCCTGTATACAACACTAAAGAGCAGATGTTGTATACCCCATGTTAAGTTCAAGACGAGATCCGAACTCGCCATGTTCCGGGAGGGGGGCAGGGTTAATCCTTCTAGAGAGCGTTTTCATCCTTGATGTTTTGAGAACGGAATCTGGAGCCACGATAAGCGCTACCCAAAAAGCAGCTAGTTAAAATCACCATTGACATTTGTGGTGCCGTTTAGATCTACCATTTACCAAAAAAAAAAAGTTGTTACATTTAACCGAAACAATTTTTTTGTCTTACTTTTTCAAAACCATGAGCTACTAAGGGCATCTTTTGTAAAATGTGAAGCAATGTTGGGGCTCCCTTTTTCTGGGGCGATGAGGCGGGGGGGGGGGGGGGGGCAACCTCTCTTGAACTTTGATAAGCTTAACTAAGCTGATTAACTAAGCTAATAAACATTAGAGGCCTTGAATAGAGGCAAGGCTCACAGATTTCTTTTCAAGGAAATAAATGAAAATGAAATGAAATAAAAACAAGTTCAACGATAGACTAAATAATGCATTTTTTGTTTTCAGTGTGAAGCGGATGACCCCAGTAAGCTGAAGAAAATCAAGTCCAGTCTTATGGAAACATGCGATAAAAATAAGGACGGGAAGATAACGAAAGAAGAACTGAAATTTATGTTGTCACCTGTTGTGACCAACGAGTGTGCATGAATTGTGTCATCTGCCATAGGCTACTTGGCTCACTGTTGGCTACATAGTAGTAAAAAAGTCATTTTGCTGTTTTCAATTTGATGTTTCGAGAGAGTTTAATAGTTAAGACCACTTTCGATATATTAAAACTAATGCTTGGCTACGAGGCTTGTGGGAATCAGGAGCCGATTAGTTAAATTAATCGGCTCCTGTGGGAAGAAAGCAACAGAAGGGTATTATTCATTGCTGAGAATCAAGTTGATTTCCTTTGTTTTGTGCCCCAAGCAATATAGCCCTCGAACCGCAGTCCTATTTCCGGTCGTCGGTTTTTCTCGGAGGGTGAAACTATAGACTGTTCATAGTTCTCTATTTTTCCGTAAGATCCTCGAGATCGAGCGCTTTGTGTTACGGCTGCCATCTTGCATGAGTGTCAAAACTACTTTGGGGGTGGGGGCGGTTTGGGAGGAAGCGAGAAAAATATCCCCCCTCCCCCACCCCGAGCTATAATTCCGGTCGCCCGCCCCCTCGGTACATTTAAAACTCAAGATACCGTAACGGTAAGACGCGGTAGATCTAAACGATCTCACGAAAAAATAGGGGACTGTGAACAGTCTAGTGAAACTAAAGCCGAAAAGACCGGATGCTCTTACAGGCTACAAGCAACAGAGCCAAGTATGAATTTTATTATATCGAAATCGGTCTATTGCTCTTCTTTAGGTAATCAATGTTTGTCAGAAATGATCAATAAAGTATTTAAATAATCAATTACTTACCGAGAATGGAAATGTTTATATGGAGTTGTCCAAGGAAAGAGGGGTCACCCTCCTAGCCGAGACAACTTTAGCGGGCGTTTCTATGAGTGAAAGGTTGTCTCACTCTTTTGCTCGAGCTAACAGCGATTGCTCATGCGCTGATTGGCTCGAGGCGAGAAAAAGTGTTAAAATGGATAAAAGGTCTCCCGGTTAGTAGGGCGAACCCCAGGGGTGACCCTACCAACTGTTAGCTGTTAGCGTGCGATCCTACACGTGTGGAAGCCATGAGGCTAGCCGCCAGTGAGAAAAAAATTTAAAGCACTGGATGGAAAGCAATTGATATTCAGGCAAATCGATAACAGTTTTTCGATCGGTTAGTTTATCGATGAAAACCTAGTATTACAATTGCTATGGACTTTTAGTCGAGCTTATCATCAAAAGAAAATTACACAAGTTAACTATGTCATTTACAGCACCCGTAGGGTCTTATTTACGGTGGCCCGTAAGGGACATTACAATATAGTTTTTTTGCTTAAGTTATCGCCCGATAAGTTTAAATTATGGCGCGATAATTAGTCAGTTCGCGCGATAATTAGTCAGAAGTTATGCCTGGCGCGAGAAATTGCAACATATCACATGATAAAGAGAAGCTGGAACGTTGCATGCATCTATGTATGCATTATCTTGATGTTTACCCTTTCTTTATCATACTAGGAAGGAGTTATAGTCTAACTTTTAAGCCAGCTTAATAAGGTTCATTTGAGTTGCCAAGCTAGATTTCCAAGCAAGGGATTGTTTTCACTGTGGGACACGAGCAGATCATTTATTCTCCTTATTTGATTGCACAATCTGAGAGGCATTTCGCAAGATTGATACGAATGAACTTCATGATATATAATCTTAATTTTGCTCACCAGACGAGGCAAAGAGTAATTTGGAAAACCTTAAAATATCCACCTGATAAGGAGGACCACCGGGGTCCAAACTCATCCAACGAAATGAGCAAATAATATATATCCACCAGGGCCCGGTTCCTAAAAGGCCGAGTAGCGTTAATGCAGGATTAAAGTTTTGTTCTGTTTTTGTATTTTACATTCCTACTAGGGTATAACATTTTGTGTTGTCTCTACTATATCTCTCCACGTGCAACTTTCCAGCTTCTCTTTATCATGTGAAAAGTTGCAAATTATCGCGCGATAAACTGACTAATTATCGGCGATAATTTTTAAATTTTCTCATTTATCGCGCGATAAGTTTGAATTATCGAGCGATAACTTAAGCAAAAAAAAAAAAAAACTATGCAATGTTCCTTACGGGCCACCGCGGCTTTCATTTCCCGCAGCGCAGGCTATACAGGTCTATAATAGCAAAGAGAAGAGCTGCACAAGGAGCTGTTGGAAGAGGCTACCCTGCGAGCAGAGACCCTTCGATCTTTTATCTAGGAAGATCGAGGGGCCTCTGCTCGGAGGGTAGGAAGAGGCATGAATGACATATTGTTCAGAGTTCAGATGAAACGGCATCTACATTTTGGAGACTTGTTGGAGGCTCTCAAAGAGGTTAACCGTCAGCCGTCGAACGGCCTAAACTTTATCCGTCAACCGTCAAAAATGCAGATTAACCGTCAAAGAGTTTCAAGGTATTTTAAATCTCCCAATTTCAGCTTATCTTTGGACTTAGGCTCTTGAAGAATCTCCAAATTGGAAAAAACCATTTCCGATGTTCTCAAAAACGCTCTCTCTAGACATTACGAAACCTTAGAACTTGCCCATTCAAAAATCTTTCAAAATATTTTTAGAGAGAGGCCAAGAAAACCTCCAAAACACAACAGTTAATATTAATTTATACCGACGTTAATTTTAAATCTAACTCTTGGACTAAATCAGTCCGCTTTTATAGTCAACCGTCAAATGCTCCATCCAATAACCATCACCCGTCAATATTGGGAAAAAATTAACCGTGTCCGCTTAGTCAACCGTCAAAAGCTCTAACCATAACCATCAACCGTCAAAATTGGAAAAAAAAATTAACCGTCAACCGTCAAAGCTACCACCCCATTGAGACAGACCCTCTTGTTGCTGAACAGCTTAATGGGTAGCCTGCGTAGCATGGCGGTTTTGTCGAGCCGGGCGCAGGAGCGGCGTAGCCACGAAAAATTCGCGCGCGAACCGCGCGAGAAAAATAAAAACTAGCCAACTTTTCAAGTTGCTCCCGCCCCAATCTCCTCGCGGTTTCTCTGCCCTCGCCCGCCTTTATTACTTAGTTCGCCCAACCAAAACCGCCATGCCACGCAGGTTACTTAATGGGCCACAGGCGGCCCAAACTCATCACATGAACGCGGACGTGACTCTTGCTTGCGAGCGGTGTTGTGTTACAAACGGTTATTTACAAAGGCTTCTATGGGATCGATCGGTTTTTCTTAAAAGAGATAAAAAATGTTATGTTTTTAAATAAAATCGACGTACCTTATTACCTTGTTGTATTCTTTGTTGTTTGCCTGCGTCTCAGGCCGTTTTGAATAGCGCTAACTCGCCGAAAACGCTTCAAAACGGCCTGAGACGCGGGCAAACAACAAAGAATACAACAAGGCAATAAGGTACGTCGATTTTATTTAAAAACATAACATTTTTTATCTCTTTTAAGAAAAACCGATCGATCCCATACAAGCCTTTGTAAATAACCGTTTGTAACATAACACCGCTCGCAAGCAAGAGTCACGTCCGCGTTCATGTAATGAGTTTGGGCCGTCTGTGAATGGGCGCGTCCCTTGTCCTCGTCTGTGCCTTCCTGTCTCGCGCGGAGCTTCTCCTATCTCCCAGCCAATAATGTCAATAATCATTCGTCGTCAAGCAACGCTCCTCCCCTCCCCACAAAGGAGGGTAGGAGCGTTGCGTGACGGAGCATAGAACAGCCGCTAAGGAGACTAATAAATTCACAGAAACAAAATTTTCCTATTGACTTAGGAGAATGTAGCTCATAATCTTTCACTTTCTGTACCGCCAATTCTTCTTTCGCGCACGTGTTCTTTTTCAACGTCATCTTGGATTCTTTAATAGGGTGTCACACGACACTAAAATGGCAGCCTAGCCGGGGTCACAGATACTTCTTACGGACGGTCCATGAGAAAACGTATGGGGCGGGGGGGGGGGGGGGGGGGGGGCGAAGTATAAAAAAAGATATATTCGCACAAGAGAAAATTAAATGAAAAAAAAAATTCATGCACGCCAATTAACCCTAAAAAAATATTCATGCTATGGCCTAAAAAGAATTCATACGAGGAATTTGATAACGAAAAAAAATTCCTGCGGATCGAAAATTCCCCACTCCCATAACTTTTCTAATGGTCCGTCCCTTATCAATTTCATTGTTTTTATGATCGAGCTCTTGAGTGATGGCCATACGACATATGTTTCCGGCCACCATGAAACACACGTATCCAACGAAAATGAACTGTAAACCTGCTGATGTCTATCGTGGATTACCGCTCTAAGCATTGTCTAATATTCGAATACACGGACGCAAAAAGTCAACTTTCCCAGTGGACGCGTGTATCATATTTATACGACCCCTAATCTGTTGTCTCGTACCACGCAGGAACAGTACTCGACACTCATGGCTTCCTCACGCGGAATGAAGCCTTTCGTAACCAAATTTCACGGCAAAACTAAGCTCACATCGACTGAATTTATGGCCATTTTCAGGAAATACGACAAAGATGGTGAGTTGTTCTTTGTTTGGCTTCAAACTTTGCATATATCAAGCGTTAATCCAGCAGCTGCAGGCGAATAAGTCGAATAACGTCGAATAAGAGGAAATTATTCATTTATACTGCAGATCTTCTCACGCAGTCAGGAAACGATTTTATTTCTGCATGAATTAATTTCTTCTTAGTGCTGTAGAATAATTCTTTCGTTGAATTTTACAAGGATCAAAACGACGAACAGAATTTACAATTCCAGTTTACAATGTCTCCTACTGCTAATGATGTGAGCGAATGATTTTAAACCTCACTTTTTTTCCTCAAGAGAGTGCCGGATCGGAAGGCCCCCAGTGAAGCCTGAAAAAAAAAACTGAAAACACGAAAAAAATAGAATTGAACACTTGGAGGAACTACATTTTAGATCTCAAAGTTTTGTTTCATTATGATTTTAAAAGCCGTTTGCCCTTAGAGTATACACATTTTGATAATTCAGGAACGTGTGACGAAGCACTTCAATAATAATATAAAAAAAGGGACTACTGCCGCGGTAGCTGCGCGCTAAATAGGTTTTTATACATTTATTATTTTTTTGATGTATTTTAGTCTTTAATTTAATTATTTTAGTAACTAGAATATGAAATAGCGCTGACAATATTTACTCTTTTCAAGGTAATGGTTACTTAGAAGCGAGGGAACTTGATCCTTTTCTGCTGGAACTGTTCAAGGCCAAATACCGTGTAAGTTTTTATACGCAAATAAGCAGGTCGTTTTGTTGTTGTTGTTTTTTGCATCCTGATTTAAGTAGATCGCTAAAGCATTAGCAGTGGAAGACCTGAATGCAAAATAGTTCTCAGGGGAGTTTTATGGGTTATTGTAAGCTTATGTGACAAAAATCACGCAAAATATATAAAATATCAGCAAGTCCACAGCAACAAACCAACGAGTAGTGCCGGATCTCCTCGTTGTAGACCTGGATCAGTACAATTAAACTTGTAGAAAAATATGAAACGGCAAACTGATCCTTACGGCAAGGCGACGAAGAAGTAAACAAAAAAATATATTTAAACAAATTGCCCAATATTTCGTTTTGAAAACAAACCTTCTTCAGGGGCTAAAAAAATGGAAATAAAACTAAAAGTTCGTGGCAAAAAAAAATTTGAAAATGTGAAAAAAATGTCTGAAGAATAACTCAAGGGCGGGAGCCAGATAAACATCATGACCTTCGTAATATTTGTCCTTGTCGTGTTGGCTTTCATCCCATGGCTAATGTATTATTCCAGGAGCAGAATCCTGGTTATTCATAGCCAGTTTAATAGCGACTGTTGATCAAATTTGGAACGTGTTTTGTTGTGAAAATTAAAAGGAGCCCCAGGCTGTGCAGGCAGCAAAGATGTCACACAAAGAAGCGGCGCGGTGCCTCAGCTATTTTGTTGGAGAGGAAATTGCGGACGATTTCGCGTAACCAGCAATAATACACAACAAGACGCCTAAAGTCGTTTCCGTGGGATGCGTTGGTCTATGGAAGAATAATGGCGTTCTATCTGAATTTGAAAAATTAGGGAAACCGGAAAGATGTGTCATGTTATGAGCATCGATGAGTAGGTTACCTGTATGGGTTGGTTTAATGTGCTTATGACTGAATTTATCACGCAGGCTACTATTTCCCCCCAATCCACATCCCCTTTTTGCTTCCTCCTTATCCCCTATCCCTTTCGACACCTGCTTCGCAAGCTAAATTTATAGTTGTCAGTAGTCGCAAGGATGGAGTTGATCTTGTTTTGATCTATCGCTATGTAGTTATTTTCATAGCACGATTTGGATAAGAAAAAGAAGTTATTTTGCATCAAAACAAGGTTTACCCGTGTAACTTAAATTGGAATGTTAACGGAAACAAGTAATGGAGAACATGCGCATAATGCTCTCTGATTAACCTGAACGGGAACTATATGTATAAAGATACATCATATCTTGGTAGTAAGTTGCCACAGGTAACTTTTTCAAAGAGAAATATACATTGTAGTTTTAGGTTAATAGAACAAAACAAAACAAAAAATCCGCTTGCTTTATCCAGGGTCGAACCCAGGGTTACAAAGTTCGATAAAGTTCCAATGTTTTAATCCAAGATGAAAGTTTAATATTCCAAGATGCTCTTGATACGGTTAAAAATTAATTGCAATGTGTTTCCAAGGTCTCAAAGTTAACATAGTTCCAATGATTATCCCTGATTCCAAGGTATAATAAGTTTACTAAGGTCCACTCCTGATCCGTGTCCCATCCAGAAGTCCAATCCATGCCGAAAGCGAGTCGTCCATCGACGAGGACAATATTTTCGCGATTTCACCGCCAATCGTCAAGGGTACGAGTTGAAATTTACGCGATTTAACCTCCCATCGTCAACGTGTTTTCGATAAGAAAAGAAAAAAACTGAACTCTAGCTGTGCTCGGCAAAAACTGGCGAACTCCGAATAGAAAAATCTATCGGAAATCATGGCCCACGACCAGACGCTACTCAAACCTTATGAAAAAGCTAGACCTAAACAAAAAAGAATCATGAAGGAAAGAAATAATTTGGTTTAGGTCGCCTTTTGTGACTTGTCAGTATCCCGAAGGATTTCGCTGGTTAACAAGCCATCCTTAAAAGCACGAGTGGGAAAACTCTAGCGCGACAAATTTGGCAAGGAACGTTCTGATTTCAACGTTCCTTAGAGGAAGCAAATCGATTAAAAATCGATACAGATTTTGTACGATCTGATTGGTCGGCTTGGAAGAAGAGCTAATCGATAAAGATTTTAGGCAATCCTATTGGCTGGCTTTGCAAAGTTGGGTACAACCGAACCGGATTTTTACCGTGGGAGTGCCACAGGCATCCCACGGAATAAAATACCACTCAACGGCCTGACTCAACGGATGACAACTGCTATTTGTCATATAGCTGGAAATTTCTTCCCAACAGCGCGCGCTGTCATTGGTTCATGGTTATTTTGAGATGGTCACATGACATCTAACGATGAAAGCGTTTCCCGCCAAAATCTCTGAACGGGCAACATTGCATAAAATCTATGTCCTCATAGGGTAACAGTGCACTGTTACCAGCAAATGTTGACCGACGACCGCTGTTACAGCGAGTTTTAATGAATCTCCAGCTTCAAAATTTCCAGCTAAATAACAAGTCACTCGAATCTCAATGTTACCCTCGGATTCAACAAGGGAAACATTGAGATTCTCGGGGAACAAAATTAACTGTTTCCCTCGGGACCAGTCATGAAATGTTTAATGAATTACCTGCAAGATCTGCTGGATGTCTGACTCAAGTCTTCATATCGTACTCACTGACGAAACCTCCTCCAAAAATCGTTCACGGACTACTTAGGGCTAAATATTAATCTGAGGATGGAACAATGCCACTGTATTTAACAATTAGTTCATGCGTCAGCGTGCGTATGTCGAGATATTAAGCACGCGGGAAGTTTGGAGAGCACGAAAGAGGCGTAAGAGTTGCACGAGGCGCAGCCGAGTGCAACTCTAGCCTCTTGAGTGCTCTCCAAACTTCCCAAGTGCTCAATATCTCGACATACGCACAGCTGCAGCATGAACTAATTGTTTTATAACATTATCAAAGCGGTCAATGCAACAGTTAACTTAAAATTTTATTATTGTTGGGCGCGCTCAAAGCAGTACGCGTCAATGTTTACGTGACTATATATTTTTTTTCCTCACAGTTAATCTTGTGTTTTTATCCTGAAACTGAGAGAAAGTGTACTCTAAAATGATTGTAAAATCCATATTTAGGTGCCGGAAAACTATTAATTTACCGAAAAATTGCCATTGAGAGAAAACAACTTTGCAAAGAATGATCTCACGCCATAGCCCGCACAGCTCGCGGAGATCACAACAACAACAACACTCACCTCTTTTCACTACTATCGGTTAACAAATTCAAACGTTTCCTCTCAAATTTCCTTATAAAACACATGGTAAACGCGTCATTGTCCATTGCTGAGTTATGGATGCACTCAGGAGATTCAGGATTGCTAAGCTCACAACAACTCGAGGAATTACGAATAGTTTATTGACGTCATCAGCGTGCTCAATAGGAATATGAAGCACGCTCGCGCTATTGAATTTGATTAGGCGAATTTTCTAGCTATGTTATAATGAGTAATTGTTATTTTTATTCATGCATCTTTTTTCACTTCCTGAGATTAGACCCAAGCTTAGCGAGGTTTAAAAATTGCCAGGATTAGCACCACGCACGGATCGCTTAGGGCGTTGGAATATCGAACCCATATTTGGATTTTTGATGAAATAGTCAGAGTAGCAGAAATAAAATAAAATAAAAGCGCGATCGTTGTTTTGTTTTCTATATTTCCATTCTTTTTTCTTTGTTGATGAGATTGTCGGTCTTCCCAGAGCAAAACCAAGTAAATCACCGGCCGAGGAAAAACCCGCCAAAACGTCAAAACATTTTTTTTTTCTCGCGCATAATTTCAGCGGCCTCCATAAATACAGGTTAGTTAGTTCACCGAGTCGGTTGGGACCCTTCCCGCTATTTAAACGGGTCTTTAATAGTGGTGCGGACTTGAGTGGCCGAATAAACTTATCGTTTTACGATTGACACTCTACTTATCAATTCTCTTTACTTGGATAGGGTGTGGCGCGTGACAAGGTCAAGGAGATAAGAGAACTTATTTTAGAAAGATACGACAAAAACTTTGACGGCCGTCTTGAAATTAATGAGGTATGTGAATGCAGTTTTTTTAAGTAGAATTTCAATACAGAAAAGTAAAGAGATAAGAGTAAAAAGAGAAACAACAACCAGGAGACGAAGGTAGGTACATCTGTGAAATTTGTACAGACTTCGTCAGCATCGATTCAAGTCAATGACGATTTAGAGATAGCACATCCACATAGTGTTTCTTCATCTACCATTCTTGGTCGAATTGTAGTATGAGCCAACAACAAACTCAATCCACATATGATGTCAACACTGGAATTTGAACCCGGGCCACGTTGGTGGGAAGCTATTGCTCTCATCATTACGCTTTTCCTTGCTCCCCAGTCTCCTTCTCTGCTCGCAGTAGCTCGGATCGAAGTCACGCAACGGTCCCCGTCCCCATTGCTCATCGACTCCTAGCCTGCTCTAGTGGCTACGAATAAGGCTAATCAGTCGAGAATACATAGCCTGTTCCAGGCTCCGAGATAGTCAGGGATTGACAAAGCGTGAACACGTGCCTTTTCCTACCATCTGAGAGCCTGGAACAGAGTAAGAAAGCAGACGGCAGAAATCATTACCCAATTTCAGACGAAAACGCGCTGTTTTAACCCTTCGTGTGTCCAGACTAAAAGAGGCCAAAACCAAAATCGCTGGTGCCAGAAATACTTAATAGTTTATACGCTAATATACACCATCCTCCATCACCATCTCCACTCCCCCCACCTTCCTCCCCCCTCCCTCCCTATACCAATAACTCCTAGACCGTGTTACGTACAGGACAATTCCAAGGCTTCTATTTCATTTGACGCATGTAATGTACCTTACCTTTTGTATTTCTAAATCGTATCATTTATTTATTTCAGGAGCTGTATATTTCATGAAGGAGTTTTAAAGTTATCCTTTCGATCATTATTTGTATAGGTAGCGCAGATCCTACCAACCGAGGAAAATTTCCTTCTTCAGTTCCAAAGAAACGCTAAGCTCACCAGCGTCGATTTTATGAAGGTACGTGAACGTTAATAAGTAAATACCGGTAAATGTTTTCAAACCAATCCAAGTTGAACTTCATAACAAGGCTGATTCCTTCCGCCATCCACGTGGAGGAACCTTTGAACAAACTGAATTTCGATTTCCCAACAAACATTGCTGCAACTTTCACTAGGAGGTACTATGTAAGAAGAGATCTTAACAGAGGGATTATGAAATACTTAGTACAATGCCTTCCAGGGAATCACAAGGAATAGTCTAAACCTTTAGCCCCATTTAAACCAAAGCTCAATACGGTTAAAAATCGTTTCCTTCCTAAATGCAGCTAACTGACTTAAGTCGATTGCAAATGTAGCACAAATTAATTATACATGTTGGCTGATTTTCAATGGAATCCAGTGTGAAAACCTAGGTTTACGTTCCAGTCTTCCGTGTCTTTTTTTTTTTTTTTTTTTTTTTTTCACAAGAGAACCTTTTTTAAACCAGGTTTAATACATGTTTAGTTGGTGTGAATGGGGCATTAGTCTTCTGATGGCTTCAGTAACCAAGGAGTTGCTATAGCTCACCCTTCAATCGATCTATAAAAGCTCAACAAGTAACTTGGTTGAGTTTAAATACTAACTTTCTTAAAATTTGTCGTTTCAGATCTGGAATCATTATGATGCTGATAAAAAGGGATATTTAGAGAGACAACAACTAAGGGTTAGTTTGCATATTTGTTTGATTGTTTGAATCTGCGGAATATTGCATTCTGAAAGATTAATATACATCAGTTTCAAAAAGCCTGTTATCTTCTTCGGGTTCTAATATCAATCTTTGCCCAAAAAGACAATTGAAATCAACAGTAGTACGCAAAGAATAATTTTATTTTCTTATGGTATCTTTCAGGGATTCTTCAAAGACATGTTGACGGTTAATAATCCAAGTATCAGTCCACAGAGAAT
This sequence comes from Porites cylindrica, assembly GCA_964035525.1. Classification (NCBI taxonomy): domain Eukaryota; kingdom Metazoa; phylum Cnidaria; class Anthozoa; order Scleractinia; family Poritidae; genus Porites; species Porites cylindrica. Next base: position 34,987,957 of record OZ037776.1, read on the forward strand.
TGAACAATATGTCAACGCTGCGGTGAGTACAGCCAATAGCGTCTCAACTAAGTAGACATACAGTAAAACGTGTTAAAGTTCGTCTCATGTGGCAGTATTACGTGCATGATTAAGAAGGCCTCTGTTTTTCTTGTAACCCGTATGTGGCATTTATGACTTTATTGATTGACAATCCCCCTTCCCGTTTTAAGACTTCGCGACAACCTCGTTCCCTCTTGTGTCTCTTCTTTGAGACCCCTGGGACCAAAGTAGTAGAGAGGCCCTGGAAACGAGGTTGCAGTTATAGATGATCAACTAATTGTAGTAAAGGAGCGGTTTTGAATTATTTTGCCGTGTACGCATTTCCTATTATATACTTCGCTCTGTTTAACCCTTGTTGTTAATTTCTCGTGGGTGTTACATTCGAACAGAGAAAATTAGAAGACACTGTTTAAAATGCTTAATTTTGAGTAGCAAACCAGTTGTGTTCAAGTAGCGAATTGCTGCAGAATCAAATTACTTACGTTTAAGCTAACAATGATATGAGTTGAGGATTAAACTAACCAGAATTGGTTATCTCTTGAGCTTTAAGGAAAATATGAGACAAATTGCAAATTACTTTACGCAGGGTTTTCGTCTTCAATAAACACCGACCTTCAGTTTATAATGAAACACTTTCCCTTTGTTCTTAGATCGAAACGTTGGACAAAAATGATGATGGGGAAATAGAGTTATCTGAAATGGCTAAGTACGTCAATCTGTCTTCTATCTTCACTCTTTAATGGTACTAAGTTGGGAACTACTTTCTGAACCTTTCTATTTGTCAGGAATTACTTTTGGGTGGCTAGATGATTTCATAAGTCAACAGGAGTTTTCCCTTACAAAATACACTCTCATTGATTACTCCAAGATCACGTGACATGTAACAATTAAATGAT
>OZ037776.1:34993873-35021373 GCA_964035525.1 Porites cylindrica
TATGGTTAATGGACTATGAATCCGGCCCTTGTCAGTTGTTGCTCAAAGGGGTATAAGGCCTGGGTCAAAGGTGTGTTCGGAGCATATGAGCATATTCTAATTTATGAAAATATCTGTCGCTGGGAGACCTAGAACGAAATGAAATTTCTCCCAGAAGTAAATCTTGAAGTCTTCCTGATGAGCCAATGTGCCTTATGGTTACGTGACATGCCACGTGACCAAGAACGGAAAATGAAGGAAATTGACGAATTGGTGGCGAATTTCCTTTGTTTGGATAAATAAATTGGCTTTTGTCATGGAAGATGAAGTTTGGAATGAATGTACGCGAAGTTAAAAATGTTAAAATCAAAAACTTTAAAAAGATTTAAATAATTCAAGGTTATGATTACGGTATTTAAATGATGTTTTACCTCAGAATTTTTTGAGTGGGACGGGTGGTATGAATTTGCGTGTACGTCCGAGGGTTAACATTGGAAAAAATAATTATGAAATAATTATCAAAATGTTCCAATATGGAAAGCCGGCCTAAGCTACGCGTGACTAGGGCCGGGACACACTGGCATTTCAGGAGGATGATGACAAGTAAAACATTCACTGCAGTTGGAATTCTTTCTTACACACCTCGCACGCGCGTGCACTCCTCCCTGACTAAACCGAAGAATAAGAGAGACTAGTAGACGTGCACTGAAAAAGAAAAGGGGAGGTAACCCTCACTCGTCCTTGAAGGAAGAACTCTCCCACGGAAGGAGAAGGCACTATTGCAAGCCGCACATTGATATTGAGAATGTTGAGCGAGCCATCCACTAAGATACTTGATATTATAGTTGTCGTGCATAAACTTCATTTCACTTGTTTCTGCAATATTGGTCAATAAAAGGTATCATTTGTTACGAAATAAGCAAGACGCTGACATACGATACATCCTTAGGATATATCAAATGGGCTTTAGGCGCTTGGCGTGTTATAAATTACTGTAAATTATGAGTCACTGTAGAATCCAATTGCAGACAAATTACGTCGATAAAATAGATGCGTTTTCATTTTATTTCAGGCATTTTCACTTCATCGCTGACTGAAAAGAGTCAAATAAAAATAAAATATTAAATGAAAAACAACAACAACAACAAACGTGAGGGAAGTCACAGCGGACACACAGAGACACCTCGTGACAGAAATTAAAGGAAGAGCGATCGCGTTTCGCTGAAGCTGTAATGACAAATGATTAGGATGTCGCAATTTGACTTACCAATTTCCGCTATATTTATACCAGCAAGAGAAAGATTGACAGACAAAAGCTTTTGACAATAATTTTCTCACACCTTGAAATCAGCCAATAAAATCGCCGAACACAAATCATTTGTTCATTTCTAGGCCTCACGTACATGGGTACTATTGCTCGTGCGGTCAGCTGGTCTGATGTGGTGGTGTATGTTTACAGTGACCCACAAAGAACTGTCTGTGTCAAACATAGTGGGAGCGGTGCGTAGTCGACGACATGGCCTCTTCTCGCGGGATGAAGCCTTTCGTGACCAAATTTCACGGCAAAGCTCAGTTAACATCGACTGAATTTATGACCGTTTTCAGGAAATACGACAAAGATGGTAAGTTTTTTGTTTAGCTGAAAATCTTGCATAAATTAAGCGTATTTCCAGCAGCTGCAAGCGACTAAATGGAGTTCGATTCGCAAATCCTCTCATGTAGGGCCAAGAGACTTCTCATTTCTGTATGGATTCATTTCCTTCTTGATGTAAAACAATTTCTCGTTGAATTTAACGCGAGATCAAAACGACGAACAGTAGTAACAAATCCATTTAATGCCCCGTAGGCTCTCTTCATCAAGACGAGCGAAACGCGTTAATGAATCTGTCAAAATGAGAAATATAAAACCTATTTTTCACGAGGAAAAATATTACTTTATTTTTATGCCAGAAAAAAAAATGCTCCAAATCCATAAAAAATAAAATATAATAGAATAATACGAAATCGGAGGACGTTTGGATGATATTATAAACAACGACCTCCTTAGCCTCAAAATTTTGCTTTATTTATGATTGAATACGATGAATGCTAAGTAAATCGCTGTTTCAAAATTTGCATGACACCTGGTACCGGTATAATTTGCGATTTTTCTTTTGATTTTTTAATGCTTTCTTCCTTAAAAATGCAAAAAAAAGGAAAAAAAAAAGACTTGATTTCTCAGTTGATTTTTTTCCAATGCTGCTAAATAGACTCTTAAGTATCTTAGTCATGAAAAAAATCCTTACCGCAGGTTTGATTTCTGTAAATCATCGGCTCGCGGTTAACTTAACAAGCAGCTAAGATCAAAATGGTGCTCACAATTATATTTACGCTTTCAAAGGTAATGGTTACATAGAAGCGCGGGAACTTGATCCTTTTTTGCAAGAACTGTTTGAGGCCAGATACCACGTGAGTATTACGAAATCAGCAGATTCTTGTAAATTTTTAAATTTTGTATTATTTCATGTGATCTCATTAACAATTGAAGACCTCCCCTATTACTCATGTCTTAGATTAGTTTCGAGTCATTGGCTCATACAACAAAAATTTGGGATTATTGCTCTTGAGGGGTCACAATCACACACCCGCAGACATTATACGTATATGGAAATCACGGGGTGCCATGAAAAAAAAAAAACATGATTAAGAAACTTAGACTGAGCACTTAGCATAAATATTTTGAAAAGTGGATCGATTGAGTTCCTACGAGGTTTATAAGAAGAGCATAATAATAAACAGCTCAGTAGGCTATAACGCCACTATAAAGTTGTATCTTATCCAATATAAATTGATCAAGAAGTTGGTTACAAACTCGACTGAGATCCTGTGATCATTTCACTCCTTAGAATTGTTTATTTTGATTTCAGGCACCAGGTGAGAAATCGATTAATCGATTCTTATAAACGCAATCTCTTTCCTTAATATCTTCTCCGGACTTAAGGCGTCAAGTAAATGTTAATAACTCATAGTTATTTAATCCTTCAAAATTACTTTAATTACAAATTATAAATTTTATAAAAGTAGGAACTGGGAACGGTACACAGTTGAAATATGATAGAGCCGGTTTTGTTAAGTAGAATGCAAGCAGTCTCTCTTTTTCTTTAGATTTAGAGCTGCATTCGCGCGCGAACATCAAGCGGCGAAGCCCCGAGGCGGTGAGAAACGAGGACGGTAGCGCGTTTCGCACGACGTACTAATGCACCTATCAATGTAAACCCCGTGGGGGGGGGGGTGGGGGGGGGGGGGGGAGTTCAAATTCCCCAGGGTGGGAAACGAAAGGTCAATCAAAAGTGTCAAAAAAGCCCCCACCCCAGGGGAAAAAATCTAAACAAACAATGCTATAATACTATATAAAACGAATAAAAGAACATTTCAAACACGTTGTTACTACTTTTATTTACGGTTAACGGAAGCTCCATTAAATTACTCGCTGTAATTAAGTATTTTCTCTCTCCACTAGCATCTCTTATCTTGAACAACAAAATCACTTCAGGAAGATTGACCGTGCTGTATAATATTAATAAAACGTAAAATGCTTCATAACATCTGCTCAACATGTCGGAACAGGTCGGATCAGTGATCCATAAAAAATCCTCTGACTTTCATGGTCAGGGTGCAAGGAAAATCATTTTTACAGCTTGCCATTTGGGCAAGCAGTAGCTTGCATTTACTAGCCCAGACGTCATTTCAACTAGCCCCCAGAACTTTTTGTTCTTCTGTTATTCAAATTCCTCATAAAACATCACTTGCCCGTCGGGCATGTTAAAAACACAATTCACTAGCCCGATAGCAAAATCCACTAGCCCCGGGCTATCGGACACTACTTTCTTTGCACGCTGATGGTGGAATTCGATTTCAATCGAGTTTTACAATCAGATGGGAACTTGAAGATAAAAACTTCCTCAAAGTTTTTAGATGACAGTTTAAAGTATCGGATTATGGCGATTAAAACAAATGAAAACTTCATACCTTTCTCCAACAACGTGACTTTCAGGAAGCCTCGAGCGGGGACGGACTTGGTAACTGCTTCTGAATTGATACCAGGCTTCTGTCGGTCAAAGTCAAATGTCCCGACCCCGGGGTCGCTTCGCACGATCAAAAGCCCGACAGCGGGGATAGTCCCAGGCATCAAATCCCCTCCCCTTGCCCGCACTCCCTCCCCCCCCCCCCCCCCACGGGATTTACATTGATAGGTGCATAAGATAAAAGAGAGACTGCTCGAGGTCTATTTTTGGTTATCCTCTGATCCTCAACCAAATACGTTGGTACGTTTTTCGAGGCAGTCCTATTAATTTGTCGTAATTATGTGAGTGAAGTTCCCTAAATAGTGAAACAGATATGAGTTAAATTGGTACGATACTTTGCTGATCGTGATTGTTCTTCACTGTCGACAGGGTTTAGCACACGACAAGGTTAGGGAGATGAGAGAACTTATTCTGGAAAGATACGATAAGAACTTTGACGGCCGCCTTGAAATTAATGAGGTATGTGTGAAGACAGCTTTTGGCAATGCTAACCACAGGCCCGTAGCAAGCATAAAATGACTGGGGGGGCTGAGCGAGTGGCTCCCGTTGACTCCCCCTCCCCTGCTTCGGTCCCTCGGTTAAAGCATACTTCTTGGTACATGTCACATCACGACATTTGTCTACAATACCTTTTGTTTTTATCTCTAATTTTCCGTTTGTGTTGACTTTGACGAAATAGAGAACTTGTTTGGATATCGTTCGCATAAAAACTTGCCAGACAATTTCTTTTGGGTTGTGCTTTGATTGGGATTGTTTCTTCGACTACACCAGGCTTTGTGTCACTAGTTCATGCTTATACCCACGATAAAAGTGTTCCCTGCTTATTTTCTACTTGTTTGGATTTCTTTTTCGGCGGCTGTTGCGAAGACATTGTAAGACTTTCAATATAAACACGCAAAAACCTAAGTTTTACTCTGGTACGGTAGTATATTTTACACTGGCGGACCTCTTAGGAAACCAATAAAGTTCAAGAGGTCAAGTTTAGGGATTGTCATTGGTGCATTTCGATCCATTTTGCAACTGACTATTTTGATGCTTTTAAGCAGATATTTTAAAGCTGTTGGTTGTTTTTGGCAGAGCAAAAATACGATTTCGTTCATTTACACAATTCCAAATTGCACAGAAGAACAACAGTACATAATCTTACTATGATCGACAATACTTTGAAACTTTAGCTTCCATTGACAGCTGTCCATTTTAGTAGAAAAATTCCACTTTTGTCACAGGGTCCAGAGGAGATGTGTTTGTCGTTGGAACATCAAAACCCGTCGAAAACCTCTGAAAAATGGGTTATTTTGATCGCGTTACAGTTTCGTTACACATTCTGTAGACCGCAAACCAAGAGACTGATGGCTCGCAAGATTATTGATTTTTCAAAAGTCGATCTGGGTCAGATAAGAAGTGAAGAAATCGTTTACAGTAGATTTATAAAGACCCCATTGGGCTAATTAATCGTGCTAAGCGACAGGTATAGACATTTTTCAAGGTGAGACTTTAAATAAGTAATTCATTTATTCACACGAAACTCCTCTGGACCCTGTGCTTTTGTAGCAGAATTAAATGAAGTCTGAAAATTTCTGGGGGGGGGGGGGGGGGGCGGCTTGAGCCCCCCCTGCCCCTGCCCCTCCCCCTGCTACGGGCCTGAACCAACAACTCTCATCTATCATCTGCAGACAATTCAGTTGAAAGATCATTCTGGGATGCACAGAATATATGTAACCAACACGTTGTTTTGTATCTCTAAATTGGCCGTCTAATGTAGTTATTTTTAAAAGCTTAACACGTTTTGAAGGAATAAGTTTATCTTTGTAGTTGGCGCAGATCCTACCAACGGAGGAAAACTTCCTTCTTCAGTTCCAGAAAGAAGCCAGAATCACTAGCGTCGAATTCATGAAGGTAAGGTGCTCATTGATAATAAGTCATCGTGATGTCTGATGTTCCTAGTCTGGTCCTTGAAGGTTAGAGTAGAGCCATTATTTTACCTTATTACAGGTGTACATCGGTAGCTAGGAAAAAGTCATCTTGCTATTAAAAACAAACCTGACTTAGACTGACAGTGTGGTCAATTTATGCCGCCTTCTCCAACTGTGCTCCGTTTTACGGGTATTTAAAGCTACTTAAAGCTAAACGGAAAGAAAAGATTAGTCGACAGAAAGATTTAAAGTCGCATCTGGGAATCGAACTCGGGACCTCTAACACAGAGGGCGCCGAGCTAACCAACTGTGCTGATCGTTGCTCTAATCCTTGGATGGAGCGAAAAACCGTTGAAGAGGGGGGTGGGTGAATAGAGGAGTGAAAATCCGCCGATCCGTTATGATTTATCACCCAAATCCTCCGTCAAAATTTTGTTCTCAAACCGAAATCCCGGCAAAAATATTTTATGACATGCCAAGTCCAACATCCTACCCCCCCCCCCCCCCCCCAAGAAAAAAAAAAAGGATAAATCCGTAATCCACTGCAATTGAAGGATCTCCAGATCCGTTAAAAGCTCGCTCAAAATCCGCCGCTCCATTGGTCTATTCACCCCCCTCTTTGAAAGGGGGAGATTGAAAGGGGTGACAAAGGGGCAGGGGGGTTGGGGGGCGGAGGTTTGCCACAGGCCAGAAGACAACCATCTCCTCGTCGACTTCCTTAGAAACTGAAGAAGTTGTATTACTTGGATACAAATCCCAGCAGATGAAAGTCAACTCGCGTTGACCTAAACACGTTAAAATACTAACGGTTTTGTCATTTCAGATCTGGAATCATTATGATGTTTATAGAGAGGGATATTTGGAGAAAAAACAACTGAGGGTCAGTTTGAACATTCACTGCCAATAATTGGATCTTTTGCATTTTTTTTTCAAGACGCTTGATTTTTTTTTCCTTTTGGCTCTCATAATATTAGACTCGCTAAAAAGGCAATGATAATCAACAGTTATGAGCAAACAGTTATTATTTTATCTATACATTCCTTTTTTCTTGCCCTTTCTTTCAGGGTTTCTTTAAAGATATGTTGACGGTTAATAATCCAAACATCAGTCCACAGAGAATTGAAGATTACGTCAATGGCGCTGTAAGTTTCAAGATCTAATAGTGTCTCGAAGAAGTAGATTAAGGCTTTATTTGTGCAAGTTCACACTATTTTACTCTACACCGGATTAGTATCCTTGCCGTGACGAAAAGTTATCCGGTATAGTCAAGAGAACACCTATCCGATATCTGACTCTTGGACGTGCGGCGCAGCTTCGTTCCGTTACAGAAATCGCGCCGAAATCATCGTTTGTTATGTGTGATATGTGGTTTTATGTGTCCAGTATGGTTTTCGTGCCGGCGCAAAAGCTGTCCTTTATAGTGTGAAAATAGCCTTAGACGCGGGAGACTTCTCTGTAAAGTGGAAGTTCTTGTCACATGTCCGAAACCACTAAGGGAGATCAATATGGGCGTGGATTTAGGGTTTGTTTCAGGGGCACCCAACGAGAAGATAGTTCAAAAGCACTTAAACATAGCATTGTTAAACGTATTTTAGTATTTAAACGGTAGATAAAGGCATATTAATATCCCCTAAAAATTTTTCATCTGTTCGGATTTCCTAGCTTAAAGTCTAGTGATGCGAAAATTATAGGGATCAAAACTTACCTTTTCGAAAATTTCAGCCAGGAAAAAGGCTCCCGAAAATTCTAGGTGACCTTTTTAGGGTAAAAATCCGTTGAAAATGTGCAATTATGCCATTTTTAAGATGTTCGAAAATCCTAGGAGAGGCAGGCAAGCAAGAAATTTTACAACAAATGTTCCGAAAATTCTAGATCTCAAATCGTCTTCCGAACAGATATTTTTCCGAAAATTGTCGTTGGGTGCCCCTGTTGTTTGACCGGCAGAAAACTTTGCTAAACCAGGAAACCAATTTGCGCAACCATGGGATCTGAGTGTACTCTTAATTTAAATTTAATAAAGTTGATCGAGTTGAGCAAATTCTTCTTAGGACGCTGTGACAGCGATTAATTTTCTTGCTATGTCTTCCTGACAACCCTAACCGGTACTGATTTTTATGGGCAAACATTAGTAGCTTTCCGTCCTGAAAACCCTCAGTGGTACCAAAATTTGCAATTTACATCCATGAATGAGTCAACAAGGATCCCCATCTCTGTCACTGAAAATTCCTCCCGAGGGGCGGGGTGGGTGGGGGAGCACAGACAACTGCTTTAGGTAACTTGCCAATTATTTCAAACTAATATGTCTCGCATCTCATCATATGACCCCCTGGTGAACCACTTAGAGATGTCTAGGAAAGCTATACCCTCTTGCGTGTTCGGATGTACAGTGAAATGAGCTTAAAGCCATACTGTAATTCCAGTCAGAATTTTAATTCTAAGTAGGGATAAGTACGGCGTAAGGAGAAATATTGAGGATACGTGCACGAGGGGAGACGGGGAGAGGAGTTGGAGAGGAGACCTCCTCTTCCCTTCGCGTGTTCCGTTCGCGCGTGCACTGTATTAATTAGAAACTTGGCCAAACAGCTTATCGGCGTCTGCCACGCAGGCTTGTAACGGATGCACTTTGGAGGCTTTCGCTTACCAATCTCAATACTTGACATCGATTGATATGTCTTCAAATCTGGAACTTCAATAAAAGGAAAGGAATCACGTCCTAAGAACTCAAACCTAAATGATTTTACGTGACGTTTTAAAATGGCCTCAGGCGTTGTAAACTCTGGGTCTCCAACTGAGACGCTATAAGTCATCTCATTCAAAAGGTCAAGTAAGGATTATCGTCATTATCGCGGGAACGAGTCTATCTACACATTGAAGTGTGATAATATGTACATTTAGCCAAGGCTAAAAGCGAAGCTCTAGTGAGATCTTTTGAAAATTATATTTTTGAAGTTATTCAAATTTCGCCTTAAGCAAGAAGCAGACTGAACTCCTCTTGCAAATTGGCCTGAGCCTGCGATCCTGATTTAGTCTTTCACTGGCTCTTTATATTAAAGTAATATAAACTGGATATAATGAGGGCCAATTAGTTGAAAATTCACTGACAAATGAAATGTAATTTCTCCTTGTTTGTAGATCGAATCGTTTGACAAGAATGATGATGGGGAAATAGAGCTTTCTGAAATGGCTAAGTATGTTTAGTCAATCTTATATTGGTCATTGGAGAAGTTTGTACATTGTCAAAAGTAAAAAACAAAGAAACCAGCCCAACACGGAACTCCCTCTTAACGGAAGCTTCTTTTTTCGGCAGACATATCAATAAAACGGCAGAGTTCATGGTTCCGCCATGTCAAGCGCTCTCTTGTCGTTCCTTTTAATTTTTTACTTGACAAGATAGACATCTCCCTAAGACGATGCCTCTCTTCAGGCAGAGTTACCAGTATAGCACGCCATTTTTATTCGTTTAAACATTTTTCATTTGTAATTCTCCTTTTTCATTTTCTCATGATCTCGTTATTGTTATTGGATGTAGGTCTCAGCTGTTTTGTTTGTTTGGTTCAAGTAATTACTGATTGTGCGAGGGCAGCTGAAGGGAAGTTCTTCTTGTCTTTCCATCCCTCCTCCCCCTCCCACCCCCCTCGTTCTTCATTCTTTATTGCCCCAGATACCTCATATTTGCCTCCTACACCAACTCTTTACTTCTGGTGATTCGATCTTTCCCCCTTCCCCGCAAAATCAAAAGTATAGATTGTCCCTGTTGCGTTTGGTTTCATTGGATGTGTTGTGAATGATTTATGAGGTTTGTATTAAAGATTCATACACACTGAGGTAACTGATTAAAGATCGACAATGTATGTGCGTATTTTCTTCTAAGCTACATTTTCTTTACTCTCATCTATAGACTATTGCCTGTTGAAGAAAATTTCCTCTCAAAATTCCAGGTAGGATGGTCAGCTGCTTTTCTAAAGCACCATTGTCCGCTACCAAGTTTCCTGTACTGACATTTTTTAAAAATCTTCTTTGCCTAGATCCGAAAAAATTTGACAAGACAAGAATTTGAGAAAATTTGGTATCACTACGACCAGGTAAGTAATTACTACTGTTTCGTGGCATTGAAGATCATGAAGTGTAGTTTGTTATGCACAAACGAGAGTTGGGTTGATTACATGCATTAGTACAGAACGGTCGTAAAATTGTATTGACTATTTCAGCGAACTCTTAAGAAAGACACCGCTCATATTAGCACTAGTGCGTTCGTCTGAGACAGACGGACCCTTGACCCTGTGCAGGGGAAATGACAAAGGAAAGACATTGCCAACTCTTGGCTTCCTTTGTATTGGAAGGAGATGCGCGATAAGAGGGAGTTGATTATATTTATCTGTTTTTTTTTTTGCTTGTTTGTTTTTTTTTTTTCTACACTGGCTGATCCTTAGGCTATGGACTATTGATTAAACTAGTAGAGGCCAGCGCTGAATACTAACTATGGGAAAAAAATCAGCACTCGAGTGAATTTGGTCCGCATTACCACGCTGCCGAAACCTTTTAAGACATAATAAATCACACACCGAATCACACGCATTAGCCCTATGTTGTTTCTGCCTCGTCAGCCTTGCTCGCTTCTACGCCTGGCTGACTCTTTTTAGTTTATTTCGTTTTTAAGAACCATTGAATAGATCAGTTTTAATTTCTTGCCTTTTACCTATACAGGATCACAATGGAATAATTGGCGGCGCTGAGCTCGATGCTCTCATTCGAGACTTGTACATCAAGAATAACAGTGTATGTATCCAAATGCCTAGACTGTATTCCTGTATTCCTGGGAAAGTCGTTTTCTGTTCTCGGTTATTTCCATAAGATTTTTAAAAAAATGGATACTGATACTTTTGGTTAAATTTGTCCCTGAAACCAAATACTACAAATTTGGGTAATACCGGCGTTTGAGGTTGATTGATAAAAAAATGCATAAACTTAGTGGCTAACCTAAAAACAAACAAATAAACAAAACGAAAAAAAAAACACAAAAACAAACTAACTAGTATTTAAAAAAACGACACGAAGAAAATTTAGAGACTTTGAGAAATAAAATTCATGCCTTTCCCTTGTTCTGACGCAACTTAATTGTCAAGAAAAATTGGCGAAACACAGCAGGGTTTCCCTAGTCGCTCTTTTCCGGAGGGAGAGAAGCGACGACCGGACATACGTCTGTGGTCGCAGGCTGGTGCTTACTAAGACCACGTTACCCGAAAAGCATTTCCTGTTGATTTTCCAAGGAAACCCTAACTTACTATAATACCATTTACATGATTTCCTCGATATTACAACCATTCTTTTTTATGGTCATTGTTTGGTAGCATCAAGGGGTTGTCTTTATATTTGTCAGGAACCACCGGACATGAAAACCATCAGCGACCAGCGCGACATGATCATGAAATTTGCTGACCGCGATGGAGATGACGGGATACAGAAGGAAGAACTGGGATTGTTCTTCTCTGTGGCGCAGTCACGGAGAGTGCAGGAGATCAAGGTGGACGCAGAAAGTAGAGAAGCTGAGAGACGGGCAGAGAAAGAAGCTGAGAAAAAAGAAGATCAAAAGAAAGCAGATGACGGCAGCTCCACAAGTGGAAACGCGGGCTGTTGTTGGCTATTCTAATAATGTCAAAAAATAGGACTATAATTGTTTCAATCATCCTTAGCACCCAGATTTCTCGTTTTCCTGTCCAGCAGATGGTCGCTATGGAGATTAGCCCGTAATTAAAGCACTTCTTATAACTGAGCTGCTGTCCGCTGGGCAGGGGAAGTGCGGGCTCTGGGTGCCAAATTAACAATTGACCTAAAAATGACGACCTCGCATTCTGCTAGTGTATTGACTCCTTGCAGCGCTATTAAATGAATCTTGAAAATGCAAGCAATTCACCGATCAGAATGACACGTCATTCATATCAGGGAAAACGCTGCCGGAGACTTCTATGCATGCTATTTAAAATTGCCGTAAAGTTTTCCGGGCTGAAGAGACAAGCACAAACAAATATTAAGAAAAAGTAATAATAAGATAAACAGACAACTGACAAGCACTAAATAAATAACATGATTATATTAAAATAAATTATATGTTCTTTATTAGAATATCACGGGTTATGGTCTCGCTCCTTTATAACGCGGTACTAAATACAGAAGTATTTTACCAACTGAAATAAGGAACGAACTGAATTTATGCAAGGCGGCAGATTTCTTCCTGGCCTGAAAGTCACTAAAAGTGCTTGCCAACACTGAAAAATGAACAAGTAAGGTGTCCTGACAAAAGTCTGTTGTTCAAAAATCAATTTATTTTGATCAGGAATTTCCATCTGGATGTACAATGTAAACTTGTTGAATTTTTTGTAAACTTTTTAACTCGTGAATGCCTTTTCGTTTCTCGTAACTCTTCCACTTCTAACGTATCCTCGGCCATTCACGCCGTGCATTAATATGCAAGCGATTGGTGTAAAGAAATTGTGAAGTTCCTGCCTTCAGTAAAAATCATTTCTGTCCTTTGAGTCATCTTCTCTTGTACCTAGAGAGAGGGAGACGGATTAGTAACCTTTAATTCACCTAAACATCTTCCCATCTTGTAACAGTGGGTCCAATGGGGACCGCCCAGCTACAGTGGAACCTCGATATAACAAAGGGCCGAGGGACTGAGAACATTTTGTTCATTATTACGAGGTTTCGTTATATCGAGGTTCTTTTTCATATATTTTACTATTACTGAGGTAAAAAACAAAAACAAACAAACAACAACAACAACAAAAACGTTCGTTATAGCGAGGACATACAAAACTTACCTTTTTTTCGACTTAAATCTACTTGAATTTTTCTTGAATTTCTTTGAATCGTCGGGTCTGGAGCTGTAGATCAAAATGAATTATTTTAATGCACTCTTAGTTATAGCCTGCGTGCAGACGATAACTAAACTTTGATTAGTACCGGAGTTAACCAGAGTTTAATTTCGTCCGCGCGTAGGCTATCTTAGTTAAAGCCAACGACTTCCAGATCTTTGGCTTTGCCTTTTGACAAATTGTGACAATGAACCCATTCCTAGTTGGGGCCAGCAATTGCAACAACTTTTCGTTGCAGGCGAGATTCCCTATCACGCCGAATCGCAACAAATGGTCCAAGCTTGTTTGAAAAGTTCAAAATGGACCTGCTTTTACATCTGGAGCAAGTGTAACGCTTTTTATAGCAGGTCCACAAAGTAACTTTGAGTTTCTGGATCAAAACATTAAGTTCGCTAGTTCACCCTCGACTGCATATTTCTTCTTTTTCTTGTATCCCTTCAACTTTAATACAAACACCTCTGCAATACGAACAGTTCTCTTGGTCCCAAAGATACCAAACTTCATAACTCTCTACCTCCATAATACAAAAGACTCTATAATACAGACAGTTCTATTTGCCCTAAAGAAACCAAACTTCACACAATCCCTACCTCCATAATACAGACACTTCTGTAATACGACCTTTGAGTTATTTTTGTTCCAGAGATACCAAACTTCATACAATCCCTAATTCGTTAATACGGACTCATCCCTATTACGGACAGTTCTTTTGGTCCCAAAAATACTACACTTCATACATGTACAATCCCTACTTCTTTAATATGGACACTTCTCTACAGCGTTAAGTTCTTTTGATCCACAATATAATCCCTACCTCCATAATACATGATATTCATTAGTCCAAAAGAAGCCCATGCTTCACACAATCCCTCTCTCTATATAATACAGACACTTGGCTCTATTCTCTTGATATTCCTTATCACAAATCTTTCACAGTATAAGTAACGTGGGTTATTTTACCTACAGCACCATCGTAAACAACTAACCTCTGTCTAAAAGATTTTAACGCCTTTTTACTCGTGTCGGTCAGTTCCTTGTCGAAAGCCTTTAAGCGTGAACCGGCAGCACCATCAACACCTTTCGTTTTTCCTGCGATGAAAAATCAAATTCTCAATCTCAACAAGAACAGTACTTGAGCAGTGACGTGTCGTACAAGAAAAAAAATAGGTGGTAAGCTGCACACTAATCCTGGCTTCCGAAGTGACATCAAATTGCTGTGACAAGCGTTGGTATCAGCAGATAAAATCATGTGGTCTATAGAGAAATAGAAACTTACAGGAAAAAAAAGGTCGATTTCGTCTAATCAAGACGAAATCTTATATTCAGTAGTAATTTTGCATGATGCTATTTGTCTGTTTGTAAAAACTGTTTGGTTCCAAAAGAAAGAAAAGTGAAATGATTTATAAATTTGACTTTCGCCCACTGAACTTAATGTGTAAAATAAATGTACTTTTTATTTAGTTAGTTTTATTTATTTATTTATTTATTTATTTATTTATTTATTTATTTATTTATTTTTTCAAGCCACCATACAATAACAAAGCATAATGAAACCTTTTCTGCTGTCCAAGTCGGGTTTGTCTGGCGGGAAGGCGTGTAATCGCTTCTTCTTCTTTGATCTCTTGACTTCTCTTGCGATAAACTCCATCTCCTTTCTCGCTCTTTTATCCTCTTCCTATAAATAAAAAATATTTATATATTTCGTAAGAAAAGGCAGTTAGTAGAAGAGAGAGAATATTTCAGTTAAATTATAATGAAGAAGCGAAAGATTTCAAAATTATCAGCAACATTGAGGTTGCATATGCGCGTATTAGAGCGGGTCTGTATTGTGTCGATGTTGTTTTAGGGCTGTTTTTGGGGAAGAAATTCTCGTCTCGGCCGCACAGTGTAATAGACTAACTTCGATATATTAAAGTTCAGACTTGGTAGTGAGACTTGAAAGAAATCATTTAAGCGCTCAGCAATGAATAATACATGGGGGGAGGGTGTATAATATGTCCCTAGTCTGACTTTTATAAAATCGTCCTTTTGCACATTGAGGAGGAAGCCAAGTTGCTGTTAGTATTTTACTATTTTATTTGCGCTTTTTTCTGTGGCTGTTGCAGTTTCAACCTATCTTTGTATCATTTGGCGCCATTTCTGCTGTCCAAAATCACTGTTTCAAGGTCATGTTGCTTGTCGGAATTAACCCTAACAGGGCCTCTAATTGGGGAAAGCTGAAAAGCGTCCGCGAATGTGATTCACAATCCCAGGATGATTTGTGCACATTGAAATCTAAACGTTCTAAAAATAATCATGACTGCATCTGTGAGCAAGTTTACTCCTCAGTCCGCTCTAAAAAGTTTAGAAATAGTTCACTAGCCCGTCCCTAGCCGTCGGCGGTTATTCCTAAAGCAATCAATCATGTTAAGCCATTACAGTGGTTCTAAGGAAAGTTATCAAGTTGCGTGCATGGATAAAAATAACACGCCTGTGCCAGGGCTGTCCATAAGGGTCGGTAGCCGGCCAAAACCGCCGGCTAGTTAGCCATCCTTAGCCAGCTACTTTCATCTGCTTCTACCATAACTGCTAACAAAAAATTAAGCACCATCGAATAAAATTGTAAAGCACCCGTTTCCCAGTTTTGAATGATATTGAATGCATATTTAAACAGGTTTAGATCTGTGAAAGGTTCGAACCGTGCGATGTCGTGGAACGCTTGGGACATTTCGACGGCATTGTTCCCAGTCTTGCGTGTACTCCGACGAAACAACATGGGGTCCGCGGTGGAAAATACCTCTTGAAAACCTCTGG
Organism: Porites cylindrica; assembly: GCA_964035525.1. Taxonomy (NCBI): domain Eukaryota; kingdom Metazoa; phylum Cnidaria; class Anthozoa; order Scleractinia; family Poritidae; genus Porites; species Porites cylindrica. The sequence goes on from OZ037776.1 coordinate 35,009,495, forward strand.
ATCGGAAACGCGATTTCCGAGACTCTAAATTTCAAAATGTCCCCAGATGCCTCATTCCTCAACAACTTGTGCCTTTGGTGCGAGTTCCAAAGCCGCCTACTACTCATTATCAGCCTGCTACTTAAAAACTTTTTGACAGCCCTCAGGCTATGCGGAGCAAAAAAACACAAACAAACGAAAAACTGAACAAACAAAACAAATATATAACGAAACAAAATAAGTTAACCAGCTTACATTTTCCTTTTCATTGCCGGAGTTCTTTCCTTTCTTCTTTTCGTTCTTTGATTTTTTGCTGGACGGTCCGTTCGTGGTTTTATCTGTCAAAACAACGACAAAATGAACGTGAATATCGACAGATTTAAGCAAAGTCGAGACCATACATGTCGACAGAAGTCTGAGCCTCACCTGATTTCCTTTTAAGATCCGCTTTGTTCTGAAACCATGTTCTTGCAGGCCTGGAGAAGATCTCTTCTTCGTGTTCAAGAAGGTTTCGTGCCTTATTCATTTCCATCTCCGAAACTCTTAGCTGATACAAAATGAAATAAAGTAAAGTGAATTAATAGCATCGACATTCCCACTTCAAATTCAGTACTGGCCAAGAGGGAACGAATTAGAACTCCACGTGAAATTTGTGGCAGTGCGCACACAAGGGCCCATTTGTTTGAAAGGTGGATAAAGCAATTGGTTTTCCTAATACTTATACGCTGGATAGCGATTTATCCGGTGGATAGCGCTATCCAGCGTTCGAACAACCGGGGCCAGCTGAATAAACCTATATCAAAATTTGCTGGTGTAGTAGACAGTAATACAGTATGGGTTCTACTGCATTCATGAATGGCTGCTAAGCTGCATACGCGCGTGTTTATTTTACCTCTTTTTCTTCGCTTTCCTGTTTTAAAATTTCTTTCAAGTCTTTGTCAAGTCCTTGAATCTTATCCCTGTATTTGCCGATAACCTCTGGAAAAAGAAATTAATAAGAACATAACAACTCTGCATTTTGTAGGCACAAACTATTTCTGCATTATTCTTGGCAACCACGTTAAATAAAGTATCGTATCGTAACCAAGTGACTTGCCATTCGCCATTTGCACATCTCCCATAATACACCTTGTCTGCCCCGAAAGAACTTTGCATAACCTTTGTTTACTATTTCTCCTGGTTATTACAGTCGTCCCAAGAAAAAGCATTTTGGTAGGGGGGGGGGGGGGGGGGGATGTGAAATGGTGAATAGAGAAATTTGGTGAAAAGAGAAATTCCGTGTTGCAACTGACGAGCGGGGACTGATTTCGGGTTCAAACCAGAGGAAAAAATTATCACGCAGCCGCTGCCGTTCTCAAGTAAGGGACGGCAAAGAAGTGTCCGAAGAAGCGTTGTTTTGCTCACTAAACCTACAGTATTGCGTTTTAGACGTTCCCGTCGCCTTCTTAGTTTCGTATTAAGGCCCCTATTAGCGAGTATTCGAAGGTCACGTGAAACTATTGAGCTGAATCGAGAGACTCGACAACCAAAAGTCTCTTTCAAGTATACACGAACAACAACAACAACATCTTTATTTCTTACATTAAATATACAAATACACGTTATGAAGCTTGTACAAAACAGAAATGACTCTCACCTGAAGGAACTATTCTGCTCTTCACTGGTGTTTTTGCTAATTTCACAATCTCTTTAAGAAGTCCCCTTTCCTTCTCACCCACCAAGGAGACAGACCTACAAACAGCCAAAGAAAAGTTAACTGAAGCTACGTGCAAACGGACGCGACAACTCGGCCAACAATGTTGGGAGTTGATGCGTCCGTTTTCACGTAGCTTAAAGTCTGACCGGTTTCAAACTTTGCCCGACAACTCCTAACAACACGCAACAACATGCAACAGGGTGTGCAAACGGACGCAACATGTAACATCTAACAATGTTTGGAGTTGTCGGCTAACAAAGTTGCGCCTGTTTACGCCGAGCTTAAAGGTAAGTGATACGTGTTAACTCTAGTCCTTAGAGGCTCCAACAGACAACATTGTTTTTTAAGGGGTAAAATGTGGGCACAGGACACTTAACATGTTTAATCTGAGAAAACAGCCGACATTTAGCGACGCCATCACTGGTTTCCCCGCGAAATGACGTTTGGGCAACAACTGAAGAAATTCCATACTGATCACCAGTAACTGCCCAGATCTGGTTAGTGCTTCTGATTGGTCGTGTCGCGAGAAGTACTTGCTTCAACCAATCAGAACTGTGTTTCAATATCATTATCATAATCATCATTGTCGTCGTCATCGTTATCATCATTATTATAATTAACTTGAAGCTCAAACATACCTTCCACTGCGCCCCGCACGAGCTGTCCTTCCTACTCTGTGAATATACTGCTTCATTGTCGGAGGAAGACTGGCATTGATAACCTGTCAACACAAAAAGGATATTTTTCATTAGAGAAAGGACGCGCGACAATACTTGGGTGTGCGAACATCTCAAAATTTGCAGCACTGTTCTTGCGTCTACGAAATTCTTGGTCTATATAGCCTCCAGGGCACAGGTTCGCCGCGCGTTCTTCCTACGGAAAGTGAAGAAGCCCTGAGAAGGCAGGATATCAACTACGATCTAAAAGGGAGAACTGGAGAAGGCAGGGGTCTCCGTGTCTGCAGGCTGTGTGAAAAGGCACGAGCCTCTAACATGGGCTGCACTTTCACATTTGACCACAAACCTCTGGTTAACACTCGGGAAAGCTAAGTGTGTACATAGGATTGAGATTCAAGGTTTACAGTTACACTGTACGTACATGCAAAACCTGTATGGTTGTGGTGGTTGATACAACAATTCATAACACAGCAAGTAGCCTGCGTGGTAAGCGTTTTAATGCGGTTTCGGGGTAAAGAACGAGGAACGATTTTTCGCGCGCCCAAAACCGAAACGCCTGCCACGCAGGCTGTACAGCAAGAACTCTTTACAATAGGCCATTTTCACGATGACGACATGTGACTACAACTACCAGAATTCATTTCGTTTTTGCTTTGTTATTGAAATTTGTCAATCCCGCTGAGGATTAAAGAACAATAGTCCTAATTTGCACAAGAAAACAACAAACTGAAGGATTCTGGTAGTTGTAGTAAAATGATGTCATCGTGCAATTGTCCTATTGCAGCTTTGTCGCAGGAAAAACCAGAGAAGGACACGGTACTCACTGTTTTCACACCAAGTATGTCCAGACCTCGAGAAGCTAAGTCAGTAGCTACAAGAATATCCACTTCGGCTTCCTTGAATTTCCTGAGAGCCTCCAATCTCTAAAACATATGACATCACAAAGAGAGTGCCAATAAATATTATCTCCTGTAATTTACTCTCAGTCAGTTGATTTAGTTGTAAGTCAACTAACGGAATTCGCAAGAGCTATTGTCCATTAAATCATACTAAAATAATAGCACATTATTGTAGCCTGCTTTAGTATCGACTTGTCCACCGGGTGTTTCTATTTCAAAGAAAGCTAAGGAATAAAATTGTAATGTTGTGTATTTAACGACCGACTCTATCTCAAGATACAATTTGCATGTTAAGTTCGTAACGTCTTCGGGCAGCTGATCGTGCAATTGCACTGAATTCTACTCTTCTATGTGTGTGAGTGTGTTTTTTTTTCTTTCACTGGCTTTGACTGCAAGGTAACTATTAAGTTTGACTCTGTGAATGAAATCTCGAAGAACCCAAAAATACTTCGTAGAACTTTCGTATATAGCTACACTGTATAACGTTACCTCTTCGAGACCAATGCTTTATTTGAAGGCAGCCTTGATTTCCACAGAAGCTTAGCTTTTATAGTTTTTATTGAAGTTTACCCTCATATTAATTAATGTTTAGCGAATGAGCCCACGTTCAGGTACCCTACTGTAACGTTATAATCTTTTTCCAGTTTTAAAACGCCCGATAACCCCAGTTGTCTCAAACAATGTCTAGGCGATTGCGACGATTACATGGAATTAAAAAAAAAAATGATATTGAAGCTTAACCTGCAGCTGCGTTAAGTTCCCATGCAGTTCTTCAACACTTAACCCCAGCAGTCCTAGGATGATTCGTAGCTTGTGAGCTGACGCCTTGGTTTGTAGGAAAATTAAACAATGCTCATTGAAGGTTCTACTGCAGAGCGCTGCAAATAAGAAAAATATCCAACAATTTCAGCAAGTCAGAAAATATTAGTTTATAGTAAATTTTGTAAAGAGAGTTTCATGAACAGAGTACACATATCAAAAAGGAGCTCGTTTTGACTGTGCATTGTAACTCATAACCCTTTCCCCTTTTCACTGCGATGTTTTTCAAAGAGATTATGAAAGGGATCTAGTTTAGGTAGTTTGACTCCAACCCCACCGCACCCAATCCACACAGTAGGGAGTTTAAGATACGGAGACTACGGACTACGAACTACGGCTGGACGAGCGTTGTCGTTTGTTTGTAGCACTGGGTTGAGTCGTGCAAATATAGAACGTTAAGATTGCACTACAGACGGAAGACTAAGAGAGAAGAGGCGGAGAGGGAAACAACACGCAAAGATTTTCTTGTTTTCATAACAGTTCACAAAAATGCAAGTCAGTTTTGCATGTGATCTTATCTTTAGAACAATGAACAAATTCTCCCATACTTGAAGGAAGCAATTACGTACAAGTCGATTCGCGTACAAGTTGATTCGAGCCCGGGTGAAATTGATAAACAAAGTTTTGGTTGCACAGGTTTTATTTTTTTCGCCCATGAATACTTATGTAAAATATTAATGAAATTAGACAGAAATAGTAGTAGCTCATTTATTAGATTTAGAAGATGGACTTCTCCGACTACTGATCTGATGTAGTTTGAAGTATTGAAATGCCAAGTTTCGATTGTCTCGAAGATGTTTACGTCATTTTCATTCAGCAAATGCGACTACAAAACTCGCATAAACAAAGGTCACACAAGTAGAAAGACACACTAATCAGTTCGAACAAACATGGAAACTTTTCAAGTGCGAAGAGAAAGTAAATTACCTGCATGATTTCTCTCCTCCTCGGCCATCAATCTGAATTCTGCGTATAAACAGCTAAGCTTCTTTAAATATGAGCTTAGCTAGATAAAAATGTAGTCACAACGGTGGATTAAAAGCGTAAATCTGAGCAGAAATTAGGCACAACTTACAAAATTCGCTTCCCCCTCGCTCAAAGCAGGTGAATTGAAAACTTTCTTACGAAAAGACGAGATTCTTGAATTACCGAGACGACAAAATACGAGCAAATTGTTCTCCGTAGTCCCGACTACGCGAAACAGCTCAACAACTCACCGTAGCCGCAGGACTACGCGGGAAAAATAAACAGTCACGTGGTTTTGATCATGCGCAGTAGCATGTTTAACCGTAGTCGTAGTCTGTAGTCGCGGTATCTTAAACTCCCTAGTAACAACGAAACTGATACATGTATGTTGTTGGTTGCAAGTCTGGATAGCGTTGTACTGCACTTAAACATGGGTAACCGCTTGTTTCGCTGCAAAGTCATTTCGCTACATATTATCAAAATCGTTTCACAGCAAAGTCTTACCGCATCAGTTTGAAAAAAATAACATATATGTCACGGAAACAAAAAGTAGAGGGGCGTTACACACCTGTCACTATAGCCAGTCTATCATTTTCTCTGTTACTTCTTATTCTTACAAACTCCTGTCCCAAGTTATGAGCTACATCGGTGTTATTATCCACAAAAAGTCTGACTGGCTGGTTCAGCGACAGAGTGACAAGCTCTTCAACCTGCAAACAAAGCAAAAAGTAAACCTCTCCCAGAGATTTAAACGAGATCCACTGACTTGGTTCTCGTCCAACGCCACTTAGATGTATATGTACACGTGCGCATATACTACTACGAACACCTCAAAATCTCTAATGTGAGATACATCTAACTGTAGCAAAGTTACGAGTCACCTTGTTCGTGAACTGTCAAAGATGCGTGTACCAAGACGGACTATACATTGTACATTGTCCGATAGTCATGCAACGTTTGTAAAATTTCTTAAACTAGCGTATTTGTACAGGCATGGCTATTAAATCCCCATCCGTGTACAGTTTTGTCTTCTTACTCAATACAGATCAGAAATGTGTACTGGAATGGGAGATTACTTTTTTCCCACAACATCACGCGTTTTTTTTCGCTCCACTAGCTACAATAGACGATCTAAAAAATCTTCGACTGCCAAAGTTATACATTGCAAGTTACATCTGTAACATATCACCAGTTAAGACGGACAAAGAGTTCATAAACACCACAGCGCATAGCAAAAGAGACAATAACATGAAACGAACGTTTAAGCTAAGTATTATCTCACGCGTAAACGTTCTTACAGCGTACAGGTACCTCATCTGTCATTGTTGCCGAGAACAGCATAGTTTGTCTTCCCCTTGGACTGAGCTTAACAATCTCTTCCATTTGGTCCTTGAAGTTCTCGTCCAGCATTCTAAAAATTTAGTAAAGGTACACATTTCCATGTTAGACTGTTAAAGTACTCAGCAATATCACACTATGTAACAAATTGTGCGTTTTGTCAAGAAACAATGGCGAACACTTGGTGTCACAACGATTCAGCTTACTACATTTCTACACCTACAGCTGTACACAAATGAAGTTCATATGAGATCAGAAAAAGATGAGTTATTTGGGCTGGGCTAGCCTGCATTTTTAATCAATCTCTTTTTTGTGCCTTCAACCGGAAGTGGCTGTAAGGATGGCTTGAGGTGATGCACTGCCTAAATCTCAGGGTGAGTGGGATAAAGATTAGAGTCCTTTAATTTATTCGTATTGACAACTTAATCTTAGGAAGACATCACCACTGGCCTTCACATGTGGTTTAAAAATTATTATTGAAAAGTAACAGTAATTATGTTACCCACTTAAAATGTCATTTACACGTACATGTAGAGTGGTTTTGACTGAAAAAATACAGTCGAACCTCCTTTAAGTTACCAACCAAAATGCAAAGACTAAGTAGTCGCTTACGGGAGGTGGTCGCTTACACGAATCGGACTACAGGGTGGTCTCTTCCGAGAAGAGATCCGGGCACATCTACTTTACAGAAGATAACTTATTGCATGCAATGTCCAAGTTAGGATACATGTATGTGTAGTTCCATGTTGTCAGTATAAAAGTTGTTCGTATATTCTAAGTACTGTAACATACACACAGCGAAAATAGAGATCAGAGAATGCGTCAAAAGGTCGCTTACAAGAGGTTAAAAACAATAGAAAATCATTAACCGTCAGGTCCAAAAAGTGGTCGAGGTCGCTTACAGGAGGTGGCCGTTCACTAGAGGTTCCAGCTGTAACGCTTTGACTGGGAAAATTTTGGTGTTTTGGATTGGCAGTAGCTTATGGGAGGTGGTCGCTTACGAGAGGTGGTCGCACATGAAGGAACTTCGACTGTATATATTAGCATGATAAATTTCCGAACAGAGTTACAATGTTTTACTACACCTGTCAGCTTCATCAAGGACAATAATCTCTACAGTCTGCAGACTGAATGATGGTGTATTATGCAGATGATCAACAAGTCTTCCTGGGGTGGCAATAACAATATCAGGTCCTTTACGCAGCGCTGCTTCTTGAATCTTACTATCAAGGCCACCTACAAAGTGGTACAAAATTCGTCTTGAGAAGAGTCATTTTACAAGTCAATTGATAGTAATGAATGAAATAAATGCAGTTATTTTGGAAAGAAGAATGGGAAAAAAGAATGTCTACTCTGCATAATTATTTTCCTTTTTTTACATGCCGTCCTTACTAAGAACGGCTTGGAAAGTAAAATTTGATAGCATTTTGTTCTGAATGAGGGTATGGGCATGATTTTCAGTTGAACATGACTAGCGAGCGTAAAAATCGCATCCAGTCTAAGGATTAATGTGAGAGGGAAGATTTTATATATTTAGGCATGACAAAATGCAAGGGAACATTTGTACTTAGAAATAACATCTCATAGGCATGGAAAAAATGGGTTCATGCCCTCGCAGTCCAAAATTGACCCAGCTAAACTTAGGTCCCAGATCTCTCGCCGGGTTGATAATTCATTCCCAGTTTTTGCTCCTCTGGTTTGGCATGCCGGGCATGCCGATTGCGAAGCCAGTCGGTTTGGCATGCCCGGCATGCCGGGCATGAAATTGGCATGCCCAGCGAGACTGATTTTGATGTTCGCTTCAGCATCATATCCTGAGAATCACATATAATCGCCAAATATATCTTAGGGAACTTGAAGTTACAGGTTTCATGCCTGGCAATGAATGCAGATTATAATGTGTGTCACGGGATCGACTGGCAAAACTGAAGACAGAAGCCAACACAACAAAACAACATTATTCATGCATAAAATAGAATACTTCACTTGTAATCAAAGATAAATCCTTTTATTTCAAACCGATACTGACATTTCTGGGTCCAGATTTAAATTTGATCGCGGAAAAGCGTTTTAAACAATAAGATAACAAATCTTCTCAGTATAAACTTATCCATGCTTAAGTTTTATCGCGTCGGAATGTTTCCCGGTCAACAGTATTAAAAGACTGGTGAAAATTAAGCTTACCAGGTCGTTCAAGTCAGTCACGAGAGTACGACGTTAATACTGCAAAGACGTTCTGATTTGGTGAATTTGAACTGCCTTCTCAGAGAGATTTTGCTTAGGTTTTCAGTGCGCTTCTTGTCGGCTATGCGAATCTCGCAAACTGTTTTACTCCTTGCTGACGATAGTCCTTTGAGCAACGTCATCTACTTCATCCGAAGATACCCCGAGCACCCACGAAATCGGCCGAATTTCCGCAGAAGTGTTTTCGGATGACGATGAATCTAGTTTGTTGTAGCGTGTGGCGTCACAATGTCGTCATGTCTCTTCGCACTTGTTTGTCTTTTTTTTCTGCGGTGCATGCATGGTTGAGATGTTGGTGAATGCTGGACAAGAAATGGATTCTGCGAGAGACTGTAAGTACAAATTTGGTATTAATCTGTAAAGAAAAAGCCTGAATATCGAACAAATCCCGTGAATTAGCTTTTTGGCATTTAGTTTATCTAGCTGTTGAGCAAGCCTAAGAACTGCGGCATAAGTGGTTGTCAACTCGTTCACTTCGGGTTGTTTCTGTTTGTACGTCTTGTAATCTTCTTCTGCTGCTAAGAAGACTAGAGAAAACTTCAAAAATATAGAAACCAAAGCTAAAAAAAGTCATATCTAATTTTATAGCTCGAGCATATTTATTTTTGGCACCCACGGTCATATTTTTTCACTGTACTGCTAAAGTTACTTATTTTTGCTGCATAGTTTGACTGTTGTTTGAAAGACAATCAAACGGATATTACAATCACTTTTGGAGACAAAATAAAATATCCGTAAATCAAATGCCAAAATCAGATTTGGATTTCGCTTTAAAAAAATGAACATGCTGCAGGTGTCAATGCAAAGTTGTAAACAACTCAATATAAGCAGTCTGTGAATGTGCGTTTAGGTCTACTAAACTAATTAAATTTTTTCTTTTGGACATCTCATCCAAGCAAAGACTTAAGGCTTACATTGCTTGTCTACGAGTGTACTACAAAATGCTTTGCTACAGTAAGCCTCTGAGAGGTGATTCTGGTAAATTTATATTAAGCTAAAATGCAAAAAATTCTATTTGGTAAGCTTAAACAACCTGGCTGGGTCCGACATTTGAATTACAAAATGTTCACGTTTGCCGGCTCTACTTTAGATGAACATGGTTTTTGAAATGATTTTGTACTATTTTAACTCGAAAATTATGATTGGGTTATAAAGCTTTTAAAACGGACGAAAACTAAGCTAATAAACATGTTCAATGTAAAAAACTAAGATTTAGTCGTTTTTTCAACTTTGCTTTGTGGGCCGAAAAATTTTGCTTTACGCAAAAACAAAAGCAAACAATGAGGCTTTTATTCGACATATTTTGTGAGAATTTTATCAGATCAATTTAATGTCACCAGCTCTGTTTTCGTATAGGAATTTTCCTAATTATTTGAGCTTTTAATTTAATAATTTTGATACTTTATAAAGTTCTCATTTGATAGCTTCACTTTTAAATACACCGATTGAGAAACAAATTCGCTCTCGTTAAATCCTATTTTATGACCTATTTATTAGAACTCTAGGTAACATACGAAATGATGTAACCGGACAGGCTTTAACCTTTGGTCCTAATGTATTTTTTCTTCTCAACCCCTAATCAGTTGACGGGCCATGAGAGAATATCGCCACAAAAAGATGCGAAAAAGTTTTCGCTGAGTTTCCTTTACATATTCCGGCTTTAAAATGAAACTGTTGTTCAAGTGTCAGTCAAACTCGGGATAATCTTGACTTGCAAACCCAAATGCAAAGGTTTATTTCGCAGTACAAGAGAATGTAAACATCATCGAACAACGCAATGTAAATTGGCTAATGTGAAACCCCGTTTCTTTCACTTTATTTACCATGCATTTATCTCAATTGCACACTATTGTGAAATTAGCCTCAGACAATCAGTTGCGACCTTTAACAGACTCAACAAGCTAGTATGAAAATATGTTAAGAGAAGCTGAGTCTACATGTTCTATTTCTTTTTTTCATATTGCCCTTGCATGTGTTAACATTCCATTTCTTTCTTGTTACAGGTAACTTCCAGACATGACGAGGAGATAATTACTTTTATAGAGAGCAATTCTTTGATACTGTCAGCTATTACTGACTTACTTTGAGTTAAAAACAAAGAACACAGACACTGGTAATGACACAAAAACACTAATCCCTGGCAAGCCTACAAAACAAGAAAGGGGAACTGAGACTCCTTATCAAAATGTGAAACAAGATAAAAACAGCTTTTCTAACGTAGGGAAAATTGCGTTAGAGAGATTTGTAATTGCAACGTTATATTCAAGCACATTGCATTGTCAATTTTCATAATTTACTGAATGATGAACAGTGATTTTGGGGCTTAGCTCAGTTTGTAATGAACTTTGAAAGATATTCTATAACCTTGTATTTTTAAAAGCTTTCATGGAACATAGGTGCATTTTATTATACGATGAAAATAGTCTCTGTCTCTCTTTTTAATGATTCAGTCAATTCCATTTTCTTTGCATGCAATGTGAAATGGCAATCCTATTCCTGATTAAACACTCATTAAAAGGGGTGAGGAGTTTTTACAATCCCGCAACAGGTCATCTCCACGATGACGCTGTTTTATTACTACGGCAGAATCCCTCAGGGTTTTACGTTCTTGTGAAAATTAGAGCTTTTGTTATTTAAACTTCGCTGGGACAACCAAATCTATGAAAATGAAAGGAATAGCAATGACGTCATCGTGTAACCGTAAATCAAAAGATAAGCACGGTGATCTGTTTAGTTTTTTTTTTAGCCTGTGTACAGGGGAGGGGCGGCTGTACACAGGCTTAAAATATCTGTAGATTCAAGGAATTATAACCTGTGCGTTGAGAGCATGCCAGAGACCGATTTTGGCATGCCCGGCATGACCCAGATTATGGCACGCCCGGCATGCCAGAGAATTTGGCTTGCCGGGCATGTCAGAGAATTTGGCATGCCGGGCATGCAAGAAAATTTGGCATGCCCGGCATGTCGGAGATTTTGCTGGGTATCAATTACTTATTACTAGAACCTAGGCTTCTCGCGGCCTGGGCGAGAAGGTCACGGAACCTCAAATTATGCTTACAGGGCATGCGAAATTCTGTTGCATGCCAATTTCAATGTAAAACCACTCTGGGGCCACCCCCTCTATTACCAGTGAGCAAATCATTGACGATAGGCATGGGAAAAATCCTTGCATGCTAACCAACATTGAAAATGTAGCAGAAATGTCCTCAGTTGCTGAGTCATGCCCTAGGGGAGGCTTTAAAATACAGAATTTCCTGACAT
>OZ037776.1:35026373-35051373 GCA_964035525.1 Porites cylindrica
AAAATCTTGTGAGGTACATGTAACTATATGTACTAAGTTATTGTGATTATCAATGAATAGTCTTGAATTAACCATTAATTAATTCAGTCAGCCGTTTAGGAATCAATCCATTGGTAATCAGAGAATCACAATAATATTTCGGCATGTCAAATCCTGTGTTATGCAATCAGTACTGTATATACATATAATGTTTGTACTGTTTACCTTGAGTAGAGGTCTTGATAAGTTCAAAGTTGTGAATGTTTGATGCATCACTTGAGGAGGAGGTTCCTCGAAAAATTTCCTCTTCTTTTCTTTTATCTGTATTAAAGTTAAATCATAGTTAAAAGATTGGAATGGTTATGAACTCGTCAGACTCCTTCGTTATATATGTTCTTGAGGACCTCAGGTGCACAACGTTCAGTACCATTCCCAGAATTTTGAGTGAGCTTTCAACATAAAATGCAGCGCTGTTGTTTTATATTTGATGTTTGTTGTCTTTCATAACCAGTCTCCTCTAATAACTAAAGTATGTTTAAATAGATGGTTTGGAAAAGGAACATTCAGCCTTTCTCTCTTCTTTTTGTCACTTAAGCATCAACTAAGGCATAATGTTAAAGGTCAAATTTGATTTCAGGTAAAATTTTTTTAACCTACGGTACTGCTCAAAAGTAAGTTACCACCCTCTCATGAGACGCAGATCACGTCATGCACTACGCAGTTGCTGTAGTCTCCTATCCCTAATTATTCATGAATTAGGGCTTAAGGAAACAAAGGAAAATTATTGAGAATTGACCTGTAACACATACATCTACATGCATAAGAATTCCTTTGAGAAGTTATATTGACAGACCGAAACAAAGAATTTAATCTAGTAATGTAGCAGAATTTTCAAGTTGTGGGTACATCACCTTCATTTAAAGAGATTTAAATTTAGATTTCCTTATGTTATTTCTAGAGTGTCTTCACTGAAGGAGAAACAACTTATACAAGTTACATGTACATGCATGAATGTACCTTGTCATTGATTTCATCATCATCTGAACTGCTATTTTCCTCCTCATCTGAAGATTGGTTAGGGCCTACAACTGTAAAATGATTTAAACCATCAAAAAAAAACAAAAACAAAAAACCTGTGACAACTCAAACACGGCATGAGATGCATATTTTCACTCAACTACATACATGTACATGTATGGTTCCATTTCTGAAAATTTCAAGGGGAAGGGGTCTCAAATGAGATTCCCAGAGGGGTGAAGTGGGGAAATACATGCATGGACATTCCCCCCTGCCCCTAAAGAAAAAAATATATATATCATATATACATTCCTAGCTGCTCATGAGTATAAAATTGCTGCTGGGTTACAAGGACAGAATTAAAAGGATTTCATACACAATTCATGAAAACCAATTTAAGTAAAAGTGAGCCTGAGTAAAATGAACTATCAATGAAGTTTAGAACTTACCATTAGTCTCCATACTTTCATCTTTAACTTCTCTGCCTGATACAACACTGTCGGCATTTGTTTTATTGTTTTCTTCTTCCTCATCTTGAGCCTCTTCAAGTTCCTTGTTAGATTTCTTCTACAAAAGTAATAAAAAAAATTGAATGTTTTGAACTTCCAAACGTAACAGTATATCAAAACATTTATTAAAGTGCTGGAATGTAAAGGATGGTGCTTAATTAATCAAGGTGTAATTATTCTTTTCTTTAAGGAACTATTAATACAACATGTAATACTGATACACTGTTCTTTATAATAGTATAAAAATGAAGCAGCATCCAAGCATGTTAGGACTTACAAAGGTACACTAATTAATTGAAAGTGTACTGTACCTTTCTCTTGGCTTCTCTTCTCTTTGCTATTTTGTCCTGAAGGCTTGAAGAATTGATTGTCTATTACAATAAATTAATAAAACAACTTAAATTCTACTGAAAATTATGTTTACATATAAACCAACATCATGCAAACCTTGTCCTATACATGATTTTTCGAAAGATTTTAAAATTAAATCATTCTTTCATACCAAAATAGGCAAAATAAAAACTTGGTATAGACCCCGCGATTGGTTATTAACGCATATATGTCAGTACACTGAATTTTCTTTGTGACCACGTGTCAAATCATTCAGTTATAAATAGCCATTCAATTGATAGTACAGGACCGAATCCTTTAAGTTATTTACTCACCGACGCTTGTTTTCTCTTAGCAAAGTTGATAGCAGCGTCAAGGTTCCAAGGATCCTCAGAAAAGTCTTCAGTGTCTCCCGAAAAGAACTGAAAGCTATCATCGAACAACGACTTCCCTTTCTTCTTTGCCTTGGTCTTCTTGACTGGCTAAAAATTCAAGAAGATCCCTAAGTGAAATTAGAAAAGGTATCACAGTAAACAGGAATTACTATATACCTTTTCTGATTCACCTTCACTGTCGGTTTGATCGTCGAATTGTTCAACATCGTCGTCTGAATCCAACGTTCCAACGAAAGGTAGAGCCGCCATGTTGGAATTTGATCCGCTGTGCCTAATGAGTGCAGTCCCGAAGAAGTGTCACAGGAATACCAATATAGGCTGCGCTGGTTTTTTCATGTTTTAAATAAAATTTCCCTTTGATCATATTTTTCCTCCTGTCTCTTGATTACTCCTTTTTTTTTCTGTTGTTGCCTGTCTTGTTTTCCTCTGGCTATCAGGCTGTTGCACCCTAGCGTGGGTCAGTATTGGCTAGCACAATTGCTGCCGTCGGAGAACCTCTTAAAAGACTCCGACCCAATCCAATACTTATTTGTTCGAAGACCGTCAGTAACCCCGCAATCCATCAACACCACAAACACTATTTTGATAAACTTACAGTAAAAAACTCGCAACTAAGAACCTGCATTTTTCCAAGTTAGCTAGCCTGGGGCCAGACTCCACAGTTGGGAAATGGGAAAAGGCGAAAAAACAATCGGCAAAACAATCAGTCCACCTCTCCGCTCGCTTCACTCCTCCTTCTTCTGTTATCAAAATACGCGGATCAAACCGTAACAGTCTGTTTCTGCCTTTTAGCAGTCGCGCTGCGACTCTGGTTTTATCAGTCTCGATCAAAACTGGTGCTATTTGGTTCTTGTAGTGGTTAAGACGTATGATTTATTTCTGCGAGGAGCCGAGTAATCGCCTCCTGTCTTGGTTTAATTTTACTAACGAAAACGGAGACCAGCGAGTAAATAAAAAGGGCTGAATGATGTTGTTTAATTGTACTATAAGGGTTACCTTATTTAATTAAATTCAATAATTTAAATTTAAGTTAGCTTCTTCAAACTTGACTGGGGCATTAATTTATATAAACGGTTAGCCCTCTGTAATAACTGACTTGTAAAAGGTGGTTTCTCGACTCTAGGCTAGCCATGGCCAGAAACCCCAGTATGCACAAGGAAAATCGAGATAGGACGAATTCTTCAAAAAAAAGTTTAAAAAGTATATGGTTATTGCAGTTGCTAAATAAATTAAAGAATCCTTATCTGAAAGTTTTTTTTCTCTTTAACTTGTAAGGCCATTTTATATATTGTTCTGTTTTTAAATAAAGTAAAATAAATAAAGATGTTTGATCATGCACACTCTTGCATTGAAAATGAATTACAATGTGTTTACAATATATAGCAAAATTACAAAAACGTTACTGGGACTGGAGTTTACTGTTCCCTAACAATATATTAATTAAAAATCGTAAAAACTATAGTAAATTATTACAAGAATATGATTCAATAATAGTTACTACAAGAATTATACTAACTTAAAAACAAATCGTAAACAGTTCTATATTTAAAAGACGTCCAACAGTTAGAATATCTAAGAGAATATTCATGGGCGATAGTCCTAATCGGGGTTAGATGTTTTGACAAAGACGTCCACGTTTTGTAATTTTGTCAAATGTCCTCATATTGAGTTCATTGCGCCTGTCCTCAAGTGTAGAGATTTTAGCAAGCAGTAAGGCTTCCTGGTATGAATATCGGGGGTATATTATCCTTAAAGCACGCATTTGGACCCGCTCTATTTCACTAGACAGATAGGTGGACAGGGCGTTATGCCAAATCACACAACAATACTCTAGGACGGAAGGTACGAGAGCGACGTAGATAGTAACAAGATCAACAACAATGACACCACCTCTACGTCTGAGAACACAGTTGTGTAGACGCTTGGATGCCTTGGATACAATCACACAGATGTGCTCATTCCATCCCAGATTGTCCTCGATAACCGACCCTAGAACCTGGTGTGAGCGAACTGTTTTGATTACTTGACCATCAATTCGTAAAGGGGTGGGGGGGGGGGGGGGGCGAAGTAGCTGAGAGGTCTCTTTAAAGAAACACTTCCTGTTTTTGCGTTTTCATCTTGTTTACTTTACCCTGAAGCATTGCGACCGAAGCTAATTTAAAAGGGAAGAGGGCGAGCATAATTATTTCACAACTAGAACAATTTAGATAACTTATCCTAAATAAATAAGTGGCAAAGTTTAAAATTCGTCTTCTGGTTCTTCAAAATATTCACTTATAAGATGAGCTGAATCATTTTCTGGAGCAGGAAGCCAGTTGTTCGCTATGTATTTCATTCCCTTCTTTACGATGCATCCCCCATGTAGTGATCTACCATCTCTGTGGCTCATCCAACCTGTCGTTCCATCAAGAATATAGTTATACCACATGATAGCTTTCCCTTTTTTTGCTGGTACAACAATATTGGCGGTTTGACAATAATGATTCAGGTTAAAGCGGTCTCCATCTTTTCTGTCTCTGAATTCCTAAGACAAAAAAATTATCATAATAATGAAATAAACTAAAAATAGAATAATAATAATAGAGATAATATTTATAATAATAATAATTATTATAATAACAATAATAATAAAAATTATTATTATTATTATTATTATTATTATTATTATGTTTTTCGCTTAATGAAATGAATTTTTTTCTAATCAAAACGAAGTGTGTTTTTTTTTTTAACGAAAGGAATTGTAAATAGTGTTTTGACGAAATAGTTTTTTTTAAAGTGAATTATTGATTTGTTGTTTATTTTAATCTATAATTGAAGGAAACTCTTTGAAAACTGAAACGCCTTGCTCGGAAATAACTGTAAGACAGAATAATCGTATTTATATGTAGCACGTTTCATTTGCTGGAAAATGGGTATTCATGTCCCTTTATTGAAGAATAATACGGTAAGGAGAGACAGAAAAATACAGTCTTTACACGCATTTCTTATAGGGAGCAGCATAAGCAAACTTACAGTTTCATTGAAATTTTTCATATCGGCTACAGGGAAAGCAGTTTCTCCGCCTTCTTCTACGTCATTTAGATAATAGAGGATGGTGATGTACCTGTAAATAAACCATTAACGGGATCCGGCGTTACAAAAACAATGGAAAATTAGCAAAATTACTAGTAAGTAGTGTGTATCTCAGGCCAAGATGGTGTCCAGGCCGCCCGGTTGTTCAAACGTTGGATAGCGCTATCCACCGGATAAATCGCTATCCAACGGATAAGTATTTGGGAAATCAATTGCGTTATCCACTAGAGGATAGTGATCTATCCAGTGGATAGCGTTATCCACCTTTCTAACAACTGATGGGCCCAGATAAATCATTACCCAGCGGATAAGTATTACAGAAACTAATTACGTTATCCACTGGACAAAGATTTATCCAGTGGATAGCGTTATCCAGCTTTTAAAAAACCGGGGCCAGGTCAAGAGATTTTACACGTATCAAGAAATGGTCGATTGTATTCTCCCATTAAAATTCAAACAAGCGTTCAAATAGGCCTTTTTTCCACAATCCTGGAAAAACCTACTTAAGAATGTTTTTGCCATAATGTACACTATCCTACGAAACAAAACTATTTCCAAAACAGCGACTTTGTCAAAAGAAATCCCCTTCCCCCAGTTTAATGTTGCTTCCTAAAAACGCTGAGGGATCAGGCTTTCTTTTGAACACAACAACATTGCTTCCAGGGGGAGTGGGAGAGGGAAAATCGGTAACAACTATGATGTTTAGAAAAACGCTGCCCAAGTATGCAGTTCTCTCAACAGTTTTGTCCAAGATTGTAGGTGATTCCTCCCCAGAATTTTATTTCGTTTTGCCCTGAATTCCGTAACACATTTTTTAGGCTTTGTTCACACTAAACCGCATAGCTTTTCGTGCCGGCAGTAAAAGCTATCCAGTATGAGCCTAAGTTAGAACAGTGAAAAAGAAAGAAAGAAAGAAGACTAAAAAAAGGGAAAAAAAATGAATGCAACAATTTAGAAATTTAAGTCCCTTGCGACCATTTAGTAATACAAATTTTAATTTGCAGGTCTAATCCTTGTTTTAATAACTTAGTCTAGTCAGTTAGAGCCAAATTATTGTCTTTTATAATTTTAAATAGCAACTGTGTTTAGGAGTAAAGCTAAAGAGGACATCTGGTCAAAAGGGAAAGATGTAGTGTATGTTTCAGTGACGTTGCGCGATTTTCATTATGGGTAATTAGGTATATAAAGTCATTATGCCATTTTATTACACATTGTACTCACTATCTGTCTTTTCATTGGCTAAGTGCCTACAGTTTATTTTGGAAAACAGGGCAACCCTGACCAACAGATCACGGTTAGTTATCTGTTAGCAGAAAACTGAATAATCCGTAGGATGCGCACGCAATGTATGATTTCAAAGAGCAATGTCAAACAGTGTTCCGTGCGACTGTGCGTTTGTTGTTATTTCTTCAAAACAAAGTACAATAGAACAATATTGTTCAGTAGACACGGTTTTTGGGATGTCCATTATATAACATTTACCTCGACCTTAGTTATTCCGTGTATCGCAATAATCACGTTCGTTGTTTGGGTCCAAAAACAACTTAGGCTTAACCGCATTTGGAAAAGCGTTTTATTTGCAAAAGTCGTCCATCACTTACCTACAAATCCTGCATTTTCCCATAGGAGCCTTTGCCAAATCGTAATGACAGCATTCGGTCCCTTCAGGGTAGTCAGACTTTTTAGAGCTGTCATAGTGCGCATGGTAATGACCAAAGGGTCCATATTTTACCACCTGAGGTAAGCCAATGGTAAATATTAGAGACCTTCAGATTTGAGAACAAGGGCGACTACTAGCGGACGAGATTTAAATGACCTCAAGTATTTTTTTGTCGAGTATTCTCAAAACTCGACACCCTGGAAAGCTTCAGCGTAGTAAAGTTTCTTTCACCAGTAAAATAAGCATCTTTATTTTTATTAAAGGATGGTTCGTTGAAGCCTTCTCCGGAGCCCAAATCGAAATCTTCTAACATTTTGATAACTTAATTTGTTTCCGCCACTACGACATTTTCGCTAAAACACGTAGTAGAATAAAGGGGGCTATCCAGCGTGTTTTCCCGCCAAAATGACGCTGGTTTACGTACGCCTTCAAAATCTCCTCCTCGTAGTCTTCTTAATGGAATCATATCTCTATTGCTCCGTTACATTAATCGCTTATATAATCTAATGCACAAATCAATTTCAAGTAATGAACTAAAGGCCTCAATATGCATCAATTTTCCCTTCAATTTTATTTTGAGTAAATGGAAACGAGATCATAATGTTCAGTAATATCGGTTCCTATAAATTCGGAGTGTTTTCTATTGGCCAATACCAAGAGAGAATGATTCTCTCTTGCCAGTACCCATTGGAATGCTTTATTAGTTTGTGCTTTAAAATGTGCCATTAAGGAGAAATTGTAAAACAGCTAGGCTATTAGAAAGTATTAGAAAATGCAGATACATGTAGGTTGAATCCGTGCTGTGCTCTACCAGGATGTGTTTTTCAAATAGATATCGTATACGACAGTTTAAGGAGGGATTTAAATTGTGACAAGCATAAAGGTGCCCACTTAGATAAAGATAGGCTTTAACACAAGCTCTTTTGAAATATACCTGGAGTGGTTCGCCACCATATACTATCCTCTTCTGAAGACGAGTTAGCTTATGAACTCTGTAAAACAATATCAGACGGAAAATTGTCATTGAAAGCTCTTTCTATGCAGAAAGATAACTGTCGAATAATGACTATCTTGTGATTAAAATATTCAATAGGTAACTTGAAGATAATTAGGTGTTAATGTAATTTCTCATTAAATTCAACTTAAGAAACCTTTTAACAAGTCGTTTGTTTGTTTTTGTCGTTTTTTTTGTTTTTTTTCGTCTTTTTTTTTTTTCGGATTTTCATGAGCCACTTGAGAATAACATGGATCCCCAGTAGGCTTTTCGGTATCCAGGATTTGACTTCTTGAAAGCTGACCAAGATTCGGGATTTTGGATTGCGGATCGAAAATTTGGGTCGAGATCTCGAGATTGAAGAACCCTACTGAGGACCCTCGGTAACCTCAAAAGACAATTAGCGTAAAATCAAGATAAATATAATGATATGAATGATGAAAATGATGAAGGTGTAGAGAACCAGGTACCCTATACGCGCGCAGGTCTTTTGATAAACTCTACATACACTTTTGTATGTAAATTCTTGTTAGTTTTGTCCTTGGATCCTCCTGTCCGTCCCCACAGCCAATCACATCTCAAAAACTTTGACAGATGAATTTAGTGAAAATTATGTATTATGCAGAAGTATTTCAGCAAGAGTGGTATCTACCTCTTTTCGTTACCACTAGAATTTATCTGAAAACGAAATGTTACTGAGGGAACTTTTGCCATCAGTCTTACTCTTGGAACTATTATTAGACGACTTTGAAAATTTTAATATGGAGGGAAAGGGGGAGGGGGTGGAGAAAGTTTTTATAATCAAGGAAACCCACAAGATTATGTACACTTCCGTTTATGTACGTTCCCCGGCACCGCGTTTTTTTGCTGCTGCTGTTGTTGTGTTGTTGTCGTTTTCTCAACAGAAATTGTTAAGTTTACCTTTGTTTAAGCCTCAGTAGTGTTGGATCGACGTGTTGGAAGAGCCATACTTGATCGCTAAATCGATCTCTATGGTGAGGATGCTTCTCTTTCATATCATTCATGTACATATCAATGGCGTGCGTCTTCAATGATCTCCATTCTTCATATCCTACGACCTCTGTTGATAATATAAGTAATAGTCGAAAGCATTTATTGGGATAGGTTGCAATGACGTTGATGATCTACCTTATAAAACCTAGCTCCAAACTTATCTTTCTTTCTTTAATTTTTTTTTTTCAATATTATTGTGAAAGAAACGAAATTTAAACAACTGCCATAGATTCTTTTGAATTTTTTGGAAGGAAATAAGGATTCAATTTATAAATTTATAAATGAATGAATAAACAAATCATCATCATCGTCATCATCATCATAACTAGTGCTGCTTGTTCTCTAGTCGTGAGTGAAGGGATTCCTCCTTTTTCTCCCCTGTCCCCTTTAAAGAGGAGTCAAATGAAAAGCCAACTTCCGACCAGCATTGTTAAAAAATATATTTTAGACATATATTTTCATTACATGGTACCAAAAACGAACTATCTTTGCGAAGAAAAGGGGAATACGTACATAAACTTTACTTATTACAAAATATTTAGTTACAAACCGTCATCAAATTCTTTAAGATCCAAAGTTTCTATCCTGCAAGCAACAAGAGATATTAGCTAATTATTCGTCTCTTTCCTTTTTTTCATTTAATCAACACATCCACTTAAAAATGTAAATTACGTCATGATTGAGTTTGTGAGCCTTCGTGATGGAACGGAGCCACCGCAATATAAAAACCCATTACTATATAGTACCCATGAACCTCACACTCATTATCATCATCATCATCATCATCATCATCATCATTATTATCATTGTTACTATCATCATCACCATCGTCGTCATCGTCATCGCCATCGCCATAGTCATCGTCATTGTCATCGCAACCATCGTCAACAACACTATTATTATTGTTTATATTAGCCAATAAGAAGTGGGAATTTTCAACCTCGTCCCCAGGGTTTTTCCCTTAAAAAATGGGTGGGGTGGGAAAAGGCCCTGGCATTGGCTGGTCACGTGTCCCCTCGTACACCCTAAAATTCTGGATGTAATAAATTAGCACTATGTGAAATGCTAAAATTATGCGTAACCTCACAGCGCGCGATCTTGGGCGGCCTTTTATATCTCTTGACGAGCAACGAAAAGTTTTACAAAATTTCTTTTTTGTCACAGATACTGGCTATGGTAATTTTTTGCTTTCCTCCGATTTCTATGAAGGAGACAGTGAGCGGTAACATTTGTAAAACTTCCTTTATAGAGCGATATAAATGACAAACAAGCTATCGTACATGCATAAAGTTTGTATACGCGTCTTATTTTTCCTCGTATAAATGGCCCTATTATTATTTTCCATTGTTGCTCCGTTCGACTTGTGTCAACGAAAAACCAGCGGGTTGCATATAAATTAGCTTCTCAGGAATATTTAGGCTGTGCGCGTGACCAGCCGATGCCAGAGCCTTTTCCCGCCCCACCCATTTTTTAAGGGAAAAGCCCTGGGGACGAAGTTGGGAAATTTTTGAAGCCTTTGTAACTGGCTCTAGGATAGGTTCTCCCGTTTCTGTTGTGATCTTCGCCTGCAGAGATTTAGCTCGTAAATATCCCGTCCAAATCTGCTACCCCTTAGCCTCCAGGGACGCCTTGTGACATGTCAGTCACGTTACTAACCACGTAAATGAAATTATCACGCCTTTACTATAATCTTATCTATTATTGTAATTGTAGGAACCATAGACATGTGATAAAGTAAATCTTGCGCGCAGTTTAGATGGCCGCAAATGAAAGAAACGATACGTATAAACTTACATCCCGTCTACTTCCTTTAGGTTCATGTACAGAAATTTAAACTTTTTAGCAAACTCTATTACCTGTGTAGAAAAAGGACACCCATGAGTGAAAAGAAACTTCGTAGGATTGCAGTGAATACGTCTTACAGAGCATCCAAGTAATAAATTTAATTGCCTTATAAAGGCAGAAACTGTTTGTCCTTGGCTGCGTAAAGCGTAGAAATCGCTCCGTGAAAGGAAATGCGGGAACGTTTTGCTAGTGGAATCCGGAATGCTGTTTAACGATTCCGGATCCCACTGACGACTGGATTCCGGAATCCAAGTTCCACTACCAGCGAATCCGGAATACATGGCATGAAATCCAGTATTCAAGACTATCTTGGATTCCCTTGCATGGGGCGATAGATCATTTCATCTCGTACTCTAAAAAGATCTCGTCTTGCTGTTTATTGAGTTTTTCGTCTTATTATAAGGAACTACTGGTCGTTAGATGGCAACTTGCCATATAAGTTAGCGTAGTTTACTTTCATCCGACACCTTGAGAGGAAATCGATAGTCATTAAGTTAAATAAGTAAATATATTAATTAACTAATAATTAAAGAAATAAAAGGTTTCCTAAGTTAAAAGAGATTATTCTTCTTCAATGACTATTCGACAATAGACTGAAACTTTGTTAAACATGCGCAGAGTTATAAAATAGATCTGAGACCAAGACCTACCTCATCTTTTGTGATTTCGTAATCTCTGTTCAAGTCCCAGTTCAGAAAATAACCAGCAGAGCTATTAGAATGACCTATAGTGCAGGTAGGCAATTTAAAAATGTCATCGTGTCCAACAATATGTTCGAATCTGATTACATCTGTTAGTCCTTATTCACTGTTTATAAATCTGGCGGAGACAGCGCTATTTTCTGACTTGTCCGATTTGTCCTGTTAACATGCTGCTTGCTTCAATTGGACAGTTCAAGTCGGACAGTCAACAACCAATGAAAATTAAGCAGCAAAAGATGCTAACCAATTAGATTGAACTACCCGAAAAAATAAAGAAACATATCTTGGTCGAGAAAATGGCCCAACTTCAGCGTAACAAAAAACGCGAAAAGGGAAGTGCAGGAAACGAACTCGAAGCGTGTGCTGGAGGGGAGGGTGCATGAGAGGCTATTAACGCACGAGCCAGGATTTGGGAAAACGCTGGCAAACGTTTCCTAGCAAACTGAACAATTTTACTGGGTATTAATATGTAATATTTTAACATAGCATTACCTTCCATTGATCTCAATGTTTGCGCATGCTCTTTAGCCTTAGGGTCTAGGTGGATATCACTTTTAGCGAAGCCACTCTCTTCAGCTAGTTCAATGATGTGGTCAGCTTCCTCTGGAGTCATGAAATCTGGAATTTCTACAAAAGAAGCAGATGAAAACAGTTCACTGGTTATAGTAGTTAAGTCACTGATTCAGATTACTGCACTCAGTGACTAACGTGAAGTTGCATGTTCGTCTTCTCTCAGTCTCACTGACATCATAAATAAATGTCCGTTTTCCTGCAACCATTTAGGTCTTACTGCTTCACTGTGTCAAAGCATTTTCTATGATTTTTATCTGTGTTGCAAAAGATGAAATTCTGCAAGGGCTTGGTTGATAAAATAGACTTCGCAACCTTCAGACCAGCATTGAGTGGAATCGGATCACAACGGGTCGGTAACAAGCCTTTAGCCAAGTAGATTTCTTAGTTACAGAATTCAAATAACAATGTATACGGCCACAGTTCTCTAGAATCTAGTTTGGAAGTCGCAAAAGGCTGTATAAAAGTACGGTTCTTAAACTGAAAACTGTCTTTACCAAAAATAGGTGGGTCTATGGCCTTTGTAATCATGGTATAAACCTTGTCTCCTTCAAGTTTCAGTCTTCTTTTGTATCCAACCTATGAAGAAATCAGATGATTAAATCAGTAAGGACCGATAATTTAAACGGAGTTTACCTAGGCTTGATTAATATCCCGGATTTTTTTTCGTTTTAGCCCTCCGTCCACGCGTAAACGGAGTTCGCCATTTCAGGCACCAAAAACGCGACGGGTTCTCAAAAACGGTCCCCATAATGTATATTCGTGAAAACGCCGGCTACTCGTTTACGTGACGACGGACGAGAAAGGAGGTTCTTGAAAAGGTTATGATATCCGTCATAATTGATAATATATTTTCTTTTTTCTATTGGCTTCTTTCCCTTTCTTTCTACTTTTGGCCCTTAACCCTATTCAGACTGGGGGGGGGGCTTTTCGACCCCCCCCTCAGGCAAAATCGTGATAACTCCGACACCGAAAGAGCTATGACGTTCAAATTTTCTGACTTTTCCTAAAATTTATCTAGGAACATTTTGGTGTAATTACCATGTCCATGTGATTAATCATGTTGCCATGGCAACCAGTTTCTGACACATAGGTTTTGGAAAATTTAAAAAATGGTGATTTTTTTGTTTTAAGATCGCGTTTTTACACTTATAGTGCCTTTTGTTGTTAAAATGGTCTTTGCTTGGGACTAGTTTTTGAATTACATCAAAATGTTTCAGCATCGAATATTTGAGGGGAAGGGGTGGGGTAAAATTTGTCACTTTTTTGCTTTGACAAAGATGCTGCTCTATCTTCGAAATAACACTTCCAAAGTCATTTGTTTGGGTAATAAACATTAGTTTGATACTTCTTTTATACATTCTGAGCTTTTTCCCCTTTGAAAGTTGCTTTAAATTATAATTTTAACAAAAAAACGGAAATCCAAGATGGCGGACAACCATTTCAAATTTTAAATTTTATTGCTTCCTATTGCTTTTTCTCGCTGTACAAGTATTTCCTTGTTACTAGTTCATAAGAAAGGATAACAAAGAGATGACTTTACCAATATTATTGATATTTTCCGTATCTAAGTGGAAAAATAATAAGAAACATTGAAAAATCGGAATATGACGTCACTGTGACGTCATCATTGGGCGTGGCAAGTCAAAAATGGGTGTGGGGCTTCTTTTTACGGAGATGATCATTGTGTGTAAATTTCATGACCCTAGCATTATTGGTTCCAGAGATACAGAGGGGGGGTCCGAGGAGCCCCCCCCCCCCAGTCACAGATTGACCAAAAAAGCCCAGTCTGAATAGGGTTAAATAACCTCTGCTTCGCGAGACTCTGCGATTCACGTATTTCTAGTATACTACTAACCATGCGCAAGTTCTGTAAAAGTTGCTATCGTTTTTCCATCGTTTTAGCGTTTTCATGTGGACCCCATGTGGACGGGCAAAAATAATTTAAATACGCGACGTTTTTCTAGTATACTACTAGCCATGCGCAAGTTCTGTAAAAGTTGCTATCGTTTTTCCTTCGTTTTAGCGTTTTCATGTGGACCCCATGTGGACGGGCAAAAATGATTTAAATACGCGACGTGTGGACGCGTGCTTTTTTTTTTTCTTTTTTTGAGAAATCGGAGGAAGTTCAGGACAGACAGTTGAACTGTTCAACGACAAGTAATTTCCACCGTTGTTTTTGTTTTTAAGTCAGCAGTGCGTGAAAATAAGCTGACATCTGCTGTAAAATGGTGTGTAATCTACATTTAGAAAACCAGCCCTAATAAATACATTCACAGAATAATTTAGCTCGACAATGAAGTGAACTATATCTTAGCGAGACAAAAAAAAATACGCCATCTACTTTAATTAGTGTTGAAACCGGTGAGAAACCACCACGGTGGTAGTTTCATCTTTGCTATAAATCGCTATAATCTTTAAATATAACCTTCATTTGTGTTTTGATTCGTTAAATAACTGACAAACCTTAACAGGATCCCAGCGGTATAGCTTCTTTTCTCCATCATCTAGACAGGGTCCTCGATCTTCACTGGAACAACGATCAGAACTACACGAGTTTTCTTGATTGACGCTAAATTGGCCCGCGAGTCCACGTTGAAAAAGTGAAAGGAATAAAATTAAACCTTGGTAAAAACTTTGCATGATTCTTTTCCAAGATTTGTAGTTTACCTTGTTAAACTGATCAAGAATTAGACTAGTTTTTGCAGTGAAATTTACGCCCGAATTTAAAATCTTTTGACCATCGAGTAAAGCCGTTCTCGAGCATCCAATGGCTGGTGAATAATTTATTGCGTACACGCAAAATTTTCGGTGGTGCTTTGTCCACAAAAAATGCAACAGAAAGAACACAACGCAGACTTAAAAAGATGTAAAGCTTTGTTATTGATAGCAGGTTGTAAACCAAGCCCACGTGCTCCGGCATGTTCACAGTTTCCTATACCAAAAACTGCCACACTGAATCACCACAGTCGCTGAAAAAGGCAAAGTTAGGCTATATACAGAGACTGTGGCGAATCAACTTTTTGCTTTCGTCATGTCATACGATACTTTGTGACAGCGATCACCTAAGAACCCTCCATTTAAGGCTGGATGCTGTGATGGCTGGGGTCGTTGAGATTACTATACGATCGCTGGCCTACTATTTCAATCTTTTTTTACCCAGCGATCGTAGCAAAGATCATTGACTGAGCTTAGCTTGTTAACCGCCACGACTGCAGTCGCAGCAATTTTATGGTTCAATATGCGCGATTACCTAAATATTAGACAGTTGTAAGCAGGCTTTGAATATACGAGCATGCGACAGTCAGCTGGATTCTCGGAAAATTTTCTAGTTACAGAAATTTTTTCCTAACTTCGAAATAGAGCTGTCGTATTATTTTAATTGTCCCGCTGAGAATACAATTTTCTTCGAGACACTCGTGGTAAATATTTACACCCCCTGATTTTTGCTTGCTTTTTGGAATCGAGGAAACACTTAATTTGAAAACTGTTAACTTTTATTTCAGGAACTTTATGCCTCAAGATAAGCTCTCGATACCTCGTCAGATTACGATTCTATCTCAGCATTCGAATCAGGCCGCTCCTAAATCAAGCTAGAGGATCGAATATTGTTTTTTTTGAATACAACTTTAGGATAGTCAGCACGTTACCCAGTCTCTATAGAACACGTTTTCTTGGGACGGTCATATGCAGACCACGAGACCCAAAGCAAATATAAGGCAGCGCAAGATAATGAGGCAAAAGGCGAGACAATTTTCAATTTCACTTGCTAAAATACGCTGCATGACAATGAGGCGGCTAAGCGGTGACAGAGAATGACGATCATCACACTGGTAAAACCAAAAAGTAATTTCCAATATTTTAATTCGGGTCGGATTTTCTTCCTTTAAGCGACTGGTAATCGAACAGAGGCCGAGGGGAAAATAAGTAGGGCGAGAAAGAAGGAATGGCAGTCGAACCCAAGACCTGAGTCTGTCTGAACCATGCATACCAAAACAATAATTGAATGACCTGCCAAGTATGATACCGCATGTGAAGAACTACATGTTTACCGATCGAGGTCCGCAAGTGTATGACTTAAATAAATAATAAATTAACAATTATTCCTCGAGCCCCAATGGGCTCTGAGACAATAGCCCATGAGGCCGAAGGCCAAATGGGCTATTGACTCAGAGGCCATGAGGGCGAGAGGAATAATTGTTTTAGTAAAATCCAACTATATTAGTTGGTCAAAAATATCGAGAATAAAAAAAATTTAGCTAGTTAAAGCTGGACTTAAATCATTTTTTGCAGCCAAAAAGTCCGCTGCATTTTTATGATTTTTTAATATAGAAGCTCATGACCGTAAAATGGTCTATTAATTTTTTGAAGTTTGAACGATTCGTTTATTTTGTTGTAAATTCCATTTTTAAAGTTTCATTGTTATTAATTGAGACGTCACTTTAGACTTTGTTTTTTCCTATATCCATAGTCCCTTATTTTCCATGTATGTTTTGAGTTTTAGTTCTCACTGCCGCACAAATGTAGTTTGTTACTTTTAGATCTATAAAAAGCTTTCAGATTGAATGTGTCATTTAACAAAGAAAATTTAATCTTCATTCATATGACGTGCCAATAGGTTTAAATGGGCCAACACAATCTTGGTTAAAATCTCTTAATTGGTACAAAAATATTTTCAATTCTGTGCTCGAGATGGGTATATCAAGGAGTACCTGGATTATAAATATCGATACCTGACAGCTTAAGTGACATTATTGTTGAGTACTGCGGATGAAAATTTTTGTTTTACCGTTTTGTAATATTTTAATTTTATTTTTTCATTATATTTTTCTTGTTATCTGTTGCGATTAGGATAAATACTTGTTTCTAGTCGCAAATATCAATATCTTTTGTAGAACTTTACATTTTGGCAAAGCCTTACGTGGCAATGTCATTTTTTACATTGTAAGTTATTTTTCTTACTCTTGTTATAGTGAAATCATTACGTATAAAGAATTTTGAACTTCAAGTTGTTATTCAAATTTTTTGTATTCCAAACTGGTGTACTGCCGTATAAATATTGTAAGACGTTAGCACAGTAGTTACTACGTTTTGCTACAAAACGTCATCAGTGTAACTGGATGTTTTTCATCCAAATTTGTTGCAATCATACTTTTTGTGTTAGTTTTCTAGTAACCTTATATAAATATGTCGTCACACGTTTTTCTAACAATTCCTGTAAAGAACGTGCAAAACCACTGCATAATAGGCAAATTGTTCAATTTGGCATAGTTAAGACCCAAAAGCACAACTGATATGCTAAAACAGCGTTAATATGAATTTTCTATAACTTCCAAGATGGCGTTCATTTTGAATGCCGTCAGAGTTCCCTAGCTACGTCATAACCCAGAAAATAATTGATGTTGTCATAGAGATAACAACAACAACAACAACAACAACAGCAACAAACAAAAGTAGTTAGTTTTCAGGAGTGACAGATCAGCCAGCCAAGGTCGATGGTGTATTCATCCACCAAGTAAAAACAAATTGCTTCGCTACAGAGAATGCTTCGGTTTTCAGCAAAGGCTATAGGAAACATAGGTTAAGGTTAACTTTCTTGTATAATAAAGTTCAATTACTCACATTGAAATTCACACGTCTTATCACGCAAGAAAAGATTTCTCATTACTCAGGGTAGACTTATACTCTATTTGTACTTAAGTGTAGTTTGGTCTATAGCGGTTTCGCATTTCCCAAAAGATATAAGCCACTCATCAAAACAAGCATGCCAATTAATAAAATGATAAGTAACAGCAATAAACCTTTGAACTTTGCAGGTGTGTACAATACAAGTAAGTGAAACTCTATTAAGCGGACACCTTCGGGACCTTCCCAAGTGTACGCTTAAGAGAGGTTCCAAAATAATTGCGCAAAGTTTGTGAACGATTAACATTCAACGGTTACCGCTCTGTCTGCTCTGTTCTGTGGTAAAGGTCCAATTGTAGTTAAGCTAGTGAAGTTGTGCTGAACTTTGTGCAAGACTTTTAGGTGAACTTTTGACAGCTAAATGTATTGATTTATCTTCATTAAAATCGACTGCAGTAGTCGTATTTCAAGGTCGTAATCCAATACTACTATTGTCAATGCAGTCCGGGGTCCTCTTAATAGAGGTTTTTAACAATAGAAATTAGCCAAATACAGTTTATTTTAGTGTCCGCGTCCGCTTAATAGAGGTTTCACTGTATACATGATCGATCGTACAACAGTCATTATGCGATCGCGTTTCAAGTCTAGTCGGATTCGGGTCTACAAGCGCGTTTCTGATTGTCTGGGAAAGATTGTCTCCCCAAGGATGACTGTCGCCTTCCGGAAGAGGTACGAGTAGCCTGTTCCAGGCGTTCCGATAGTAGAGCGCGGGAGAAAAAGTCACGAAGAAAAAAAAACGTGAGGAGACTAGAGGGGGAAGGGGGCTCTGGCCCCCGCCCCCCCTTCCGTTTTCCCGGCGTACACCTTAACTAACTTAACTCGTTCCCCACTTACTGCCGCGCTCTACTATCTGAACGCCTGGAACAGGCTAAGGTACGAGATACCGAAGAGCAAAGGACACGCTTATCAGTGAAACATGGTTCGGACGTTGTTTGGTGAACTAATCACAAGTCTTTAGATTGCTTCTTAAATAGCCTAACGAATTTAACAAGAAAGAAAGAACTTAACAAGAAAGAAAGAACCGAGACCTCGCATCTGTTGAAGTTAAGTAGAACATTCCCTGATTCAAAATTTTCACGCGCGGCTATATTGATGTTTTCACCAAGGATTTTTACCTCATTCATTTTGTTGAAAGTCCGACCCGTGATATCTTTGTTGGATCCTCATTTGGACCACGTGACCTCCTTAAATAAGCACAGAACCGGACGTCCAATCAAACGCAACAAACAAGAGTATAAAGCACAATTAACATGCTAATGAGTACCTTTTGAAAGTTGAAACTGGAACTCTGACAACAACAGGTGATCGAGAAATTCGTCTTCCATGGTTTTTCGAAGAGTGTCAATCTGCCGCAGAGCGGTGGTGACATTGATTTTATCGTCCTTTCTTTTTGGATTGATTTTTCATTTTTACAGCTTAACAACTAATTGTGGATTTGAGTAAGTACTACTTTTTGCTGCACTGAGTGTACCCTCGACAAAAACACAATCCCTCTTAAATCAATTAATCAGCTGTTGTTTGGCACACACATGTGGCGTGCGTTAAATTCATACCACCTCGATTTCGCCTTTTACCTCATAACCAAATTTACTATGTGTTATTTCAGTCTTGTAGCCAGCTTTAATTACTCAATATACAAATATGACTTCACCATAATTTGTGTTCCTGAACATCTCATATTTCATTCATTCAGGGAACTTCAATTGTGGACAGCGAGTTATTGACAGAACTCTGAACAGTTACTAGCATGATTTAGCTGTTGAAAACGAACCAGATTGTTACTAAGCGGCCATCTTTAAAGTTTTAATCAATCTCGGGTATAATGGAAATTTCAAGAAAATACGCGTTTCAGTTTCGTTTGAAAATTGTGTGACATTCATTAAGGGCGGATATATTTCATATCGTAAGCGTTAATGTTAAAACCAATATCTTACTTCCTCGCGTGTCAAAGATAAATTTGGACAGTTCTAATGAATATTTTAAAGTCAATTCTCTTCAGTTTCTTTTTCGCTTTTACAAAATTTACAGTTAGTGTTAATTGAAACACCCACTGTTTTCTAAAATGGATGACGAAGGACCAAAATAATTTCGATTTATATTGCCACTGATGTTGCTAGTTAGCCAATACTTTATCTTTAGGGAGCCACGTGTCTCATGTCACTAAACGCGAAATACAAATCGGACTTGATTAGTACAACTTTTTGAAAGGCTTTACAGACCGACCCGCATCTTTAACGTGAACTTAAATGACAAAAAAAAAAAAAGCGACGGAGAGATGAAACATTTTATCACTAATTCTGTTAAAAACGGCATACCCCTGCCGAGGGAAGTTCTGGGGGGCATTTCAAATATACGAATCCGATGTTTAGAAGATTTGTCCTCTGTTTTTTCCCACATCAAATTATTTGATCCAAATTTAGCAAATATTCGACATATATATTTTAGTTCAAGTAGTAGATACGTTTTTTATGAAGTGCCCATCGAGAGTACTTGAATATGTGAGTAGAAACTTCCACTCAAATACTGATTTAACTTACTTGTTTTTCAAGGTAGGGGGTCACTGAGAGCTGTGTCTCTGATTTCAATAGTCTATCATTTAGGTCTACTGTAGTAAAAATTTCATTTCATGGAACGAATTTTCATCAAAAATGTTGACAGATAGCTCGATCCCACGGTCTCCACAACAATTCTACGATTTGCAATTTATCGACGGGAGATTTTAGAGCACGGACTCCCTGTTACAGAAAGGAGAATTGCTTGTGTTAGTCTTGTGGTACGGTTAATTAATAATTTCATTCGAATGTTTAAAATACGTACGTTGTTTGCGATGTCCAAAAAGAAAAAAAATATATTTTCAAGTGACTTTTCCATGAGAAACAAGTAAAGGAAGTGAGCGGTTGGCAGTGTTAGTTCCACATACAGAGAAGAATATTAAAGGCAAGATTTGCTAGAAATAGAGAAAGAAAGAGAGAAGAAGTCATTACGTTATGTTGCCATGGTCGCAAAACTTCTGGATCTCAACAATCCGTGGTCTTGCAAATATGGCCGAAAAAAAAAAAAGAACTGAATTTCCTGTGCACGATTGCACTAAAGACCAAAGCGGTAGCTCTTACGTTTGAGATCCAGAAATTTTGCTTCGATGGTAACGTGAGGTCAAATTTCTCTTCTCCATACTCGCCCTACATATATTGAAGAATATTGAGACTATTACTAAAATAAGGCAAGATTTGCTAAATTTGTGTGGGATAATACTGGCTTCAATCTCACCAACAGAAAAACAGACTTGACTTCAGTAAATAGTTTTTCTTACAATTTTACTAGACATGTATACAAAAACTAGTCGTAACCTATTTGAACGTCTTCGCTAAGAGAATTCTCAGTTTAGGTTCGCGATCCGGATTTATGACGCACTAATATATTTAATTCCATTGTTTAACGCAAAATGGTAAAAGATTATCAAATGTATACACCGTCATCATCACAACATTTGATATAAGCTATCAAAAAATTATTTGAATAATTACTTAACTCAAAAATTAAACTGCATAAAGTTATTGTTCAAAAAAGCACGATTACCTATAGGCAAATTTCAAACCTGCTTTAAAGCCTAAAATATGTGTTTTTTCTAACCTAGTTAGTTGCTGTCATTTGTTTACAGGTCTCAGTAAACAATAATACTTATCAGCCGAAAATATCAAAGCAAAATACAGTATGATAATAAATATACAAAAATAACTGTTTGTACAGTACTTCTAATTTGCACGCAGGCCCACGGAAAATAACACACTATTAGTGTGTTATTTTAAAATTAGTCTGCCACGGCTAAAAGAAGTCCAAAAATAGTGTGACTGTCACAAACAATCAAATCAAATGTATTTAAAGTAGTTCTTTGAGATAAAATAGAATTAATGTACAAGGATTTACAATGGCTTACAAAGAAGCGATATAAAATGTAGAGGAAAAGGAAAAAATCTACTGACATATCTTTGAATTGTTCAACCAACAGGACAGAAGGGTGTGGCAAAGATGTGCTTTTCTAGTAAGTATGGAACAAAACTATTGTTGTTTAGATAACTGGAATTTATATTTTCTTTCCCTAACACTTCGGAATAAAACTAAACTCGACAGAAAAGGATTTTCTTATAACGCTCATTGTATGAAGGAAGAAGAAAATGATCACGTAACAACAGCATCCAGACATGGTTTCAACTGATATTGCGAAACGATTTAAATGCTGTTTTCTTACATTTAAAAAATAATAAAAATGGAGCAAAATGAAACGAAATAAAACAGGTATTTTTACACACTTACAAAGAAACCTTTTGAATGAAAGTCCATTTTATGCGTCTGCGCAAACGGCAAAAGACAAGCACGAAGTGAGTTGAACCCCCAACAACGGCATCCACAATGCAATGGGGTACGGGATGGCCAAGCTAAATTTTTTACTGGTGGCAACAGATTTATGGGGAAAAAGTCAAATGAATAAACCAAATTAAAGATAAAAACAACAAAATACTATTTTCCGCTTAAACGTTTTAAAAATTAAAGTTTAAAAAAAATTGAAGTTGAACATTTTTCTCACTGTTTTTCCCTGTGTCTCTTTTAGTAAATCTACCAATGAAGACAGGGCGGCTTCGTGCAAGCCGGTGAATAAAATTTTATTTTTGAAGACCCACAAAACCGGTTCAAGCACGCTGACTAATATCCTAAATCGCTACGGAGATGACAGAGATCTTCTGTTCGCTCTACCCGTGGAAGAGAAAGCCTACCACTTCTTCTGGCCTCGATCATTCAAGCTTCGTTATACTACGGTGTTTGGCAAGGCACCAAATATCCTATGTAATCACGCCAGGTATAACAAGGCTCCCATGAACTGGCTATTCCCAAAGGAAACAACTCGCTATATAACGATGTTGAGAGAGCCATCAGCGCATTTTGAATCTATATTCAATTTTTTTCGACTCGGTAAACGTTTCAAAGAAATACGAATGCTTAAGTCTCCACTGGCCAGTTTTCTACAGAAAACAGCATTCTACTTCGACCAAGTGAAGCACAACTTATCTGGTGCGTTAAACTTGATAAAAAACCCTTCATTGTTCGAGCTGGGACTTGACCCAGTGTATCACGAAAACTCTACCGTGGTAGAAAACTACATCCGTTTTCTGCAGAAAGAGTTTGATCTTGTAATGCTGATGGAGTACTTCGATGAGTCGTTAGTCCTCTTAAAACGACGTCTTTGTTGGCAAATGGAGGACATTCTCTACTTTAAGCTCAATGAAAGGGTGCAGAAGGAAAAGCAAAATGTTCCAACCTGGGCTAGGGAGGAAATAAAGAAGTGGAACTCAGGAGATGTGTTATTATATGATGCATTTAACAAAACGCTTTGGGAAAAGATAAAGGAAGAAGGACCAGAATTTTACAAGGATCTCGCACTTTTTAGAAAAGCAAAACAGGCAATGGAAGAAGCCTGCCTAAGAAAGGGAAAATTTTTGACGAAACCTTATACTGGAAGATTTGTTCAAGGTTACGCTGTAAAAGGCGATATTTCAAAAGAGCTGAATGAAACTTGCAATAGAATGATCACAAATGAAATACCTTTCTTAGAACATCACCGTAACAAACTGATTAAGTTCTATAAAAACATTGACAACACTGTACAGTCAATCAAATGACTTTTTGAGCGGCCCTTGTGCATGATTCCGCAAAACGAGTAAACACCTAAAACTTCGTATTCGTTTGTGCACTATTAAAATAGGCCATTTGCACGATGACGTCATCTTACTACTACCACCAGAATCCTGTAGGGTTTTTCTTGTGCAAATTAGGGCTTTGGTTATTTAAACCTCACTGGGATTACCAAAGTGAAATATGAACGGAAAAACGAAAAGGATTCTGGTCGTAGTAGTAAAATGACGTCATCGTGCAAATGGCCTATTCTTTGCTTTTGCACTTTTTGTGCGTGTGTATTCTTCTTAACGCCACTGCCTTGGGAATTCAATTATGCAAAACGTAGCGCATTTTTATTTTCAAAACGAGGCTTGTTGGTGAAATTTGCTAGGGGTGACGTAAACATGCATAAGGGCTATAGGCTACTTCCGAGTTTCAATAATCCTCTCTTTCAATATGAGCTAATATGAGGCCAAGTGCACAGCCTTTTTTATGAACATGAGTTTTATTTGCATGAGAATGAAAAATCCTTTTCATATCAAAGGCTGAGCACTTGACCTCGTTTTGAAACAGAGGCCCGGGAGAACTCGGAAATGAGCCATTGCTAGATGAGGTGTAAACACCCAGTCTGCTTTTGGACAAATCGTCTGTACTTTTACAGTTTACAGCTGTTTCGAGAAAGGTTGTCGGAAGAAATGCGCACGCGACAATCCCGAAAGATGTCGAACCTACTTTTGTTGCTTTCCTTTAGTACTCGCAAAAATATGTCCGTGACCTCCCGTACCATTCTTTCAAATTTCTTTGAAGAACAGTGCCCTCAAAACCACCCGCAATACCTTTCGGGATTGCCGCGTGCACTTTTTTCGACAACCTTTCTCGAAACAGCTCTAGATAGATAGGAATACTGTTGAGACTCATGCCGCGGCAATCAAAACGGAGCGCTAAAACACGATAAAAATCGGCGTCAAGTTGTGTTTTGTCGTTCTTTTGGCCCAAGAAGGAAAACTAGGGTGGGGGCAACTAAAAATCGTTTTTAATTTGACATACACACACCACAACAGTTAACTAATTCAGTACCCAGTTTTACACATTACTCAATGCATATATACTATATATACACCTCTTCTACAAAATTCTGGAAGACTTTTATAAATTTGTCAAATATATATGTAAATTGAAAAAAGTATAATACACCACAATTTTTCTTAACCTTCAGCAAGTGTGTTTATTTGTTGGTGATTCACGAATTGAAAACTAAGTAGACAGAAGTGTGAAATCAACTCTAATCGTTTGGTTTGCTATGAAGCACCAGCCTGTTTTATCTGGGCAAGAGAGAATAAAGCTGGATTACAACCAAGAGACTGATGGGAGAGAGAGGGAATCTTAGGGCTTTGGCCGGGATGTGTGAATTTTTTAGAGGTTTCAATTAAACGGAGGTCTAATTACTGTGCGTCCGCAAATTTCAATTGATTGTCTGAAACATCATCCAGATCACGCGCGACTAACTCAAAGCAAAAAATGCAGAATATTGTAATGGCGACTGTTGAATTCTCTCTGTTGAA
>OZ037776.1:35056373-35071373 GCA_964035525.1 Porites cylindrica
CAAGAAAACCTTGGTGGTGTAAATGAAACTTAACAAAAGATTCTTCGTGTGCACTAATAACAATACCTCTAATATAGAGATTATTGCCGTCTTTTGTGATTTTACGTTTAATTCTTGAATAAACAGTGTCGATTAGCACATACTTCAGGATTTTTCTTCTTTACCTCATGATTGCAAGTTTGCAGAGTTTTTTTCTATTTCTTCGAGGAAAAAAAAAAAAAAAAACACGAATAGATTCCATGTTGCCGTCAAGTGTGGTAAGAACGAAAACCGGTGGCATACCATCCGCATACGATTGTGTCACAAACGTTGAATTGACGTGCGCTGTTATTCTTTACTGAACAGACTGACGGCAAAATGAAATTCACTCGTTTTATACAACAAAAAGGAAAGAAAAACTACAAAATTGCCAAGCACCAATAGACTGTTCAAGGCTAGACGTAGACGTAGCGTTTGTAACTTGGATAACAAACGCTACGTTTCCTCCCTTCTTCTTCATTTGTTAAATTTTTCTCCAAAAAGTTCAAAGCACAATTTTTAACAGCAAAAAAAAAAAACAAACACACAAAAAACGCGACTGTGAGCGAAATTTGCCACGAACGATGACTCAGCAAATTATCAGAATTTTGACAAAACGCGCGTAAAATATTTTTTTTTCACTCGTCAACACTTTATTACTCATATTTGGTTGTTCATTCTTTGCTTAGTCATACCGTTTCTATAGAGGCCATCAGTATTTCAAGCAAGTTTATTTCAATTTCTTCAAAATTAATATCATCTCTGCTGATCAAGAAGGTCAAGAACTCTGCGGCATCTTCATCTCCAATGTCTCCCTTTTCAAGTTTTCCTCGTAACTTATCCAACCTTTCCTCAAGGGACCTATCAGCAAAGTTGTACATCGCATCCATATGACGATAGAATTCCATGAATAATTTTGGCCTGTAAAACGTATCAATCCAGACTGGAATGGTTAAGACTTTTAACATTATCGGAAATAATTTCCCTGTGGCTTCAATAAACTTGGCAGCCTCGGCGGAAGGCGGCTTGCTAAAAGAACCAAACCTTTTTTCAAACAGAACTGTTCCTACCGCTGCAAGATAAAAAATAAAAAGTAAAAATTAATAATAATAAAAAATGACTGTTTAGCTCCTCACAACCAAACCAACGCTCAAGGCCTTGTTATAGAAACCTTTAGATTCTAGGACGAGAAAGATTACGCCCGTGGGTGAGCCAGCGTCATTTTGGCGGGAAAACGTGATAGCCGTCGTCAATCTACCACGAATTTAGCGAGAATACCGTAGTGAAGTTTCATCATTTCGCGATCGGGAAAGGGCTTCAGGGGCGGATCCAGGGGGAGGGTGCAGGGGTTGCGCACCCCCCCCCCCCCCCCTGAGATGACTTACGGTTTTCTAATGCAACTGGTATTCTGCAAAAAAAAAAAAAACTATGTGGTTTATCCGGGTGCTGAAGTGGAGCAACAGACGAGTGCACCCCCTCCTAAAAAAAATCCTGGATCCGCCCCTGGGCTTAACTTCCTTTAATACAGATAACAGTGCTAGCTTTTCTGGTGAATCAAAAGTACAAAGAAGCCTTAATTCTGGGGTGTCTATTTTTTGAGAATACGCGAAAAAGCTTTCAGTCAAATGTCATACTCGTGGTCGTTCTCGTCCTCGAAACCAAAGGTCTCTAATGATTGACGGAAGAGAAAGTACTGCCTCCTGGCATATTGCATCTCCTTATCGTTAGACATTCTATTCTTCCCAGATAAAAATGAAAACCAAAGGCCTTGTCTCGTTTGAAAAAGAGAGAAAGAGAAATAAAAAAAAGTTTAATATACAGTTGAGGCCATTTACGAGTAGCAAAACCCCTCAATTTCAAATCGAGGCCATGGAGTGCAAAACCTTTCTCGAGAAAAGGAGAATAGTCAAGTTTATTTGCATGAAAATAGAAAAAAAGTTTTACATATCAATAACTTCGAGTTAGACGCGCTGTGAAACGGAGGCTTGGGGCAACTCGAAATTCCCCTCCCCCCCCCCCCCCCCCCCCCAATTTTGTATTTGTATTGTCTTCATTTCCTCGCTAGGCGAATGTATTTAAATTCCTAGGAGAAATTAAAAGAAAGGTAAAGGCAAAATGTTGAGTCAGAGGTGTGGTGGGGGTGAGGGGGGGGGGGGGGGGGGAGGGAAAAAACAAGGTTTATTTGTAGGAGGTATGCAAATGGTGGCTTTTCAAGTTTTAGTGGCTAAAACGTGCTATATAAACTCACATTCCAAAGACCACTTGAAGAGGTCATCCTTAATGTTGGGAATAAGTCCTTCATCATCGCGAGTTTGCTTCAATCGTGACAAGAGATCAGATGAGACTTCATTAAATCCTTGTGCATATTCACCAATAACTTTCGGCTTTAACATTTTCATGTTCAAGACGCGGCGAACTTTGTACCATTCTTCACCACGTCTGTTGCAAAAAATAGTATATGAATGTAAGCCTGCCATCCCGATATTAATGTACCGATATATTAATATATCAATAATAAGTAAGAATAAGAAGTAAGAAGCACATCACGCACATGCCCTTCGACAGGATCAATTCATTTGCAGGTAACTAAGTATAATAATGGGTCATCCGAGTCCAAGAGTTTTAGACATGCCTCGTCTCCTCGATCACCGGAATCCATTTTTTTGCATAAATAATTGACTTGTAAGTAGAAATAAGAAACGAAGACTTACGAGTTGAACAATCCGAGAGGCTGTTCTCTCTCATCCTTGTACTTCATCCAAAGCGGGAAGACTGGTTGGCGAGTTGGATACTTTCCTTCGTTTCGAAACAGGAACTGCACATCATCTGGATTCGAGATGGCCACTGTCTCAAAGTTTACGATTTTCTCTCGATAAATCGATCCAAACTGCTGAATCCGTTGCTGCTGCATAACGTGCATTCGTTTATAACCACTCATTCCTTCTCCTTGATCGCGAACATAATCAAGGAGTGTTCCAACGATCGGCAAACCCTTTGGTCCTGGGATTTCTTCGAACGGTTTTGCCGCGATGCCCTCCGTGGCTTGAGCTTGCATGAAACGAAACAGAAGGCACTTGCCCGCTTGTATACGTACAGGCAGGTTTCTTTTAAAGAAAAATTGAAAGAGAAAGGTGGACGGACTGCAAACTTAAAAGCCATGACCCTGCTAGCAGTCCAATACGTGACTGAGCACAAACAAAACAACCTCCAGTTCCTCAGGCCTGTCAGAATTGTCACGCGATCACGAAAAGATAACGGGATTGTAATGAGGGGGAGAAGGTAGCCCTGCAGGTATTATCATCCCTTGTGGC
Source organism: Porites cylindrica (assembly GCA_964035525.1). Classification (NCBI taxonomy): domain Eukaryota; kingdom Metazoa; phylum Cnidaria; class Anthozoa; order Scleractinia; family Poritidae; genus Porites; species Porites cylindrica. The sequence goes on from OZ037776.1 coordinate 35,059,703, forward strand.
TCTTAACAGCTTAACAGCTATGAGTCTGTGAAATTGTAGGGTCGGATTCTAAATCTAAAGCTCAGGTTTTTAATTTTTTTTATTAATATATAGCACCGGAGCCACTTCTTTGGATAATTCCTTCCACAACACACCAATTTGAGTAAATTTAAATTAGTACTTGGCTCCGAGGCTTGGGGAAAAATACAAAAGAAATGTAACATTCTTCCCTGAAAGTCGAGGTGTTTTCTTTAACTTGCTCTTTTCTCCCAAGCCTCGGAGCCAAGCATGAATTTAATCTATCTCAATTGGTCTACCTTTAAACTATCTACGAGAATCATTCCACCCTCGCTGTTGTTCATTTTTAATCGGTTTCTTACAACAGGCATTTATAAAAACGAATGGAAGTGTACACGTGTAAACGCCTGAATGGTGACAGACGGCAATGTGAGCATTATTGTGTCATTTCTATTTTAGCTGTACTGGGAAAAGCATTAGAGGGTTTCCCTTAGCTCTAATCGCTATCTAACTGAAATCTCCATGCTATAACATTTGAATATGATGAATGGCTAGAGAATGTGGATAATAGTAAATTGAATGGCGCAGAATTTCTTGACTCAATCAATCACAGCATCTTGTTAGGAAATATGAAAGAGCGTTTCAGACTTGACGAACAGGAAATAGCAATGCTTCGTCAATGGCCCGCTATCATCAAAAAAAAATTACACGTGGAGTACCACAAGAGTCTATTCTGTGACCATTATAATTTTTGGTGGTGTGTTATCGATTTGCCTGATATTCAACATGCCATATGCATATCGCTACCCACTCCCTATCATGTAATAGAAAGTGAGTGCCTTATCAACGCTTCATGAAGTGAACGCGATTTATAATTTAAGTCGCGAAAAAAATTGTAGGGAACTTTAATATCCGCGACCTTATTATCCATTATTTTGGCCCCAAATTCTTGATACACTTTTGACAATCTAGACAAGTACGAAAGAGTATTTTATCAGGTTGGAGACCCGTAAGCATAAGTGAAACTGTGGAGAACCATCGAAGTGGCCAGACTTGTTTGCTGAACCCTCTTCTTATGCTAAAGGAATGTTTCACAAACCAAGTTTCCATGACAAATTATACGCTTACCTTTGTTCTTTTTTTCTCCTGTTACCTTGGCGTTCATTTCTTTCATTTAGAAATGTTACGCTCTTTTTGGTGCTGATTTCCTTTATTCGGTAGTCGTTTTCTATAAAATTCGCGTTAATTTGAGTCGCGTTTATTTCAAATGCCTTTATTTCATGAAGAGGTAATATCCTATAATAAGGTACGTTGGACAATCAGATTGTAGAATTCGTGATCAGATGCAGGTTGGTTCCTACTACTGTTATAGCAGTTTCTAAGTCTTTACCCGGCACAATGAGAACAGCTGTCAGTTCGAATGAGGATAAATTATATGTGGTCCACTTATCACCTACCCTGCAAACAGTGGTTTCTCCAAGCCGGACGCTACGTTACGAAGGGAGAGAAACCACTGCGACCATCCGTCTGCTTCTTTGATCGAGCCGCCGTCTAGCGCTATGGACGAATAAATTAACTTTAAACATGTAAATCCTATTTGAAAGCAAGTTTAGCCTCTCGCGCATTTGCTTACGCTTACAATTGCTGCCTTCACGCTAGCCTGCTGTGGATATTCAGTAGTTCTTTGGTTTATTTATTCCTATCTACTTACTTTGTCAAATGTAGGCGAACCCAAATGGAGTTGAAGTCCAAGGTACCATATTCAAGTTTAAGAGCGAAAAGAAGAATAAATTTCGTCGTTGCTTGTTTACGTTCTCCATAAAACGCAAAATTATGCATCTTCGCGTCGTAGTCGTGCAAAAATGGAAAAGAAATGCAAAATAAAAGCGTGATGCACGTGCAAAGTTGTTGTTTTGCTTATTAAACCTGTTGTTTTGTTGAAGTTCTCGATGCCGTCTTGTCGTTGGATATTCGTAGTCATCACGTGGACGTGCATGCTCGATGGAAAAGCAAACGGTTGCTCGCAGTGGTTTCTTTCCCATCGAAGCGTAGCGTCCGGCCTGGAGAAACCACCGCTCGCAGGGTACTTATCACCATGCATCTATATGGTTTTAATTTCTCATCTGTTCTTCCTTGAAGTCAAAATATATCATCTTCAGAGGAAAAAAAAGTGCTGCTAGGAGAACTAGTAGCCTAGAAAATGGGAGGAATCATCGTGGGCCAGAGAGAGCTTTTAGAATAATGTTCCGCGATAAAGCGTTTGTAAACTACCATTTGCTTAGCGATCCACAAATCTTAATTTGAGCTTCTTGTCAGGCACCAACAGGGAGGTAACCACTGGAATTGCTTCATTCAGCGACTCAAGCCAGAAGTTTTGTGACACCTGAAACAGTAATAAATGTAGATTTACCCAATCGCGGTTCTCCATTTCATTTACTCGAGAGGTACTGAGGTTGCTCAAGGAGGAGGGTTACCCCATTCACTTGCTAGGTCAGCTCCTCTAGAAGGGCAATGTTCTAGGTCAGTATAGCAGGACTGTCCCAATAAAAATTTCAATTAATATGTGGGATCAGAATACAGATAAAATCTCGGCAAGTTAAGAACAAACAAACACGGCCTGAGGAGGTGGAATTTTAAGTTGCCTTTACATATGCATCTGGTTGGCGTTCTAAAGTTGCCAAAGCAACAAAATAGCAACAATGAAGTTAACCCTTTATTCCCGAGTTACATAACGCGTGATTTCTAGCAAGATCATTGCCGAAAATTCATATATTCATCATTTCATCTTTCCCACCGGTATCGCAGAGGTCGGGTTTCGAGTCAGGGCAAGCCTGAATTTTTTCAGGCTATCTTTTCCCTGCTGCATAAATTGTGATGATCGCTTCTGTATTTTTTTTTTTTTTTCATCCCGCAGTTCAAATGTATGAAATTCACATATTTTATCATTTCATCTGCACCTTTCCCGGGTATACTTCGAGCCAATTTAATGACCAGCTGCCAGTGGGCTTGCTAGCTTAATTGGTTAGCTAGAGTGCAGCACCGGTATCGCAGAGGCCAGGGTTCGAATCCCTGCAAACCTGATTTTTTTCAGGCTTTCTTTTCGCAACTGTATATAAAAGGTGCGTATTTAACTGTGATGATCTTGTCTGCATTTATTTGAAACAGCCCAGTTGCCAACTTATCAGCAACGACGATCGATTAAATTGCCTCTAGCGAGCTATTATGGCAATGGACGGTCAGTACACGGAAGCTTATGACATTGGCAGCGAGATAAATAAAGAAAATGAAGACAAATAACATTACTAAATAAATACAAATGAAATTATACAAGTCATATGAAAAAAAAAAATAAAATAAAATAAAATAAAAATCGTCAAAACATACAATTATTACAAATACTTGAATGGAACACAGCAACGGGAATCAGCACGTACGGAAACAGGAGACAAAGCGTTCCAAGCGGGAAAATGTTCTTACGAAAAGCGAAAACTTGTCCACGTTAATGGTAAATGAGTAACGCTGGAACTGGAATGATCTATCAACAATGCATACCTGTGACAGAAGAAGGTGCATCTCCAACTCAGCCACACGGCGTCCTGTACAACAAAGGAAAGTGAAAGACATATGACATATGTACTGGCCGAGAAGCGTGCCTACTCTCCTGAAGCCTCGTTTAGGGGTGTCAATTCCACATTTTGGTATCACTTTGGGCGTTCAGGAAGGAACGTCATATTATGTCCCACACGGGTTTTGCTTGGGCTGTGCGCCCCTTCTTCCCCCCTAACAACCCTGAGGTGTACGTTTTCGATCTATCAACCATCTTTTGGTGGCAAAAAAGGCCAAATAGGACCTGTCCGTACTGAAGAGTTGGGTAAATATTGGGTATAGAGTTGGGAAGCTCGCTTAATTTTCACCCTGAAAGGTGTCTTAGAAGCTCCTAAGATCCTCTAAACAAACTGAGGAACGGCGTGTCACAAATAACCTTGTAAACAACCTAACTCGACATGTCCTGTAGCTGGGCGCTTATAGCCGTCGTATGGTGTTTGAGAACTCCATGGGTTTGAAACTCGTGAGAATCGGATTTCTGTAAGTTCGACGTTCGTAACATAAAAACCAAATCCTTCTGGTAGTGAGAACTTTCTTTGCAGCTTAAGTGCAAATATATTGCTGAAAACTTTCAGTTTCGTCTCGGCAACGCGGAAAATGCCCACGAATTTTACTTTTCGTTTCACAATGAAGTATCAAGTCCTTAACACTTTCATAGGATTAACTGTAATTCAGGCATCACGACAATGCTGGCCAGTGGTCTCCTTCACTAAATTATTCGGGGTGGTCTGAAGGCTTTTATTAGGGCTAAGCAAATTCACAGCACTACTGTTAAGGTCAAGCCATTTCGGTTACATTGCATTGCATTGGTTAATTGCGCAGTCTGGTCCCTCCCTCCAAGGGACTATTAGTGTTTAAACTTTTCCACTGAGAATATCAAGGAGTTTACACAACACCGACGACGACGGTATTGACAACGTCTCACAAAATGTATTCCACATTCGCGTTCTTTCAAACTTCATCGCCACAATTCCAACCAGATTAACTTGTGAGGTGCAGGCGAATTTTCCTGGACTAAAACGGTTAGAAACCGCATTCAAGCCGTAATCAAAAGGAAAAACAATTCACCTTCGTTCGTTTACGTCGGCCATAAGACGTGAAATAGGGCAATTTCATGTCGTAACTGCGCAATGACAACAAGAAATGTATCAGAAAGTATGATGCACGTGAAGAGATGTTATTTTGCTCATAGAACCAATTGCTTTTTGACGTTCTAGTTACCGTCGTTGCAGTCCTTTTGTAAACTCCTTATTAGGCTGATTTAGCAACAGAAAGGGAACGTCAGTTGACGACGGCGCGCGCAAATTAAACAACTGGCTTGACCAATGGCACAACGACAAATTTGGCACCGGAAGTCGTTATTAGTCCTTTCCGCGCGTTTTGCCTTCGACAACTGATGTTCCCGTCCTGTTGCTAAATCAGCCTATTAATTCAGGGTGACGGTGTCTGGTGCCTGCTGCTGACAGGTTGTCATGATTACTTTCCGAGCTCTCTAATTGGCTCCCAAAGGAGTTTTCAGGTAATTTTCAGTGTACAAAAGTGTACTTACCAAGGCACATTCTGGTACCAAATCCAAAGGGGAGAAAAGCAAACGCGTGGTAAGGGGACTTGTGTGCATCGTCCCTTAGCCATCGCTCGGGTTTGTACTCCAGCGGGTCCTCAAACAACTCTGGGTTACGACCCATAACGTACAGAGGGATACGAATCATTGTCTGGGAAAGGAAAGCACATGATCAATTGCAATGTACAGGATGCATAGAAAGACGGTATTCTTTGAAGGTAACTAACAACAACGGCAACGTCATTACACATACAAAAAACAAACAAACAAACGAACATAAAAAATATTAAAATAAAAAATATGAGTATGAGAGTATGATACATCTTAAAAGACAGTACCAAAATGCTTTCTCTTGATGTAGACGCGCACGGCAACAGACAATATTAAGTGACGTGAGTGAATGAGTGCGTGATGTGAGTAAAAAATTTCAGAGATATGTGTTCCAAGTGTACAATGCGCATGCGTACTGCACGTATAAATACATACTTTAAGTATTGCAACTAAAGGAAGCACTGAGCATGAGGTTGCTCAATGTACAGAAGACACAAATCGCATGTTACATGCAAATTTGCAACTGAAACATATTCCAATGCTTGTTGGTTACTAGTAAAACCATTACAACATGAGCTAAACGGCAGAGGTCAATTTAATAAAAACTTTTAGGATGCATGTTACAAGTCATGCAGCTATTGTTTTTGACCGTTAAAACAGAAGCTTCTCTGGCTAATTATACGATTAGAGCTTTACTAAACTCAGCGAACTCAGAAGACGACGGTAACACACCACACGTACACTGCAAAAGCACTCTAAGCATATTAGGTAGTTCTGCGGTCATCTGACTTACTTCAGGTGGAATACAATAGCCTTGAATGGCTATTTCTTCAGATAGTATTCGAGCATTTTCAAAGGCGACTGGATACAACCTACAGAAGAAAACCGTGAGTAAATTAATAAAAAAAAACAAAACAAAACAAAAAACAATTTCCGTGAATGATACGTTCATTGATACAGCCCACCATGCATCGGGAAGGTCTAGCGTCACCCTGTCAGGAGCCAATAAACTGACTCCAGTCCTTTGTGAAGGAATAAGATTTGAAAAAGGTCATCCAGATTTGTGTCAGATTATACTACCTTAGAGTCTCCTTGATACATCCCCTTAGAAAATGCATTTTCTGTAAGGTGGAGGCTGTCGCACGCTCTCCAGGTTTGAGAACTGAAGTGACTTCCTCATGAAGTCGTTCTTGCACGTCAGGGTTTTTTGCTAGCGAGTATAATGTCCACTGGATCGTGTTTGAGGTCTGCAAAAAATAATACATGTAGCAATAAAATGAAAATAAAAAATAAGGCATCTGACCCTCGTGCGAGTGACATGAATTCTTGCTTAACAGTTGAAGAATACAGCTCGGCCGGTTACACGATCAAGGTTTCCTTAACAACGAAAAGCTCGTTACGCAAAACCTTCCCCTTTAAATCATCATTATCATTATTCTTTTAAATTAACGAAAAAATTTTCTAGCGTACTCATTGCCTAACTATGTGATTGTGCGATTAGCTTGTAAACGAAAAAGGGAACGAATTGTCACTAATAATCGTCACTAATAATCTCGCTAAGCTTGAAAAACAAGAGGACAATTTTTCGCGTATTCACTGCTGCAGGACACGGTCTTTGATTTCCAAATGTATGGCCAGGACGCCGGAAATGATATAAAGTTTCCCGCACGCGACGTTCATTTGGCCCCACGGAAGTTGTCATCATTCTTTTCTTTCTTTTTCTTTTTTTTTTTTCACCAGCATCACCGCCACCAGCACCACCACCGTCGCCGTCGTCGTCCTTGTCGTCATCATCGTCATAGTGGTCATCCTCGTCATCAACATCATCATCATCATCATCTTAGCCTAACCTTTGTCACTGTTGTCATTGCTATTGCCATAATTGTGACTATTACTTATTAAGTTAGTTATTAAAACTTACTATTATTTCGTACATAACTATTGTTGTTATAATTATCTTACCGTTTCAACAGCAGCCATCAATATTTCAACCAAATTCGCTGTTATTTCTTTAGAATTGATATCATCTCTACTGATCAAGAAGGTTAAGAACTCTGCAGCATCTTCATCTCTTATGTTCCCCATTTCTAACTTTTCTCGTATCTCCTCCAACCTTCTCTCAATGCATTGATCAGCAAAGTTGTACATGGCATCCATACAATCATAGAACTCCTTAAACAATGTTGGCCTGTAAAACTTATCAATCCAGACTGGAATAGGAAACGCTTTTAGAAATACTTCAAATAATTTCTCTACGGCTTCAATAAACTTGGCTGCTTCAGCAGAAGGTGACTTGCTAAATGAACCAAACCTTGTTTCAAACAGAACTGTACCCACCGCTGCATAAGAAAATTAAAAATAGAATTAGCTCTTTGGATACCAGACTTCGAAGCAGTAATCCACGGTTTGATTTAAGGCCGACCAAAAAGTAGGGTCTTGAGGTGAATGTACTGCGTTTGTTAGCTGGTATCTGTAGAATTAATAGTTAAAATCTCTAAAAGGGACGAAAAACCACAGGGGCACCTAAGGTTTCCTCCTCCTGAATACGTCCAGAGTAGTTCTAGATCTCTAGAAATACATCGTAAGCGGCGCTATAAAATTTGTATCTGTTAGGTCATATTTCCTTCCTACCTCTATTACATTTTTGAATCCGAAAATTTTAGGTTTCCACGAAAAACAGCATTACTTGGGGGGGGGGGGGGGGGGGGGGGTGGAGGAGGGGGGGAGTGAAATGTGAAAAATTGAGCTCCAGCTCCAGAAAAAAGTAGGGAATTTATTAGACAAATTTCGAAAATTGTACATGAATAGAACAGTCATCTAGAAACTTGTAGCCGTCACAAGCAATAACAATTTCTAGGCAATATTAGCTTCTCCGAACAGATATTTCTACAGAAAACAGTCGTTGGGTGCCCATGCTTAGAGCATCTTAACTGATCTGACCAAATCTTTTGGATATTTATTACCCTTTGAGTCTCAAGAGTATAACCAACATATTATTTCTCCTAACAATATCATTTTTTTACACAAGAGAAAAGGTTGTGAGAAATAAATAAAATTGTCACCAAAAGAAAAGAGCTTTAATTTTTTTTGTCAATGATATATTTCTCTCAACTAATCCTGTTTAGGTAAGAGTATAGCCGGGAGTTCAGTCTGGAGAATTTGTATGTGGATATAACTGGGGCTTAAAGGGTTAAAAGAGCCCAGACAAGGGGGCAATACACTGAGGATAAACTCAGAAGCAAAATGTTGATACATTTATTATAATACAAAACATTAATCAGTAGTTGATAATAAAAAAAACAACAACAACAACTCATTTAACAGTAAGGTTTAGGTAGATTAAATTTCAATGTTCCCTAACGTTAAAGAAAATCATGTTGCATTGGAAGAAATTATGGAGTAAAATTTGCACAGTTTCGAGCTCCCCACTCAACCATCTACTTAAAATGCATGATCTCTTCAAAAGAAAATGGTTTGCTAGACTCACATTCCAGTGACCACTTAAAGAGTTCATCCTGAATGTTGGGAATCAGTCCTTCATCATCACGAGTTTGCTTCAATCGTGACAAGAGATCAGAAGAGACTTCATTCAGGCCTTGTGCATATTCGCCAATAACTTTGGGCTTTAACATTTTCATGTTCAAGATACGGCGAACTTTGTACCATTCTTCACCACGCCTATAATTACAACAAGTCATATGAAGATTAGACCTCAATCTGACCAGCAAGAACGAAAAGTAAAATTTGGAAGGGTACTTGGAAGAAATGCGCCTTAATGAGTCCTAATATACTGCTAAATTCTCCTTGCAAAATGCTTTAATAAGGTTACTTGTAAAACAAAAGGAGGATTTGACATTACATTAGGGGAGCGCCTTCCACACACTCCTTCATTCAAAGACTGTGGTGCTGTGTGAATAGCAGTGATTCATGCATGCCACATGTAAGCCTGCCCACTGATAATCAGTATTAGTATTTCACTGAACAGCAGCAGGTGGGGTGTGCAGCTGTGTTCTTAAATAACCTGAAGGTGTCAGACAAGCCCATTAATGCTTGTATATGAAACCTCTTCTACTGAAGTCAGATCTCTGGGTCAAGTCACATTTAATCCCTTGGGCTGGAAATAGGGTTACTCCTTGGTAAGAGCTATAGAAGGTATGAGCAGCTTAGGTTTCAATTTTTTACCAAGGGTGGGTCTGACTATGGGTGAAGTCACTGTATTTTGTTCTTTAGAACAACAAAAATCAAATATCTGCAATTGGATAAGAGTTTCAGAAAGCACTGTAGAACACACTCCCCCCCCCCAAATTTTACACAAGTACATCATATGCACCCCCCCCCCCCAACACACACACACACACACACACACACACACACATCCCCCAATAGATTATCAGAATCTTTCCATAGCCATAGGTGATGGAAAAAGAGTAGAGGCTTCATTTTATCAATAAGTTATATTGCTAATTTTGGCAAGTGCATAAAGTCTGCCTTTCGAGCAGTTACTGTTTATCAGGATTGTATTAACTTAAAATGAGGCCACTTGGGGGTGTGAATAGGTTATATGTTAATTATACTAAATCTGTGTGATGTACCTCGTGGAAGACTTCATATAATGTCCTAAGCCATTCATAATTTGGAAGCGGGGTTAATTTCTGGGAGGGGGAGGGTATAAGTGCAATTAACAGACAGAGTCAGTGCTCGACCTTAGCGGAAGTCCTCTAGTCCTGAACTAGTGCAAAATGCTTCTGGACTAGTAGAAACTTAGAACCACTAGTCAGAGGACCAGTAACTACTTTGTAGTTTGTAATGTTTGAAAAATAATACAAGGTGAAAACAAAATATACGTCTTGTAAACGCTGTTTCGATGCATTCCTCGCAATGTTCCGATCGCGAAAAATGATAGTCCAATGCGAGGACTGAGGCGAGAAGACTAAATAAGGCTGAGGTTGGGACTGGACACTAAAGAACTCCCAGCCCACCATCTTTGCTCGACTGCCCATGTTATTATCATGAAGAGATTAGAGACGTATTTTTCTAGTTCTAACAGCAGCGATTATCCAAACAAACGCCAGAAAGAAGGTAGTTGTGACACAGAAAAGACATTGGAAACAAAAGAGAGCAACAGCAATAAAACGACCAAGAAAACTTCATATGATCAAGAGGATGGAACCATTAAAGTCAGGCATTTCATCTTTGAAATGTAATTGTAAAAAGATATTGCAAATAATATTGTCATGCTGCAATCAGGAAGGACTACCCCAGATTTACTCAGGACTAGTAAATTTTCAGTTCAACTAGTCCAAGGACCAGCGATTTAAAAAGTTAAGGTCAAGCACTGCAGAGTCTCCAGATTTTAGATTTCCAGATGTTGGCACCTCTGTCTTCCCTCAGGGTCCAGATAGTGTAGAAGTTTCTCTTAGCTTTCCCAGGATTTTTCCTGGATTTTACTCAAGAGCAAAACAGCCTGAAAAACCAGGAATTTTATCCCAGAATTGGGGTCCTTTATGCCGGTAACAAAAACAAACAACAAAAAAGACCTAAAGCTGAAAAATTATAAAGCTTGTGAACTGTTTAAGTACCCAAAACTTTTGTTCTGAATTACATCAACCATTGCTAAATTCTAATTTTAGGCATGGTCACAAGGGGCCCTTTCCATTCAACAAAAACTCCAGTTTGAAATTTCAGAAATTCCATGTCCGGAATGGAACAGTACATTCTGGTTGCACAGACCAGACCCAAGCCACCACGCATTTGGTTATTGTTCTTGTAAGCAGGATGCCAAAGAGCGGTACTGGGGACAACCAGAGGAAATTGCCAAATGGAAAGGGACATTTGGTCTGACTAATCAAAATTAGTGGATTGGCCATAGTGGTAATTCCAGTTGGACTGAACCAAAGTGGTGCGTTCGATTTGATTTCTAACTGAAATTTCCAGAATTTTGGGCTGAATGGAAAGCAACCAAGGTCGTAGCAATGCCCTCAAACCCGCTCTAACACCCAACCCCCCCCCCCCCCCCCCCCCCGCTGCCCCCTTCAATGATTCGCAGCGCGTATGAACTCTGTCCTGTCCTCGATCAGTAACTAAACGTGCCCTACAGCATGGCTTATCACCAAAAATAATTTTTTAATATGTACATTTACACTTGTCTTTATATATTAGTAAATAAAATAGACTTACAAGCTGAACACTCCGTGAGCCTGTTTTCTCTCTTCCTTGTACTTCATCCAAAGCGGGAAGATTGGTTCACGAGTGGGATACTTTCCTTCGTTTCGAAACAAGAACTGCACATCATCGGGATTAGAGATGGCCACTGTCTCAAAGTTTACGATTTTCTCTCGATAAATCGATCCAAACTGTTGAATCCGTTGCTGCTGCATAACGTGCATTCGTTTATAACCCCGTATTCCTTCTCCTTGATCGCGAACATAATCAAGGAGTGTTCCAATAATGGGCAAA
>OZ037776.1:35076373-35111373 GCA_964035525.1 Porites cylindrica
CACTTAGCACCGTTTCTTTGCTGTTATCAAAGTATGCTAACACTGGCGCACTAGTGATGACAGGCTTGAGCTTATCAAAAGCCTCTTGTTGTGGTTTCTCCCACACAAATGCGACATCTTTCTGGGTAAGCTGTGAAATTGGCTCTTGTAGATTGGCTTTGTGTTCAATGAACTTGTCTAGGTAATTGACAGTTCCTAGTATTCGAAGTACACCTTCTTTGTCAGAAGGAGGAGGCATCTCACTGATCGCGCGGATTTTATCAGGGTCAGGTTTCAATCCTTCGGCCGAGAACACATGTCCAACATAGCTTACTTCAGGAACACGAAGTTTCACTTTCTTTGGATTGAACTTCAGTCCTACTTCTCTGCTTCTATCCATTACTCTTCTCAACTTCTGATCAGCATCGGTTTGATCTTTACCATGTATCAGGAAATCATCAACTATAATCTCCACAGGAACCCCTTCAAAGAGTTTGTCCATCTCCCTTTGGTAGATTTCAGGGGCAGAAGAGATGCCAAAAGGGAGTCTTGTAAATCGATATCGACCCCAGGGGGTATTGAATGTTAAGAGCTTTGAGCTTTCATCATCCACTGGAAGCTGCCAGTATCCACTGCAAGCATCAAGGGACATGAAACTCTTCGCACCCGATAATCGGTTGGCAACCTCCTCTACAGTAACCATTGGATAGTGTGGTCTCTTAAGAGCTTTGTTTAGGTCCCTTGGGTCAATACAAATTCGAACATCATTCTTTGAGAGTGGAGTGTTCTTTTCTTTCACTTTTCGTTTGTCAATCACTAGCATAGATGAAACCCAAGGGGTATGTTCCTCTTCTTTAACAATAATCCCATCTTCTTCCATCTCTATGAGCTTCTCTCGTGCTGGTTCAAGAAGTGCAATTGGAATTTTTCTGGGAGGATGTACCACTGGAGGAACTGACGGATCAACTTCCAAATGTACTTTGTTAAGTAGCTTGCCAGGTTTATCACTAAAACAATCTTTATAATCCTACAACACAGGATCGGTTTGGAAGAAACTTGGTATTTCTTGCTCTGATTGTTTGGACTCTGGAGTAGTTATCAGTTCAAGGTTCATAAACTCAAGGACTTCTAAGTCTAAACAAGCATCACAACCCAGCAATGGTGTAAAATTTCCATCAACAACAAGATACAACACGTTAAGTTCACGACTCCCATAACAAGTTGGAAGCCTCACAGAGCCCTCTGGATGGGTTTAGGGGCAAGCCATCCCTTCAAAGGTTGCTGAATTTTCTGAAGAGGTTTGGTTGTGATTTCCTTGTACAGCTTATAGGGAATGACTGTAGCTTCTGCACCAGTATCTGCTTTGAACTGTACATCTTTCCCAGCAATTTTGGCAGTAATCAAGCTCCTAGATTTCTTTCGAGTGCCGGAGACACTATCCAGCTCAACTGATCCAAAATATGTGTGCACATCGTGATTCATTGGAGGCTCATGTTCCACAGCTGCAAGTTGTGAACCTTCAGCATTTAATTCCTTGCACACTTGTGCAAAGTGTCCTTCCTTCTTACACTTGTTGCATTTCTTTCCTAGAGCTGGGCAGCGAGGTGGCTGAGTAAATGGGTGCTTGTAACCACAAAATTTACAGTTACGAACGGGTGTCTTTTCTTGAACCTTGACTTTCCTAAGACGATGAAGTGAACGTTCGGAACCCGCAACTGTTGGTGTATTAAACTTGTATTTCTCTAGTTCGGCTGCCTCGAATGTACGGCAATAATCATGAGCAGTTTGCAGCGTTAAATCTGGTTTCTTCAGCAGTTCACCTCGCAATTCGTCTGACAAAACTCCTCCCACAATACGATCACGAATGAGCGAATCTCGAAGGTCGCCAAATTCACAAGTTAACGACAGTCCTTTCAGTTCACTGACGAAATTGTCAATCCTCTCACCTTCCTTCTGGTTTCGCTGATTAAACACCAGCCGCTCATAACTTACATTTCTAGCACCCTGGCACAATTCTTCGAATTTGCGACAGACATCTTGATAGCAATCTTTGTCTTCTTCATCGGTAAACACAAAGTGACTGTACTCTTCGATAGCTTCTGGTCCAGCACAATGTAACAACATATTTACCTTCAGTTTGTCCGCTTTATCATCTTTACCTTTCGCAACAAGGTAAATCTCAAATTGCATGAAAAATTTCCTCCAGTCCTCGGCAGCATTCGCGTCTAGGAGCAATGGACCTGGCATTCGAGAATCTCGCTCGGCCATTATACAAGAATAACTGATACAAAAATACAACTCAACAGGAAACTTGTTTGTCCCATCAACTCCTCCAATAATTTCTCACAGTTCGGCAGGGCAGATAACCACTGTTATCCCACTTCTGACACCATGTTATGAGATCATTCAATGAAGCTAAATTCAACAACTAGTAAAGACTATTCTAACATGTTCGAGTCCCGAGCAAGTCAAAAACACAACGCGCGCGGTTCCCCGTTTTCGGGGTGCGCATGTAAGTCAGTCAGGGGCCCCTAAGGGGGATCCCCACAGGTTTCAATGTTACAACAGTAAGGACCAACTCGATTTCCTGGAGGTGCCTTATGTTTTGATTGTACTACTGTATAATATTTCTAGAATTATATCCTCTCTCTCTCTGATCTCTCTCTCTTAATATTATATATTGTAGTTACAAGGAAACAGGAAGTAGTATTTTTTTAATCAAGATTGATTAAGCCTGGTTGCAGTTAATAAATTTAACCAAGAATAAAGTTGAATCATACTGGACATGAAGTATACAAGTGTGCTAGGGTTGCTGATCACACTAACAAGTTTGTTTTTCAATGGTTTAATAGTTGTTACAGGTCATTTCTATTTCATTTGTGCATAATTCTGTATAATTTTCTTGTTTGCATATTATGCACTTTTAAAATTGGATGTTATATACATGTTTTATGTTGCATCTGTAAGATTCATCTCCTAGCAATGTCTGGTTTCAATGTAAGACTAGTGAATGTTTAGTTTCTTTTAAGTTCCTTAGTATGTATTGCATGGGTAGTTTTCAGTGACCATTTGATTACAAAAAGCTGTTATTATCAAACAAAAATGTTTCCTGGGCTAGTTATTTGTGTTCTTGCGACCTCTAGGTTTTTCAAGGGCAGTGAATTTTTTTCCCATACTTATTCTTCATTGCACGGGAGTATTATATAAGTGTGCAAGATAAAAAAAATAATGATGATTTTATGATATTTTAAATTTACCCGGACTTTAGTTTTCACAATCTGTCCAACTGTAATGCTTAATATTGGGGATAGCTCAATAAGGTGTTTAGAGAAGAATACTGATGTACACCAACAAATCCAAACTTTAATAGTGAAAACAGATCATCTGGCCTTGAAACTGTGCAGCATAAGATAAATGCCATAGCAGATGGTGAATTACACAACTTGATAATAAACTGAAGTAGAGAACCGACAATATTAGTCTAAAAACAATGTCAGTGCTATCATCTGAGTTGTGATGCCATTTTCTTACCAAGTCACGAAATTTACAGGTCACGGAGGTGGAACTATATGCAATACAGATATTTGTTGTTGGGGGAAAAATTAAAGAAAACAGAAATAGAACGTGAGATAATATAATTTGTTCCTTCAATATTGCTTGCAGCAAATGAATGCCACGGGATAATGGCTATAACGTCCGCTGGATAATCTTTCTGACGGTCCAGATGATAATGTCCGCCATCTTGTTTTTTCTTTTCGGTGGTACCCAGACCCTTGCATCACAGCTACAGTAGATCGCTCGACCCCGCTCGTTTCAAAGCTCTAGCTCCTTACTCCCTGATTTGTAGTTTGTACACTCCCGCCTATTCCAGATAGTACTGTTACAGGTACGTTAAAGCCTTTTTTCTGTCCCATAAAGCTAGATTAAACCCAGCAACAATTTATAGTGTGTTTCTTTTTTTATATTACAAATTTAGGGGGTATTAGGAGTCATTGTTTTCAAGATACCCGAGTATGTGTAACAGGCTTTGACGTATTCCACGATAGCCATTAAAATAAATACTATAAATTGCTGCCATTCAAATTTTAAATTTACTTTAGATTAATCATCTTCCGGTCGGCGCTGTTTAAGCGGTAGAGCTTTATTTATGAAGAATTGAAAGATGTATTTGAGGAAAACAAGTCTGGTTTTGACAGTTAAAGTCGCACTTTGACTTATTTCGTCCCATTTGAAGAACATATGGCTGACAAGTGTCTCGCAAAACCGTTGCGAAGTTTCTAGCATCTACTTGCGATTCTCCGCGTATTGTCGTGAGACAAGGTAAAAAATATCGTGAGACTCACGGCAGAATCGTGAGCTTGGACCAGCTTGGGAGTCGAAGAGCAGTTGCTAATCTTTTCGTCATTATCACCCGGACGAGTCAAAAAGCTTCTAAACTTCTGTCTCAAAGTTATCGCGTGTCCTGTGAAAGGTACAAAATGATAACATTAAAAGCTCCAGGCACAATGCAGGCTCAGCACTTCTTGATCTCGCAACGGGAACGATCGATCTACGACAGTTGTCGCTGTGATATCGGGCGATTTCGTGCGGAGCTGGCTTGGTTTCCTAGATCTCGACACATTCAGTTTCGATATATAGCCAACTTCTGTAAAGTATTAATCACAAGTGTGATATGTTAGCGCACATACAATGTTTGTAACCGGTTAATGATATTTACTGTTTCTTATGGAGCCTATTTGCCAAACGCAATCGATCGTGGAACTGCGTTTCAGTTCAGTGAAAATCAAACAGTTACGCCGGTTTGGAAGGTTTTATCTTTCACGTGTCGCAACGTCGAAAAGAAGCCCTAAACGAATGCAGCTGTCTCTAATTGTTGGAACTGCCTGTGGCTTCTGATTGATTTCAGATTTGCCGATTTCCGGATGATACGGATTTCCACATTTCTCTTTTCCGTATTTCCGGCTTTCAGCATTTCCGTTGTACTTGTAAACCTGCATTTGACCTTGCAGAGCCGGTTGAATAGAAGGTGTATTCGAGCACTGAAATCTCAATTTTCTGATCCAAAATGAGACCTGCCTAGTTGATTTTCTGATTCTCGAGCAAACTTTCACCTCTGAACGGTTGTTTTACCGAGCTATTTAGCTCGAAACGTGACACAGTTTCACCTGTTTTGAGCTTAGGATTGTTAGCATGGGATTCAAAAATGGCCGCACACCAGCAGTTTCTAAAGCAGATTTACTGGAATTTTATGGGGTCCGGCATCTCAGGGATTGGAATATGGCTCAATTTGTGAGTCAGTGCCAGTAATGAATTAGGTAAGCCGTACTTTTGACAAAATCTGCTTGAGATAGATCCGTTACGCTAAATCTGAAAATATCGTATTACCTCGCATACGCGTTGATACAAACGGTCATAACTTTTAAAATACTGAAATCATACATGGCGTTTTGTTTATTATTAATAACAGATAGTCTATCTTCGCGTCCATTTAGTCTAGAGCTTTCAACTATGTCCCAAACGTCAGAAATAAGCTTTTAAAACAGGGTCTTTTTGGGCCTTTCGCTCCAAGGCAATTAGTTGGAGTCATATTTTGCTCTATTTCGTCTTTTCAGCTACATTTAGCGGATAACTATTGCTTTCAGGAAAAAGCTAGAGATATTTACCTATTATCAGGTATAAAATTCATTGGTAGATGGTGCAAATCAAACATTTTACAGAGCCGCAAAAAATGCCAAATTTTCAGTTTTCAAGACATGCAAAATGGCAGTGGCGGGACAAAATACTCGGCGCCTCCCTGCGCGGCCAGAAAATTATTGTGAATCAAAGCAAACCTACTTTAGTTATATTCTCGATAAAGCCTTTCACTTGCCAGAGTTTCAGGCAAAATTATTTTTCACGCGATATTGATTGGGCGGTTTTTACTGAGACAGCCTTTTGCTAGTCAACAGACGTCGTAGTCGTGAACATCGTCGTGGTTCTTTAAGTTCCCTAATATCTATTTGACAATAGTTAGACAAACGATTAACGAAACCCTTTAAACTCATAACTCTTTTTCCTGAGATTCCCTTGATATTCACCGTCTCTTTGATCTGGGCATGTGGTCCATAATTTGATCCCAGTCCACACCTTTTTGCTCGGACGCGCTCGTTTCACCGCCCAGCCTTTATCCGCCCCGATCTGTAGGTTGTGCTCATTTCCAAAATTAGCCGTAGGCTCTTTGCCGAATGAGAAGCCAGATAATGAGTACAATGTATAATAATAGGTCTTATTGTATAAACACCAATGAAATACCAGGTGAGCTTTCGCGCGAAAATATGATATCTTCACACCTGAAAATAGTGAAAATATCACCGTTGCTATGGCTACATAATAAATCGTGCCTTTTGCAGGAAAAAACCGTTTCATTGAAATGGTTTGGTATTTCATCGGTGTTCATATAATAAATAGAGAATATTACATGGCCGCTTGGAGATACGAAATTTCTCTTCTCGTGTTGAAAATATTTCACTCGTTCGCTGCGCTCACTCGTAGCTCACTCGTGAAATATTTTTCAACACTCGAAGAGAAATTTCGTATCTCCGCGCGGCCATGTAATATTCTCTATTTATCTTGTGATTTTCAAATGTACATTGGCGACGTAGCTACGCTTTTAGCTATAGATAGTTTTCACAGTGACGTCATCAAATCGTAACCTCAAAATAGCGATGTTTTACGAATTCTTATTTACACTAGTTTAGTTAAAGATCAACAAAAAGTAAATCTTTGTACTAGTTTCCATTCCCATAGCTTGTTTCATTTCGAAAATACAGCAATTTGAATTTCCGAGTTTTCACAGTGCGTGACACCAAAATAGGAATGCTGTCTTGTTGAATCTTGATTTTCAGCAGTATAACCATTTCAAGAAATGTTTATGCGCAAGTATGCTAGAGCTTTTATGGAAAACGTGAACCCCATATATTTTTGTTAATTTCAGGCGGCCATATTCGGTGCACCAATGTGGTGTCTCCATACAAAGCTCTACAAAGGGGCGTGAAACGTTTCGGTAAATAACTCAGAAACTATGGGCCACAAAGACCTGAGACTTGGACAAATTGTTCAAAAATTAGTGTTTTATAACATTTCATTTTCTTGGCTTCTTCCACCGGAAAGTTTCCAATTGAAATTTTTGTTGCGTGACAGGGAAAACGATCTATACTGTATTTATTCGATTAACCGCCCTGGGCGCTTATTAAATTTTTGGACCTTGACAGTGGGCGCTTATTCGAGGCTGGGCGCTTATTAAATTTTCACCATTTTCAGCAAGTGTAGTTATTTTGCAACAAAACAATAATGCTAATAACAAAACGCGAAGAAGTAACAAACAAGGTTTCTGTAAAATACTCTGAAGAAAACTCCGTCCTCGGGAAAGTCTCTTATTAGAATTTATTCACTCAAGTGGATGGGGTGGGGGTGAGCGCTTATTTGAGTTTGATTGGGAGGAGGAGGGGGTGGGTGTTTATTCGAGGCTGGGCGCTTATTAACTTTTTCTGCCTTTAGGATGGGCGCTTATTCGAGGTGGGCGCTAATTCCAGGTTGGGTGCTTAACTAGAGACCCCCCTCCCCCCCCCCCCCCCCCCCCCGGGACGAAACATGTGCCCAAAGGTCAAGTTCTCGGCTAATCACCAAAAAAACTGGGAACCATTTCGGGGAACCTTCTTGGAATTACGAATGCATTGGCCAAGAGAGAAGCTTTTAGAGTGCCGTTTACGGCAAACGGCAAACAGCAAACGTCAGATTCAAGTTGATTCAAAATAGAAAACGTGCAGCTAAAGACAGTTCAAAAAAACTGGCCAGCGTGAAGCTACTAACTTTGGGGTAGGGCTTATGAACAGTAAAGGGCAAGTTAAAGGAGAAAATTGGTCACGTAATACAAATTCACGTTTGCCGTCTGCCGTAAACGTGACTCAAAGTCTCTCTAATCGATCATAACGTACGCCTTTTTTTAGAAAGAACTTTGAATCTGCTATTGTAATTAACTTCTTTTTATAAATCCATTCAGGGTTGTTAATAATTTTTTCAATCAGTTGTTTATAGTGATAAGGGTTATGAACACAGTTTAAAAAGGAATAATGATAAAATAACGAGCAATGTGATGTAATCTAGTATATTAAAATTAAATGTATAAGCGGTGTCGGCAGATTATAATGGTGGATAAGAGGTTTGATGGTAAATCAAATGAAACGGGTTCAAGCCTGTAAGACGTTTTTTTTAATTTTTATGTAATTCAAAGTGAAAATGAGTCGAAAGTTTGGCTCTTCAATGATCAATCGGTATAATGAACAAGCTTATAGTCAGTGGAACAAAATCAAAAAATTACATCCGCGGTTGATAACATTTATTTTTGTTAACGTTTTTGCTAGAACTACACTGAATAACGATTTATAATTGTACTAACTATCGCTGAAATGAAACATACTTAGATGGTATTTCTCGCTTACTTAATGCCTTGCGCTTTAGTATCTTACCACACTTGTACTTCTATTTTCTGTATAGGTAGCCGCTTGTGCTCAGGCGCCCTCTCCCATCAACAAAACATACTGGTTGTTTTTCAGTCCGAAGATTTTCTGATAGATCTCACCCAAGACTTAACGACAATATGCACAAAAGGACAATCTGCACAGTTTATCTTCAATCATTTAGTTTATTTCTTTATCTTCACGGTGGCACATAATCCAGTATTTAACTAGGGAGACTCTTCCGGGCACACAGTAATTTTCAATTAATAACTCCTTTTGTGGGGTTAATTTAACTCCTTACAGTGGAGTTATTTTTGGGGGAGTTATTTTAACTCCAAAAGAGAGTTTAAAGAACTCTTTTTCAAGAGTAAGAATCACCCCAGATTTGGTGTCAATATTGAGGAGTTAAAATAATCCCAAAAAAGGAGATACTCCTGTACCTAAAATTTTTACTCTACTTTCAGAGTTAAAGTACGTAACTCCAAAAAGAACAAAAACAACCTATGTAAGGAGTAAAAAATAACCCCATTTTTCTGAGTTATTTTAACTCCAGCTTTTTCAGGAAGAAAAAATGATCCCAAATTTTGATTTAAATAAGAAGTTAAAGTAACCCCCAAAAAGGGGTTATCCGGTACCTAAAATTTTTACTCCATTTATGGAGTCATATTAACTCCCTAAAAAATTATTATAACAGCAACTTTCCCTAGTTTAAAAATGGAGACCTCTTGGTGAACGATTTAAAAAGTTACAAATTATTAATATTTTTTCATAGGCCTCAACTATTATTATCATCATATTATTATCACCATCGTAGCGTGGCAAGTTCAAAGAGGATCTAACTCGGTTTATCCGTTATGGTCTTTAAAAAACTATTAGTGGTTAATTTTCGCCGTTACGGATGTAGCTGTAAAGCATGGTTAATCTTAATATTGCCATAATTTTTTATTTAAAATTATGACAGATTATTAAAATTAATTAACCTTTAAATAGCGGTATTTAGCTAAAAATTAAGGCCGAAGTGGTAACCCTATTAAGAGGAATGTAGGAAATTGACCTTAATTAAGGTGTCGTCGAAATGAAATGAAACTCGTTATTCCTCAAAGCTTTGAGTTTCTAGTTACGGCGCATTAGAACTTATTAACTTAATGTAAAATAGCAACTTATATATTTACGACATCAGCTGGGGGTCTTCGTAAGAAGCAACCTGTAAAACAAACGATAAAAAAAAGCCTTTACTTTGTGTTCAAATTGTACATTCCAACGTCCTCGGGGACCGAGGCAGCCCTAATCTGGACAGATCATTGCAGAAAGGTTGTTCACATAATGAACGCGCACTTAATTGTATAGAGCCAGATTCTGAAGCAAGAAGAAGAAGAGAAACAAGAACAAGAACAAGAACTCACTTTCCATAGTTGCATTAAATCCATCCTGAATGAAATAACTAGGCAAAGGACATGTACCATGGACATCTGTAAAGCAATTTACAGGCAAATGGTTTGAGTATATATAAGCTGCTAAGGGAAAACGTTTTAACTAATTAAAATCTTTTCTAAAACCAGCTGCAAAGAAAAAAACTAAGCCTTTGAAATAAACTGATCAATTGGCAACCTGTTTGACCTTGCTTGCATTTCCTTCTTTCTTTCTTTCTTTCTTTTTTTTTTTGGTTTTTGTAAGAATGATGTGACATGGTATTCCTGGGATCTCTCTGAGAGTTTATCCAGAAAACAACGTAAATCGAGTCTCGATTAGCATTCACTCATTCTTACCAGAATACATGATTTCCTGATCTCTAGTAAGTGCAAAACTCGGACCTTCAAAGTATCCAAACTCATTCTGTACGCCCTCTGGAAAATACATGTCCCAGTTCTCCAAATACCAAGGCTGAAACACATTAAATTAATAACATATAAGTTAGGCTGTATAGTACGTGCACTTCATGTAAAGTCTTGGGCGAGGTTTGTTGTGGCTGTCTCCAGGAGTTAAGGTGTTTCGATACAGTTTGCTTGAGTGGATTCATTTAAACTGAGAGCCTATATGTGTACACCATGGAGACTTCTATATAAAAGTGACGGGAATGCTCGTCGGAAAGTTAGATATTAATCCCCTAAGAGATACCAATGTGTGTGTGGCTCAAGCGTAAAATGACCCCAAAAGGAGACCATCACAGTAAAACAGACATCACGGCTTTTTTTGTAAAATTCTTTACGCAAAGCTCTAATCGATAGCTTAATGGGAAAATATAGTGACTTTCTGTCCCAAACACCCTAAGTGAGGCCACAATCTGCAATTTACACCCCCGCCCCTTTAAGGCTAGACGAAGAGCATCCCCGTCACTATTATTATATGGGAGTCCCCCCTGGGATGTGACGAACAGTTGTCAAAGCCTTCGATCCTTCAAAAACTAGGTGGAACTCGGCTAACCATTAATTTATGCTTTCATTTGAAAGCCGCCGCACTCTCAGCCTATAATTCCACAAAACCCAGCACAACCATTATACCCAGAATAAAGCCTCTAGATTACAGCACGCAAGAGACAATACACGCTAAAAACTTAACATTTTCTTGCTGGGATATTCATGGTTGATCATGCCATAAAGTAATTTTAAAACACGTGATGGCTCAGGCGTTTCAAACTTTACCTCAGACGTGTTTTGATTAATATCCCATTCACTCATGCCAGGGTGACGCCAGTGAGAATAGTCTGGAACAAGCTGTTCTCCTTTTAAATTTAGTCCAGAAACGGTTGTCTCTATAGAGATGCTTGACTCGGATGAAGACCTTCTTCTCCCAGCTGACCCACGAGGCTGGCCGCGCTTTGAAGAAGAATTTCCTTCTGGAAAGTGAAAATGTGCGTGCAAACAATGGTGAAACAAAAATGTCGGTACAAAACCACATCTTGAGAATAACTTAATTTAATAATTATGACATCAATACGACTTCAAAATTTGTTGGCACGGGGAGATAAGGAAGCGAAGAACTTTGTTAATGTAGCGGTCAGTAGATCATTCAACGCGATAAATTCGACTAATATGTAGGGATTAACACCCAAAGATAAATCGTAAGATAATGCTGAGACTATTTATTTAGAAAATAAAATGATAATACAATATGTTTTTTTCTTTTTTTTAATAATGACTATATTACGATACAATGTCTAATTGCGATGTAGCACTGTTTGTCTGGAACCGAATTTCTGTAGCAGGCACTCAAGTTTTTGGCGACGCGGCATATGTACGTTTTTAACTTTAATTTTTATTTTATTTTTTTATTTTTCATTAATTTGCTTTGTACACATTACTTTTTGGCATAAGAACTACCTTTCTTCAATGATTCATTTTTAGTTTCGCTGGCGGCTTAAACAACAAGCTGGTCAGTGAAGAAAATGCAACCTTTCCTTCACATTTGAATTTGAATATTGGTTGACGTAAAGAAAACGATAGAGTAATTTACTATCATCAATAAATGTACTAAATTTCGAAACACTTGATAAATCAAGGATGGTTACGTTAAAGACAAGATCCGTCATGTTTATTAGCGTCCTATATCGATCTAACTAATATTGTAAGACAGAGTACCGTGGGGAAAATAAAAACATTGCATGTTAACTGAATCTCAGTTCTAAGACGAAGGGGAAAGGAAATGAAGCCGACTCTTTTTTTCTTTCTTTTTTTTCAAGGACGTACAAGTCCGCAATTTAAGTCAAAACTAAACTCAGTCATTTGGGATGATTCCAGCTGAGAAAACTCTAAGAAAATTGCTGTGAAATCTTAAATTAGTTGGCTACAGTTTCCACTGTAACCATTTATACACTGTGCTCATGTTGTTTGAAAAACGTTATTTAATAGGTAACAATTTTTTTTAAAAAAAAGTTTTTTAGGGAAGACTCTCGGATACTCAGTGATAACCTTAAATTAACCTTTCAAAATCTCCGTCCTATCTCTAGTCCACAAGGTTTCGAAAAAGAAAATAGAAATCAGTTCTGGTAAACAATAATTCTGCAGCTCTGACCGAGCATCTCGAAGGGTGCAAACGAAGTTCAAATTAGGTAAACACTGAAAATAGCTTTAGCGCAGTAAAGCAGACCGACGGAGACAAGGAACTAAAAATGACAGTCAATTCAAAGAATGAAGTTTTGCGGATCAACTGAAGGTACGATTGTCAATGTCAAAATAAAAGTTATTATTCCCATTTCCTGTGGACCTTTTAATCTAGCTGATATAACCTCACCTCGCGAGTTCAGGTCCTTCGCTCAGATCACGGAAAGATCTCTACTCCATCGTAGAGTTCAAGGCTAACATTAGAAACTATGAGCGGACACCTTAGAACTTTTTATGGTTGCAAAGGCCATCGAACATTGGTTTTCTCAGGAGATCGTTAATAGAAGAATACCTTGATACAGAATTAAATAAGTTTAAAAAAAAAACCCTCTTCTGAAGTGAAAAATGAACGATGCTCTTTAAAGTTACAGCACTCGATTTGCTTCAGCTTCGTCATTAATGCACCTTTCTTTTAGGATAAAAAAGTGATCGATACATCTAATTTTTCTTGCGAGATTTCAGTAGCTTGGCAGTATATACAATACGGCCACCGAATCTTAATCATGCAAAACTGTCGTTCTCATCAATTCACTCTCTTATAACACCAGTATTGCTTTGTCTCTAGACGACCACGAATTATGCCAAATATTCAATTGATGTTATTTTTTTTATCCTTAGGGACGAAATAGAATAGTCATGTCTTCATATACACACTGTGTTGTTCAACAAATTAGTGGTGCTCGATATTGTACAGAAACGTGAACAGCGAACCAGAAGCCACATCTCTCACGGAGAAGTTTATTTTACCCTACTTGGGAAGGAATCCGACGAAAGAATCTACCCAAAAACTTTCCTCATTGAAGACAATGAACCACCTTGGATAATGAACAGTGCACAGGAATTTAGCAAAACAAAACATCTACAATGATAAAGTGAATTTCAAAACAAAAAGGTCTAGGGTAAACACGTGTTGCTAGATAAAAGAATAAATGATGACAGGAGCCTATTCAAGGAGTTACTGAATTTCATGAGGTGCTTTTCACGACTTCTAGAACTTCCGGCGAACATTCCTAGATATAGGCATCTCTGTTTTTACAATCCACTCGTTATAGACGTCCACTAAGCGCAATCTCAGCATTTCTCAAGTCATACATCCCAGCCTATAAATTCAGTTACGTGATTCCCATCTTTAAAAGTTATTATCAGCAAATTCCACTGTTTAGGTGGTCCTTAGATACGAGGCATTACAGTTAATTATCGTTAAAAGGATTGGAGCTGGGCGATGACGTGTTGTTGTGCGGAACAAGGAGGTGAAAATCGGATTATGGATAATTAAATACACTTTGTTGAAGCTTTTAAAAAGGCACATATGGCAAATAACCTTTGCTATCGTTACCTAACGTTTTGAATCAACAGTTTGGCACGCGGTTTTTGAAAAACTTCTAAACACTCACTTTTTTTTTTCTGACTCTTAAAATAAATATTAGGCAGATACATTAAAAATAGGAAAGAAAGAAAAGCAGACCAAAAATACTTGCCGGAAACTGGCAAAAGGCATACAACACTGTCCCCCCATTCTAAAGAAACAGGCCCTGGTAATTATAGGTCCCCACGCTCGGGCTATTGTATTCTTCACTGAATTTAGTGATTGTAACATCCGGCCTTCCATCCCCCCACGTGCCGAATCTATCCACCTCTTGTCTAGCTATCATCACTGCTCGTGTTTTTATTTTCAAAGATAAATTTCGGTTCTTTTGCGGCTCTTTTACGAACAGTTTAAAACATACTTATTGAAGTAAATAAAACACTATTTTAAATCTACACTCCGGAATTCAAGAATTGGGACACACGCGTATCGAGGTAGCGAAAAGAAAGGCTTTGTTGTCTAACGCTGCGGTTTGCAAGGTTGGCGACCTTAAACACACTATTTCAACGCAGATAACTCTTAGTGGTAAACATGTACAAACATATGGGTTTTTCTATGCAGTTTTTTGTTAGTGAGAAAAAGCAATGAAGAAGCTCATACAGTTTTTCAAGACTTAAGTTCCTTACCCCTTTTTTCGCCCCCTTTTTTAATTTTTTATCTAATTCTTATATAATACAATTACATGACACTTAATATAGCCGCCTCAAAAGAAAATCGACGCCATGGATTCGAATAAGGAACTAAGATCAAAAACTGAGAGGAAGTTTTAAACTCAATAAAGGAACACTTTTTGTTCCTCTTGTGTTTAACTATTTACTTGAGTGTTTGACAATCTTAATTTCCGCATCAAGAAAGGCCACTTTTTTTCTTCTATTTTAATCCCAACTTCTAATACCGCTTCGACCTCCTAACCGCCGCATTTGACCGAAAATGGCAAACATATCATCACGTCTTATTCTCTGTGTTTATCCCAGACCATTTTTCGCTCTTGGCTTAAACCATAGATGCCTTTTTTCCCGGTTTTATTCGCTTTGTTTACCAATTTCCTTCAAAAGGTTTCTAGAGCATTGCTTGATCACTTGTCTGAATAGTAATGACAAGCTATAAAAAGTTCAGGTACCAGTTACGTTTGGACTTGATAAGGTACACTGCGATGCTTGTATATAATAACAAATTACTCTACCCATCAATTAACCTGCAAGTGAGTTTCACAAAGGTCTACGTATCTAGCTGGTCTTTTCACTGATAAAAGATCTTTTCTTTTTAAGAGCACATGGTGGCAAGTTACAGCCGGTTTTGTATACGAAAGAAAGGTTTGCAAAAGCTCAGGCGAAATAACATCAAACAGACCTGCAATCAGAACAAATTCGTTACACGGAAAATAAAACATAGAAAAAAAACTCGGAGCAAGATATTTTGCACGCAAATTTGGCATAAATCTCTGTCTTTACCTTTCAGTTTCGGCTCAAACTTGAAAACCCTGTACGGTCTAGTTCCTTCTAGATTTCCCATTCGCTTTATTTCAACGATCTCTTGCATCTTTCGAAGAGCACAGCGAAATCTCGTCTTCCAGGTGGATGGGTCTGGTTGGTCTCCGGGGCGATACTTCCCTGTGTGGCTTGCCCATCGTTTGAACAATTCTGCATGGGTTTCAAGTTCGAATTCGGGCTTATCAACCCGCACCCAAGGAACCTTGAAGATCCCTATATCTTTATCGATCCACTCTAAGCCATCGATATCTCCACTTTCGATCTGCTGCTCCAGCCAAGGCGTAAACCGCTGCCGCTGTTTCGCCACTCCACGAACGAAGGATCGATCTTGTTCTAAGGATGAAACTTGCGACTTGGATAGCATTTTCCTATAAATCTTGCAGTTTCGTGCGATTGTCGAGTTATTTCTGAAATACCACTCAGTTCAAACTTTACTCTTCTAATCGCCTTTCGCTTTCTTGCTTGGAACTTTCACTGCGGGATGAGCTGACGGATATAGCCACTTTTGAAACGCAGGAGCCAGCATTGAGCTTCTAGATTTGGAACTTGTTTTAAGGACGAATTTTTTTTGTTCGGTTGCCCTTTTAAAGTTAACGCCCATGTATGTCATAAACACCGCTATATAAGACCCTAACATGTGATTGGTCGCTGCAAATCGAGGTCGGTAATTCAGTGTGAGGAACTAATTTCATACATACGAAAGAAACACAAAATAAACTTCCGTATAAGATAACTAATGAGCGACAGTGATAAGTCAGTCATGTATTCAGTGGCGAGATCACAGCATTCTCGCCACTGGTTTTATCATATTGACTTCTTCTCCATTAATTTGCCATCCCAGGCCATGTTCAGTTAATTCATGAATGGGTTAAAGCACACGCCAGTGTTGTGTTTTCTAAATTTATCTGTCATCGTCATCTCCAAGAATTAATATGCTTATTGAAAGTCAAATCACGAAACATGTTGTGAGATTTAATCGTATGGATCAATCAATCGATCGATTTTAATACGTCTGGCTTCACTTCCCACATCGATTTCATCGTACTAAGGTTAAAAGCGTCGGGCCATAAAAACTTCGCTTTAGCAATACGAAAGCATAATGCATAATTCATATCACAAAAAACACTTTATTGAAGTCTTCCTCATTCTTTAATTATTCGGCTTGTAAATCTGTAGCCGATCGCTTGCACGTCGGCTTTATTAAATGTTGGTAAATTAGCTTTCTTTCTTCATATTGAGCTCACCTTAAGTATCAATAGTCTCAGAATGAAAGCCTACGGAGATCGATTCTATCAAAAGGACTATGTGACGAGGCCTGATATTGCTGTTAGTTTAAGATCAGTATGTGCTAAAGAATTCAATTGATGAAGACACGTTTTTGCTTTTTTAAAGATAGCAGATAGCGTCACATAACTTCTTTTAGCGAAGTAAAAACACAAAGCAATGGCAAACTCCCTCCAGTGGGAGCGGAGGGGGGGGGAGGGAGGGGTGGCTGACTAGTGCATGTGCGCCTTCACTGAGAATGTATACACACCTCGGAGAGAGAGATTTCATGTTATTCGGGCAAGGACTCCATTGGCTTTTGTAGGGTTGAAATGATTGCAGTTTTTTGAGCACGCATCTGATTTCCGAAGTTCATTATGCAGAATGTTTCTTAATAACTACCATAAAAGGAACAGGAACTGAACCAAACCAAAGAACGCATGATCCAGTTTTTACACCCCCCATGTCCTGTAGAGACTATAGCTAAATTCACCCGCAGGCTGCTTCTAGAATCGTAGGCTTGCAGATTAGTGACTTTCCAAAGCGATTAAGGTGCAAAAATCATATTTTCACATAATAGAAATAGGAATGAAATTGGCTTGTATACCAAAACGATTTCTAATGACCATAACTACTCAGTTAGGCTACACGTTTACGTCACTACCGATGCACTTAATTGCGCAGAAAGCGAAAATCGTAATGACGATATCGAATTGAGTTGAGAGAAGGTAAATTGACCAGATCTCCTGAAGACGTTTTCAGTTTCATCCTTTTGTTGAACTTAAGATCCTTGAATTTCATGAGCGTGCCAATTTTCTACAATTCACTGATTTCGTTCATTTTTCTGTGACACCTAATTTCAATTAATTGGTGCAGTCCTGTTCAAAATAGACGTAGATCATGTAACAGCTGCGATGCAGTCCAAGATATCTTTCAATTTCGTCCGCTTTTGTTCAAACAAGGAAGAAGAAAATGAAAGCTTAGTCTGAATAATCCTCCTAACCTAATCAATATCCCCGGTGGTGCAAGAATTCCGCTCCAAATTACTTGCCTTTTGTATGAGCTTGCGAAGTCTTTCAACAAGGAAATTTGTGAGTCCTGAAAAGTGAGCAACAGTTCGGAAATTGAAATAGAATAGCGTCGTATACTTCATTGTCACCGGAGAAAATTGTATGGAGAGCTTGCAAGGGGAAAAAACAAGTAAGCTCGACTTGTACCTTCATGCAGCTAATAGTTTGTCTTTTATTAAGATTATTCTTCTTCCGCTAGTAATTGTAAATTGACCATCAACGACTCACTTTAGAAAGGTGGTTTACTAACTTATTACCACTGAATCGCAGTCAACAGTTACCCACACCGTACAAAGGACTTATTGACGGAATCAAGCAAAACTAACTACGAGAGAAAGACTGGACAACTGACAATTTAACCAAAAATAAATGACTATTTAACTGTGACAATAGACTGATGGAAACGCACAAATGACATTACGAGTCTTCATAGCTAATAACATTATGCCTTTACTGACAGACGACTAGCAACATTGCGACTTAATTGACCAATTAATCAGGTCAATAACCAGAGTTTAACACCATCAACTGACGTGATACAACTCACTTTGACCCTGGAGATGACTACTACACAGGTTGTCGAAACGTCAGTCACTGTCAACAACAATAGCTCTATATTCAATACTATATTATCCCGACTTTAGATTTTTTATTTATTGCACTACTTCAATAGTTTACTAAAAAAAAATTGCGATCATACTAAACATACTTCTAAACATATAGTTAAGAATACTTAATTATGTGATTAATTCCTTTTTTACCTCATATTCTTACCCTCATTATAATTTTTACTAATTGTTTTTGAACGGCGGCGTCGTTTTCATTCATGTCATTTCACGCTTTTAACCCTTTGGAAATATCTAAAATAAAGGGCTAATAAAATTGTGAATGTCTCAGTATGATTATAATAAACACAATACCACATGGAAAGTTCTTTGTATGGTATTTACGCTCTCTTTTTTGTAGCAGAAATCTCACTCTTTGGCTGCGTAAGCTCGTTCGATTTCTGATACGTCTGATACATAAGCACGCCAAAAGTCGCCGGGGTAATGAGCCCCGCCCTGACCACTTACAAAAGTACATGACAGGACAAACAGCTAAGGGCCACAATCGGACAAGTTAAAAGACCCAAGAAACATTCTAGTGACCTACTGAAAGCTAAGTGAATAGACAGACAAAGGACCTGGAGTACCCCCACGACAATGATGGCGCCCTATAGAATGAAACAAAAGGGCCAGGCAGCGACCCGCAGGGGCACGGCCCAGAAAGTATTCTATATATATTGGCTTACGCCTAAATTTATTTTTGCATTTTGGGGTTTTAGCTGCCAGAAGCCGTACGGCACCCGATTTAAGGGGACACCTTGAAAAACTCTACAATCAAAGAAAGACTGCCCGCCGCTGGAAGAGCAGTTGGGGAGCTACAGTTTTTGTGTGATGTGGGCGAAAACCTTGCTGACTGTTTAGCTTTTTAAAAGATAAGGACCAGGAAAAAGGGAAATAATGGCGGAGACAAAGGCAGAAGAGATATTGGGGAACAGGGTACAACCATAATATTTATTTATTATTTATTTATTTTTCATCCATTCATTTATTTCTAAAGAAAATATGGGCTGAAGCAATACAGCTGTGTATATTGTTAAGCCTTATGTCTTAGTTCAAAATGCTTTTAAGCTGATCAATAAGATTGTTAAGTGTATACGGACTTTCATCAACAGAAGACAAAAGAGGACTGATTCTCTGTGGAGAAGGTCATTGTAGCAAGCCGATAGGATCTCTTTTTATAAACAGCATGCTCTTAGACAGAGACGAAAAAACAGGACGACCTATTTACCTGTTACACTAGCTACAACTTCGTCTGCATGTCAGTAACGTGGGAAATCTAACGTTTTCAGGTCAGAATACTTCTGATCATTATGTCAGCTTTTGTGACTACATCATGTATAAAGTAATTTATCTTAATAGGTAAGAATCGGATTATGCTCTCTGTGAGAGGGTAAAACTCCTTTCAAGTGATCCAGCCGTCCGAACGATTAAATGTTGTGACATCGACCTTTATTATAAAAGCATATCGTCCAAATGAAACTCGTCGTTATCTCTCAAACCTTTACCAGTATAAAATGTCAAGGAATTATTTGGCGCCTGAATAGACATCTGACTGAGGGGATGCGTTAAGGCACGACCTGCAAAGGAAACAAGTAACCGTTACTCTCCGTTCAAATACATTCAAGGGGTGTAGAACCGGATGCGTCCTTGCGACCAAGAAGAAGCAAATAGTAAAATACTAAAGGACGGCTTATCGTTTAAAAGATAGTGAGTTTCAGTCAGACGAGGAGAGAGAGATGTGAAGAAAATATTTACGATCAAACGACTTACTTTTGATGGATGCAGCATAATAGCGGCTGGAAAAGCTTTCTCGAAAATACAGTGCGGAATTCGGGAAACTCTACGGGATAAGGGATTTGACTGCTACCAGGGAGGTGGGATTCGCCAAACTTTGGAATACGGGATTGGGAAAGAAAATGAGTATTCAGGATAGCGATGAAAGAAGTTCGGGATGCGGGATTGTCGTGTTCAGTAGGAGCCGAAATACGAGATCAGTACCCCCCCCCCCCCCCCCCTCCCCCTTTCTAGATCCTAGCAAACGAGTGATTGAATATAATAACGATTAAATTTATCTTGTGTGATCATGTGCTTAATTCTCGTCACCAATCTGTGTTATAAGGCATTCAGATATTAGAAGGAAAGAAGGAGAATTTTCATTAGTACTGATTACTCTTAGGGCTTGTAAGGGTTTATAAGTACTATAACGCGTATGGGTTATTAAAGAGAGTGATGTTATCATCTGAATTTCTTCAATAACTGGTGTCCATACACAATTGAGCAAGTGACCTCTCTCTACTAGAAAGTCGAACAAATTTTCTCTCAAATACCAAAGTATTTTCTATTCGAATTCAGGATTCCAATATTTTTTTAAAAATATGTTTTCGTACGGATGGGCTGTGTTTGATATCCTCGCGCCTGTTTTGAAGTTTTTTAAATTAAATTCTTATGCTTACCGGAAAAAAAGCTTTGCTAACCCTTAAGTGCAAAACTTGGGCATTAAAAGTATCCAAACTCATTCCGCACGTTCTGTGGAAAATACATGTCCCAGTTCTCCATACAACATGGCTGAAAAAAAAAATTATTATAGCGTTATTAGAATTGAAGTCGTGTACGAAACGGTGCGTGTGTGGTAGCGCCTGTGTCAGGCTGACATAAAAAAGTTTGTGGTTACTCGTCGTAAACGCTGGGGGAAGATTTCAGTTAGGTCTCCCCTAGGAGTTAAGAAACGCACCCAGATTGGCCTCCTTTAGGCCGCTATAAATCATATTTTTCCAACGAGCTTCTCCGTCTCTTTCATGTGAAGGTCCCTCCCTACCTTTTGTAGATCCACCGGGTACCGCAAGGTTACAACTTCTCAATTACGTTTGACGCTAGCAATGAGATAGCACGCCATGCATGAGGCGTGTCTACTACATGTAGTTATACCTCTGTGTTCTGCGTATCCCATTCACTCACGCCCGCATAACTCAAGTAATGGTTTGGAACAAGATACTCTTCTAATCCCGAAACTGTCTCGTTCAAGGACAGGTTTGTCTCTGATGTAAAACACCGTCTTCTCCTACGCCTTGCAGAATTTCCTTTTGAAAAGTGAAAGAATCGAAAGTTAAAAAATGCATGTGTAAACAATGGTTAAACAATAATGACGGTGCAAAACCACGTCTAGAGAACAAGTTAATTCAATTATTATGACATCAATATGACTTCAAAGTTCAAGTTGTTGGCACAGAGATAAGGAAGCAACGAATTCAGTTGATGTTGTTGACCACTCGATAACAGAGGATCGATATCATTCAACGCATTAAATTCGATTAATATCTGAGGCATTAACACCCAAAGATAAACCGAAAGTTTATGTGACGCTATTTATTTTGGAAAGAAAATGATAATACAATACGTTTGAAAACTAGCACCTAAATTACCATATAGATGTTCGATAAGTTAAATTCGCGATATAGCTCTGCTCATCTTGAGAACCGCATTTCATGCAACTGACACACAGTTTAAATTTGCCGTGCATGTTACTTTTTCTGTTTCTTTTTGTTAATTTGTTTTATCAGCATCAAATTAAATTGTTTGGCTGAAAACATTGCGAAAAAAAACTTTCCTTGAAGAAATCACTTTCAGGTTTGTTAAGGAAATGTTCGTTGAAGAGTCTTCAACTTCACTGTCCCCTGTCCAAATATCTCCATTAATGCAAAAAGAAACGTGAAATTTCACCTTCAAGAAATGCACTAAGTTTGGAAAGACAAGAAGTATAAAAATATTCTTAAATTTTGATGGTGTTGTGTCAAAAAGCATTTATATTTGGAAGCCTGACTACTATGTTGACCCAAAATACATCGTCCTACTTAATGCGGATCCGGGGGGGGATATGGCCGACTACCGTTGTGAGGACCGACCTTCAACTCTGCTCAGCAATTCGCATCAATCTCCGTTAGAAGAGTAAAGACACAGAAATATAAATGTGGGACCTAAAATCAAGGCAAGGGCTCACTCCCTGTTGACGTAAGTCGCAATGGCTCAAAATCACCTGCTTATAAGTTTCTTCTCATTTTTCGAACAGCTCTTAAGTTTGAAAACATCTTAAATGATTTAAAAGGCATAATTTCCGACTCTGATGGACGCAAAAAGCTTAGTCCATCAAAAACCCTTGTAGCGACAAAATTGAGGCAGTCAATATTAAAATAAATTAAAGTTAATGTGTTGTTCAGGTTCTGTCACGGATGGTCTAACCTTTATATCCCGGCTGCGTGTTCATCATTCTTCGATAGAACTAAGTCACGGCAAATGGGCTTCTACTTGCGGAGTAACGAGTCACCTGAATTTTGCTCCTGATTGAAACTGGGATAAATTTGCTCGTATAGCATACACTGGCTCAACTCGTTATTGTTTCATTTCTTTTTCCGGATTTTTCCGAACGGGAATTAATGTATTAAAGCCGATGCCGATCTCTTTTTGGTGACTAGTCTGAGGGCTTTGTCTTTGGACCACCACGAACTATGTCAAAAATTATCTTAATTTTATTCTTTTATCCTTTGGAACAAAAAAAAGAACATGTTCCTGATACTGAAGTGAGTTTTATCAGTGGTTCAGTTAGATATACTGGTCCAAAAACGTTCGCAGACGAAAAACTACCTTCTATTTCTGAGAAGTTCATGATATCTTACCGTCGTGCAGCAATCGAAAAAAAGCTAACGGACAGTAAATTTTGGAAAATGAACAGTTCATTAAAGTCAAACAAAACAAAACGCAGTCAATTATTAAGTCAATTTCAAAACAAAATAGTCTTGTGGTAAACACGTGTTTCCAGATAAAAGAATGAATAGCAACAGGAAACTATTCAATGAATTACGGAATTACATGAGATGCTTTCAACTTCCTGGGAACGTTCTTGAGTTTTTCCAATGCTTCCAACAGCACTATGCGATCTAACCATTTTTAAGACATACAACCCAATCTATAAATTCAGTTAAGCCATTCCCATCGTTAAAAGTTATTATCAGCAAATACCACTGCTCAGGTGGTCTGAAGATAAGCGGCATAGACGCAAATCATCGGGATTTGAGCTTGGCGATGACATGTCACGGTTGTGCAGAACGAGGTGAAAATTGGATTATGGTTAATTAAATACACTTTGTTAACGCTTTTAAATTAGCGAATGAGGGAAATAACCTTTGGTATCATCACCTGTCTATAACGCTCTGACTCGATGCCTCGACACGAGTTTTTAGAACTCTCTAGATTGGAATGAAACAACTTCTAACTGCTCAGAAACTGGCAAAAGGTAAACATCAACTAAAGCAACGTAGCAGTCTTTGGCAATGGTTAAGAAACTAGCCATCCCAGACATACCGCGACAATTAGATTCCTCACCGTATATCTAGTGATTATGATATCCGGTCCTTTGTTCCCCACGTACCGATGTTATTTTAAATACTTAATAACCCCTCGTCTAGCTATCATCGCTGCTCGTGTTTTTATTTTCAAAAGATGATTTTTGGGATTTTTGCTTCTAAATCATCCGTACTGTTCTAAACATACTTAATGAAGTACATAAAGAACTGTTTCTATTCTCTCAAATTCGTGATTTGTCGTCGACATAGGATGCAAAAAAGGCTGCGAGATATTGTGCTAACATTATGGGTTGCGGGCTTCTCCTAAAATGTTTTACAGTTGGTTATTCTCTCTTGTTAAGGATTAGTTATAGAGGCGAAACCAATGGATTGCACGCAACTTAGGTATCCCGCTATTGAACAGTTGCTACTTATAGATATTTCGAGCGACAAAAATTTGCCTTCTGTCCTCTATCTTCGCTATACCAGCCTGGTCCTTCGCACTGAGGCGACCCGTAGGCACAAAGTTCAAAGCAACTGCTATTTTCGTGCTGAAAAAACGGAACTAAGAAAGAGAAGGAACAAAGACAGAAACATGCAGGTACCGCTCTCTTCGTCATGCTTAGATGACAGAGGGAAAATATAAAGAAAAAATGTTTCCATTAGCGTGTTTAGATTCAATTAATTACATTCCAGTTAGTACTCCTAAAGAAATTTGATGCTTCACCGAAAAGAAACATCGATAACAGGGGAAGTTGTTAGTTTAAAATAAAGGAGCAGTTTTTGTTCCTCTTCACTTTAAAATATTCGCTTAAGTGCAATTTCCGCATAAAGATTTTTAAATCTTTACGCGAAAAAAGTGTCTTAAAAAGACACTTTTTCAGTTTTAACTTCTTTAATTCAAAGGCCGCTTGGCCTCCTACCCGCCGCGGTATTTGGCACAACATAACAAATTTTACAATAAACTTGAAGAGCATTGTTTGGTCACTTGTTGCTTCCATTAAACCCGACTGTTGCCAGTAGCTTTAAGACACAGCGGATCGAGAACTGAGATCAAGCTAAAAGATACCTGACTTTGTAATGGCAAGTAATAAATGAAAAAGTCATTTTAATCAATGAATTTAACAAAGCCTAATGTGTATTAACGTAGTCGGTCTTCTTACTATATGAAGATCTTGTCTCTTTAAGATCACATGCCTTTGCCAATGAATTCATCTACTAATACTGAGGTTTTTTTGTACGAACAGTAACTTCACCAAAAGACGGGCTCATTTATGCAGTCAAAATGACCTGAACTTTCAAAATAGCAACGTAACACGGAAAACAACTGCCAAGGGCAAGTTAATTTACACGGGTGCATTTGTCATAAATACTAATACTCCTTACCTTTCCGTTTTGGCTCAAACTTAAAAACTCTGTACGGTTTAGGTCCTTCCAAATGTCTAATTTCCACGATATCCGACATCTTTTGCAGAGCACAGCGAAACCTCGTCTTCCACGTCGAGGGATCTGGCTGGTCGCCTGGGCGATATTTCCCTGTGTGGCTTGCATAGCGTTTGAACAATTCTGCATGGGTTTCGAGCTTGAATTGGGGATTATCAACTCGCACCCAAATAATTTTAAAGATCCCGAGGTCTTTATCGATCCACTCTACGCCACAGATATCTCCACTTTCGATCTGCTCCTTAAGCCAAGGCGTAAAGTGCAGCCGCTGTGGATGTTTCGACCCTTTACGCGTTCGTTCCGGGGATGAAACTCGCAACTTAGATCGCATTTTCACTATAAATCTTTCACTTTCGTGCGATAATCAAGTTATTTTAGAAATACAGTTAGGTACAAACTAAACTATTCTGATCGTCTTTCGCTTTCTTACCGTTGACACCCTCACTGCTAGATGAGCTGACGAACAGAGCTGTAGGAGTCCAGATGAGGACATTTAAAGGCCAAAGATTTTCTGCTGAGTTGTCCCTTTTTAAGTTAACGCCCATCCCATAAACACTGCTACATAAGACCCTCATTGATTGGTCATTGCAAATCAAGGAAGAATCAATCAGTTCGGCAAAGAGTGACAAAATAAACTTCCTTTTCAGATAACTATAGGCTTCCGCAACGGCAACTATTCTACTCAAAATTCCGGGTCTACTAAAAGCACCAGTCAAGATAAAATTTGGTGCCTCAAGCAAAAGATTTCAAAGGATCTACTTTGAGAGTCTGTCAGTTAATAAATAAAGGAATGAGAAACTGGATAGTCGTTTCTTGGCGAAATCACAGGATTAAATAATCGCTGGTCAGTTTATATTTGCTTTTATTGATTTCGTCTCCATTAATTTACGATTGGGAATGGGTTAAACACGCTCGTTTTCCACTGTTTGTTATCGTCATCGCGAAACAATTTATTGTACTTTAATCAAATCGAAACATCTGCACGGCACACGTTGTAATTACTTGAATCAATCGGCTTGGTTCTGCATGAGAAAATACAGATTAAGGTCTTGCTTTGTTTCGATTCCAACTTAACTGGCAGCTCAGTTCCCCCCTTAACTTCCCATAGTTAGCTCGACCTCGCCACGAGGTCGCACAAAGTGGGAGAAATAATCCTGATCTCTAAAGACTGGGTACACTCAGCGGAATGCATCGATAGCATGAGAAAATCTAAATGTAAGCGAAAGAATAAAGGAAAAAATGAAAATGAAATTAAATGAAAAAACCTATCGGTGGCTGTGAAATCGTCACTTAATCCTTAAATTTCTCTGTTATTGCCTCTTTTGATTCGGATTCTAAGTATTTTCATTAGTGTTGGTAGAATTTGTAAACACAATTTTTGTACTTTATTGGTCACTTTTCATAGACCTTACGTTATACAGGGTGTATTTGAATACGGCTCTCGTGTAAGGAAGTTTTCAACTTATCGAAACTACCGTATTGAAATAAAACTGATTGATTGATTGAGATAGATAGATAGCTTTATTAAGAAGTAAAATCATTGCAGCCCGCGGGCCGGCTGAAATGTGACTTACTTTACAATGGAACTAAAAAATTATCTATAAATATATGATAACTACTACAAAAACCGTAAAATATAACCTACAATAAAATACAAAAGAAGAAGTATCAACACCAAAATACTAATAATCAAGATTACTACTAACAATTAAAACTGTTCGTCATAATAAAAGTGTTTTTAAACCTATTTGTCTTAAAAATCGGTAGTTTGAAGTATCTCTGGTTACGGGTACAATAAGTGGACCCGTTGCGTGGCGGTAGCAGATCATGGAGCTTGTGGCTTTGGTCCCTTACAGTTTGGTCAAATATAGCATTACTCAAGGCCGGGCGGGGGGCGGGGGGGGGGGGGGGGGGAAGAGACGAGGTCTGGGACCGAGAAACGATGTTCTCACAACTTGCAAAGCGGTCACTCAGCGTGGTGGTCAGCAGATAATTACAGTATTTTTCCCACAGGAAATATTTTTAGACTTTTTAGAAGCAAGAAGTGAACCGGCAGAGGAAATCAGAAATGCTTAAAAAATTGAAAAAAAATCATATCATGATCTTTGTTTTTCTTGCATATCGTATTTGTCTTTCGGTACTGAAATGCGGGGGAAACTAAAACGCAACCAACAACAACGCGCTCGATGGATTTATTTATAGGTTACATCGTTTTTGCCGGGCAAGGATAACTTGATGCTAATAAAAATTACTGGAGCAAGTGTCAGACTTATCGGAAGCAAGTATATTCAAGAGAGCTTTATAAATATGAGCTTACTGCTCTACATATCATAACTGAATAAAAATCAACACTTTAATTCATAACATTTCACTTCGTTTATTTGGATCAGTCAACAACTTGGATCCAAAGTTAAAATTCAAAACGATCCTAAAACAAATCACAACTACTACTGAAAGCTCTGTACCTTGAAGCGACTTAAAACTTTCCTGAGGTTTGGAGCAAAACACTGCTCGATAGCTCAACTCTTCGGCGGTTCTTATCAGCTGTTCCGAGCTATATCTTGCATATTCCAAACTCTGCAAAGGAAAATTGTTTAACAGGAAAAGAAAACCACACGCTATGTATGAAAAGCGACATAAAATCAATAAATTTGCGAATTACCAAAATATAATAGTGAGAAACTGTTCCGCCTTCGACTGCCATGTTTTCGTTTTTTCTCAAGACCGTTGATCTATGGTTTTTGACGTAATGCGCATGATCAGTACACAAATCCGCTGGCAAGCCCCTTGCTGATGGCTTTGCAAGTTGCGAGAACATCGTTTGGATTTCATTTAAGGGAATGTATGAAAAGGAGTCCACCCCCCCCCCCCCCCCCCCCGCTCAAGGCCTTCCTCCTAACCTTTCCATTTCATTAGACAGATATTGCGGCAAAGAATGATGAAAAACTAGGCACGCATATTGTAATACAGGGCGTATACATGTTGTATAGAAAAGTAGATTGATTGATTGATTGATTGATTGATTGATTGATTGATTGATTGATTGATTGATTGATTGATTGATTGATTGATTCATTGATTCATTCATTCATTCATTCAAATAGGCAGTAAGAAATCTCCTGTTTGCCCTACGACACTTTGGTCTAGTTAGCGTGAATTGCCTATGGACGCGCTTATGAGATGCTGCTGGATAAAACTCAACTGAAAACTTTCCTTTCAAACGTCTAGCTTAGTCTACCTCGTCTCCTGTCGCCTTTGCTCTAGGCCTGCCATCTACATTCGCAAAACCGAGTTGGCATACATTGCGGAGACAACGCCTTTCGGCGACCATCTTTATTCAAAGCATTGAGAATAACTTGCCGAGTTTTGCTGTTGCCGAGCACTTTAGCACGGCTGGTTACTCCGTCAATGCCGCCGCGGAATTGGGGTTTCCAGGAGATATATGCGCCTGACTCTTCAACTAGGTACTAGTCCAGGCTTCCCTTTCCTCTATACCGCAGCAGCGCGCGCACTACAAAGCGTTTAATATTTTGAATTCATGGCGTATACAAAGCTCTGAGACTGAAAGCTTGAACTGGTTCTAACATAACTGTATTTTCACAGATGAAGGGCCATGGATAGTCTTTCTGTGAGGAGTCATTTTGACACCCAAGAGTCATTTCAAAAGTAGGCTGAGTTTGATCGTCCGGGTGAACGTAGTCCTGAATAGGACTGTTGTTGTTGGCATTGACTGACGTTTCGACAACCTGTGCGATAGTCATCTTCAAAGTCAAAGTGAGTTGTATCACGTCAGTTGGTGGTATTATACTCTGGTTATTGATCTGATTAGTCAAATACGTCGCGATGTTATTGGTCGTCTGTCAGTTAAGCCGTGATGTTATTGGCTATGAAGACTCGTAATCAGTAATTGGTGCGTTTCGATCTATCGATCTGTCTATTGTCACAGTTAAACAGTCGTCTATTGTTAGTCAAATTGTCAGTTCTCCAGTCATTCTCTCGTAGTTAGTTTTGCTTGATCTCGTCAATAAGTCTTTTGTACGGCGCTGGTAACTGTTGGCTACGATTCAGTGGCTTTTTTTCTAAGTTAGTAAACCAGCTTTCTAAAGTAAGACGTTGATTACTATACGTTACACATTTCGCAGAGTCCCAGTCAATTTGATGATTCGTCTTTAAATGGTGCTCAGCAATGTGATTGTTGACGTCACCATTCCTCATCCAGTCTTTCTACAATCCATGTGAAGGGCCAGGCCCATTTGGAAAACAACTCCATACACAGAACACGGCTCGTTTGTTCATACTTTCACATTTCCAAGCTGGTGACGTAGCAGAAAAAAGATTGATCTACCCAAGAACTATCCCAATTATAATTAAGCCCATGAATTGGAGACAACGAACGACGCTACTTTCCGAGACTTCTAGTGAACTTCCTGGGAATTTCCTGTCTTCTTGCAGCTCTGCCTTTAGCGCAATCTCAGAATTTCTTTAAGATGTACAACCCAACATATATTTCAGTTAAGTGATTCGCAATCCCATCTTTGAAAGTTACTATCAGTAAATACCGTGTTGTTGAGGTGGTCTGAAGATAAGTAGCAGTTAATTATCGTTAAAAGGAATGCTGAGCTTGGCGATGACATATTGTGAGGAACAAGGAGGTGGAAATCCGATTCATGGTTAATTAAATACACTTTTTTGAGGCTTTTTTAAATTAACACACATGGAAAATAACTTTCGCTGACATTATTGGTAGCAAATGATTTGTGATAGCGACGAGCAAGAGTTTTCCTCCTTTTAATTCTTTTCTTCTTTTCTTTTTTTTTTTTTCAATTCAAGCCTACATATAAACAGTAAATCTTCCAAAAATAAAATGAACGCCTGT
Organism: Porites cylindrica; assembly: GCA_964035525.1. NCBI lineage: Eukaryota > Metazoa > Cnidaria > Anthozoa > Scleractinia > Poritidae > Porites > Porites cylindrica. The sequence goes on from OZ037776.1 coordinate 35,106,391, forward strand.
CGGATCTGAATGAGGAGCTAGCACCGATAACTAAGAGGAAGTTTTAAAAACAGTTGTTGTTCATCCTCTCATTAAACTATTACTTTAATAATGGGTGTTTAACTTACAATTTGTCTAAATTTTAGCATAAAAAAGAACGAAAGATCAAAAGCTATCTCTATTATGATGATCTTTCACACATCCCATGTTTGTAAAAAGATTCCAACTACATGCTTCCTGAGGTGAAACTGAATTTCAAAAGCGCCTCGTCTTTTACAGATGACGACCAAACATCAAGTCTTTCAAATTTGGCCAACGCTAGCAGGTTATAAAGAGTTATCCATGGGATTTTGAGCCAAAACAGCAACATGAAAGGGCTCGGTGTTTCATGGCTGTCTAGTTCATCTTGTTTAATGCTACTCAATTAAAAGGCCTTGTTCGCTATGAAATTTCAGAAATTACTTGCGAATGAAAAAATTACAACTTCGTGTCAACCAAATACGTCTTTCGAACCTTATATCGAGCGTTAAAAAAAACCGTACGTCTTTAAAATCCACAATTCTAATCCGTTTCAGTCTTCCTTAAGTCTGTCCATCTGTGTCTCCTTCTTCTTCCTCTCTCCTGGGTAACAATACTCTTCGTGGATAAATAGCTAAGGCAATTCAACTGCGTGGATAACCACGAGACGGTGGGGTAGCCGTTGTGTAATCTTCTACTGGAGTAAAACAATGAGAACTTGGAAAGTTTTACGTGTCCGAGGGATTACCTTGAAGGTCTGGTAGTCTTGTCTTGCAACTTTGTCCTCCCGGTCGCAGCAGAGACGGTAGAAATGCCTAGGTTCTCCACCAGTGTAACGAGAGGCTTTTCGGCCTGTCAAACCAAATTGGCGGGAACGTCGAACTAGGAAAACAACGGAACTAAAGCTTTTCGCGAGGGAGCGAGTATTAGCAAAAAGTGATCTGCTAATGGAGGTTATTGACGGGGGAAACTGCAATTCGGTAGAGTGACTGGCTCGCTGCTGGCACTCGTTACTACTGCCAGAGGTACAGGGTCTAATTTCCACGTCTCAAGGTACGAAGGTTGGACAAGAACTGATACTTTTCTGTAATGCTGTAACTTCTTTATTGTAGAGTAAACCTCGTAGACAGTACTTCACATGTAATCGTACGTAATCAAGCAAGTAATCACGGGCTAGGTAATCATCGCAGGTAATCCATATACAACAGTTTAAGCACTACTTTTATACAGTCTACAGTAAACACAGGTGTTCGATTATCACAAAGGAACAAAAAAACCTATTCAAAAATACACGTGCTGGCTGATCAACGCGTTACAATTCGATTGGTTAAAAGACTTTTCCTTTATGGTGAAAATACAATACTCCCTATTTCGGTTCCTGGACTTTTAGAAAAACACATGCTGTAAATCAAGCTGAAAGAATAGAGCACAACAGTTGTTCTATTAAAATGTAAAATAGTTTTTGTCTAACAAAGAGACACGTACAGAAGTACACGTGTTCTATTGAAATTGCATGTCAGATGTTCCAATATTTGTGTACATGTCACTGCCTGCTATTTTGCATTTGGATTATACACATATTTCAGCTGCGGAGTTTCGAAAGGCACAAACGAGCCAAAACTAGATTTGCTGAGTAGTGCAGAATCGCTACAATAACGCTCTGATGAAACTGAGTTCTGTTCTAAAGTTAACATTGAAATATCGGCTGTGTCACTTTCCATAGTTGCATTAAATCCATCCTGAATGAAATAACTAGGCAAAGGACATGTTCCATGGACATCTGTAAAGCAATTTACAGGCAAATGGTTTGAGTATATATAAGCTGTTGAGGGAAAACGTTTTAATTAATCAAAATCTCTTCTAAAACCAGCTGCAAAAAAAATTAAGCCTTTGAAATAAACTGATCAATTGGCAACCTCTATGACCTTGCTTGGATTTCCTTCTTTGTTTGTTTCTTTCTTTCTTTCTTTCGTTCTTTCTTTTTTGTTTTTGTAAGGATGATGTGACATGGCATTCCTGGGATCTCTCTAAGAGTTCATGCAGAAAACAACGTAAATCGAGTCTCGATTAGCATTCACTTATCCTTACCAGAATACATGATTTCCTGATCTCTAGTAAGTGCAAAACTAGTATCCAAACTCATTCTGTACACCCTCTGGAAAATACATGTCCCAGTTCTCCAAATACCAAGGCTGAAAAGAAATTAAATTAATAACATATAAGTTAGGCTGTATAGTACGTGCACTTCTTGTAAAGTTCTTGTGGACGAGGTTTGTTGTGGTTGTCTCCGGGAGTTAAGGTGTTTCGATACAGTTTGCTTGAGTGGATTCATTTAAACTGACAGCTATAAGTGGACACCGGGGGGACTTCTATATAAACGTGACTGGAATGCTCGTCGCCAGATTAGAATTAATCCCCTAAGAGAGACCAATGTGTGTGTGGCTCAAGCGTAAAATGACCCCAAAAGGAGACCATCACAGTAAAACAGACATCACGGCTTTTTTTTTTTTTTGTAAAATTCTTTACGCAAAGCTCTAATCGATAGCTTAATGGGAAAATATAGTGACTTTCTGTCCCAGACACCCTAAGTGGGGCCAAAATCTGCAATTTACACTCCCCCCCCCCCCCCCCTGAGGCTAGACGAAGAGCATCCCCCTCACTATTATTGTTTTGGAGTCCCCCTGTGATGTGACGAACAGCTGTCAAAGCCTTCGATCCTCAAAAACTGGGTGGAGCTCGGCTAACCATTAATTCACGCTTTCGTTTGAAAGCCGTTGCACTCAATCCCAACTCAACCATTATACCCACGATAAAGCTTCTAGATTACAGCACGCAAGAGAGAATACACGCTAAAAACTTATTTTGTTGCTGCGATCTTCACGGTTAATCATGTCATATAGTAATTAACAAGTGATGGCTCAGGCGTTTCAAACTTTACCTCAGACGTGTTTTGATTAATATCCCATTCACTCATGCCAGGGTAACGCCAGTGAGAATAGTCTGGAACAAGATGTTCTCCTTTTAAATTTAGTCCAGAAACGGTTGTCTCTATAGAGATGCTTGACTCGGATGAAGACCTTCTTCTCCCAGCTGACCCACGAGGCTGGCCGCGCTTTGAAGAAGAATTTCCTTCTGGAAAGTGAAAATGTGCGTGCAAACAATGGTTAAACAAAAATGTCGGTACAAAACCACATCTTGAGAATAACTTAATTTAATAATTACGACATCAATACGACTTCAAAATTTGTTGGCACGGGGAGATAAGGAAGCGAAGAACGTTTTTAATGTAGCGGTCAGTAGATCATTCAACGCGATAAATTCGACTAATATGTAGGGATTAACACCCAAAGATAAATCGTAAGATAATGCAGAGACTATTTATTTAGAAAATAAAATGATAATACAATGTTTTTTTCTTTTTTTAATAATGACTATATTACGATACAATGTCTAATTGCGATGTAGCACTGTTTGTCTGGAACCGAATTTCTGTAGCAGGCACTCAAGTTTTTGGCCACGGGGCATATGTACGTCTTTTACCTTAATTTAAATTTTTTTTTTCATTAATTTGCTTTATACACATTACTTTTTGGCATTAAAAAATACCTTTCTTCAATGATTCATTTTTAGTTTCGCTGGGGGCTTAAACAACAAGCTGGTCAGTGAAGAAAAGGCAACCTTTCCTTGACATTTGAATTTGAATATTGGTTGAAGTAAAGAAAACGATAGAGTAATTTACTATCATCAATAAATGTACTCAATTTCGAAACACTTGATAAATGAAGGATGGTTACGTTAAAGACAATATCCGTCATGTTTATTAGCGTCCTATATCGATCTAACTAATATTGTAGGACAGAGTACCGTGGGGAAAATAAATTCAGTGCGTGTTAACTGAATCTCAGTTCTAAGACGAAGGAGAAAGGAAATGAAGCCGACTGTTTTTTTCTTTCTTTTCTTTTTTTTTCCAGGACATACAAATCTGCAGTTTAAGTCAAAACTAAACTCAGTCATTTGGGATTACTTCAGCCAGGTAAACTCTAAGAAAATTGCTGTCAAATCTTAAATTGGTTACTACAGTTTCCACTGTTACCATTACACTGTTCTCATGTTGTTTGAAAAACATTAGTTAATAGCTAACAATTTTTAAAAAAAAAAGTTTTTTAGAAAAGAGTCTCGGATACTCAGTGATAACCTTGAATTAACCTTTCAAAATCTCCGTCCTATCTATAGTCCGCAAGGTTTCTGTCGGGAAAGAAATAGGTGATGCTTAACTTTATTATTTTGTGATTAAATATTAATTAGAAATTGACATTTGTAGTGCAAAGAAGTTAGATTTCGTGACATTAGATTTCACAATAATGTAGACAAAGTCCGAGTATATTTACGATATAAAATGATGTAACTGCATGCATTTTCTTAGGCTAAATAAGGGGAAAGAACGTGCGATTTTGTAATAGACACTTACACAGTTTAGATACATTACAATGGGAACTTTTACTGTACATGTGATTAATGTAAAAATACTGCCTTACGCAAGAATAGTAGAAAAACCACTGTATACTTAGAATGTTTTAGTTGATTGTTGATCGTTGATCGTTTAGTTACGTTGATCATTCCCTTGTAGAAATTAAGTATACTTTAAGTATACTTCAAACTTCAGTGCTTGTGAAAAATAGTTTCGCAAAGAAAAGTGTACTTTAAGTATACTTTGAAACTGATAGACACATTCTGATCTGAGGATCTAGGAAGGTTTGTCCGGATCTTGAAATCACTACAAGACGAAAGTATACTAAAAGTATGCTTTAAGTATAATTTAACTTCAAAATACTATTCAGATCAAATCAGTTTTCTTCTATTAAGGACACAGTTGAGATCATGTAAAGATTTCTTCAGAGTGGTGAAGTATATAACAGGTTTCTAGATACATAGGGCACACATGAACTGTTCAGTCGACCTCCTTCGTAAGAAGATCATCCGCCGATC
>OZ037776.1:35116373-35131373 GCA_964035525.1 Porites cylindrica
CCCTAACATGTGATTGGTCTCTGCAAATCGAGGTTGGTAATTCAGTGTGAGGAACTAATTTCGTACATACGAAAGAAACACAAAATAAACTTCTGTATAAGATGACTAGTGAGGGACAGTGATAAGTCAGTCGTATATTGGCGAGATCACAGCATTCTCGCCACTGGTTTTATCATATTGATTTCTTCTCCATTAATTTGCCATCCCAGGCCATGTTCAGTTAACTCATGAATGGATTAAAGCACACGCCAATGTTGTGTTTTCTTAATTTATCTGTCATCGTCATCCCCAAAAACTAATTATGTTTATTGAAAGTCAAATGACGAATTCAAACACGTTGTGAAATTTAATGGTATAGATCAATCAATTGACCGATTTTGGTCTTCCCACATCGATTCTATCGTATTAAGGTTAAAAGTGTCGGGCCATAAAAACTTCGCTTTGAATTTTATAGCAATACGAAAGCATTATGCATTCATATGACAAAGAGCACTATATTGAAATGTTCTTCCTTCTTTAATTATTCGGGTTTGTAAATCTGTAGCCGATCGCTTGCACGTCGGCTTTATTAAATGTTGGTAAATAAGCCTTTTTCTTCCTATTGAGCCTCAGAATGAAGGCCTACGGAGAACGATTCTCTCAAAAGGACTATGTGACGAGGATATTGCTGTCAGTTTAAGACCAGTATGTGCTAAAGAATTCAACTGATGAAGACACGTTTTTGCTTTTTTAAAAGATAGCAAATAGCGTGTTAAGCAAAGTAAAAATACAAGGCAATGGCAATCTCTCTCCAGTGGGAGCGGGGGCGCGGGGGGGGGGGGGGGAGGGGTGGCTGACTAGTGCATGTGCGCCTTCAAGAGAATGTATACACATCTCGAAGAGAGAGAGAGAGAGAGATTTCATTTTATTCGGGCAAGGACTCCATTGGCTCTTGAAGGGTTGAAATTATTGCAGTTTTTTGAGCACGTACCTGATTTCCGAAGTTTATTATGCACAATGTCTATTAAAAATAATGATAATAATAATCTTTATTGAGATGACTTTTTCATATAAAATATGGTTTTCGAAAAGGATCTCAAGGATGTCATATTAATAACTACCATAACAGAAACAAGAACTGCACCAAACCAAAGAACGCATGATAAAGTTTTTACCCCCCCCCCCCCCCCCCCTTTTCCTATAGAGACTATAGCTAAATTTACCCGCAGGCTGCTTCTAGAATCGTAGGCTTGCAGATTAGTGACTTTCCAAAGCGATTAAGGTGCAAAAAGTACATTTTCACATAATAGAAATAGGAATGAAATTGGCTTGCATACCAAAAAGATTTATAATGACCATAACTATTTAGTTAGGCTACACGTTTACGTCACTACCGATGCACTTAATTGCTCAGAAAGAGAAAATTGTAATGACGATATCGAACAAACAAGCAAAAACAACATTATCATTTGCGGTAAGGTATGATACGTAAGATTGAGTCGAATTGAGTTGAGAGAAGTTAAATTGGACAGATCTCCTGAAGATGTTTTCAGTTTCATTCTTTTGTTGAACTTCAGATTCTTGAATTTCAAGAGCGTGCCAGTTTTCTACAATTTACTGATTTCGTTCATTTTTCAATGACAGCTGTATTGCAATTAATTGGTGCAGTCCTGTTCAAAATAGACGTAGATCATGTAGCAGCTGCGATGCAGTCTAGGGTATCTTTCATTTTCCTCCGCTTTTGTTCAAACAAGGAAGAGGAAAATGAAAGCTTAGTATGAATAATCCTCTTAACCTAATTAATATTCCCAGCGGTGCAAGAATTCCGAGCCAAATTACACGCCTTTTGTATGAGCTTGCGAAGTCTTTCAACGAGGAAATTTGTGAGTCCTGAAAAGTGAGCAACAGTTCGGAAATACAATAGAGTGGTATATTTCATTGTCACCGGAGAAAATTGTGTAAAGAGCTTGCAAAACAACAGCAGAAAGGGGAAAAAACAAGTAAGCTCGACTTGTACCTTCATGGAGCTGATAGTTTGTCTTTTGTTAAGATTATTCTTCTTCCGCTAGTAAATGTAAATTGACTATCAACGACTCACTTTAGAAAGCTGGTTTACTAATTTATTACCACTGAATCGTAGCCAACAGTTACCCGCACCGTACAAAGGACTTATTGACGGAATCAAGCAAAACTAACTACGAGAGAACGACTGGACAACTGACAATCTGACTTGACTAACAAATGACTATTTAACTGTGACAATAGACGGATCGAAACGCACCAATGACATTACGAGTCTTCATAGCCAATAACATCACGGTTTTACGGACAGACGACTAATCACATGGCGGCGTAATTGACCAATTAATCAGGTCAATAACCAGAGTTTAATAATATAGCATCAACTGACGCGATACAACTCGCTTTGACTCTTAAGATGACTACTGCCAATGCTACTGCACAGGTTGTCGAAACGCCAGTCACTGTCAACAATAACAGTTCTATATTCAGGACTATGCATGTTAACCCGATTTCAGATTTTTCATTTATTGCACTATTTCAATAGTTTACTAAAAAGTAATTGCGATCATACTTAAACTACTTCAGAACATATAGTTAAGAATACTTTATGTGATTCCTTTTTTACCTCACATCCTTACCCTCATTATAATTTTTACTAATAGCTTTTAAACGGCGACATCGTTTTCATTCAACATGTCATTTCACGATTTTAGCCCTTTGGAAATATCTAAAATATAAGACTAATAAAATTGTGAATGTCTCAGTGTGATTATAATAAACACCAGGAGGAAAGTGCTAATTAGTTGTACGGTATTTGCGCACTCGTTTTCAAAGCAAATTTCACTCTTTCGCGGCGCAAACTCGTCACGTTTCTGATACGTCTGATACATAAGCACGCCAAAAGTCGCCGGGGTAATGAGCCCCGCCCTGACCCCTTGCAAAAGTACATGACAGGACAAACGGCTACGCGCCACAATCGGACAAGTTAAAAGACCTAAGACACATTAACTACTACAACTGACTACTGAAAGCTAAGTGAATAAACAGACAAAGGACCTGGGGTACTACCCACGACACTCATGGCGCGCTGTGGGATGGAAGAAAAGGGCCAGGCAGCGACCCGCAGGGGCACAGCCCATAAAGTTTCATATATATTGGCTTACGCCTAAATTATTTCTACATTTTGGGGTTTTACCTGCCAGTAGCCGTACGGCACTTGATTTAAGGGGACACCTTGAAAAACTCTACAATCGAACAAAAGACTGCCCGCCGTTGGAAGAGCTCTTGGGGAATTACAATTTTTGTGTGATGTGGGCGAAAACCTTGCTGACAGTTTAGCTTTTTAAAAGAAAAGGACCAGGAAAAAGGGAAATAATGGCCGAGACAAAGGTAGAAGAGGAATTGGGGAACAGGGTACAACCATATTATTTATTGCGTTTTTTTATTATTATTTTCATCCATTCATTTATTTCTAAAGAAAATATGGGCTGAAGCAATACAGCTGTGTACATTGTTAAGCCTTATCTCTTAGTTCAAAATGCCCTTAAACTGATCAATGGGATCGTTATGTGTATACGGACTTTCATGAACAGAAGACAAACGAGGACTGATTCTCTGTAGAGAAGGTCATTGCAGCAAGCCGATAGGATCTCTTTTTATAAACAGCATGCTCAGATCCGGAGACGCAAAAACAGGACAACCTATCCACCTGTTACACTACACACGACGTCTGCATGTCAGCAACGTGGAAAAACTAACGTTTTCTGGTCAGAATACTTCATTAATTATGTCAGCTTTTGTGACTACATCATGTATAAAGCAATTTATCTTAATAGGTAAGAATCGGAGTATGCTCTCTGTGAGAGGGTAAAACTCCTTTCCAGTGATCCAGCCGTCCGAACGGTTAAATGATGTGACATCGACCTTTATAATAAAAGCATATCGTCCACATGAAACTAGTCGTTATCTCTCAAACGTTTACCAGAGTAAAAGATCAAGAAATTATATGGCCCCTGTATGGACATCTGACTGAGGGAATGAAGACAAGACCTGCAAAGAAAGTAAGTAACCGTTACTCTCCGTTCAAGTTCATTCAAGCCGGGGTGTAGAACCGGTTGCGTCCTCGCGACCAAGAAGAAGCAAATAGTGCATTTAGATATTACAAGGAAAGAAGGAGAAATTTCATTTAGTAGTCGTCTGATTACTTTCTGGGCATGTAAGGATTTATAAGTACTATAACGCGTATGGATTGTGGTGGGGAGTCTTTTCTTTTTTTTTCTTTCTGAGACTAAGTCCGAAAGGCCTAGGGTTAGAAGTAGGGCTGGGGTTAGGGTTATTGAATAATAATTGAATAATTAAGCCTAAAATACATGTACAATCTAAAACTAGATGGATTCTGGCATCATTTAAGAGGAAATAAAAAAACTGGTGAAATTTTCAATTTTCCTTTAAAATCCAACCGTAATGCCCCCTTAAAGAGAGTGATCTTATCATATGAATCTCTTCCTGTGAATCTTGAGGGGTGACGAGGCTCACTCCCCTTGAGATCATGCTGCAGCCTTAAACGATCTAAACATGATAATAAGAGAACTCGATTGTCAACACCAACAATACCTATATATACAATACCAATTTTTAGAATGTTAATTATGGATAATGATGCTGCACGTTAAACCAATGGATGCTTCTAGAACCGCTTTGAAGGCGCCACCAGAAATTATTGTTTAGTAGCTTTCAATTGAATAGTCAGACTATAATTTTACCCATAGACTCAAATCACTCAAAGGTTAAAAGCACACAGACCATAGGAAGGTATTGCTCAGAAGCATTTACTGATTTGAACTGTCCCACTTTAGATTTTATCCACAGTCTCAGTTCACCACCTCGTACAGCGTATACAGCGTGAATAGTGTCACAGTACAGTACTGTTCAGTATCTTTCTTAGAGTCATACTTTGAGATTTCATCCACAGACTTAAAAGTTACAACTACCCAGTACAGCGTAATAAACAGTACCACAGAAAAATGCCGCTCAGAAGCTTTCATTTGAATTGCCAAACTGTTGGATTTCATTCCCAGACTCAAAAGTTGGAACCATCCGGCCTTTACAGATCGTAAACAGTACCACAGGAATATAATGGCCAGTAGCTTTCATTTGAATTGTCTCAGTTAAAGGTTTACTCGCAGGGCTCAAATGCTCGAACTCTCTGGTAAAACTTAAACAGTACCACAGGAAAGTATGGTTCAGATTCAATTTCAATGTTGACACCTTAAGATTTCACTTACACACACAAAATTAGAACCATCTTGTTCAACATAACAGACAGCATCACAGGAAAGTACTATTCAACAGCTTTACACGACACGATTTCATGCACAGATTTAAAAGTCAGAACTAACTTAGCCCGTACAGCATCATGTTAAACAGCACCAGAGGAAAGTGCCTCTCATTAGGTTTAACTCACTTCAGAATTTCATTCACAGGGACTCAAAACATTCACCGACTGTGCAGCGTAATAAACAGCATCACATATACAGAAAAGTACTGCACAAAACCGGGTAAGCCTTTATCTGAATGGTCACACCTTAGGGTATACAGACTAGAATATAAAGATAGAACTATCTTGCACACCATGATACAGTAAATCTCGCGAGTAAGTTAGGCTAAAATTTGCAACCTTTTAAGCCTAAAATTTGAAACAGGTTCATATTTTCTAAAATCCATTACTCGGAATTCTGTACACTTAGGTTTAGGCAACTAAGATAAGATGAGAGATTCAGGGTCCTCTCTGGAGACATACGCGCCTTATCACTCCAACTGCTATGACAGTATTATGGTTTGCAAATTTTATATAAAGAATAAGCTGAATACCACTAAATCAATATTAGCTTTTAGTACTTGTATTTTTTTTTTAGAAAAAAAACTGAAGAACCTATTTACCTAGATAGCCTAAATTTGTACTAATTCAGTACCATGTAAGAACCTGTTTAGGCTAACTTGGGAAAATGCTGTTTCTTACTCACAGGTGTGTACTGTAGCATGTTATATTAACTACGTTGAATCTCCAACCACAAAGATCATTCATTAAACGACTATCTAATCATTCTTGCTACCAACCTTTTTTTGAAAAGAAAAAAGTTTTCATTTCATAAATACCTAATTACCAATCTTATCCAGACTGTTCTTTCCTTGAAGGGTTGCCTTTTTGTGGAGAAAGGGAAATGGTCAACCCGAAAACAAGTGTATTGTACCTCTAGTTAATGTGTTCAAGCAGAAAAAAGACCCCTTAGACGATATTTAGACAATTCTTATTCATCGAATGACGCGTGCCGGCATGGATTTTTATTTTTATGAAAGCGAAATACATGCTGACCGCGCGGCACGTTCCATGAGGGAATTAATTCCATGATAATTCTACGACGGTTGCTTGTTCAAGGTCATCGTTTGTACAAAAAATGGAAACATCCACTCTTGTTTCAAACATTTTGTATTATGGAAAGGATGTGAAACTGACGTGACTGAGATTATTTTCTGTCTGGTTCAAATCGTCCTTTCTGTTGTAAGAGAGATAAGCCTTGGACAGTCCTGCGTGCCCCTTTGTGTCATGCCCATAAATTAATTAAGTAATTTTCTTTGATTTTCGTTCGTTCTAATAATTGACGAAAACTCAAACATCCCGAAATAACTGCTATTTGTAAGTTTCTGTGTGAGATAACTATCGATTATGATTCATTTCTTCGACAGATTGAAAAATTTTATACACCATCCATCACTTCATCAGCACCGCACGGGAGAGTACGACTCAGATTAATTTGAACGGAAAAATGTTTGTAAGGATTTCACATCGACCAAAAACATAGAGCCGTTTTTTAGACGTTATAAAAATACTAAAAACACGTGCACACATTTGAATGGTGACATTTTATTGTTTCATCCACAAATTAAAAACTATTAGTGCTGCACATACCTGGTACAGCATAACAAAGAGAACTTCCGGAAAGTACGTGCACGCATGATATTGATTTACGAAGGTCGTAAATGAGTCACGCTCTAAATTCATATAACAGAAAACGCGAAAGCCGACCACCTAACTGTAAGACAACCGGTGAGACGAGGGGACAAGTGGGATATGAACAAATTCAAATTGAATCAGAGCAACTTACTATATATTTTTCTGATTTTGCGCCCTGCCTGCTCTAGCGAATGATATAATAATAATAATAATAATAATAATAATAATAATAATAATAATAATAATAACATGTTTAAACAGGATGACCATTTCATATAGTAGGCTGAAACCGACTTAAACTACAGAAATGTCCCATATGGCAGCCATGTCTGAAAAACAACCGCTGCCAGCAGAATTTGATACTGCGTCCGTTTTGTGAAGTAACTAAGTAGATTTCTGCTACTCTCAAATACGGCAAGAATGCGATTAATGGACCCATAAAAGTTTAACTTTCTATTCATGTTTGTTTTTCTCCTGTCAGATTATACGGGAAAAGACAAGTTGTAGTAGAAAGTGGTTCTTTTGAATTTGTTTTTAAGGTGGCTGAACACAGTTTTGGCAGTTTGTGAGTGTATGTCATTTGCCAAATCATGGCAAGAGAAAGGTTGCAGCTCACAAGCTGAAACTTGGCAGGTGAAAAATATACTGATGAAAAATTGTGATTGACAGGTAAAATTTGACGTTTTCGTAGTTTCCATGGCAACATGAACGATTGAATACAACCTTAAAATTTCACTTTTGTTCAGTTTACATAAAATTCGCTCATTAGATTTTCATATAAACTTGCACACAGCTTACTGTAACTAATCATTACCATTTGAAACTTATTTGATCAAATTTTAACAGACGGACTTTAAGATAATCAATAATATAATTGTACTGTAATTATTAAATGTGTCACGAAATTTGTCTGTTCAACTTCTATTTTAAAGTTTTCATTATCTAAAATACGATAAAAGTAAAAATTCTGCCAAATATCACAAAATTTTAATGAGTAGATTTTGAGAAATCGTCTTCTGTGTATCATTGCTTTTTCGCCGTCATGTTTGTTGTCTAATTAAAAACACGCGCGGTCACGCGAGTTACCGCTGACCGCCCGCAAAACTGTGTTCAACCACCTTAATCATTTCAGTAGAACGTAACTCAGAAATGACCGTTAACGAAGTTATTGGTAGCACAGAGTCTTGGTTAAGAAAAACGACCAGTTCATTGCCGCAATGTATTTGTATGAGAGGTTATTGTACATACCACCACAAGTCATGGAAATGCAATGTATACAACAAACAAACATTCTTTTGATCTTACATTTGGATTGATATGAAGTCTTAAAAGTTTGCGCCAACTAGAGATGTATTGTACTGGCATTTAAGAGCTTTGCGCTTTATCAAATCTACATTTCTAACCTCGGAGTCTTTTAGCATTTCAACTGATTGAACGAGAAGTTCAAGCGACTCTTGAAATGTCCTGGGCTCAAACGATCCCGTGAATGAGAACCGAAGAATTCAAGTTGAAATCTGCTGCAGATTGATCTCATGGCGTGTGGCAAATACTTTGTCTCTTTAATTTACCACTATCGATAGTTGATATTGATGGTTGACCGCTGTTCCTTAAAATCGCATTTATACAATATAAATGTGTCATTTGTCTCCTCGTCTAATTCGACATTGACTCTGTCTATGTGAGGTAAAGTTTTGTTCGTTCTTTGCAGCGATACGTTTATGGTTGCGCCAGACTTAATGCAAAATTGTTGACTTGAAGAAACAAATTGCTCTGTGATCTTGTGATATTAAAGAGAGTATGCCTTCCCTGAATGCGCACCATACCACTCTGGGTCCACTCTTTACGAATTTCCCTGGTCGTTATTTTATTAGCTTAAGCTCTGAGTTCCTTGGCAACTATTTGCAAACAAGACATGCTTTGTTTGTATAGGCCGAAAGAAACATGGAGACAGAGAATGGAAAACGCTAACATCTTTCTCTATAACTATAATATCATTACGTCGCTAACAGTGAGCTATTACAAACTCAACAGTTATCGCATTCCGGTAACATCTTTGGTTTCCAAATCCCTTACCTCTTCCTCGAACTGGCTGCATTTTGTAAATCTTGTAAGCATCCTTTCCACCGGGACAACTCTCTTCGCGAATCTCCTTAATATCTGGTAAGGCATTCAAAGCACATCTAAAATTTGTCTTCCACTTTCGAGGATCAGGGAGGTCCCTTCCTTCTTTGTATTTTCCTGTATATGTGGCCCAGACTCTAAATAGAGCGGCATCATCTTTTTCAGACCAGCCATGCCGAGAGCCGTGTTTCCAAGGGATTCGAAAGGTTCGCTTCCTCGGGTCTCCTTCCCATTTTAAACCATACAAGCCCGCATCGATCATCTCTTTGAGCCAGTCCCTAAGACGAAGCTTTTTACGTTGGTGCATCCTCTGAAATTGTTTAGTTCAACATTTTAGGTTAGGCACCGAAGAGAATGCAGCGTGATTTGGATAATGCGTTTTTCAAGCATTTTATCTCGGAGAGAACCAGTTATTGGCAAGACTCCGATGAGAGAGAGCTAACCTCAGCCCGAGCTAAAACGCTATTGGACTACTTAGTAAATTTCCAAATCATTTGTTATAAGCTCAAACTTAAAATTTGCGAATGAAGCATAACACGAAATAGATAGAGCATGAAGTAAGGTGTGGCCCCGGCATGGAAGTTTATAAAACGGAAATCATTGTAGAGATTATTGTAATCATGAGTCAGTTAAAGGAATCCATACTCACAGTTTTCCCCGAAAACGCGTGGCAAAAAAGCAATGGAACTCCGCAACACGGTAAGCGTGGACGCAGTAAGAAGCGTGCCATCCTGCTTTTTAACACCCAAGTGACCAATCAGGACGCGGATCAGCTCGTTGGCAAAAAGCCGCGCATGACCTAACGTTACTTAAATACTTGCAGCTGTTGGCTGTTTGTATTCTCGCATAAAAATGTTAAAAACGGCTATGACAGTGGTTACATACTTTCGAACCTACTATAGTTGCGTGGGCTATTTTTATTCTGCAAATGAGGGCTTAGTTACAAGTCAACTTGGTGAATTTGTACAAATAAATATGAATAGACATCTTATGCTCGCGACTACTTTAAAGTTTTTAAAAGTTTTTTTAAAGTTTTTCGCCGGCATAACTCCAGTAATGGTTTGGAACAAGCTGTTGTTGTAATCCCGAAACTGTCTCATTCAAGGAACTGTTTGTCTCTGATGTAAAACACGGTCTTCTCCTACGCCTTGAAGAATTTCCTTTTGAAAAGTGAAAGAATCGAAAGTTAAAAAATGCATGTGTAAACAATGGTTAAACAATAATGACGGTTCAAAACCACGTCTTGAGAACAAGTTAATTTAATTATTATGACATCAATATAACTTCAAAGTTCACGTTGTTGTCACAGAGATTTAAGGAAGCAACGAATTCAGTTGATGTTGTTGACCACTCGATACCAGAGGATCGATATCATTCAACGCATTAAATTAGACTAATATCTGAGGCATTAGCACCCAAAGATAAACCCAAAGTTATGTGACGCTATTTATTTTGGAAAGAGAATGATAATACAACATCTTTGAAAATTAGCACCTAAATTACCATATAGATGTTCGATATGTTAAATTCGCGATATAGCGCTTCTCATCTTGAAACAGCATCTCATGCAACTGACACACAGTTTAAATTTGCCGTGCATGTTACTTTTTCTGTTTCTTTAATTTTGTTAATTTGTTTTATCAGCATCAAATTGTTTGGCTAAAAAATTGCGAAAAAAACTTTCCTTGAAGAAATCACTTTCAGGTTTGTTAAGGAAATGTTCGTTGAAGAGTATTCAAACGAGTCCCCTGTCCAAATATCCCGATTAATG
The DNA here is from genome assembly GCA_964035525.1 of Porites cylindrica. Classification (NCBI taxonomy): domain Eukaryota; kingdom Metazoa; phylum Cnidaria; class Anthozoa; order Scleractinia; family Poritidae; genus Porites; species Porites cylindrica. Next base: position 35,127,278 of record OZ037776.1, read on the forward strand.
TAGAAAGAAACGTGAAATTTCACCTTCAAGAAATGCACTAAGTTTGGAAAGACAAGAAGTGTAAAAATATTCTTATAATTTGCTGGTGTTGTGTCAAAAAGCATTTATATTTGGAAGCCTGACTACTATGTTGACCCAAAACACATCGCCCTACTTAATGCGGATGCGGAGTGGGGGGGGGGGGGGGGGGGGGGCCTCACCGTTGTGAGGACCGACGTTCAACTCTGCTCAGCAATTCGCATCAATCTCCGTTATAAGAGTAAAGACACGGAAAAATAAATCTGGGACATCAAGGCAAGTTCTCACTCCCTGTTGACGTGAGTCGCTGCAATGGCTCAAAATCACCTACTTATAAGTTTCTTCTCATTTTTCGAACAGCTCTTAAGTTTGAAAACATCTTAATTGATTTTAAAGGCATAATTTCCGACTCTGATGGGCGCAAAGAGCTTAGTCCATCAAAAACCCCTGTAGCGTTTAACACCATCTGAGTGCAAGATCCTGATCGACAATATTGAGGCAGTCAATATCAAAATAAATTAAAGTTAAATGTGTTGTTCAGGTTCTGCCACGGATAGTCTGTAACCTTTATATCCCGGCTGCGTGTTCATCTTCTTCGATAGAACTAAGTCACGGCAAATGGGTTTCTACTTGCGGAGTAACGAGTCACCTGAATTTTGCTCCTGATTGAAACTGGGATAAATTTGCTCGTATAGCATACACTGGCTCAACTCGTTATAGTTTCATTTCTTTTTCTGGATTTTTCCGAACGGGAATTAATGTATTAAAGACGATGCCGATCTCTTTTTGGTGACTAGTCTGAGGGCTATGTCTTTGGACGACCACGAACTATGTCAAAAATTATCTTAATTTTATTCTTTTATCCTTTGGAACAAAAAAAGAACATGTTCCTGATACTGAAGTGAGTTTTATCAGTGGTTCAGTTAGATATACTGGTCCAAAAACGTTCGCAGACGAAAAACTACCTTCTATTTCTGAGAAGTTCATGATATCTTACCGTCGTGCAGCAATCGAAAAAAAGCTTCCCCAAAATGCCTTTAACGGACAGTAAATTTTGGAAAATGAACAGTTCATTAAAGTCAAACAAAACAAAACACAGTCAATTATTAAGTCAATTTCAAAACAAAATAGTCTGGTGGTAAACACGTGTTTCCAGATAAAAGAATGAATGGCAACAGGAAACTATTCAATGAATATATTACGGAATTAGATGAGATGCTTTCAACTTCCTGGGAACGTTTTTAAGTTTTTCCAATGCTACCAACAGCACTATGCTATGGCGTTCCTATGCGATCTAACCATTTTTAAGACATACAACCCAACATGTAAATTCAGTTAAGCCATTCTCATCGTTAAAAGTTATTATCAGCAAATACCACTGCTCAGGTGGTCTGAAGATAAGCGGCATAGAAGCAAATCATCAGGATTTAAACTTGGCGATGACACGTCTTGGTTGTGCAGAACGAGGTGAAAATTGGATTATGGTTAATTAAATACACTTTGTTAACGCTTTTAAATTAACAAATGAGGATAATAACCTTTGGTATCATCACCTGTCTATAACGCTCTGGCTTGATGCCTCGACACGAGTTTTTTTAAAAACTCGTGTCGAGTTAAAAAAGTTAAAAAACTCTCTTTATTGGAATGAAACAACTTCTAGCTGCTCCGAAACCGGCAAAAGGCAAACATTAACTAAAGCAACCTAGCAGTCTTTGGCAATGGTTATGAAACTAGCCATCCCAGACATACTACTACAATTAGATTCCTCACGGTATATCTAGTGATTATGATATCCGGTCTTTTATCCCCCGCGTGCCCGATAGTATTTTAGATACTTAATAACCCCTAGTCTAGCTATCATCGCTGCTCGTGTTTTTATTTTCAAAAGATAATTTTTGGGATTTTTGATTCTAAATCCTCCGAACTGTTCAAAACATACTTTTCTAATGAAGTACATAAAGAACTGTTTCTATTTTCTCAAATTCGTGATGTGAAGACGAATCGTCGACATAGGATGCAAAAAACGCTGCGAAATATTGTGCTAACATTATGGGTGGCGGGCTTCTCCTAAAATGTTTTACAGTTGGTTATTCTCTCTTCTAAAGGATTAGTTATGGAGGTGAAACCAATGGATTGCAAGCATCTTAGGTATCCTACTGTTGAACAGTTGCTACGAATAGAATGATATTTCGAGCAACAACAATTTGCCGTCTGTCCTCTATCTTCGCTATACCGCACAACAGTTCAAAGCAACTGCTATTTTCGTGCTGAAAAAACGGAACTAAGAAAGAGAAGGAAAAAAGACAGAAACATGCAGGTACCCCTCTCTTCGTCATGGTTAGATGACAGAGGAAAAATATAAAGAAAAAATGTTTCCATTAACGTGTTTAGATTCAATTAATTACATTCCAGTTATTACTACTCCTAAAAGAAATTTGATGCTTCTTCTAAATAAGAAACATCGGTAACAGGGAAGTTGTTAGTTTAAATAAAGGAGCAGTTTTTGTTCCTCTTCACTCCACAATATTCACTTAAATGCAATTTCCGCATAAAGATTTTTAAATCTTTACGCGAAAAAAGTGTCTTAAAAAGACACTTTTTCAGTTTTAACTTCTTTAATTCAAAGGCCGCTTGGCATCCGACCTGCCGCGGTATTTGGCACAACATAACAAATTTTACAATAAACTTGAAGAGCAAGCATTGTTTGATCACTTGTTGCTTCCATTAAAACCCGACTGTTACCAGTAGCTTTAAGACACAGCGGATCGAGAACTGAGATCAAGCTAAAAGATTCCTGACTTTGTAATGGCAAGTAATAAATGAAAAAGGTATTTTAATCAATGAATTTAACAAAGGCTAATTGTGTATCAACCTAGTTGGTCTTCTTACTGTATAAAGATCTTGTCTCTTTAAGATCATATGCCTTTGCCAATGAATACATCTACTAATACTGAGATTTTTTTGTACGAACAGTAACTTCACCAAAAGACGGGCTCATTTATGCAGTCAAAATGACCTGAACTTTGAAGATAGAAACGTAACAAGGAAACAACTGCCAAGGGCAAGTTAATTTGCACGGGTGCATTTGTCATAAATACTTACTCCTTACCTTTCCGTTTTGGCTTAAACTTAAAAATTCTGTACGGTTTAGGTCCTTCCAAATGTCTAATTTCCACGATATCCGACATCTTTTGCAGAGCACAGCGAAATCGCGTCTTCCATGTCGAGGGATCTGGCTGGTCGCCTGGGCGATATTTCCCTGTGTGGCTTGCCCAGCGTTTGAACAAGTCCTTGTTGCCATCACCCCAAATGGAGCAATTTCATATGTTTCACCATGTTATGGAGGCAGGGCATCTGATATTTTTATTGTAAGGAATAGTGGGTTTTTAAAAATGATTGAGCCTTACGATGAAGTCATGGCAGACAGAGGTTTTAAAATCAGAGAGGACTTGATGATGCACATGGCAACATTATGCATTCCACCTAGTTGTGCATCATCTATGCAAATGCTACCACGTGATGTCAGAGAGACATCAAACATTGCGAATGTCAGAATTTATGTTGAACAAGCTATTGGACGGCTCAAAGTTTTTCTTATTCTGAAAAATGAACTGCCTATTACCCTGCTTCCCCTGGCTGATGATATTGTTCGTGTCTGCTGTGCATTGTGCAATTTGCTTCCACCACTCTGTGTTTGATATTTTTATTTACAAATATGCCAAGGTGACCACATATTCAGTTTAGAGACTGGGGCAGGTTCATTTGAGAACTGTTAACACGTCAATGAAATGTGAAACTACTACTACACTGTACATAGATGACATCGTTGTGTATTTCAAGGCATAAGAGCAATACCTTGTATTTTCTATTTCAGATTGAACAGTCCCCACAAAAGCTATCTAATGAACTTGGCTTTCTTTGAATGGAGTCCTTCCATGAGTGAATGAAATGTTACTTTTTGTACAAAACAATTTTGTTTAAATTATCATGAAATACCGGTATATTTCCAAATCAAGTTGTATTTACATAATGTTAAATTGATTAAGGAATTGAAATTTGCTATTAGAAATGTGCGTAA